>JAWNNQ010000408.1:995000-2241486 GCA_035044765.1 Leucophenga montana
CTGGGGTTTGGGAATGTTGAAGCTTATGGATAAATGTATCTGCGACAAAAATCACCTCAATTAATTTAATTAGTCTGCGGTTGTTGTTGCGGATTTGTACGGTTGCTGTTCTTGACATTGCATTTGCTGTTGTTGTTGTTGTTGTTGTAGGTGTTGCACGAACGATTTGCGCCATATAGCTGAACAGTGGTTGTTGTTGTTGCTGTTGCTGTTGCTGTTGATGTTAGTGATAGCAACCGTTGCCACTGATTGTGTATATAAAATACTTATTGTATGTGTAGCTTAATGTGTAAATTTTTATTCAGGCTGCTCCATAAGAGTGACTCAAGCGTGCAATACCTTTCGCTACATCTCTGTATCTGTTTTGTATCTGCATCTGCATCTGCATAGTGACAAATTTCAACTGTCGTTATGTTATGCGGCCAAAACGCTCCAGGGAACAATCTCAGCAGCAGAAAACAGCAACAACGAACAACGAACAACAACAACAACAAAGTATTTAAATCACTTGTCATTTTGAAAAATTTCAAACAGCGCTGCCAACTGTTTTATATGTTTGTCTCACTTCTTCATGCATGTGTGTAGCTGTTCCATTTCTGTTTATACTCGTATATATGTAGATACTATTGTATCTCACTGGTCAGTTTCGTACATTGTCACCGCCCTCCCGCGCGCTTTATCACATATTAAATCAGTTAAACAAAAAGTGCCGCAAGTTTATAATTCATATCACTGTTTGCATCTGTGATTTATGCGCTACACATGTTCCGAGTCGAAATTTATTTTAGTTAGTTTGGCTTGTTCTGATTAGTTTCTATAAATGGTAGTGTTACTATCTATATATAAATAGATTTTTTAGTATTAAAACGAAAATCTTGTCGCTTATATATAAATTGATAAAAGCGCTTTGAAGCTATCTAATTTTGAATTAATTAATTTATATGAATAAATTGGCTTGTGACTTTACTACTATGTAAAAATGGTTTCTGTTGAGATAGTTCAGAGCATAATTTAAGCAAAAATTCAAGCAGTGTATACATTTCAGATATACTATTATCATTGAAGAAGCGCTGTTCCGTAATTTTGAGTAATTGTTTCATTGTAATGCAACAGGATTTGGCTTTCGGTGGTGAATGGCAAATTCAACTGGCAATTTATACTAGATGATATAGTAAAATGCTAATTTTTTAATTAAAACATGTGAAATGTTTAAATATTTTGATTTAGATTAATCAGAAAATGTACAGCCTAATTGAAAAACTTGGCCTCTTTATTTACAAAATGTGTTGTAGAGGCGTATTTAGTCAAATCACCAACTCAATTCGCTAGAAAATATGGTATGTGGCATGGTGAAGTGAAATTTAAGTGAAATGCAAACGGAAAACAAGCGAAAGTGATTCATATATGCACATTCCGGTATACAGTAATATCTCTTACACATATCGTGGTATTTTAAACTTCCAGCACAAAATACCGAATTAGTAGTATTAATCTGAAGAAGAGAAGTATGAACCATTGTTATACGTCTATAAGAATTTATTTGTATGAACACCCAATCATCTTATCTCAGAAAATGTCACAAAAAAGAGTGCATTTTGGGTGAATATAATGGCTACTTTTGGAAAACACACGATAATTCAGTGCCACAATAAAAGTAGGAACGGCCAAATTACGATTATTTTGCAAACGGCCCAAGCAGCTCACAAACGTCCTCTATGTTAGCCACGGAACTACCGTGGTGACCAAATTGAGAGAAGACAACCACTCCTTGCATCCATCTGGAATTGTCGTAGAAGTTCAGGCTGTACGAATAGTGCGATATATGGAGATTGTGTTCGCGCTGTATTTGAACAGTACCAACAGTGACCAACCAATATATTGGTCCGGCAGTTTTGTTGTTGTAAAGCCTTTTTAAGGCGAGAGTAGGAGGATCAGTACAAATGTTTCTACTGCAGTTTCGTTGCTTCTCGGTGGTGGGTATGACTGATATTTCGGTGTACGCGACTTCGAATAATTTTCATCAACCTGCATTTCGTTCTTTGTCTGATAGTAAAGCGGTGTCGTTACTAAGTAGTCTTGATAAGTTGTATGTTTTGTTTTAGATTGATTAGCTTCTTTACCGCTGCATAGACATCGCTTAAGTTGTTACTGTTTGTTGCCTGCAACACCTTTGCAGCTATATTATCCTCATAATTACTTCTCAAATAGATCGTTATATGCCCTAAGGAGAATACTGCAGTCATACGCAGATTTTGTATTTAGTTGAGCTTTTATTAGTCTTTGCTCGCCTCAATAAATGACCATATCGTATTGCTTAAATATGGCTTCCTTCTGAAGTGCTCAACTGCAACCATTTTCTGCGCAGCTTGAGAGTACACTGTGTGGATTTGCTTCCATTTCGACCTATAGTTGCGGTACACATTCATTTTGGTAAAGTTGATTTTCAGTATTTTTCGTGATTTTCAGACCATCCAGGCTTAAACTCTGTTTTCGCTGTACGCATCATCTGATGCCGTCTGGACGTAGTCGGAACAGTACTTCACTCAGATTGTGATAGCTGCACACGTTGGCACCTCTATGCATGTGCACGTACGTAAGGCCGTTGTGAGACCGTCTGATAATCAATACATGATCAAATTCTAGTGCGCCCATCGGGAACTTCCACGTATTTTTGTCTATGTCCAGGTGCGGAAATTTCGAGGGTCGCTCTCCATCGTTAAACATGAAGTACATGTACAAGTTGGCCCGTATAAACACTTCGTGAATGCGCTCGACAGTAGGTTCGAGGGAGGTTCGAGGGAGTTTAAAAAGCGTTTTTAATGAGGTTAAAAAGGGTGTGAATGTTTTGCATTTGCCTATATTTAGATTATATATTATTATTAATCTTGTTCGGTTATGGCGTACCACTAGATAATGGTTATATTTCGGAATCTGCTATTCAGTCAAGCTGTTATTATGTGGTCTGAAATTGGTTTGCACTGCACCAATGCGCATTCAAGTTTCTCTGTTTGACCTTGACTGTAGTCTCTGTAGATAAAATTGTGACTTGCTAGGCGAATCTTACACATCTTCCCTCAGCCATCTAGTTTAAGAAAGTTCGAGAGTTTAAATACTATAGCGCTCCGCATCTCTAGACACTTGCATGAGATTAGATGGTTAAGAAAAATAGCGTTGTTTAAAGTGTCGCTTCTTGATAAAAAATCAATGGGAACTTTTGCCAAGCCAGTATTATGAATGTACTTCAGAAATAAAATATTCGTTGAACTTAACTGCGTCATGAACTATAGAAAGACACACACAATACTTAAGCTTGTCTTGCTTGAAGTGTATTAAACATTCGCTTTAGTCTTCAAACAAACCGCATTGGTTTACCACACTGAATATGCATTTATGAAAAATCAGATAAAAATGTTTGATTAACGATATCGAAGTGGCGCATTTGACAGACAGAAATTCAATTCGAAATCAGTTAGTGCCGCAGCCGCACTGGAGCAGAAAGATGTATCAAGTCTTCTATCATAGCAGACCGGCAGCCGACAACAGTGAGTTGCAACTGCCTGAGAACAGCAATCCACACTCAAACTGAGCCTCTGCAACTGATGCAACTGATGCGCATAATTAATGAATGCCATGCATAAATGAAAGCAACTTCTTTTTTATTGGATTTTCTTTTTTTCTCTCGATACATATAGTTTTCCAGCAATCGAGTTTAACTCTTTTTAGGGTTTTTTTGTTTTTTTTTTTGTACACCGAAGTGTTGAAATTTTATTATATGCATTGTTTGTATATTTATATCAGTTACATGTTGGGATTTTTATGAGTATGATGCTTTTCTTTTATTTAATGCATTTCCCATTCATTTGCCATCCATAAAAATGTAAACAAGTTTATTCTTTCGTATCGATGGGTGTCCAAAACTCAGCCACATTTGTATCTCCCGCTGAGTTTGTTGCACTTTTTTTTTTTATAGTATTTAAAATTTTTATTATGCTGCATTTGTGAGGTGAAGTGGCATCTTCGTCTTCGCAGTCTGTCGTCTGTTAAAAGCTTTCAATCTTACAACTTCTTCAGCTGCCTTTTTTCGAGATTTGAGATTTATGGTTTGTCTGCGATTTACGGCGTACATTTAAATTGTACTTGTAAGCTATAAGATACATGTTTCATAAATGCTGCCGCAAGTTTGTGGCTGCTGAAAGCAATTTACTGTCGCATACTTCTTTTATATCGTAAAAAAATTATATGCGAGTTGCAACTTTCGTCAAGTGTAGTTGAAAGTATCTGAGAGATTTTATTTAGCAGCGCGCATTTTGTATGTAAAAACTATTAAATCAATGTATTATCATTTGATGTTGAGTGACATCTTTCGTACTAAAAGGTGTCAAAATTGAAGAAACTTGAGAAAGTTATACAAAGCTTAAAAGAAGTTGTAAGCCTCTTGTAAGTCTTAAAAAGTACATTAAATTCGAAGATTTAAAAACATCAATTGCTATCAAAGAATACAAAATATTTGTTTCGGAATAACAAATCTGGTTTTAGTTACTACTAATTCGTATTCAAGTCGAATTATTTAACTGATTATTTAGTTAAACTGGTAAATTTACAAGCCAAACTAAGTTCTCCATTCCACTGCAGAGCTAGTCGTCATAACGTTAAAGTGCATAAAAATGTGTAAATCAGGAAATGGTCCAAACAAATTTCTCTCTTTTCATTGTGTTTATACAGCGGTGCCAAAACAAAACAACACATTTTCGTCTGTTGCTTATTCCTATTATGTCACTCACTTTGACTTCTTTGTTATTTTATTGCAAATTGAGAGAGCTGAGAGAGGAATAGAGCTCAGGTCTTTGGGATTGTTCATGAGCCTTACCTACGTGGATGTTACAATACATTCGTCCATACTACACTTCACAACCTATCCAAAAAAAAAACAAAGTTGCACTTCCGTATTTATATTTAGATTGGAAATCTATACTCGATGGCCTCATAATACGTGTTGCCAAAAGCTCATGACATGTCTATAATGGCCGTATGGCACACGAATACAATCAGCAAATTCTTTTCCCCTTCATTGATCTGGGATTTTAAACACGACAGAGACCTGGCGAAAAGGATAGCTTTAGACATACAGCAACATTTTTCATATCGACTCGTATAGGTTACACTTGGCTTTTATTTATGTTTCTATTAAAATATACAGAATCAATAGAGAAAAGCATTTTAAAAATGCATGCATTGTGTATATTCACCATTTGCGCATGACATGCCAAAGTAATTGTCTTTGCATTATTCATTGTAGCTATTTTTTCTAGTTTTTTTGTGCACTAATTTACGTTTTGTGTAAAGATTAACCGCAACGAAGGGGTCGTGTGTCATACGGCCATAAAAGTACTATCGCCTTCTCAGCAACAGTAGTGAAGTTGTGTATCGCTTTCACACAAAGACAGTACACAAAATATGGAATATATATAACAGAAAAGACAATAAGCTTGCCTTGAGATGCCGGGATAAGTGAGGAATTATATAGTCACTAACTTTTTCAATAAGGTAGGATGTATTACATCTGGAACAGGCATTTGTAATGAGATGCAAGTATAAAACGCCCACTGCAGCCTAGTACACTACTCGTCATGTTGAACCGCAAAGGTGTGGGCCCATGGAGAGATTGTAAGCGCGAGGTATATTGTTCGGCAACTTAACGGTTTTCTTTCGGCGACTTGCTATAGTTCTCGTCAGGCTTTCTTAAAGTGCACATACCGTTAGGATGAATTCTTATTAAGGCTTTTTGTAGTCTGCTTGCATCCGGGATGAGTATCATTGTCCAGCACTGTTCTTTTCTCGTAGTGATTTTGTCTAGACTAAAAACTTTGTTGAACTCAGTAAGCGAAGGTTTATATTAGTTAAAATCTTCCATTTCCTTCTAGCTTCTATCGGAGCTTCGTATGCCTTAGGTAGTGTTATTTTTGCAGGTTGTGTCAATATTTGAGTGCAACTGTACAGCCTCAGACTCCAGAACTAGACAGATTGAGTTAGCTTGTCTTCAGAAGTTAATGTACTGTTGCAAGCTGAGGCGAAAGTAATCTCATACGATACAAATGTCTTACATTAAATTGGAAAAACTCTTACTTTCGCATGAAAAAATAACATGCTGGCACATATTCACATAAATAGATACGAGTACATTTATGCTTTCACACAAAGACAGTACACAAAATATGGAATATATATAACAGAAAAGACATATTTCATATTATTTATGAATATGTTAAAATCGTAGTAAATATTTCTGCTATTGGTAGAATCTGTGAGTGTGACTTTTTACTCGTATGGTTCGAATGGATCGAATGCTTCACAGCAGTGAAAATATGCATGCATAAATATTATTTATACGTTGAAAGTAATTTATTACAAATTAAAATAAATCAAAATTGGACACTGCAATACAATTCAATGCTCTGCATGGGAGAAATGAAAATGAAAATGAAAACGAAATGAAATGAAATGTATATCGAATGCACATCGGTGGAGATGATATTGATGCTTTTAACAAAAATAAATTCGATAAATTTCAATGAGATATACTTTACATATAAGCATAAGATACATATGTATCTAGTATATCTATGAAAAGTATTTGAATTGATAGAAAATTCAAATACAAATTCGAAAAAAAAGAGAGAGACGTCTAGATAACTTTATAGCAAATTTGCATTAAAACTTCATAAATAAGTTGAGCGACCAAAATGTCGCATACAGCGAGCAGATACATTTAAATAGATGCTGTGTAGAGACATGCTGACTATTAAGTGAAATACAAATATTGATAAACTTTTGATTTTTATTTGCCAGAGTACGCTGAAGATACCTTCAGTGAAGAGTTGTAGCGATTTGTCAAACGTTTTGACAGCGAAATGGATACACAGATTGGGGCGGAAGTTGAATTTAATGAAAACGGAAGAGAGATTCAAGTGAGAGTTATAATGTAGAAATTTTTTAAATGTATCTATTTATAGTTTAAACACGGCGTGTGGCTTAATTTAATTATTCCTTTTACACATTTTGTTATTTTTTTGTTTATTTTATTATAATGAAAATTTAGATAAGATTATGTTTAATAAGCAACCAAAAGCTTTTAAGTTGTATCAAATGAAATTCAAAGCCAAAAGATAAAGTTAAGTCAATGTTTTAATTTGAACTAACGAAAGTTGTAGGTTTTTAAAATTCAATGCTTAAAAATAGAGTGCTGTGGTGATGTTATAAGTTATTAGTAAAATGCTGTTTTTGGATCACTACAACCAAATATGATTTAGTGCCTCAATGCTTGAAATTCAAACTTTAAAGCGACAATACAAAACAGTTCAGTACAATTTGTTACTGCTGAGAGCGTTAATTATAACCAACATGTTGGGCTCAACATAAGGCTTGCCCATATAAGTGTATTCGCTGTCTTGTCTGTTCCTTTAGTACTGAGAGCATTAAGTATGACCAAAATTTTCGATTGGCTAAACAATAACTTATTTCTAATGGTTAAAAATGCTTACTTGAACTCAGACAGTCTCTTAGTTAACCAGCGGAAATGTGCTAACCTTTATGTTTTCATTTTAAAATAGAAGCAACTTTCAATCTTTGATAATTCATTATGTAATTCAACACTGAACTGATCAATTTCTTTCTAATTAAATTCAAACATAACGAATAAAACTACGAAGACCTCATAAAGTATATTGCTTTCATTGGCAGTGATGCATTTTTGAAACATATCGTTTAAACTCGACTACTTTGGAATGTAAATTACAAAAAACGGTCACACTGAAATGTCTGTTTCGCGAAACATGTGCACACTTTTCGTGACCAATCTTGAGACATGTGAATATGGTCTGAGGTAGACAGACAGGGATGACGAAAACGAGTACATCTCAGAGAAAGAAGTAATAAGTGACACGAATGACGAAATCATTAAAGATAGACCAGATCTTCCAAGTGACTAATGTCGATGTTGCTGAAACTGTTTCGCTCTGGCTTCCAATAGCACTGTTTCGAATATAAAGGAACTAAAAAGCAAAAGTCAAAGAGGAAACCAATTTTATTTTGAATGAGAAGCAGCTGCAGCTAGTCGTGAGTACCTTCCTACGGCGTGTAAAACAGAGATAATGAAGCATAAGCTACCCATACAGTTTTTTGTGTTTTCTTCTACGTGTTTCCGAAAACATTATTTGAGCCGATAAAGAATGAAATGAATATTTACGTACACCAGAAAGACCCAAGCTCGCATTTCGTTGGAAATTCGCCAGTTTGTTAGCATGGTTTTAATTATGTCGATTGGAAGGTTTACCCGGGTGGCAAAATGCTGCTTGAAAAATAACGAAAACAATGTGTCTACTTATGTTCCTCGACATGATCGGCTTTTCAAAATAAGACCGATTGTTTAAGAACTGAACAATAAATTTGTTTAAGTACCGATGGAACAGTTCCTGTCTGTCGATAAACAGATTTACTCCACCAAGGCTCTAGATTATACATTTGTAAAGATATATTCCAAAGAATCCAAATAAATTCGGATTTTGCTACAAATTCGAGTCTGATACTGGCAAAGAGAACTGCGTCATGCTCCATGTGCCAATTTTTGGAGTGACATCGAATTACTACCTGAGATTGTTCAGAAAATTGATAATTACCGCCTATTTTTTTAACCCATTCACACATAGTGTGAAATGTTATTACCAGTCTTTAAGTTTGTAACGCATTAAAGAAGCCATCGTAGAACCCATAAAGTATATATATTCTTGATCAGCTCGATGTGACTCGTCGATCTAGCCATAGTTGATCTGTCTGGCTGTCTTTCTGGATATTGTTGCGCATTTTTTGGGCATCAATTTTCATGTGAACCCCATACACTTCTTTTTATTGCAATTTAATAGAGTATCAAGATTGACCCTCCACGCCTACTTTTTGGGGTAGCCCTCATACAAACCCACCACCCACTTTTGACTTTGTGTATGAAAAACTTTATTATTATACTCAATATCAATTTCACCATTGATATGGCGACTTTTAGTGGACCGATGCTAGACATATACATTACTTACAACTTTTATTACAACTTTTTTTAGGTGACCCTTATTTTACATACAAGTATGACGCCTTTTTACAATAGCTATATGGGATGCCTTGAGCTGAACCACAGTATAATCGCCAGATGTAAGACTTCAATAAGAAGCAGACGGTGACAAGAGCGTGTTTTTTACCACTTACTCAACCTATAGCAGTTAACAATGCGTGGCTTTTATACAAACGTGTACATAAGGCTAATGTGTGAACTATCGAACTTCTTAGCTCAGCTGGTTTTCTACTTAATATAGCGTAACAAAACTGAGTTGGAACTGAAGCAGCAAAGCGGACCATCACAACAAATGCCAAATCAAATGCTTCAGCAGTATTAGTTTGGGCACTGTGTCTTGATTCTTCTTACATTGAAATTGACCAAAATTAATCTATCAAAACTTAATTGCACTCCCAATACAACTTTCTCGTCTTACTCGCTAACAATAATTGTCTCCATTAGTTAATTATTTTAGTTAAATGTTCTAAAATTACTAATGCTTATATTATTTGTTATATTCCTATGAGTCTCTATAGTTTTATACATATTTAAGTTAAACGTAAATGGCAAATTTTTTATTAAGCTCCATTTTTCATACCAAATCTTCTTTTTCCCATTACAAGTGTGAATGCCATTTCTACTTCAATGCCTCGCATAGCAACTAGTTTTAAATAAACGTAAAAATAGTTCATAAAATATTCATTTTCTATACAATAGTACTAAATATTTTTCGAACAACAAATGAAACGTATCCTGTTTGTTTGGCATTGCTTCCGCTGTTGCTATTTCATGGCAGAAGCAATTTGTACTTTATTTATATTTCATGGCCGGCGATATTAATGTTTCTACTATCTACTAGCTATTTCCGCTAATGTGTTTGCTTTCTCTTCTACAATTGACATATTGACAAATTCCATTTTTAATGCTGTTGTATCTAGAAATGTTAACTTGCACAAGTCGTAGCAATTTAATCCAATAATTCATTTCATTTCATGTCCTTGCCGCAATTAATTGCAGACATTCAGGCAGGCAGTAGCACTACTTTGTATTGTATCTCTCGCTATAGCGCTGTACTTGACAGATGACATGCTCCAATGCTGTTGCTACGATTTGTGCTCCTATTTTGGCTTAAATTTAGCACTCGAATGGGTCCAATACACCTTTTGTCATCAGCATTATTAACATCATCTGCGATACTACATGTAAATTATTCGATGACTCGAGCAACATGCGCTGTGTTATCATAGCACATTGTTGCTGTTTTTATGATACTCTTCAGCAGTATTTGTAGGGTATATTAAATATATGTAGATGTATGTAAGAGTCGAAAGAAGAAATGGAAGTACCTATAAGGTATATATATATATTCTTGATCAACGGTGGAAGTTGTGCCGAAATATAGCCATGTCCGTCTGTCTGTGTAGCTGTCTGTAAGATAGGAGATATGTATGTACATCTGTCCGAACGCCGTTATCCCGGAGATTATAAAAGAAAGAAGCTCTAAAATTTAATATTTGAAGCCTTCTAGGATCTGAGTATCTGAAGTATATAAAGTGGAGCTGCTAAGCCTGTAAATGAAAATGATGTAAATGTAGCTTACATTAATTGATACATAATTCCATTTAAATAATCCACAAAGTTCCAGCGCACTCCACTTTAATATAGTAAAGCATCTATTAAAATCTTTAGTTCAAACAAATATCGAGCTAGCTATTCACTCGGCACTATGGTTTAAATAAATTCATACATAGAAAAATACAAATATACCGTTCATCAGGTGAATGGCTCAAATGAAAAAAAAAAAAAAAACATATTGTACGTTTTTCGTGTTCAGCACATTCAAATTACTCTGAGAAAAAAAGTGCAATCCAAAGTTTTAATGTTTTGCTTTAAACTACTCTAATAAATGCAAGGTATCTCCTAGTCGCTCTAACTAAACTGCATCCATTCTCTCTTGTTCATTTCATTTGCCTGCTGGTTTTTCTCGCTGACCACCTGCAGCGTGAAAATTCTAAACATTTTCCGCTGGTCATCTGGAAAATATGTTTCCGTTGCCTTTACTGCTTCTGTATGTAGTTGTTGTAGCTGCTGTTATTCCATTATTAGCAGTCGAATATGTTCGCTTGGTGAGCTCATGGTCCGTGTCCTGGTCGGCTTTGTTTGGCCTTTTGACCACGTTTTGTTTGGGTTTTTTTCTTTCTTTCTTTTTTTGTCTGATTGTCAGCACTCCGTTTAGCTGCGCTTCTTCTTTAATGCAATAATCAATTAAATTGTATTATTTATTAATTTTTTTGTGTCTAGGATATTTTCAGCGAAATTTTTATTTTGGAAACGAATCGATGGCGGTAAAATTTTGTTATTTAGGAATTTTATTGAACGTTCAACTTGACATTTGCTTTGCTTAGTTCAGTAAACTAAAATGTATACAAAGACCTCTTTATAGGCTACCATAGCTTTCTTTGTGTACGTAGTTCTATTAAGACAAAGAAAAACTATGAATTCTGTCGAAGAAAATAATAGTCATTAATTTAAACTTTAAAGTCGTCAGATAGAGTAACCTAACAAATGTTCACAAAATGATCCCCAGGTTAAAAATGCCACCAATTTTTCTATTTGGGTAACTTGGGAATTGTCATTTTTGAAGGAAATCACTACTGAACAATTTATTTGGAATTGAAAAGGTTAAATAAAACAGCTACTATAAAATAGAAAAATCTAGTAGTCACGTGTCACAATTTAAGATTTTTGCTATATCATTCAATATTGAAGTGCGCTATGTAGCTATCAAATGATATAGGCACATAGCGCAAGAAAAAGGCAGAGAAAGAAACATTCGTATAAGCAACCATAAATATATAAAACAGAGAATGAAAAAAAGAAAAGAAAACATGCACTGATCTAACAGCGATGCATGCTGCTTCCTTCCCACCGTATTTACACTTTCTACACTTGCTGTTAACTGTACACGAGTATAAAGAGCATGAAAGCATGAGAAAAAGAGGAAGAAGAAACTCGCATGTGTTAGCTGTGGTTGTTTGCTATAACGTCTCTCTTTCTCTTTCTCTCTTCAACGTTGTGCTTTACTACTCAAGCTATCAATAAATAATTTCCTTCCTGAACCTTCCAAGTTGAACCATCAAGCCACATAACTACGAGCGGTTTTATATTCAGGCGAGAAAGGACTCTACTAAATTTGGATGATTTGCAAAACATCATTATCTTAATAAAATTTAATCCAATGTCAGCTTTTCAAATAGAAAACACTCAAATGAAACTTAATAGAAATTTCTTTAAAACGCGAATGAAAGCATCTTGATACAAGTTGAAACTCAGCTACAATCTAATTTTACAAATTTCTCACAGCTTTAGACCACTGGCCAATATGTTAACTCATACATGGAGTTTAATTAGTTCAGTGTAGAGTACATTTGTACAGCATCAAGGCTAGTATACTTACTTAATACAACTCGATCCACGAGCTTGCTAATCCCAGCAGATTTAAAGTGAGACTACCGCCGACGATGCCATGGCAATCACACCCACTGCTGCATGGCTTCAGTTGAACACTAAAGAGATACAAACTCATTTAGGAACTTAGTTTGCAACAACGGAACTAGTCTTTCACTTGGTAGAGACAACAGTCCCAGCACGTTTTCTAAAAGCATCATCAAACACATCCAGTATCGGAGGCAGGCTGGCAGGCTGGCAGGCTGGCATGCTGGCGACTGGCTTGTGTGCGGCAAAGCTCAAAGCATGCTTCAAGCTAAAGTGTTGACCACTAACGCGCACTTTGGCCTACGAAATGAGTAAAAGCAGAAGAAGAAGAAGAAGAAGAAGAAGAAGAAAAGGAAAAACTCAAATACGAATAAAATATTTCAAAGCGTCAGGGAATTAAACAAATTTATTTGCAAATCGAGGCGTCTGTGGCGCGAACAAGCACGAAATTACACGTAACTTAATTTGGCCACGTTCTGTTCGTAGTTGCAAGCGTCTCCCATTTGGAGACAGTCAATGCCAATGCCGCCATGGCACAGTCTCTGGAACTTCAGTAACTGAATTGACTTTTTATGCAGTTGTACTCTGAACTTGCTGGTGGTGGTACTGCGACAACGTTGACATCGGCGACGAGAAAAGCTTAAATTTATTAACACTTTTCGCTAAAGTTGCTGTTGCTGTTGCTGTTGTTGGTCAAACTATGTAAGTAATTCAGCATTCAGTACAGTGCGCATCGGTTTTAGCATGGTACTAACTTTTCACTACTCCACTTCAATGGTAGTCTCTGCATTGAAAAAAAACATTAGATAAAAATTTCTGACTCACAGTACACACTGAAATACAAGACAGAATGTTGCAGACGCGACTATGAAATACCCTGCACTCTATCTAAACTATTAATAAAGAAAAGAATATGCCAACTCGTTGGACTCTAAACTTATTTCGTATCAATAAGAGCTTATTCAAACTATGGAGTCTGTTACAGTATATAAAAGTTACTTTATATATAGAAACATACTTCAAAACTATATAAATTTACACTGAAAGTGGCAGCAAACTCAAAGTAATCTTAAAAATCTGATAATCTTCATATTTTTCATAGTTTAAATAGGCTTCAAAAACTTTGGAGTTGGTAATATTTACAAACGTGAAGACAAGAAGAAGAAAGCGAAAAAAAATACAGATTGAACTTGAACATTCCCAAAATAAACCCAATGAAAATATTATATTTTCTGTTGCTAAATATATACATGCTAGCTTTAGTACTGGGTTCCATTGCTACTAAGTTTATTGGCGACTTTTTCTAAAACTTTAAACTTTGTTTGTAAAGTATTAAAAGTTTATTAAACAGGTACTCGAAATTCGTGAGTAGGTTTATATAGGAGCTTATCCACGCTGTGATATTTATAAATTCTTTCCTGGATGTTAAATATGTCTTCAAACATAATATCTAATATCGGTTGACCATCTGATTCCAAATATACAAAAATATGTGAAAAGGAAAAACTATGGAATCGATTTTCCTCAAGAAGGTATCATTTAATAGGGAATGAATATGGCTTTCAAAAAATACCGAATTTTCAAGTTTAGATTAGATTCATGCCCTTGTCTACAAGATCACCACAAAAGTCGAAATATTTGAGGGGGGGAGGGTGGTTTAAGCCTCAGGTACGAAATTTTTGAAGAAGTTGTTTGCAACCTTCCTCTTTCGAACAGAAAAAAGTCTACTTTCACCAGCAACTCTGATGAGACCTCTATATTCCATTTTTCTTAAAATCAATGACATATTCTAATTTTGTTGATGGGTTGATTTATTTGGAAGAAAAACAATAAATGCAAAATGGTTTTTAGCAAAAGACAAAAATAGCATTTTTTGATCGGTTGAATATCATTTTTTAAACGTAAATAGTTGTCACTCACACCACAACAAAAAAAAAAACACACATAAAAATACGTACTTGAAATATGTACACACACGCTTATTTTGTGTCTGTTTCACTTTTATTTTCTATGTCTGTTTGTCTGTCTGTCTGTCTGTCTGTCTGTCTGTCTGTCTGTATGTCTGCCGCACTCAATAAAGAAATTCAAGTCTTCGACTCTCTCTCCTTCTCCCTATAGCTCTCCATCTCACAAAAGGCTTCTAGCGCTGAGGCTTGCAGCGAATGGGGATAGAGAGCCACATTTGAAATATTTGAGTTATATAAACATTATGTGAGTTATATACTATGCATGAGTTTCATAAACGAAACAAAAATTATTTTCCATCTGCTTTCAATGCCTGTCAAACACAAACTTAATGATGCAGATTGCTCAAAATGTGACCGCAGTCTACTAAATAGTGGTACGTCTCAGAAAAAAACTTCTTTGAAAACTCGTCGTCAGATCGTGTACTTTTGAGACTATCCCGCTAGCTTAAGAAGCAAAAAATAATTTCATACAAAAACTCAAAAATGATGTTAAGATTGTATAGGGAATGCATATGTACACTGTGGTTGGAATGTATATTTTAGATAATGTCCTGAAGGAGTTTTAGCTAGATTAGATTTAGATAAAATATCAAAATTTGCTGACATTCACTTGCATCATATAATATGAGAGATTTCAGCCTTCGTATAAACAACTATATCGATTTGACTTTTGACGCTGATTAAGCCTATATATCTACTTTATGAGAACTACCACACCTCCTATTGTCTGATGCACACATCCTTATAAAACTGAATATACCTTCTTCACATTTTGATTTGAAGCGTAGAAAATTAAATCCCTTTTTCTAGCATTTCCAACAGCAACAGCAGCAACAGCATTTGTTGCGATTTTCCCAAAAATTTTCGACTGTAATTTTGTTGCACGTTTTCTATGCTGCATTGCTTGTTGCTGCACGCTGCACGCTGCAGCTGCCCCGCTAACCCTTCGTCACTCATTAGCTTAGCTACTTCACTAACCAAATAAACGAAGTGTTGCCGCTTTTGCGCTTTCAACAAGGTTGGCAGCGCCGTTGCGGCGCTTTGTTCTATAGACGCGGCCGCCATTGTTGTTTTTAGTGCTACATGCAACCTTTATTGTTGTTGTTGTTGTTGCTGTTTTTGTTGTTGCCATTGCAGTTGTTGCCAGCTTTTTAGCTTCATTCGCGTTTCATTTTAGCCCTTAGTAGTATTTGTTGTTGTGGCTGTTTGGTTGGTTGGTTGGATGGTTGGTTGGTTTCTAATTAAAAAGGTCAGGTCGAGTTCAATTTATGTTGATGTTGCAAAACTGTTAATTTTCCTTCATTTTTTTTTTTTTTTTTTGTTTTCATCTCGCACGCGATTGGCAAAAAGCGCCAAACATTTTTCGGTATTACTCAACAAATTATATACAGTCGCAAGAGTTTCTTCCAGTGTTGCCACACAGCAGTGAGTTGTGAATTTTAAATTGATTAAACTTGAATTATAATAACTTAATATTTTGAGCTTTTAAACTTTTGCAGTTTAGTTGGATCTTAGAAACGTTTATGTTTGACTCTAGGGATGCAGATTTTTGAGTTCCTTAAGTTCGCAATAAATGGTTCGTCGCATTTGTAGAACAGAAGTATATGAAGGCTATAGCTGTAAATACATATAATGATTTTTTGGCGGATTTGAACCATGATCCAGAGAAATGTGTGGAACTAAGTTTTGACGTAAATGCGACATGTTTGAGGCAATATTTAGTATTGTTGTTAACATTTCAAACAAATGACACAAGCTGCCACAAACGCACATTGACAATAACTACCTTTCCAATGCACTAAGTCACTTACAGATGGCGCTAACAGAAAAAAACCCTCGCCCAAAAATCCTATTTACTTTTGAAATGCAATTTGCATAAAGATTCACCGCAATAAAGAAACGCCGCTTAAATTAAATAGGAAGAAGTAATAAATGTGCTGCCAACAGTATCTACTACACCACAACTTGAAAACCACCAACGTCTGACGTTTTCCCCCAAAACAAGTTAAACCGCAACTTCTTAAAAACTCAGCGAGTCAGCTAAACTTAAATCAACTCAACTCAACTCAACTCAAATGAATGCGGCTCATCGTCCATACCATCTGCAGACTCGTTTATCTTGCTTCATTATCGCTTCATTAATTGCTAATTAACCATGTTTCTGGAGCTGCAACAACGAACAAAATGAAGCAAAATGGATAGCAACAGGACGATGGTTTGTAGACTATCAGCAAGCAAAATACTCGCGAAAAAATTTGCTTCGTTTTGTTGTACGCTTTATATATAGTATGTATAGTATGTATAGTATATTAACTTTGCTACTAAGTTTGTAACAGTCAGCTGGAGCGGGCGGAGTTATATAAATTATGTAACTATAAATATAAATTATGTATCAGCTTAACAGGACGACTCGACTTATTCAAGTCCATCATTCGTGACCAGTCATTGGCCAGACCTCATGAATAAGTCAGTCAAATAGTCAAGTGCATACGACCCTATAACTCGAGCAATTTCTGCTGTGATATGCCATAAATTTTCGTCTATGGGCGTGGCATGCTCACTTTATGGGAAACCCCTAAACATTTGATAAATACAACCAGAATAAGAGCAACTCAAGTATCCAATTGAATTATAAATATGTATTACAGCTACTCATTAGATGGCGTCAGCCGGTCTGTTGCCATTGGGTAATTTTTTGTCTCTCGAGACATACACGAGATCATATCAAGTCAAATCAATATCTAACTTGAACTTGACTAATGTGTAGGAAAGAGACAGAAAAAGACCAAATAGCAACTATCAGAAGTAATTTTTTTTAAGTATGGAATGGACAACTTTATAAATGAAATACGAGAGCGCTCGCACTCAATACGCTACCTTATTATTGTACAATGGCCTCTTCGACACATCGTAGGGCCGAGCTGAGTCATGTCATGGTGCAATAATAAGGTAGTGTATTGAGAGCGAGAACTCTCGCGAACACATTCGAACAATCACTACTTGTAAACGAAGAAGTGATCAGAAGCCGAGCGCTCTTCGGGCTTGCATTACGATTGCGTATACTAATTTAGAAATTGTAATCGAATATCTATCCAGGCTGCCCACAAGACGCAACACAACTGCATTATAGTTGTAAAGCAGATACTTAACGTATACATATGATATGTGTGAATAAGCAATGGCAATAGAAAAATACGAAGCATTTCCGAAGTATCGTTCGTGCTTAACTTCGTAATGCTATGAAAAACTGAACTATGAAAAAAAAACTCTACACCGAACTATGTATACAATATGTAATGAGAACGATAAGTCGAGCCTTTTGAGTTGTATTCCAAGTTGCATTCCTCAGAGTAACCGTTGGGAAACTAGCTCTGTTGAGTGTGAATCTGACGTGCTACTAAATTGCATCGATTTCTGCTGAGGCTGGCTGTTTCGTTGGCAAAAGTTGACATTTTGAACATGTTATTTTGTTGGAATATCAAATGTATACAGCACGAAAAGCATGGGGCCCAGCACACTCCACTGGGCTACAACTGCTTTGAAATCCGAGTTTTGAATAATGAAATGCATCTGCCGTACTGAAAAACTTGTACTTTAGTTCGTTCAACACTACGCGTGGCCTTGGTCAACGTCAACTTGGTAAAATTGCAGAGCAGTATACACGGTGCTCCAATGCAATTCGAATTTCGGTTGTGATTCGATTTATTTGCTCAACAGTGCCATGCTTCGTCACGAAACCCAAACTGATGGGAAGGGATGATGTTTTAGTTCGATTTGAAGAAACAAAATCTTTTCAAAAAGTTTGACTACGCAGGAGAGTAGACTTATGGGTCTAGATGACGCCGCTTGAGTCTTAGCTTTCCCGGGCTTCGGTATCATGACTATTAGTGATTTCTTCCAGTGTATTGGCAAGCGACCACATTTAGTGAGTGTTATTCCACTCAGTATTTAATTTGTTGGTCTGAAACTGGATTTGTAATGCTTATACTGATCATATATACAAATAAATAAAGGTCTAGCGCACATATTAAACCATCCAAATCGACACACTTTACTGTTTTTGTATAAACTAATTATGTAGTTTTAGTTATTTCTTAAGCTAGCAACTAAAACTCGATATGGAAAGTTTTTATGTCGAAATGCATCCGATACACCTACTATTACGGTTAGCTTCCGTAGAAACCTATCGCTCATTTTAACTCGAGCTAAATAAGTCTGTCACACACCTACCAAGAAAACCCAGCACTTATAATACATTATGATTTTTGTATGTAAAACTTTCTTATTTCTTGAGCTAAGCAGGAACTAAGGATGTAAAATCATTAAAATCCTATCATTATCATATTCATTTGCTTGTGAAGTGTATTAAAACTTCGTTTACGCCACAATTAAACATTTTCACTTAATTTTGCTTGCCTGCCGGTCTTATTGTCTTTGTTATTTTAGCTGAGCAAATAAGGCGAAATCATGCCATGGACAGATCGACAGTTGGACAATTCGGCATAGAATGAACGAGTGTTTAATTTTACGCGCTTCTCTATTTATTTTTTGTATTCTTCACGAGTTTATCGCCGCACAAATCTAATGCAATTTGTAAGCAGCCAATGGCAAGTGCATTAAAAAGTGTGTTGACTATGTAGCCTGAATAGTAAGCACAGTGGGCGACGACGGCACAAAAGTAAGCAATGAGTGTGGCGCAAAATTTTGTGCTACGAGTTTGTTTTCATAATAAATTATTTTCCTTTTACAAGTTCATTTATTTATTTTTGCGCTTTGAGGTTGCCAGAATATAATAATTTTGTTTTTTTTTTTTGTTTTGTTTTTGGTTCGCAAAAAATTCTTTTTCTGCTATTTCCTTTGATAATATTTCAACGTGGGCTGCGCGTGTCTATTTTGTTTGTTTGTTTGGACGCTTCAGGGCAATTAATTAATTAATTTATAAATTAAAGTAAACAAATAAAATCAACAAACATTAAAATAGCAACAAAACGAGCGCGACACAAATTCAAACGAGCAGTCGACACGCATCGCAGTTTGAGTTACAATAAAGGATGCATTTCTTCTTTTTCACACGCCACACAAGATTTCGAAGGGTGTTCGTTCGGTAGTTGGGAGTAGCAGCGTTCTAAAACAGCTTTTATGCAAATCACAAACACTCCAAGAGCGAGTATGTATCTTTTCGTATATTGCCATTTCGTAAGGCCAAATGGCAGCATATGCACACAAGCTTAAATTAGGCTAGCTCCCTGGAGCATTTGTGCTAGCTATAGTCAAGGAAGCAACGCGCTGCTGTGGATGGCTGAGTTAATCTGCGTTGGCTTCTCTTTTCATCAGCAGCACACGGTTTTGACTAGGTTACAGACAAATTTTAACCCATTAGTAGACATTGTCTGCACTAGGGAACAAGAATTATCAAAAATTTATTGAAATTTTTTAATTTGGAGGTTTTTGAGTGATCGTGTAGTACTATCGATTTTCAGTTACAAGCTTAAACAATATAAGGGGTGCGCCGATTTCGAGCAATGTTCCATGTTTTTAGTGTTAAACAATTAGTTAATTAAAAATTAGTACAAATATTAATTACGAAAAACTTTTGTTTTTGGTTGTCTGAACTCTCCAAGCAGCGGTGCTGCTAGCCATTGGTGCTGTTTGTTAGGGAATAATGCAACAACAATGCACATGCAAGAATGCAACATATATATTATGCACGGAAAGTTGAACGGGTTTATCATTGGATGCATAGAAATCTATATGATACACAACGCGTTTTTCCAGAGTGGCATGATATAAAAGGCAAAAATTTGCAATGTGCGACCAGCATATTGATGAGAGCTTGTAGTTAAGCTCGAAATCAGCGCAACAAAAGGTTATTATTATTATTCTCATAAAATAAATATAAAAACATGGCAATCCAAAATTGTTTAAGAAATAGTTTGACAGCAAATCGCACTAATCTATTTCAGTAAATTTATAAATATCATAAATTGATCGTCGATATTGATTGGTTATCGATAATCGGTCGATAGTTGGTCATCGTACTGTACTGATAATTAATAATCGATACTGAATGGATTACCAACGAAATTTGTTGTAGTCATAAAAAAGGCAAACTGGAGCCCAGAAAGAGTATATACATTCAAATATATTCAATAAGTATAGCTTTCCAGCCACAAAAGGGTTAAAAAGTGACACGCCGCATGTATTTCCAACTGCTTCAACAACGCCGCAGTCAAGTAAAAGTGAAAAACTTGTGTTTGGCAAAAGATTTTCCACTTGAAAAGTGCGAAGCAGCTGAAATAGAAGCCGCCGTGGCGATGCAAGACATCTGCTGATATTGCTTTGAAGCCTGTTTACACTTGGGTAAGTTAACTTGGGCCTACATTTAAGGTTGGTTTGCTGCGTTGCTGTTTATGTCAAACCACAAAAGCGCAAAGCAATTTTTAGCTTGACTAAAAAATTAACAAAAACAGCAGCAAATACAATATATACAAATGGCTAAGGGAAAACAACAGCAGTACTCAAAAGTCAATGCAAATGAAAGACACTCAAATAGAACGCTGGGCCAGGGCTGAGTACACTACCTATCAAGGATATGCGCGCAGGCGGCGCCAAAGGACACCGAAGAAAGATTTTTGTGCAACAGACGACTGAACCGTACCGAACAGTTGAGGAGGTTTCATTCAAGGATAAAACGCCTGCGCTGCGCTTCCGTTTTCACTTCCGCACTTCCGCTTCCGTTCACAGTTGACTTCAAAGTGACTAGGCGCATTTGGCTGCCAACATGTTCGGCATGTCCTTGAAAGCTGTCCCACAACGTAGTCTTCCATATTTATTGCGATTAATTAAATCAGAGTTAATTAATGCTAACGAATTCATAAACGGGGTCAGTGTAGACCAACAAGAGTCGCGACGAGCACAAAAGTTGATTTTTCGTGCTTAATTCTTTATGGCTGTCCTTGTGCGTTTGAATGTTTTTATCTTGTACAATATTGTAAAGTAACCGAAGTATATTTGCGTTTCTTTGTATAATTATGTAATATATTTTTGGATAAAATGCGCTACTTTCAATATGGCAGAGTCTATGGATGTCTATATGCCGTTTATGGATCATAGCCGAACGTAGGAAGTTCTTGTTAAACGAAGTTCGTCCCAGACTTGGTATTTCCAGCGTATACTCGGTCGCCTTCTTGGACGTTGTGCCGGAAGCAGTCATCAATAGCGTATCGTATCCGATGCTTCCTCTGTGTATTCACTGGTCGATGCTTTGAGGTGGCGTAACCAAACCCAGCGCAGCAACTCTTAATTAAGCAGAGTTGCCTTACCACAATTTGCTCACACTGGAACGGCTGTTCAGATGCTACACAGGGCACGTTTGTTGCGCTGCTTGGACCGTTTGCAAAAGAATAGCTTTTGAGCATTTTCAAGTGAATGGCTATCAATAACTTTCCCCACTAATGTAGACTTCTGCTTATCCCCAATACAAGATACATGCTTCTTGAAAGTATTTTAATATATATAGTGTATCTATTAATTCGCACTGACTATGCCATTTAACAATTAAGTCTGTCTTGCGTAGGCTTCGTACAATTAAAAAGACATTTTTCAATATTTACACAAACATTTTTTTTTTTCAAACAGCTGCTGAAATTTTAATGTCTGTCAACACTGTGTGAGCTTGGTTGGATCCGGAGTGATAGAGTGTGAGAGACCTTGTTTGATGTGACTTTTGATTAAAAGTCAAGTTGATTTATTACTGATTTAATTACTTTGTGTAGATACAAAGTAGAACAGCATGATTATATGCATAAAATGTTGTACAAACAGAAAGAATTTAGCGCAATTTGTAAAAGAAGAAAAAAGAAAACTCATTCTGAGAGTCATTATGAAATGGGTACATATTCGATAATACAAGATTACAAAACTTAAAGATAATGTCGCTCTATTTAAACATACCTATCGCAACTTTTAAAATCTATCCAGTCATCCAGACACCATGAAGAAAAATGCTGTTCCGAGTCACCAATGTTCTGTTTAGTTGGGCATACTTCGTGGCAGTAAAGCTTTTTTAGAGATTTTTCCTGTACAAAGTTTTATTAACTCAACGACTCTTATACGCATATACGCAGTTAAGCCAGATCCCTTGAAAATGAAAATTTCGTTTCATTTTTGGCGAAAAGTCATCATGAGCGATGAGGCAAATTTTTCGCTGAGTGGAACAAAAATTTTGTGCCATCAAAAACATGCATGCAATTCACGAGAAACCTCTTCAGGACCAATAAGTCAAGTAAGTTTGGGCCGAATTTTGTGCAGAAGCACTCAGTGAATCGTTCTTCTTTGAAGATGACACTGAAGCGATGAATACCACACCAATGGATACCGTTATAGCGCCACGATAACAGTTCTTGAAAATGCTATGCTCTTTCATAGTTTTTCATTTTGGCTCTTGCTACGACTTCCATTTAAACGGAGCCAAAGCAGTAGCACAAAACGTAAATTGTGTTGCTCTGCTACTATACTATGCTCTAATTTTTTGTAGCACGAGGCTATATCAGGAAGTATTTGTCATATCTTGTCAAATATTTGAACTAACGATCATTAAATTTATGAAGTAATCTTCTCCTGATCAATAACAACACACACAAAAATAATTTCATAGCGAAACTTCCAATTGTATAGAGGCCTATAGAGCAGTGTACGCGTTTTAGCAGTGTGTGCATCTTACCAAAAGTAAATAAAAATTAAGAAGATTTTGTTTTACAAAAAAACCATCTTAGTAGACACAACCGCTAAACATAGTTCAACTCAGTAAATTTCAAATAAAGCCGAAATTTGTCATGAGTTTCCCCGCTAACTTCATTCTAAAGTTAGCAGACCAAGCCGTTTTTGCTATTTAAAGTCGAGCAGAAAATTTTTTTAATTGAGCACAAAATTTGCAAAACAAAAAAAAATGTTTAACATTTAATTTTTTATTTGGTTTTGCCAACTTGGGACACATCGATCAAGCGACAAATCATTAAAAGATTAATACTTAGTGCAAACCTCATTGAAAATGTAACATGAAAATAGTTTTGAAACAAATCTCAACCAGAATCGTGTTTTTTTTTTTGTTTTTTTTTCTTTGTTTTTGCGCGGGAAAGACCTGACATGGCTTGACTTTACCACAAGTTGAACATATTCCCACTGCATTATCAAAAATAGTGTATCTCCAACAGAACGCGCGCAGCTTCCAGACGAAGAAGAAGATGAAGAAGAAGATTTTGTAAATAAGTTTGTAAAGCGATGGGAACAGAAGTCTAGTGTAGTGTAGTGCAGTGCAGTGCAGTATAGGGAGCTAAACAAACTGAAGCGCATTCTGCTAAGTTGCAATATTTAAAAGTTTGCTTCATTGTTGCACTTAGTGGTTGCATCGTTGTTTGTTGGTTTAAGCAATGTTGCCGAGATGGTGTTGTAGCATGTTGTTGTTGCTGTTGCTGTGCAAGATTAAACAATGATTGCATTTTCATTTGCATTTTAAGTCACGGATACATACAACGTACCGTATTCCATGCCACAGTCTTAGGTTATAGTGTTTGTGCAACTACATGGAAGTGAGCATTTGAGTTAAATGTTGCAGTTGCAGCATTGGGGGCATGCAGCGCAACAACAGCAGCTAAGGTAGTTATGCCGCATTAACCATTAAGATGCCAAGCATTTGCCAAGGTTTTGCTTGACTTGCATTGCCCGAAAGCAAATAATAACAACCAAAGAGCCATGTCGTCATCGTAGTCATCCAGTTGAAGCAGGTTTCTTTGGCCGATTGCTTCTGCTTCTGCTTCTGCGTCTGCTGCTGTTGCTACTTGGTGGCATGCAGCACCAACAGCAAACAACACATGCAGCATGAAACATAGTCATCGTCGTCGTCGTCGTCGTCTTCGTTGTCGCAGTGGAAAATGTTCATCAAATAGTGCATAAGATTTTGCACAGTGGTTTAATTAATCGAATTGGCCGGCAAATAGTTTGTTTAGCGGCTGATATTTTGGCACGCTCGAGTACTTCTCCGGGTTGGAAGATTCGAATAGCTTCGAATAGCGATGCTGCACCGATGAAACTACTTATTGGGTAGCTTTAGGTACTGCTTGCTGAATAGCTGTAGGAGCTGCGTTGGTGGAGTTGGGTTTGGTCGTACTGAGCTGTCTTGGGAGTCAGTAAACTATCATAATGAGTGGATTCAATGTCGGCGTTTATTTGAATGAAAAGCTGGCTTAAGATTGTGCGTCCCTGGATGAATTCTGCATGTATTTTTATAAGTGCGTTTGGCGTAAAACGATACGAAGCTAGGTACTTCGTGTCAGCTAATGTCGTCGAAAACACTTCTTGAATATTCTTGCGCACTGAAGAATTGAATGACTGGTGGTGATGTAATGTGATGTGATGTGATAAGACAGTAAAACTGTTTGAATGCATCTTCTGTATTGAGGCCCGTTATCGCAAACTAGTTTTTGGATGACCTTCGATTGCGAAGAAGAAACTGTGAGTATGCAGATGCACACAAATGAGACACATAGAGTTAAATATGGGCCTGGCAAAATCGATGTGAATTTTCTCGTCGCCCATCCCAACACATTTCTCGAATCTTCTAGAAGTTTTGCTTACGGCAATATGTTCATTAAGACGTTCACTTTCCTCAAACATCAACACTTTTTGCTACTTTTTGCCCCTTTTTGTTATATTAATGTTTAAGGCGGGCAACTTTCGACGCTTATTCCAGTACTTTTGAACATAAAATTTTAAATTTGAATTTGAACATTAATGACTCGGAAATTACGGGCGTAGATTAGAAATTAGTCCCAAGATTTTGTATTTCATGGTAGCCTTATGGATGGAAATTGTTCAACTCTATATCAGTATATATTCTCGGCATCAATACAATATAGTAATACCAAAATGATAGTATTGATGATGATTAATAAGTAGTTGAAGATGCTGATACTGACGATCTAAAGTAATTCCTTCAATAAATGTGTTATTTTAAGACTTATTTGCATTATTCTTACTTTATATAACCATTTTATATCAAGCAACATGTCATATAAAATTATATTCAGTCATAGCAGTCCAGTTCTCCACTGTGCATCGTTTAGGAGTAGGAAGCAGCTTTAAATGCATGCAAATCTGTGTTGCAAGTTGCAGCGGCTTTTGATGTTGCAAGGGCGCAAAAAGTTGATGCCTGTTTTGTTAAACATCTTTGCCTGCTATGATATTATTTTGTAGACTTTTTTTGCTTCTTGTATTTTGATTGCTTTTTCTCCAGCAAACTTACAATATCCTTATTTGCGTAACACAAGAAAATTCATTGTTATATAAGAGTCAGCTTGTAGCCATTTTTTTTTCAACTGCTTTAATATCTATAACGAAAAATCTCAGCTAACCCATCCAGCCATCGTCTATCTATCATGTGTCACCTATTTGCTACCAATATTTTATAGTAGCTTAGCTACACATTTCTTTCTTTCCAGCAGCAAAATGTGGCAACAACAAAAAATAATGATTGCTCATAAAAAACTGTTCAAATTTGGGTTAGGGTTGTTTAGGGTCAATAGGTGCCATGCGCTGTCAAGAACTAATCTTTGCGAATTTAGTAGCGTAACAGCTGTTACCGTATTGTCCTGCGTACACATCCTGCAGGAAGCAATAGTAGTCATCGTCGTTCATTGCGTTGCAAATAGCTTCAAAATCCCATTTGGCTTAACACACACACACACACACGCGATTGCTGCTGCTATTTGCTGTTCTGCGACTAAATCTGCTCCTTGCTGCTGCTGCTCCTTCATACATACAATCTCGATTACGAGGTGTAAATTTACTGACGCACATAAAGTCATTTGGCTTTGTATCTGCAACGCATTGTATTGGCTTGAATTGTTTGGTTTTGGTTGGAGTTGATTCAGTGTTTGCTTCATACACCCCAAAAGACAGCTTTGAAGACGTTCTCCTAATCCGAAATTAAGCTTTTGGTCAAGTATTTTATTATTTTTATGTGTTTCGAGTTCAGTTTTGCTGCCGTATAGCGCTCTTTTATTTTTCGCGCATTTTCGGTTGACATTAAAGAATTTATATGTCATTCCGGTTGTCAGCAAACATATGGCGGAGGGTTGTATTTGTAATATTTATGTCTAATAAATTAGCTTATTAAGTGTGAATTGTACAAAGTGAGCTTTAGAGAAGGTTAGACCAGATAGAAATGTCCGGGGAGGGCAGAACTCGTGCCGTCACTTAGGTCAGTGTTATTATATCAGTTTTGTTTCTTCCAGAAGCTTCAATACTTACTTGAGCTCTTTAACACAAATCTTTACAAGTTTATATAAGAAGAGACTACCGAGTAGAGCTGATCTCTTCCTACTATACACAATCGATTCCCACAACTTCTGCATAAATCCTGGAAGTTTATCCCAGTTGCGTGATTCGTAAAGCCTCCCACCAGCATAGAAATATTAAGTTCTACACTTATAAAAAGCTCTCTGCATGCGGCGTACTGCGTTTTCTTAGTATAAGTTATTCCATCCTGCAGAACCACACGACTACCCCCCAATCCTCAAACAGTATTTTTGTTCAATACAAAAATATTTTTTTTTCGTTTCATTTTCATAAAATAATAGAGAAGTGGAGTCCCCCCAGCCAAGAGGTCATTCTGGATTCTGGACTTCTCAGGAAGCATGTCGACAGTGGTGCCCTCTCTGGCTGAACTATCTGCTTCACAGTTTTCCCTTATGTTTCTCTGGACAGGCACCCAATTGAGGTGGACTTGACTAGCCAAAAAAATCTGAATTAGCTTTTGGTTGCTTGGGTGTAGCCTAAGAAAATATACAGCCTCCTGGATCCATAGCACTTCTGTTTGGCCAAAACGACAATGGTCAAACACTCTGAAGGGTTTTTTAAATTCCCAAGGTGCGTGGAGAATATATCTCCTCGTTTAGTTAAGCCGTCACTGAAGATATTGATGCTATTCTATTTATGCTGTAAGAGGGTGTTTCATTGTGACATAGTACGAACTGAGTCATCATATTAATAATCGGGTTACGGTAATTAGAACTTGATGGGAGGCACTCTTGTTGTTGTAGTATCATTAAGTGTCCCAAGGTAAAGCACCACCAAGATGAGGTTTCTCTCAACCTTAATGATGTGATTGTAAATCTCTCTCTCTCTCTCTCTCTCTCTCTCTCTCTCTCTATTTCTCTCTCTAAGTCTTGCAAAAACATCAAGAGGGAGCAGGTGAAATAGCACATTGCTCCACCGATGTAGATATTTTACATCTTTGTAATGTCTGTAGTTGCTTAAGCATAGAGACCCTGTCTAGTGCAGTCCTCCATGCGCATACTCCGATAGGTAGAGTTGGCTCAATAACGTTTAGTGAATAATTGGTGGGGAGACACGCCTTATCTGAAATTTTAACTCAGACTTTCTAGGGTTTACGCCCAGGCCGCTATGCGAAGCACACTTTGAAAATGAAGTTTGCATTAGGTTGCCTAGGGATTATGGAAATTTACCTCTGATAATCAATGCCACATCGTCCAACTATGCTATTAACTGGTGACATTCGTCTTCGATGCGTCTTAACAAATGGTTAACTTTGAGCACCCATATAAGCGGAGAGAGTACTCCCCCTTGAGTGGTTTCTCTCTGTATTAGTAGAAGTTGTAGTACTCACCGGATTGCTGATAAGTATACTGCGAATAAGTTGGACTAGAGCGTTAAGAACAACATTGGTGATAGTGTTGGAGAAAAAGCTATTAAAAACATCAACTATATCGATAAATGCAGATTGTGCATTTTGTTTTATTTTTATCGATTATTTAATAGTTGAAACTGGTGGTTCCAGCTATGTTAGAACGTCTTAGAAAGGCGCAAGGGGACTATTATATAACAAATATGAAAATCTATTAATCTCTTCAGTATTTTCAAAAGAAAAGAGGAAGAGTAATATTGGAATAGATTGAATTGCTTAAATGAAATAGGAAAGGAGAATTGAAATATTTTACTTTTATTAAAAATTTATCAACTTTCCAGTATGTATGTATGTTCTACTTCTAAAATACTACCAATTTAGCCAATCATTAAAAGTACTTTCAACTTATAATTGCCACTCACACAGCAAGAGATCATATACGCCGATCGTTCGTTACTTTAAAGCGCTGCCCTTTCCAATACACTTCGTAAAACCAACCAACCGCATAAAAAACAACAACAGATACTTCTACGAGTACAACAGAAATGTTAAGCAGTAACTTTACTCAAAGCAAACTGAACTGCATAACTCTTGACTCCATATAGATTTATGCTGTCTACAAACATTCAACACGCCATTCGAATGAATCTGTGCAAAATATAAAAAGAAGCAATAACAACATACAATACACACTCTAGTCTAGAGGTAGGTAGGTAGATACCCATGTGTCTATATTTATATTACACTGCGGTAATTATAGGTTCAACAGAAAAGTTGTTGGTGAAGACGTAAAGGCTTTGAGTGCGAACTGTCTTCTGGCAATGTTTCGGCGACTGTCTGCCTTTTTGCTGCAAGTTTTTGCGCTTTGATGATCAACATGATCTATGCCTAAATATATATTTTATATATTGTATATATGCAGGTATATCCTATTCAGGCGCTAGAGTTGATGAAAGGGCATATGAGCATGTATTAATTTTAACACAATGTCCGTCTGTCTGCCTTTCTGTACTATAGGAAGAGGACTATCTCCATGTCCGTCTGTCTGTCTGTCTGTCTGTCTGTCTGCCAGGCTCTACACTGTGGCACGCCCACAAAAGTGGCGTCGGTGGACTTCACTATGAATATATGTTGTGTAATGTAAACAGCAATGAGAGGTGATAAGGCCACCATCGCAGACGTCATCGATTTTAATATAATGTTGCTATTGTTGCCATAGGGCAAAGGTAATCATCGAACTTGAAGGAAGTGGAAATGAGTGTTGCACAATTTTTGAATGGTTTTGCAGCATGCCGCGCGGTGCAGACGATTGAGGCAATCAAAGGTGTTAGCTAATAATAATAATAATAATAATAATAATAATACTTATGTATTGTATAAGCTGTGGTATGTAGGAAGGAGTTTGCACTTCGGTAAAGTTTGAGTTTAAGTTTGTGTTGAAGAATTTCTCCTAGAAGAATAGAAATTTATCTAAAGACAAGAAAATGCTTTAAATATTTACAGTTTGGTTAATTTGTTGTTTATGCTAAGTAGATTTGACGCAAGAGCTACCAGTGATGCTTAATGTGCGGACTTTACTCCAATAACAACAGTAAATAGATACAGGAAGGCAAACTGAACAGTTGCTAGTGACACATGTTCTTAAATTCTGTCCATAAGTACCTTTAAACCGTATAAGTATCCTCAATTGGGTGGTATTTTTCACGCCCTACTACAGAAGTGTATACACTTCTTAGTAAGTTTCTTGATTAAATTCTTTACAACTAGAATAGCATGCCGAACTGCTGGAGAAAAGCAAAGGAAGGTTTTAACCCAATGGTTGGAAAGATCTGGTTCATTCTAAGTCTTTCAGACCTTGCATTACTTTGGAGAACTTAATGGATAAGCACATCAGGGCCAAATACTTGTTAGAAACACCACTTTATAAAAAATATAGAGCAGATAGATCTACTAAAGCTGCAATATACTAATTGAATTTTGTATTTCAAAATGGCTTGAACACCAAACAGAGGATGCTTTTGACAACACAAAACATCCTAATTAAAAAGGAACAGCCGGAGAATGAATTCTGTGAAAACTGAGAGCGTACATCAGACAGTGCAAAAAATTGTAAGGTTCATGTAGCAAGAAAAGAACGGAGGCGTGCATTGAATTTGAGATAAAAACATTGAGATGATTATATGAAACAAAGTTTTTCACTGAACATGGCAGACACAACACGGATACAACATAAAGTATTAAAAGCGACAACACTAAATTCTAAGATCCTTGTGGCCTTTATACATTTTTTTTAGCAATTTGTGTGAGTTGAACACGAAAATCATACTTATTTCTTTTGATTTATTGGGAAAACTGTATATTTGTGTTTTTCGATCAATGATTTTACTTAAACCAGCGTCCTGATGAACTGTACCCAACGGTATCCAGCTTTTTCTTAGCTAATGAGTTACAGCTGATGAAAGTTCGAGTTCCATGCAATAAACTCTCCAATTCATTGCTTTAAAATCTGTTGCAGCACAAATTCCAAGAATTTCTCAAAAACTCTCTAAACAGCTTCCTACACTTAAACAAATACAAATTATGCAAACATTCATCAATCTTTAACCAACCAAGCATATTACCGAGCAGAGTTGCTGTCATTACCACAAAAATTCTTGTCGAAAACATGCATTCCACTTTAAGAATACCTCACTGACTGACTGCCTCCCTGTCTGTCTGTCTGTCTGTCTGTCTGTCTGTCTGTCTGACTGCCATTCAAAACCAAACCGCTCCTTAAAGCTATTTGTACACCCAGACTACTTAATGCGCAATTTGAATGACTAATGAAATTCGCTTAAAATTGCTATTCACTTTAAAACGTAAGTACTGACAAAAGACGACCAAACAAGAACAAAAAAAAAAAGAAAAAGTATTTTGTAATAAATAAAAGTAAAAATTCATTGAAGAATGAAATTACGCATTTGTAGTCTGTTCCAACTGAAGACCTTTCTAGTATGCTGCCCGAATTTCTATTTTCCGCCCTAATTTTTTTGTTGTTGTTGAAAATTGCAAGTAACCGAGTCGAAATAAAACAAAGCAGGCTAATGAATTTAAATGAGAAATGCGCAACGCGTACTTAAGTAGTTGAAACTCGCATGCAGCAACCCTGGCAAAGGTGGAAAATACTTGAATAGCTTAAAGCTTTAATTTAGATTAAGTGCAACAGCATTAATTACGGCAACACTTTTAAACCATTTCGAAACGAAAAAACAGCATCATTAAAACATTAAAAAAAAAAAATCTAAATCGAGTAGTACTAGAAGAAAAATGTCAAGAAATCATAACAGCTGCATGCGTAACAAATGATCCCCGGGGGGTTGCACGACAGCACTCCAAAAATTCGACCTCACTCGAAATACTTCAGCTTCAGACTCGAAGTTCGTATGTGTTTTTTTTTCTTTCTATACTTATCTTTTAGCCAACAAAAATTAAGATATAACTTTGAAATTGTGCTGGCATTAAAAGTCTGTCGCTGTATTTCAAGTGTGCTGAATATTATATTTTGGGGTGCTGCCAACTGCTTTTGTTGCATGAGGGTTGTTGCAACCCCTAAGTTCTTCACACACATCGAATTGAACAAACGTTAATGAAGCCATAAATGCACGTAAGTCGCTTGTTGCAAAAAAAAAAAAAATAAATAAATAAAAAAAAATAAAGAAACAGGAAATAAAAGTATCTCTCATTGATTTGTTGAAACATTGTTGCTTCTGTGTGTTTTTTTGAAATAATAGATTTCGATAATTGAAAAACTGACCAAATGCTAGTAATTCAATAGCAATTCACTGAGCTAGAGTTGAGCATCGGCAGCAACAATTGAAATTATTACTGATTTATGGCGTATTTAATGCAATAGTCAATGTTGCAGAGGAGGGTTTGAGTGAAGAGCGCTGGCTGCTGGTAGCATAGTGCTGTTCTTCAAGAAAAAATAAATAGACTGTAAGACCCTTTCTGAAACAAACAGAAAATACAAAGCAAATATAAAATATCCATGCGGACTAGCGATTCGCTAACTACTGTTCGTTAGTATTAATGATTTATCAAACTACTTTTCGTTAGTCCTTAGCTAGCGAGCTTTTTTGCAGCACCGCACCACCTGAAATACTAATAACAACAACAAAGCCTAACGAATTACCTAACTACTGGTCGTTAACTTTTAGCTAGCGAAAATGTTTGCAGTGTCGCATCATCAAAAATATTTATAACTACAACATAAAAATACAAAACAACAAAATATGCTGTATTATTTATGCCTTTTTCCTAGTGAAGAGCTAATTGCTTGAACCTAGTGTTGTCCGTTATCTTTGCTTTTATTTTAGTCTTTGAAACCATCCCCAGCGCTGCCGCAGTCATCCGCATCTCATAACCTAGGCTGAGAGTATGACCAGATTGCTGTTGAATCAAGTTTAGAGCCGCCGTGCTCCTTATGAGTTTGCTTATTGTGGTGTGCGAAGTAAGCGCCTGAATTGCAGCCTGAGTGTCGGCGTAGATCGATGTGTTCCTTAGAGCTTCCGAAAAGCTGTGCTCTCATCCGTCTTCCATCCGTCGGTGCAGATTGAATGCATGTTCCGTTTCCTGACGGTTCGCTGCTGCCACTCTTCCCTATCCGGCAAACTTACTTTAAAGATTATCGATTCATTTGAGCACTGGAACAGAGTAGTTATCCTTCTTAAAATGCCCGGAGTCTACGCTCCTGGCTGCCGTGTGTTTTATGAAGATACCTACAAGTTTCAGATTCAATAAATATTGTTAATTTTCTGTGGAATTATTTATAAGCAGTAAAATTAGTGTGGAATCTCAACAAATATTGAAGTATAACGCCTAGAAGATAATTCTGCTGTGATTCAAAATCGTGGAAATAGTGAACAAGCATGCAACAACCAAAGTGTTATTGGCCAACAGCATAAATGGTGTAACAACAAACAAACAACAACTAAAGAGTTGTTGGCCAACAATCAAACGTTGCTTACAGAACAATTTGACATTGTTTACGCAATGTATTCTAGGTTATTTATACATTTTTTGGATATTAATAACTTTAATATAATAGTTCTCACTACACTTTACTATTTCGGCTTTTCAAAATTTCAATATTGAATGCCAGCATAGAAGAAACCAATCAACCTTTAGGTACTAGGCACTTATTTCCTTGAAAATGCGTAAACCGCTTCTAAACACTAAGCGAACACTTTCTGGCTGCATATGTAAAGCAAGTGGTTTAATTTCAATGTTTTTTCTTTTAGTTTGCGGAGGCTTTAGGTGCACCACAATCTATGATATGAACTCTTATTACTTTAACAGCCATTTAGAATATTTGAAATTGTACGCTTCACAACTCCGCCTACCAACTGCAAAGGCAAACGAAAACGCTCCCACACCGTCCAATCACAACTAAGCAGGATTTATGAGTAGGCCAAGCTTGCTGAAAGCTTTATCATCTCATTGATACAAACTGCGGCAATCAATTTCACAAATCCAAAAACCCTTTAGCAGCGTTGGCTGACCAGAACAGTACTCGTAACAAGCTAAATAGAAGCGCTTTACAATGCCAGCACACACACATATGGCACGAAAAGCTTAAACTCCGACAACGTACTAAACCCTCGAAAATACAATTCGACAGATACGCCAAGTACATACAGATACACGATATATATAGATACACGATAAATCTGCTCATGAATCCGAACAGCAGCTGCAAGTGCACGTATTCCAATTATTACAGAATGTGTACGCGAATACGTAGCATCCAGCCAGCCAGGAAGGACAGGATAGCATAGGATAGCATAGGATGGCGCAGCCAGGAACACTGCTGGGCATTGACAATATGGACAAACGAGCGATTATATCTCCAATGCAAGCGCTGTAGTCAAATCTGCCAGTGAAGTTCATTCCATTCCATTCCGCTCCGCTCCATTCAAGTTGAGTTCAGTTCAGTTCAGTTCAGTTCGTTCAATCCACTCAATTTCGATGTCGAGGAATCATCGATATTGCCTGCAGTTAATGCAATTGCTGCAGCGCCTTATGTCACTGATTGTAATCACGCTCGTTAACATTATTGTTGTTGTAGTCATACTGGTGCTGTTCTCATCCTTAAAAGCATCCTGTGCGTATACATTTATGAATTTATTTGTGCGAACAAATCATCTACATGAAAACAACAACAACAAAAACATCACACATCATAAGTGCTGAGGGTGTTTCTACCAAAAAATATAAAGAGAAGAAGAAGCATTAGCTATGTACTATGAACCCGCATCAAAACTTATCTGATTGCCTGATTTTTTTCCTGTTTTTTTTTTTCTTTTTTTATGTGCCATGCATATGTGTGCGCCTTCTCCCTATTTCAGTAAAAAAAAAAAAAAAAACAAAAAGGAATTCATGTCCTTTTTGCTGCTCTTGCTGCTGTTTGCGGTCGTTGCTCCCTTTGCTGTCTGTCAGCCTAAATTGTGTTTGTCTTAATGATTAGTTTGTTGCGTATTAGTATTTTTGAGTGAAAATCCATTGGACACCCTCTGCACACTTCATTGCTAACTCTAGCTAGCCCTCTGCCAGTAATTTTGATTTTCTTTTTTGGTATGTTTTCTCTAAAAAAAATTTAGTTAAATATTTATTTTTCGTACAAATTTCACTTTGACATAAAAGGTTAAAGTTTTTATTTTGTGCAAATATTTGTAAAAATTATTTTTAAACTTCAAAGTCCTGCTTGTGCCCTCTTCTTGCTTCGTTATGTCCGGTAAAGGGTCAGTTGTGTTGTTTCACATTGATTTGGAATTACATTTCTGTTGGAATACATTTTATGTGTGAAAACGTTTGAATGCAGTTTCATAGGTTTTAATATTAGCTTAATAAATACCTATCCATAGTAGTACATAGCAAAGAAAATATCAAAATCAATCCTCAAAATGGCATTATTTTACATTAAAAAGCAGTTCATCTTAGAGTCATTAAAATGACATGTTCGAACATATCAAAATGATCCTTCATTTGTTTGTTACAAGATACTAAATGCTTCTCCATAAACAACAGAAGCGCTCCTAATAGCAGACTTTCGAAATTTCAATTATTTATATACAAGATACTTAAAAGACTTCTTGGATAATTTAATACTGTAACCTAGTGCAATTATAATAAATTGTCTAGAGCTTCCAAATTGTCTTCGTTTTGGCTTAAAACTAAATACGATTAGACTATTAAGCTTCAATTAAAACTTAATACCACATATAATTCACAAATAGTTTTTACAAATGCTTTGCTAAGTGCGAGGAACAATCATGTAGATTTGTTATTGTTGATTGTTTAGCAACTAAATGAGCATATATTCGTTTCTAATACGTGCTGTAGTAGCGAAATAAAAAGTTCGAACCTAGTACCTAGAACCTAGTAAACCTTCAATATTGAATCTTTGCATATGACAAGTGTTAAATGTAAAAGTGTCAATGCATCATCAATATTAAAGTTTCTAATAACACTCGATTTTCTTCAGCTGAACTCGAATATTGCCTTAAAAACGATTTTCAAAAGTTAGTTCTATAGTTCAACTGTAGCTTGAGCTAAAAGCGTCCTATCTAATTACAATTTAAGTTACAATAAAGATATTAAAATACGCAAATAAAATGGGATTCAGTTTTTATAAGCGATTCAATAGTTTGAAGGTAATGCGAAATATATAAATAATATTGTTGGTTTGAACCCAATACAATTTGTTTAATGTTCGTAAAGTTAAAACTTCTTAAACAAACATGAGATACGTACGAAGAAAATCTAGGCATAGGTTCCAAAGTTTCATTCTAAATCACTGTTTTTACTTTTGTAAAAAAAAGAAATAAAAACAAAGCAAACAGCTGTTTCATTTTAAGCGAATGGCATTTTGCCAGTCACATGTTAATGAAAATCAACATCGATAGATGAAATGCTGGGAATGTGTTTTTTATTGAGAATGTTGGAAAAGATTGGAAAGGCTATATTACATTTCATTATGCTTCTCAAAATGCATTTTTTTAAATCCCAGTTCAATTTTTTTTTTCCAAAGAATCTCGGTGACATAAGTGTCTACCATGGTGAAAGGTTTCACCAAGATTGTAGTCCATAGCACGGAACTATTAACTGATCTGTATCCATGACAGAAACTTTCTTATCGATTCATACCATTTTTAGTTAAATTCTTTTTTTGTGAAATGACTGGATAGAATTCAATGACAAGGATAATGGTAATTATGATAATGATGAAACATTGTATTGTATTACATTAGATGTTAATGGGATGCAAAAACGCGCCTAATAATAACAACATATCATTTTCTAGGATATAATGATTGGATAGAATTCAAAAATAAGTATGACTTTGGAGATTATGTGCTTCTTGCTTTTGAATATCATCATCTTCTTTGCTTTTATGTGGAAAGTATCTAATTATAAGTGATTGCAAACGCTTTGTATGCATTCTTTATTGTAATCATATACCTTAATAAATACCTGTTCAATGCCGGGTAACTACTCTATTCCCGCATAATAAACGTTCTGCTTGCACAGAGCACTTTCGTTAATTTTGGCATCTATTTAATGCACAATTAAAGATATAAAATTACTAAATGCCATGCAATTGATTGCTAAAAGCGAGACACAACAAATTTAAGCACAAAAATCAGCAGATACATTTCTATAAGTAATTATAAAAAAAAACGAAAAATAAAAGGATAACAAAACAAGTTCAACAAGGTTTCCATTACAAGTCATCAGACAAAATACAAAAAAAAAAAAAAAAAATAAAGCCAGCAGCAAGTCAAATATTCAACAAAATAATAGAGTCATATAGCAGCAGGAATCAAGTGCAGATGACAGTGCACGCGGGTGAGTTGCGCCAGGCCTGACTATGATGTTAATGATGAGAAGGATGGTGTGCTTGATACTGCTGCGGGTTACACTTGCACTCATGTCTGTCCATTTGTCTGTGGGCCATGAAAATTGACTCCAACACTCTGATATTGTCTAGACTGGCTTTAACAAACCATAAAAGCAACATTCCCGAACGGTCGTCTCTGATAGTCATTGCCACTCAGACACAGTCATGGTCAAGTCAGAGGTATGATAACTGGCATCATATGAATTTTATGCATGAATTTCAATATGCAATGAAAATTAACACACTCACACACACACACACACACACACAAACCAAACGAAAGGTAGTAAGGGCATTCAATCGAATTGACTTGGTCCTGTTTGCCAACGTTTCACTGCAAGTCTGTTGTAAGCCAAAGGGATTTCGGTTTGAAAAGCTGTCATTACCGTTTAAAATACACCAAAATCCATTTTGAAGCTACTCTGCTCAAACTCGTTTTGCCTTGAATTACATGGAAATGGTTGAAGTTGTATCAGATTTCAATGCAACACTGCCGGGCAGCACAAATCTTCTGCAAAGCCATTGTTCCTGTTGAACTCATCAAGTAGCCGGCTGTGCTGATTATTTCAATGCCAGTAGTCATTTATATTGAGTTTGTGCGTATGTGTGTGTGTGTATGTGTGTGTGTGTGTAGATGTAGTGTATTGAATTTGTTACCGCCTCGCTGTAGGTGCACTTAGGTGTTTGTTTCTGGATAGCTTGCATGTTAATTTTTTTTTTGGGAGGGTGGTATACAAAGTCTCCAATTTAATACTAAGTATGACTTCAGAAATTGTTTATTAAAAATATTTATAAGAAATTGTTTTCAGTATTGTTTTCAAACAATAATAAACATAATGCGAAAAAAAAACACACGTACATGCTAACTACTATAATTAACACCCACACTCATATATTTTATTTACTTTTTCTTTGGTAGAAGGAAAAATTAGTAATGGAAAAAGTAAAAGCTCTAAGGAAAAGCCATTAACTTCTCTGTTTTCAGGTTTGCCGAGTTGGAGAAAAACGCAATCAGTACAGTCTCTTCCTCCGTTGTTCAAAGGGTTGCAAATTCTCAAGGGGCGAGTGTTTACGCAATGTTTTGTAGCCACTGTACAGTCATCTTGTTTTTACAGTTGAGGGTCAGCTAACCCGCTCTGTACGTAGAGTTGAGAATTTTGCCCGATGATTTTCTGCATGATAGAATCCTAAACAAGGCTCATTTGGTTCAGTTCTTAGGACCGTGCATGTAAAGTCCTTGAAAAGTGTGCATCATTTTGATGCCAAGCAGGACATCCTTATACGGGAGCTTATTTGTGCTGCTTCCCTGTGGTTGCTTCTGGAGGGATTTTCCTCTGAATGATGCCTTTTTTTGGTTCTTGCTCAAATGTCGCACCTTAGCGAGTACCTTTGCCGAAACCCTTTCTATATGAATTGATGCTTGAATGTATGTGGAGTCTACTAATAAATATATGATATAGTTGTTTGTTCTTGGATCCAGTGGATCAGAATGTTGATGACCAAACAAAATAAACATCGTTGATCTTAAAAATAAAGCGAAATTAGTTCCTTCGATTCACCCGTTTTCTTAACATCTAAACAGCCATTGATCTTGAGCAACAAACGATCAAATGAGCAGAAGCAGAGTTATGGTGAATGGGTATGGATGGTGAATGCTAGGTAGGATGCTTGTTGCATCGAGTAGTATACGTATATGTCTGCGGTGTCCTCTTTGTAAACATATTGACATCGCTGACTCTACATCTTCCCTGGACCACTTATCTTTTTTTTTTGTGCTCTTCGTTTTAAGCACATTTTTATTAATTAAAAACTTTTCAGTATACACCCGTGTTGCAGATTTGTGCTGCTTCTTTGCTGTCAGTTGCACAGAAATCTTCTTCCTGCTGTGTATACAGCAACCCTGTGGTTTCTTCGTCTTCTGCAAACGATTTAGTTGCCTTTTGGATAGTTGAAGGCAAACATTGATTTACATGTTGCTGCAATTGACTTCTGTCCATAGAGACTCGTGGCACATCAATATCTTGAATTGTTTTGCGGTTGAGTTAAGCAAAACTCTGCAGGCGTATAAGTTGTATGGCTTATTAAATGCTAGAGCTACTGTTTAGTATTTGATATAGGTGTTTTCATAGCAGCCGAATCATATTTCAGTAAAGAAGTTTGATAGCTGTAAGAATTCTGAGAATACAGCAACATTATGCTACGATGCTTCAAAGCATAAGCCATCCGACCGCCCAGTGTGCTTTTCACTTACGTATGCATGCCTATAGCCTAATTAGTTCGAAAAATATACAAATTAATCTCCAAAAAAAAAAACCAGCTTTAACACTTTCAACGTGTGTTAGGCACGTGCGGCATGCTGACCTGTCTGAGCACGCTTGTCACGCCCACCGCACAACATCAGACAGATGCAAACTAATTCCAAAAAACAACCTACATACATACATCGAATAGAATCGAATAAACAACAAAATCGAGTAGCAAACCTTGCTCGAAGCCAAAATCAAATTCCAAACTGACAAGCCGAGAACAATGCCACAAAGACAATAATACTGAAAGCACTCAAAGCACTCGAGCTCGAGTGTTTCAAACACACTTCAAAACTGGACGGAACTGAATGGTATTTTTCTTTTTTTCGGAGCTATTCTGTAGTTGTTGTTGCTTTCTAAGCCGCTGCATATGCAAAGTGTCACGTAATTTCAATTACACATGCCTAGCGTTCAAACTATCGAATCGAGCCGAGTTACATTCCAAATGTATCTGAAAGTATTAAAAACAAACAAAAAAACAAAAAAGGAAAGGAATCTAAAACAAGTGCGTTCAACATTTACTGCACTTGCACTTGCAACGCGTGTTGCATGTCAATCACTGGTTTGGTTTATGCCTCACGCGCTTCGTAGTACTCGTACATGTTGGAGATACTTAGTTGCAAGTAAATAAACTTCAATAATAATGCCGGGGAAGACTGTTTTCATATGCCTTCTTTATATTTGTTGCATTTGTTGCAGGGCACGTCGTGCCACTTTGGAGATGCCGCAAACAGGAAACGGAAAAAATTAATAGACGTGGGTCAATCGAGTAGTTTTATATTGATACTGTACAAACTTAAATACTTCGATATATTTGCAATGATTCTTCAATGATATTTGACTTTAAGCAAGATATTTAGAAAGTGAAAATACAACCGATGAGATTAAAATGAAAATTAAAAAAATTAAAATAAAATTTGGAGCATAATTTGTACGAAGTATTGATACTCGGTGGAGAAACGATGATGGGGTTTAATGCGCCATTGTTAAAGAAGTATTGATATTGATATCATAACTAGCAAGTTCATAAATGAATTGGCTAGAAAATGCCGAAAATTCAATAATAATCAGTATCTATTACCTAAGTATGTTGCAGTGGAGTGAAGTGGTTCACATCATTATGTTTTCCATTAAAAGTGACATTATTTAAATTTTTAAACAGTTTTGAATGCTCTAATCTCTAATATAAACAAAATCTTAGTGTGGAGTGGTGCACCAGCAAATTCTGCTCAGAAATGCATCAATATTAGTTCAAATTGCTTTAAAAATGCTAGTAACTATCAAGCCAAAACGAAATATAATTGCAGCTTTTTAAATCAGCTGAAAACTCTGTTATGGCGTTTAATTTCAACACTTTGAACGAATTTATAATTTTTTTCTCTGCAAGCTATTTGAGTGCGTGACAAAATGTAAATTCAAGCACTTCCATGACTACTGAGAAGTCAACTGACTTAATAAAAGTAAAAAAATCAGCTGTCAGCTTCATCTAAACTAATATTTTAAGCGAAAAACGGCTAATGAACCACTCCATGCCGCCGTGTACCACTACACTAAAACAGACCTTTATATAAATTAAAAAAATTTGTATATTCTTCAAAGAGAATTTGAATAGTATCATAACTGAACTTATTCACAAATATATCTGTAATTGATTACATAACCTAATTTTTAATTATTTCATACACAACAAAATTATATGCCCAAACTTCTAATCCATTCACGACTGCCAGAAAGCCACAATTCCTGCCAAATATATGAGTATATTTCAATGTACTTGAATTTATTTGGCACGAATTACAACTTTTTGAATAATACTTAGGGATAGCGAAGATTTTGTTGGGTATGAAATAATTAATAACTATAAGTTTTTAATTATAAAGAATGTCACGGATTAGTTAGAATTGAAACCACGACCTTTGGATGTTAGCTAGCATGCTAGAAAAATGAGCTATCGTGTCATTATTGATATCAGTGTAACATAGATTTATACAATATGAGCTTTTGTTAGCGACACTTAATGTCAAAAGTAGTTGGATTGAACTTACCCCTTTTGTATAAAGCGGGCCTGTTTCAATACAATTATTATTTTTAAAACCATTGTTCCCAATACAGTAAAATATATTAGAAAGTGTTTTTTCATGAGGGAACTTTATGAAAAGCCAATAAATTTAACCAATAGTTAGTTTACTCAAGTAAATTAGTAGCATATCGCACAAAAATGATTGGCATCTAGTGTAAAGAAAATCAATTTTTGAAGACAAAATCTAAAATAAATTTTTTTGTAGTCGCAGTTAGAGATGCACTGATGCCTGAAGGTATCGATATTTGTACTCATAAGGAAATATTTGAAAGCATACGTATCGACTAGTGTAAGGGATTGAAAACCAATTGAATTAAACAAAAAAAATGAATTAAAAAGAGTATTCTTCTTCACCTTTTGTTCTATGTGTACCTGCGTGCAGGCGGCATTAAGACAGTTGCAATAACTCTCCTATTTTGTTTAGATGTCTATCTCTATCCCTGTCTCGCTCTAACACTCTTTTCATTTGTAGCAACAGAGTAAATTCGTCGCATCACATTAATCCACAATGGGCGTGGTATTTCGTCAATTGTCCGTTGCTTTAACAATGGCGGCGTTAGAGCGCGTGAGACATTGAGAAACTGTCAAATGAAAACGTTGGAACCCACGAAAGAGAGTAGCCAAGCAACAACAACTGCGTATTGTCAACGAGAATCTAAATGTTCAAGTTTGAAGTCTCCAAACGGACGGATTTAGGGAATGACGGACGGACAGTCAGACAAATATCGACTCAATTTCCGATGCTGTTTAAGAATATATATTCCTTATGTAAGCTACCACGCCTCCTTCTGCCTGTTGCCTACATTGCCACAAACTTATTCAATACTTGTCCCTTTGGCTACAGGGTATCATTACTAATTTGTATACCGAGCTCTAAATATCCACAGAATCTTTACCGTTTCGATGCAGTATATTTTTAATACAGAAGTGGAATAGGTCTTCATCTAATATACATACGAGTATACATAATAAAAATGTTGTACCTAGTCCCTGCTAAATTACTGTAATTTATGAATCTTACCTTCATGCATGCGTGTATGCTTACGAGTACTGGTTGAAAGCCATTGAAACCATTTAACCGCTCACCTATGTATAATGCTTAGTTAAGATACTTTTCTAAAACACTCTTAAACTACCCACGAACTCACTATCTTTGAAAAAAGCGACATTCAAAGCAACGCAGCACAGCAAGTGCGACGCGACTTAGTGACCCATAATGCAATAACGTACAAATACATTGAAGCAAACACACAGACAGACAAACAGACAGACAGACACTACAATGTATCTAAAAAAGTATCTTATACGCCTACGCAACAATGTTGTTGCATTCAATGTCGCTGTAAATAAAATTGTTTTTCTCTAATGTTTTTTACTGAAAAAGGAAGTACTGTCCGACAAAGCGTTAATATATGTATATACATAGGTACTCCGCTTGTGAGTTCAAACTTTGTAGTAACTATTGTATATCTACAGAGCGTTGCGCATGCGCACAGCTGCACTTTGGCGTAACTAATTTGTTGGCGTAACAAATCCGTTGAGTACGTTGAATATGTTTTAAGTATGTTGGACAACTTCCACACTTGACAGTGAAATTGATTTTTATTGTTGTTAACTTGGTTTGACATATGAGTTTTTTAATAGACGCTGTCTCTTACCATGTATCTGCAGTTTTGTAACTGCTGGTAGCACAAAAACAGCAACAACAACAAAAACAACGACATGTGCCACAACAACGGACACAACCGCAAGCCTTTAGTTCCGCTGTTGGGCTAACAGTAGCCACTAAATGTACCAACACATCACATGTATATGCCAGACAAGCATTTATATAGAGGTGTATATATACTGTATCTATGTGCATCATTTGTTGCTCTAGGGTGCTTCATCGGCGCGTTGTTTGTGCACCTGCAACATCGTCCATCGTCCATCGTCCATTGAGGCAAAGCGCTGGGCGTTGCGTGGCATTTAGAGCGGTTTTCATTGCATCATTAATTTTGATGAGTTTTGAAATATGAAAACACAGACTTCGAAATGGAGAAAGTGAACTTGATTTCGTGGTGTATTTTTAGCATTTTAGCATTTAGCATTAAATGCAACAAATTTTGGTGGCAGCAAATCGTTGGCTAGACATTCGACTCCGGATCGGCTGCGGCAGCTTCCCAAAACGTTGCAATTGTATGGAACCCCTTATTGTATGGAACCACTAGCCAGAAAAGTAATCGAGGGCAATTTGATAAGTCAGTGATTTTTTGAATTAAAAATTATATTGATTTGAACGTAGTTTCTAAAGTAGCCAATCTACATCATGAAGTTTGTGTTACACAACCATTGAAAGCAGACCTGAAAGGCAGACAGACGAACAGAAGTTTCGGTAGTTTAAGGAGTTAGAAATTGGCTTGGTTTTATGTTATCAAGAGGTTTTTTTATTTATTTGATTTGAATATTTTCTATTTTTAGGCTAGATTTTATGAAAACTATTAAAGATTTAGAATGCAAAAAACTTACATTTTATTTTATTATATTCACAAAATATAGACGATTTGAAAATTTTACATATATGGTTTGCACCTTGATTGGCAATGCTCTAAAGATTAAAAACGTTTTACATAACCAAAATTACGCTGACAAAAATTTATAATTTCGCATGTTTTCTTCTTTGTATCGAATATAAAAAAAAGGGAACACGATCCTTCTTATAGCATGCCATATAAGGAATTACAAGCGGTGACAAACACTTAGCTTCATCACCTATAATTGAATTTAAAATTAACATTTTACAAAAAAGGTTTGCATTTTGATAGACAATCGTCCAGAGATGAAAATCGTTGCTTTCCGTGATAATTACGCGGACAAATATGTACGACTATGCATAATTTAATCTTTGTATCGAATAGATAATGTGGAACAGCATCTTCAATATCGCACGCAATGTGAGATATTCCGTAACCTGTCAAACAGTTATATTCATCAGCTGAAATTAAAAAAATGAAAATTAAATATATGACTAGAACCGAAGATTAATACCATTCACACGAAATCATGTGGCAGCTACACATATAGCCCAATGAAAACACTGTCTGTTACATGGTAAAAATGTATCTTTTTCACTTACTTGGGTATTGTGCAGCCACCGAAAGGGCAAAGAAGATTATTATAGCACTTGTTTTGACGAACATCTTGTACAAACTGATATTAAGCTGTGAATTTAAGTTATATATATATGTATTTTATACAATATTTCAGGTCTTAAGATACATGTTAAATGTTAATTTACGTATAACATTGTTAGTTACGCTTCTTAATGTAATTAGATGTTTTAATTATATAAACGTACTAATTGGCCACGGCAGTACATTGCCAACTTGCCACGGCGTGGATATAGCATTTAACTCATTTTTAAAATATTTCGATCGATATCATTTTAGGGATGATGCTATTTTAATCTATTCAAATCCATTACAGATAAGCAAAGGACTGCAACATGCCGGGTTCCTTTTAAAAAGGAAGAGGAATGATGGAAAGGGGAGTGTTGGAAAAGGGGTAGAAGGAAAGAGGGGCAGGGCAATTAGAATGGGAGTTAGGGAAAGGATGGGAGGGAGAGGGTAAGGGATAATAGGGCAGCATCGTGCTACATATACTCGTAAATATGCTTCGTGCAGTTTTATGGTTTGAATACCCATAAATTCCTTAAATCCACCGCCTACTATAAAATTTGTAAAAACTTAAATTTCGGTTCAAAATCTTCTTCTTACGCTTTATCAATCACGTATATTCTAGTGTGCGCTATTGTTAATTACACCGAGTTTCCGGATATCTGTTATGTAATGAGCTCACAGACCGAAATCCACGCAACGAATGTGGAAAAACTTATATATTTCAGCGACAACTATTGACTAGCGAATAGCTATTGGCTTTTAATTTTATAACAATTTCATATTTGTTGATATTTTAATATTTGCTTTCTATTTCGAGCTCCGAGCTGTCACATGGCTGCACAGTAACATTGATCGTGCAGTTATTAAGAGATTCCAACAAATTTCTAAAATCTCTCGATTTAAAGTTTATGTTAAAAAGAATGAAGTTTTGTACGCTGTTGAGCACATTTTCTTTCCACAGCAGCACCTTGCATACAGTCGACCATAAATACTGCAAGATACTAATAATAGTGCCTACTATTAACTGAAAGATGTCAGCAATGCAATGAAATGGTATGCGAGTTACTTAATGAGAACAGACAATGTACGAGAAACTTGTATAAAAAAACCCAACAAGAACTTTGAGAAGCTAAAAGCCAGAAATGCTAATAAGACATGCTATATACTAGCAATATAGTAGCAGCAACTCGAGTCTGTTTAACTGAACTTCACTTGCTCGTTATCCTTGTCACATTATCGCCTTTGCCAGCAAATAAAGCAGATGCACTTGTACGCGTAGATACTTTTGGACTTTGGCGTAGTATTGTTGGAGGGTAGAAGAATTTTGTACTACTTGCGGCTAAGCATGGATCTACTGCGTTATTCCTTCAAGAGTAGCCAGTTTAGCTGCTTGTGCACGCGCCTAGCATAGGCTCCTTTTGCAAAGGACAATGCCTTAAAGTAAGACAACTTAAGCGCTAAGAATGACAACGAATGTGCTCAAGTATCAACGGCCTTAGGCAAGCTATGTATGCCATAGTAATAGCATGAACAAAGTAGCTTTTAGTAGCTTTTTATTGAGTTTTTTTTTTTTTTTTTTTTTTTGTTGCAACATTGAATTGTTGGGGAAAACATAAAGAAAAAAAATAAAGAAAATCAAAGAAAACGCAAACTGCAGCCACACATTTTGGCACACATCCAATGTATCTATTTAAGGCCACAGACTAAGAGATAAAGTCATATCGAATGTCTGTCGTTCGTTTAGTTGCATGCTGCAGCGGCATTTTATATGCTACTTGCAACAAATGCTAGAGGGTGTTCCATGAGCCGAGTCTGTAACTTCATTGTAGGCCATTGTAAATCATCTCTTCTGGAAATAATAAGTTGTGAGAATTTTTCGTGGAACAAGTCCGATTAACGTCTTATTGGAACAACAATTTTTCAAGTTCATGTCCTTTAATTGATGCTATCACGGCCCGATACCGTTCGCCATCTACAGTCACCATCTGGCCATTGTTGTTACGAAGACGGCGCCCGAGCAGAATCCACACGAAATAGTAAGTTTTTTTTCGGATACAATGGAGAATCTTGATATTGCTGTGGAATACTCTCGCCCCAAATGTTAAAATTATGGCTTCCTCACGAAGCTGTTCAACCAAAAATATGCGTCATCATTGAAAATTTTTAATTTTCTCGCCAAAATTTGGTTTCATTTCGAACTGCTTCAGAGAGCAATCAGCGAAATTACGAAGAGCATGGTGGTCATGCGACTTCAATTCAGTTCATCGAGAGGTTTGGGTCTTCAGACATAATTTCAGAGACAGCAGCAGTATTCTCCTTAAACGAGTGCTTTGGCATCGTACAGAAACGAGGAACCGAAAATCTTCCCTTGAATTTCAAAGTTTGAACATAACTATTGAAACACCATCTACTTCTGGCTCTTGCCACGCTGACAGACACGCGAAATGCGAGCAGTGCAATACAATGTACAGACTGGTCTCTTCTCTTCTCTTCTGTTCTGGTCTGGTCTGGTCTGAAGGCGTGCTAAACTAGTCTGTCTGAACATCAGTCTGCCACATTTTGTTGCCATATGCGCTGCTCTAATGTTGCACTCAATGCTGCAGGTGTGCTTCGCCATGCTTCACCATGCTTCACACGGCTTGTCATTTTGCGACTTTGTGTCATTTTTGGCACGAAAAAATATTCAAAAAATCTTGTTTTCTCTAATTTTTGCTTAACGCTGCCAGCGTGCTAAATTTGCAAAGTAATATTATGAGAGTTGCCTTGTATATTGTGCGTCTTGGCAGCCCTAAGCGTTGTTAAGTGTCAGCCGACATTTCCATTAGTAAATTCAAACGTGCTCGCCAGTCACATAAAGACGAATCGAAAGAAGGTCGTCCAAAACCCGATGATGTTCCAAACAAACAACGAAAAGAGAAGACCAATAAGTGACGTACCGAGATATTGAGGTATCTTTAGGCATTCGTAGGCCCAGAATACATTACATATTACATGAAAATTTGCCTGTAGATTTGTGCACTTTAGATACCGCATAATTTGACAATTCCCCAAAAAAGAAAGAAACAGGGCACGTACCGATTGGTGCACAGAAATGTTAGAGAATTACAGCCGTAGTGATTCAAAACAACTCTATGACATCGTAACAGCTAACGAATCATGTATCTATGCATATGAACCCGATACGAGACTGCAATGGACTATAGCCAAGACGAGTCAAATCCAACAAAAGTTCTTCGCAGACGAAATACTTCAGGGCTAATGGTCGTCTGTTTTTTTTTTTTTTTTTTCAGAAAAACTGAATATGTCGAACATCGTAGGACCAATCTGAATGGTAAACAAGCAATTGTCTGCTGGAAGTTTATGTAGAATTGAAGAAAACCAATGGATCTCCACACAAAAGAGTTTCTGAGCACTCAAAACATCGAATTGATAGATCAAAAGACTTGGGACTCAACGATTTATTTTTGTTTCCGCACATCAAAAACATACATTAAACAGCTCGTTTTGAAGATACACACTTGTGAGTGGCAAAAGTGCTTCGAAAATGGCTCGTATGTATATATAAAAACGTTGAAACGTTTAAATGCAAATGTCAGCTGGCACCTAACAAAACTTAGGCTTGCCAAGCCGCACAATGTACGAGGCTATCTTCGTAATAGAAGTCTAGCGAATTTTTAGCGTTTTTGGTTGTTGATTTTTCTTTCATAATTTTGCCGGTTGTCTTTTTTTCTATAACCCCTTTGAAAATGTCAAGGCTAAATTTTTGTTGCAGCAAAGTTGAAATATTCTGAAGCGATTCTCATTTTTTTTTTGTTTTGTTTTTTTTTTTTTTGGGTATTTGTTGCATATTTATAAGAATTTTAATATTACAGCAAGCGTTTTGATGAAGTGTAGGTGATTAGAAACTTGGGTAAAAGTTTTTAATTATTAATGAGTTTGATGGAAGCCTTGAAGTTTTATGAGTTTGAGCTGCAAATTTCGAATATTAAACAAATATGTATGTTTAAGATGTAGCTAAAAGAGCAAGTAGGGATGCGCTGATACCTGCAGGTATCGATATTTGTACTCATAATAATAAAATTTTGAAAAGTATCGATACTTTACTTGTAAGGTGTAGTGCGGTCGCTCTATTGTGCGACAAGTGAATTCACCTGACACTGGAAGTGGGTAGCAAACCCCTGCTTATTCACCGGAAAACGTGTAAGTCTTTCCATAATCAGTTTTGAGGAAACGAAGCCTTAGTAGATGGTATCCGATGATAGACTCATGTAAGAGGTGCGCTAAACAAGCTTTTTAGCGTATTTGATACATGCCATTCTTTCGAAAGGGGCTATTTCGTAGTATATTCTGTTTAAATTATCGACCAGAATTCTACAAAATCGGTCGTATTATTGTCTTATAGCTTTAACAAGAACGACGTCTGGATTCTCTCCTGAATACTAAGTATGGTTGCACTGTTGTTGTTACTTCTGCCTACACAAAGTCAACATACCAAGTTTCAAATCAATAAGCCAAGAAAATAGATTCCGATCTTACAGCCAGCAAGCAGTAGAAAGGACGTTCAAGTTTATATAAGTACCACAGAAACCAGACAGACGGACATGGTTAGAATGATACGTCCCGTCGAGCTGAATTGAAACGGAAGGTGTTAGGGGATTATAGCAGTCCGGCGGAATTTTTTGTTGTTTGAAAAACGCGTACTATTCTTCTTACCTGTAATTGTTCAAGTGTTTCGCATGTAGGTAATTAAAGCAGCCGTGTGAAGTTGGCACACCAAAGTGTGAAATTTTTATGTTTCTTTAACCGCAGTTTGTTTGTCCATCTTTAGTCCGGGCTTGTCCAAAGTTAAACTTCATTTGACCACCCACCAAAAATTGATAAAGAACATAATTAGTTTTGATATACTAATTAGTTTTTGTGACGTCAATACTCCGAAGAGTGTGAGCAATGTTCATTTTTGTTTGTCCAAGGGTAGTCCAGGTTTGTCCAAGATTGAACTTCTTTTGGTCGTAAAAAGTGCTAAAATAGTATAAAACTGTGGAATAAAAAAATAATTCAAATGTAAAAACAAAAATAAAATATGGTTTATTTGTGCATTATTAAATATTTGGTGGTTGTGCGAACGAAGTTTAACTTTGGACAAACGTGGACAAACTTTCGTCAAACGAACTACATTAAAAAAAAAACTAAAATTAAACACTTACGAGGTGCCAACTTCACAAGAAGCATTTCTTGCTACTTCTTCTTTTAATCATTGTTGGATATAAAGATGCATTATATGGACTGATATTTTGACTATTAATAATGAAGGATTTGCCCATCACAGAAGTCTCGTATCTTCTGAAAATGTTTCTTATAGGTGGTTCTGTCCTGGTCTGTGTTTACACTTGTTTTGTCAGTTCGTGTTCTTCTGAAGATTTTTTCTCAATCTTCAAGTGAGTCGCTTTACTGCTAGCCTTGATTTTGATTTATATTTTTCAGGAGATAAGTACATTGCGGAGTAGTTAAATATGAGTAGTTTATGGGTGTTTGCCTAGAGTCATGTAATAACTTTGATTTTGAGCGCCTGCATAGCATATTGGCGCTTTAAATGTGCGAACATTTCATTTTGGAGAACGAAACTGGTATTGAACCGTAACAGATATGATTCTAAGCAATGTTAAGTTAAGCGAGCGTTTTAACTCCGAATGATCTGTTTCACTAAGTTATGATGCTCTCTGCGTTGAGTGTCTTGTAGCTTCGTGTGAAGAAGCGCAAACTTCTTTGTCAACTGTTTGGATATAAAATTCCTTACCTCAAGCTCAAGTGCACGTTGGAAATACTTAGAGAGTAGTCTAGGCTTGCTACCTGAAATAAGTTTCAAATATCTGTTGTTCAACTTGATTTCAACTTTATATAAGAATTTCAGCAAATTAACCCGAAACAACATATTTCTGTTCCAAACTTATCAGCAAATCTTCGAAGCAACAAACGAAAAAACGAAATTATATATAAGTATAGAAACATTTTAAGAGAATTCGGTTGCTCATTAAAATACCAAATCATATAAATTTTCTGCAAAAGATAGAAACAGGAAAGACTCCACGCAATCAAAGGTTTCCTGGAAGTAAGGGTGATGACGCAAAATAAATGAAAATAAAAATATTTTTAAAAGCTTAAATTCACTCTTAGGAACGCATGTGAATGAAGACGAACCTTTTTATTCTTGTTTTTGTTCTTTGGTTTTGGCTAAATCAAAAGTATATTGACAGCCAAGTCAATTTGAAGAATAAAAAAATAAAATATGAGCAATGAATGCGAATGCTTGACATGTGTAGTTGAATTTTATCTGTTCAAGTATATCTTAACGCGGATTGATTACAAGGAATGAGTGCAAAACAAATTATTACACTTGTTTTATGTGTATCTGTGAGGTAGATGTGTATCTGTAAGATAGAAATGTAGCAGATTCGTCACTTATCGCAATAATCAACACAAATTCCTGACACACTCGAGTGCATTTGAGTTACTATTTCGAAAATATGCTTGAGACATGACTTCAAGACGCCGCCACCGACGCCACAAGTAGCCGCCACTGATAGTTGATGTTGATGATGATGATGGTATAGACTTCTAGCAGCTAAATAGCTGAGAAGAGACAGGTATCCCAACCAACCAACCAACCAACCAACCAAGCAAAACAATTGACAGACGCTGTGCAGTAGTTTTCGTTTTGATCGAATGCACACACAGATATAAAGTATGAAAGATACAAGAAATCGAAAGGAAAGACTTGTCCATGGATTTATAAAAGCGCGGTTGGGAGACAACCATCACATACTGTGGGGTCCCACACATTCTAAACGAAGTTCGATAGTTGAAAGCATTCCAACTAGAAATGAAACTGCGCCTTGACTTTTGCTGGCTCGTAGCAACAATCATCTCCTAAATGTAGCGTATACCTATAGCTAGCTCCTTCTACTGGCTTTCAACATTCAATCCTTCTTCACTCAGTTTCATTTCATTTCGTTCACTGTCAAATGTTGGCTTAATGATGGCATTGATGGATGGATCACACGTAAGCGGTAGTCATTTAGTAATTTATCTCAGACATTTCAAATTAATAGACTGTTGGCAGACCAAGTCAAACTCTTTGGTTGCTTTGGTGTATCTCAAATGGAGCCGACCGACCGAAATAATAAAAAGCAAAACAAAACGAAACAAAAAAAAGTGAAGTGAAGTGAAGTCGATCGCTAAAAGTTAAATAGCCCATGCAACAAAAAACAGAAATCAGTAGCTGCCATTTAACTTGCAAGAATTATGTGCAATTTTTGTCAAATTATGAAAATTTATGGCATGTGACGTTCGCTCTAGCTTAACTAGTTGCGATACTTGCGCTAACGTCAATCGACCATTCACATGTGAATGCAATCTAAGCTCTCAGCTTTCTACAACAATTTCGTACACTTATGTTCTAGAGTAGTAGACATGCACTTGGCATATATACATATAGTATAGTATTGTGAGAGTTTATCTAATTAGCAGCCACTATAGCGAACAAGCAGTTTCATTTAAGTTTGCTTCATTTCAAGCGCCATTAACTTTAAATGAATTAATTTACTGCACCAAAGTTAGACGCTACTACTTAGCTGCAACTTGAGTGAAAGGTAAATTGCATTGGACTTTGGAACACCTGTGTAAATGGTATGCTATGTGGCTTATAGTTGTGTATGGAAAATGTGTATTCAAAACAGTTTTTAAATATTTAAAGTTGTGCTTTTGGAAATTATTCTGCTATCTCGTTTTTTTGGCTTTTTATATGTCATTCACACACAGTGTGAAATAGTAAAAGAATTGTCGTAGATTCCATAATGTAGTCAATTTAGCCATGTCCGCCTATCTGTTCGTCTGACCGCAGTTTTTGGAAACCAATTTTTAGGATATCCAGCTAAAACTGGACACCTAGTGTGGCAGTTAAATAAAGTATATACGAAGAGTGGGATTCTCCACTTTTTAGAATGGCCCCCAAACAAATACACGCCGTTAGGCTCGGCTATGATTTAAATGCTACGATTTCTACATTAGTTGCGAAAAAAAACGAAAAAAAAGAAGAACTAGGTGAACATACAGCATATAGTGAGTATCCCCGCTCGGGCGCCGCAAGTTTGATAGTCTTACAGATGTAGCTGCAAAGTAGTTTAAAATTGTATCGACGTTCCTGAAACAGACAAATAATTGGCATGGTGGCTGCTTATGAACGGACGCTGCACAAGTGAGAGGATGAGATTTCCAACTATATAGCATATCGCCCATACAAACCTGGCACACACGTATACACAACAATCGGCTCGGCTAGGTTTCAAATACTACGATTTATATAAAAGTTGCATGAAAACCGAAAAAAAATTTATATACAGCATAAAGTGAGTATCCCTGCTCAGGCGCCGCAAGTTTAATAGTTTTACAGACATAGCTGCAAAGTAGTTTAAAATTCTAAAACAGACAAAGTGTTACGCAAAACGAGAGTTACGGTAGAAGGAAAAAGAGAGATCTATGATATAATCAACGGACGCTTTACATAAATATCAGTGAGTTTAACCCCCCCCCCCCACTTTTAAGGGTAGACAACATACAAATGTACCACGCATTTTTGGATTTTTGTATGAAAACATCTTTCGTTAGATGTAATATCAACTTGAAATTTGATATTTGTGGCTTCAGATGGACGGATGCCTTACATATATATTAAGTGGCTTGTCCCGCCCACTTCTAGGGGTATTCACCGTACAAACTGATCACACAAGTTTCGGTTCTTATATTTTATAATTTTTTTTTTTTTCTTTATAGCTGCTAAGTATACCGTAAAACTTCGGTATTAAAGCTTCTTCGTTCGTCAGTTCATGAAGTAGTCACTTTAAAAATAGAGTAGAAAAGACCCCGGAAACTATTTTTGTCTTTGCGTCAACAGTCAAGGAGAAGAGAGAAAGCCATGTTATTTAGCAAATCGTTCGGTAGTTTGACTGTTCGCTGTAGTAGCTAAGATGTTGAAATTTTGTATTCAGCGCTGTTGGTTGTGTTTTGAATACCAAGTTTTCCACTAGAGAACATTTTCCTAAATTAGCGTAAATACGACAAAATTAAATTCGAATTAAATTTTATCAAAATATATCGACAAAAAAGAAAACTAAAAACAACACAAAAATACTTTTCAAAAGTATAAAAATTTATTTGAAAACAAAATAAATACAAAACAAAATTATTTTTGATATCGTTCACAAGTCGTAAACAATATTTTAAATGAAATAAATCTTAATGCATGTAAGGTTTGCATCTTTTGTGACAGTCCTTAAAAGATTTGAAACGTTGTACTCCACCAAAATCATTCGTACACTTATAAACGATGTCGCATATCTTCTTCGCCTTATCGAATAGAAAATAGGGAACAGCAGTCTCATGGCATGGATCATTATGAAAATGAACCGGTTTCATGCACTTAGCATAATTAGCTATAATCGAATTTAAAGTTAAATATATTGTAGAATTAGTTGAAAATATCAAACAAGAAAACAATTCACACAAAACCAAAAAAACAGAAAAAAAAAAAAACAAAAATTGTTTGTAAGTCTTACAAAAGTAGACGTGGATGTTGTGTCTACTAAAATTGGGCTGGATACATATAACCATATATCTACATAGCTCAATAACCTCGAGAATGATACGTTTTAGCTTTATAAATCGTTAACAGCATTACTTCAAAACTCATTAGCTCCATAAACATGAAGTCCCTTAATTCTATCAAACCCAACAAACTGTAAACCCAGTAATCCAAAGACTCATAATCCTATAAACCTAAAACCACATAGCTGCACAGTTAAAACTCCATAACACCTCATATCGCTATAACTCCATCACCCTTAAACTTGTACCCCCATTAAACGTGCCCGTAGGCGTCGTCATGAAGCGACCGCAGCTCTACATAGGTGGGTACCCTGGCCTACGTAGAGTATAATTTTCAAGAACGACATCATACAATAGTTGCGTTGACTCTTTCTGCGTTCTTTGTGGAGAATATGTTGTGCGTAAACTTAGAAAGACATTCACAGATGTACTTAAAAATAGATACCAGCACCTTTTTGGTAAAGAAACTAGTAACATTATTGGCTCAAGTGAACATTTGCTTCTTCAGTAATCTGGCGGGTATCAAAAAATCATGAGAAGGACTATTTTTGTTTAACGAAAGTTTTTGCTTAGATTGAGGTTATATATTTTGAGGTTATGTGTTTTAGGGTTATAGGTTATCAATCGCAGGCTTATTGAACAATATAGGTATAAGTTTATATGACTCGAGTGTTCACATTGTTGTGTTTTATAGTTTTGAAGCTGATTTTAGAGGTTAAAAAAAAACACTGTCGTGATGGAGTTTCGGCTTCAGAGTCCCAAAATAACCCCTTGGTCTAGTTTAAGCAATCTTCCATTCAATTTTTGTGGTAATGTATTTTTAATCGAGTGAAATTTTCTCTTTCTTTCTTAATGTACATGGGTAGAAAGACTTGTCTAGCTGATCACGAATATCAATATATATACTTTAGCGGGTATCAGAGACTTCCTTTTGATATGTCAAGAAGCACAATATGTAACATTATTTAGACAGATAGGCAGACTTAACTAAATCGAACGACTCTTTTGAAAGCGTTACTCGATCAACTTACACAGCTGATAATATATTTGCATACTTTCTGTGTGAATGGTAAAAAATTATTACTTTTACTTACTTAGATATTTCGGTTCGACAACTGAAAAGGCAAAGAAGATTATTATTATAGTACCTACTTAGTTTAACGAAGATTATGTGTGTGAATGGTATAAAAGTATTATTTTTACTTACACTTATTTCGATATGAAGCCACCGAAAAGGCAAGGCAAATTATTATAGAACTTATTCTGATGAACATCTTGTACAATATAAAATTAAGTTGTGAATTCCAGTTTTATTATAGTTATTAAGATGCGTTTAAAATTACAAAACATTGTTAGTTACACTTGTAAATATAATTATTTGTATTAATTATCGTGTGTACAACTAAGTTTTTAGGGTTTCTTTTTTCTTTTTGTAACTTTAAAGTTATATGCACAGAATTTGATACAATGCATTTTATTCAAAGTATTGTCCATCGTTAGCTACGACTTTTCTCATTTTTCAGGCAGCATAAGGATTCCGCGTTGAAAAAATTGAGGTAATTCAAAAATCGATCCAATTTTGTCTTCGTCGTAAAAAGTGAAGTGTTGTGCTGTTCAGCCAGGCCATGAGTCATCAACCGGAACAAGTTGTAATCGGGAGAAGCAATGTCAGGTAAATATGACGGCTGGAATAGAACATCCCTTCAAAGTTTCATTGACGTCAGCGTTGTCAAGCTGCAAGAATACTTTGTCATGTATTTTGGCATTTTGGAGACGTTTGAGCTTCAATGGCTCAATTGCATCAATTGTTGTTGGTAAATTGCATCAGTGATAATGCAATTTAGTGATGATGCGTTAGGCTCGTGTAGCTCATAGTAGATCACTCCGTGCTGATTTTGCCAAATGCATATTATTAGCTTACTGCCATAAATCTTCGGTTTGGCCATTGAAGTTGAAGCGTGGCTGTGCTTTTCTGCACTTTGGATTGGCGTAGTGAATCCACTTTCCGATTTTGCTTTTGGAGCAGTTTGAGTTCTCTTGGCTTGAGTTCATACGGCATCCAATATCTTTGCTTTTGCACCATACCCATGGCCTTAAGACGATTTGAAAACGCTTGTCAAGTCACTCTTAAGGTTTCAGCGAGTTACACTTGAGTTTGACATGAATTTTGGTCCAATAACGCCTTCAACTTAGCGTCGTCACACTTCACTGGCATCCCTTCGCGTTCACTTGAACACTGTGTAGAAATCTTCACTTTTGAAACACCGAAACCAGTACTCACATGTTTTTATTCATGCAGCATGTTCCCCAGTTGCTTCACACATTGACATAAACGTGGAATATCAAAAGAAAACCACAACAAAAAATCACAAGGGGCTAAATTAATGAAATGGGCTGGCCAGTACAAATCGCTTCAAGAAGTGTTCCCTCAAAATAGTTTTCGATGTTCTGGAATGTTTCCTAAGTCAAAAACCGTTATCAAATTGCTAACCAGCAAGAACGATGAAGGTGAGAAAATCATTAAACTAGCTGTGAATTATATGCATGCATGCGCTTGTAATTCACAATTAGTTTTAACATGGCTTATACTAAGTTAAATGAAATGTTGATCTTACTGGAACTGATAACACACCATTTAGCAAAAACATAGATTTATCACAACGTAAAGTAGTGATCATATGAGATTTAGTTTCTAATCCGTGTTTGGCAACGTTCTAGTTACTTCATGTGTGTACAGTATGAAGAGTGCAACCACCACTTTGGCCTAAGAACGAATTGATAAATTAACCAAAATAATAAAAAATGTCTACAAATGCTTACAAAATCCATTTCGATACATCACGGCCTTTCTTACACTTTCTTAAATTGAATCCTTTTAATAAGTGCTCCATTAACTTAATTTGTCAAAGTCTACTGTGTATAATGCTCTTCATCTATCAGTTGCATATTGCTTATGCTTTAAATATATTTATTTAGGTCAAATAACTATACCATTAAACAAAAGAACTCTCAACCAACTTCAACCCAGTACACATCACTCTTCTTGCAACCGCTCATATACATTATGGCAAAGTGCTCCTACTCCTAAAAAAATAGAACAAAATTGTAAGTAAATTTTATGTTCTATTATATTTAGGTCAAAGTTTTAATAGTTCTCTTTCAAGTTAAAACTTTGTGCAAGGATTTTTTTTTATGCATTTGGTTCTTGGCATGTTGCAGCAGCTATCACTTTTGGGGCAGTATTTACCTTCGTTTTCTGCCACAATTTTGTTGCAGCGCAACTTGCCACAGCAGTGTGCAGTGTATACAAAGGGTTACTCAATAATTTGTATTACACACTAAAAATTTTTTTTGCTGTAGCTGTCAACGTCGAAACTTCAGTCAAGGTTCATATTTTTCTTTTGGTGAAGTTCACGAGCGACCCACTTAAAATATGGCAACCCTTAGTGCTTTAGTTCAAATTGGAGCCAAATCTATCGATTCCACGCCATTCATAGGAATTGGAAATCTCTAAAACCACATTATGGCGAATCTTCTCACAAGACCAAACTAACTTAAGAACTGAAGCCTCTTTTTTATTTGAAGCACAGAATTCGATGTACTTGATATTAGTGATGTGTGGATGGAACAATATAGAAGATCGATATCTGTATAAGCTTGATAAATGGTCAAGCTGAATGGCCATTACGCTCATTTCACGTTTTAATGGTGTGTGCAGTACCTATTACTGAAACTTACAATTTCCTCCTTGTTAGTTGGGATCAGTAAGTCACGATGTATAACTGAGTATGGTGCTCTAACAAGTCTATGCAGGAGCTTTGACTGAATTTTTTGCAGGATATTCACATTAGAGTTGAAATCCATACCCCAGAGCTGTATGCCATATGTCCTTACCTGCCTTATTATTCTCTTGGTTTCTCAATTTCAACTGCAAACTTAAATTCAGCAGCTATTTCATCTTTATATGCTTCAGATCCAACTGCTTTCTCTAGATGAAGCTGGTCCTGCAGAAGTCTCGACGCAGCAACCGGTTCGCCGTCAGTTGCCAATGTCGTCGGCATACGTGTCTCTCATTAGCTTATCCTCCCTCACTAACGAGAGGTAAGCAGTAAAAAGAGTGTACAAGACAGGACCTAACACGCTACCCTGTGGAACTCAAGCTTATACTGATTTTATGTCGGATTTCTTACCCTCGCACCTGACATAAAATGTTCTGTTGTCAAGATAGAACCTTAATACTAAATAGAATGGTGCCTCAGCAGAGTTTTGAGCTTTTGCAAAAGTCCAAGATGGCAGACTCGGTCAAATGATTGGCGAACCGAAAACCAGCCGAACAAAGCTGACCATTTTCGAGGATATTTAGTATATGTTGTACAATGCGATCACATTGCTCTGGGATTCCGTGGGGTCTTCTAAACGCGAACTGGTGGTCTGGAATCAAGAGACCTTCGCCAAGCAGTGAAAATTTTGAACTGTATTGTCAGCAAGCTAATCGGATGATAGGAGTATTGTTTCTACTCTGGTTTGCCAGGTTAGACCATCATGATGATCTTGATGCACTTCCATTGATCTGTGAAGTGGCATAGTCTCAAGATGCCATTATAAATCACCGTTATATGCATTAGGACATTATTAGGCAAAGCACGAGTGGCGTGCGTATTGATCTTGTCGTAGCCAGGAGATTTTCTAGTTTTAAGATGATTACCCTCATAGCTAACCTCGGCATATCCATTTGACATGGAGAATAAATGATATCTAAATAAAATGCAATCAATCTGCTAGACAACAGCCTGTCTGTGGTATATTTAACTACACAAAAATTTGTTATATTCTTATTGAAAAACCCTTTATATACATTTACCTAGCTATATACATATACTTAATATATCATGTGTGTTCGTGCTAGATAATGGAAAAGATTTGTTTATAAGAAATTTTAAATGGATGCCTTCCCTGATGTTATTTTGTGCAAAAACTTTTTGGCAGCACATTTAAAACTTGACCAGGCAGTATTTGCTGTAGTAATTTGAAGCAGCATATGCAGTGCGAGTAGCTTTTAAAATTTATACATATCAAATTTCATGCAACCTTTGCTTGTTTTTAGTTTTTAATTAAATTATTTAACATATTTTCAAGTTTCCAAATTCCAAGAGTGCAAAACAATTAGCTTACACAATAACTGAAGCTGCTAAAGTAGCTTAAAAATACTTCTGAAAGAAGAAACAACAATAAATTTCCATAGATACAGAAAAGCACATTTGTTTTATGGCTAAATAGTCAAGTCAACTGTTGACTGCTGACTGCTGACTGCTGACCTGAGTACAAAGTCTCTAGAAATACATACCGACTAGTCTGAAATGTCAACGTACAAACAGTAAAGATACGTATGCAGCTGAATTGTATCTCACAGATACAAATGTAACACTTGCCACAAGTTCTTGCCGCAGGTGTATGTGTCCGTCCGTCTGTCTGTCTGTCTGTCGGTCTATTTGTCTGCCACACATTTGTACGTTTATAAAATGCTATACTGTGGCAAAAATCAAGTGCCAAGCTGCCCTCTGCCACCTTCAGCATCACCAACTATTTAAATGCCCCACAGCTGCTTTGCTAACCTAGAAATAAAACTAAACTTCAGGTTTTTCAAAGCATTTTGAATGGTTTTTTACCATTTTTTTTTTATTTTTTATTTTTTATTTTATTTTTTCGTTCTCAAAACTTGCCTCGCTGCTACATTTTGTGAAAGGCAAAAACTGTTCGCTGCCAGACTTCAACTTCAACTTTAACTCTAACTCCGATGCTGAAACCATGACGCTGCAGAGATTAGTTACACTTGTGCTCCATTTAATGGAATTGAAACTAAATTATGCGGAATTCTTTGCAGAAATCGGGATGGAAAAAATTGCAAAATCAACAGTTACAACTTGAAGTTCCGATTACGATTTCAGGTGTGTTTCGATACCCTACAAAGAATTTGTTTTATCTTACAACAATATTAATAGGCAATGAGAAGCATTGAGTGTGGAATTTTTTCAATATATTTTCTAAAAGTAATGCAGTCACTTCTTTGTTGGAGAGTTCCTAAGACAGAGTTGCCAATTTTGCCATAGTAAGATTTTAATTCAAACAAATTCATCAAAGAAGCTTTGAGTGTGAGAGCAACGCATGTAGTGGTAAAGATGAGCTGTGTGCAATCAAGCACAGCAATTATAGAGAGCAATAATGAACTTTAATGGAACTTCAAAAATTTTGTCAACAGTGTTACCACTTTACGCCAATAATCGTAAAATATGTTATTGATTTATAGTATTTACTATGCCGAATTTAGAGTGTTAGAGATGAAAATGCTTACATTTAGCGTCAATTGGTTGTTGTCCAGTGATATAATTTGCCAAATACCGTCAATCGTTTGACTCCACCGTTTATACGATTGACTTAAAATTACAACATTTTGGGTTGACTCTGTCAATACTTTTATTGATCCAAATTTTTAAAGAAGTGACAGCCACCAAACATTTACGCATGCGGTTTTAAACGATTGACATAATCTTGCGACAATTGACCAAGTGTTGGTTGATGTTTATTGACCTGTTTATGTCAGTTGCGCAGAGGTGACAGTACGAAACGAAGTGCTTCGAATATATTGTTGAAGGAGCACCAAACATATTATACATGCGAAGTCTATGCGAAGAGTTTGCCGTACATATAAAAATATTGACGAATGTGGTTGGTGCTTGAGTTGACAACTGCTGGTTAACGCAATTGAGCCATTGGTTGACGTTTGTTCTTAAAAAAGAAAGTTGTTTACACGATTGGTCAAAATTGATTAATACAAATATGCGTCAACGTAAAGACCAACCAAATTGACGTCAAAATATTGATCGTTTACACAATTTTATTCACACAAAGCGGCAAATTTTGACGCATTGAGTCAATCGTCAAAGCTCGGTATTACAATTATTAGCATATGAAATTTCATTACATATTAATTGGGCGTGACACAACCTTTATATAAAAGTAGATTTTATAAAATAAAAAAAAATATGGTCGTCCGGTTCGGAACAGTACCAGTCGCATAATTATGTATGCAGTGCAGTAGGTACTCCAGTGCGCCATTATGACGTTCGATAAAAACTATTTGTGAATTATAAGCGCAGATATTAAATTTTAAGTGAAGTTTAATATCAATAGTCGTAATTAAGTCCAAGTTAAGCTATTCACAACCTATTTTTTCCAAATATTTAGTGAGTAGAGTAGGTTGGTGAATTTAAGAAGCGCTATCGTTTGAGATATATTGCTGAATGCATCTAGTTGGCTTATGGTAGAGTAATTTGCAGATATTTGCGAAAACTGAACGAGCTATGAGAATTTGGGACATAATTAAGGGAAATATTTGTTGTGTTTGAGTAGGATAACTTCATCAGTGTTACTTTTTTTTGGTAGAGTTAAGAAGTGTTGTTACACAATATTTCTTTTTAGCTTTTTATACTGTGTTTTACATATTTCAGTATGTCTCCGATGTTGAAATTTTAGGGAAAAATGCTGGTTTAGCATTTTGGTCAGCAAATTTATTTGCTGCTATTCTGCAGTGCACGGCAACCCTTAGGAGAATCGGACGATAGACTTCTTCTAATATACGTAACACAATTTTGGGAAGTATGCTTTATTTGATTATATCGTTTGAGGTAGTGACGCTTTATGAAGCATCTGCGTCCTACTTGGATTCATCAGTCTATAGGAATTTGTAGTAGTAAAGGGGTGTTTCAGTTCTCCAAATTTTGTTGATCTATATCAGATGAGGTGTATGTTTTCAGAGTCGTAAGGGGCGATCTTCGATCAGTGATGCACCGATTTTCCACACCTATAGCAACACCTGAGATACAGACTCAGCTACGAGTGCTCATTAGTCATTATCATATGTTTTTATACATATTTTTTTAAGATTCTGGTTGTCCAATAATATTTCTGTTCAGGTTCAGTTTCTTCCGTACCAGCTTTTGCCGTAGCTCATGCAAGCTTCGTTTCAACTAAAGTTAAACTTGTTTTTTCATTTTTTTTTTGCTGAATTTTCCAAAAAGTTTTTCGAAAGCGTTTGCATGATGTTCAAAATGCATATTCAGCGTCTCAATGGCAGAAGTTGACATTTTACTTTTTGTTCTTTTGATTATTTTTTTCGCTTATTCCAAAAAAAAGAAAAGTGAAAGACTTCGGAAAATCAAAGTTTGGTTTCCATTCCCCGCAGCCAACTTCTACATGCGAGCACATACAGCTGCTCCATTTTAAGTTCGATTGTTTCAATGCCCCAAATGCACTTTCTCCATCACAAATAGTAGAGTGTATATGTCTACCCAAATAGGTCTCTATATGTGCGACTGTTGTATGTCTGTATGTCTTTCGTCTACTAGTATGTATATACCATATAGTATACAAATGTCCCCTGCAGGCAATGGAGCATTGCCACTGCTTTTGATGCTTTTTCTGCTGCTTGAATATTTTTGCAAACTTTTCGACAGCACTTTTCATATATGCTGCCAAAACTTTTGAATTGCATTTTGCTGCGTTCTCTCCCGACGAACACAAATATGACGATGACATTCGACTTGTTGTTTCTTTTTTTGTGAATTAATTTTTGTTTGTGTTGGAATTCGTATACATTTTTGCTAGTTTTGTTAAAATAGATGAGTTATAGTCTGAAAACTATATTGTAGTTTTTTTTTCGGAAATGAAATTTTAGATGATGTCCACTGTTCTAGATTTCGAACCGAATCGTTTACCTTTAAATGTGCCGTCATTCACTTTCAGAAATATTTCGCAATTCGATTTCACTTGATTTTGAGTATATCAATATCATGGTGCCTATTCATAATGAAATCAAATCGCAAAATGCTTCTGAAAGTGAAAAACGGATCTATTTATTCGGTTCGAAGTCTAGAATAAGGAGGGATATTTTTATTTTAAGAAAAAGGTTGTATACGAAAACATGAAAGAGTAAGGAATATAAATACAATATTTGAAACACTATTAAGTTTAGGCAAGTAAGAAAAGAAAATTCCGTGCTGTACTTAAATATAATAAGATATGATTCCCCTTTGAAGAGTGGGAAGCCAGGCTCTTTACTTGTTATTCATATTTACCGATTCGCTTTGTATTTTCATTTGGTTAACATTCATTGAAAGTTACAACTTTCTGGAAGATGTTTGGTTCGATTGTAACACATTTTAAGGAACTAAATGGAAAGATGAATAGATTTTATTTGAGACATTTGCCAAACGGGTGTGTATACGTTGGGTTGCTTTAGGCAAAGATAAGCCAGATAAGTCTTTTGAACAACATAAAGTAAAGTGTTCCCACAATCTTTTCAAAGACATCCCAAGTCGACTCGTACGTGAGGTGTGTTAAGCAAAATGGTTATAACATTGCAAATCTAGCTTGCCTCTTGAATAAATTAACTCTAGCAGATGGGTGGATACTTATCAAGCTGATCATACCGATTTCCGGTTTCGTAGTATTTCAGTCGTTCAGTGCTATGCGCCCACCGAGTCAAGTAAGTAAGAAACAAAAACCAAGTTCTATGCTCTATTGAACATCATAGTATATAAGCTCCTAGCTTCACGACTTCAATGCTAATTTTGGCACGGAAAACAATGCACTTCACTCGGTAATGGGGCGATATGGAATAAACTCCAAAACATGTCATGGAGCGGGTACTTATAGTGATCATCAGATACTGGTCGGGTCTTACGAGCTGCGCTCCACCGTGCAATGTCACCTAAGTGCAATGCCTTTCACCTCCAAAATAAATGCAGTTGTAAGAAATTTCTTGGTAGCAAATTAGAGGTACCTGTAAGAGCACAGCAAAGTTAGTATCACCAGCGAAAAATATACAAAGTTCGCACGTCAGAAGCTATCTGAAGGTAATATGAGAGACGTGTACACCGCTATTAAGGACTAAATGTGAATAACATGCGACAAACTTCTTGGTTCCATCGAATCTAAATTCTCTCGTTGGCGTGTTCACTTTACAAACACTCAGCCTGATACGAATAATACTAGTTTCTGCATTCAGAACAAGCGAAACCCAGGAAGAGTTATGAATATCTAAATCTCCACCTAACAGGGCAGAGGTGGTAAATGTGTTAGGACAACACAGAACTGGCAAAACTGCTGGGTAGCTCACCCGTCGAACTATTTAAATAAGGCGCAGAGGCACTTGCAGTCGTAGTGATTTTAAATGTTTGTTCTATGTAACAAACTAATATCAAGCTCTATATCAAAGAAATAAGATTTGACGCAGTGCAGAACTGCTCGCATAATTATCGAACAGTCAAAGGAAAATAACTGCGCCATGAATGCAATCAATGCGGAAACAATTCGAACAATGGAGTAAATCTAACCGTGGTCAATTCATACTAAAGGTGAAGTATTCCCATCAGCAGCGCTCTTTTTTGTTTCATATTTATGTTTTGTCTTGCTCTCTTGCATTTGTGGCTTTTTGGTCGGAATTGGTCATTTCGTTTTTCGTTTTATGCTCAAAGCATTTAAGCAAGTCACCACAACGTAATACGTCGCCTTATAGATAAATCCAACTTGTCTCTAATCTTCTTGTTTGAATGACTTTTACGCAAATCTACAAAGTTTGGCGGTCAATGCAGTTATGGCTGGACTTCACTTTGACATCGCGAAGACCAAGGTCATGCGCACGGGTAGAACCAATTCCAACACACTAGTGCTAAATAGATTGTGTGGTCATCGAAGATGTAGTCATTTTTCACCATAGATGGCGGACGAAGGAAAATACTTACGCCTACAGTTGCCTTTTAGACCTTATGTAGGATCTAGTAATCCAACAACAACTTGATCTAAACTAAGTATCGGATATGCAACTGTAGTATCAAAGTCGTGCGTACAAAATACTCGTATATAGTTAGATTTAAACATAGTAGTACTTCATATTCACCACACCACTTATACGAAAACTGTTGAGTATAGATTTACACCTAAATTGTAATAGCTTTTTCTGAGACCCAGAGTTCAGTGCATCTATTAAGCTTCTATATTAAGTCTAACAATGTTGTTATTTTCAAAAAATAAAACGTTTTTCATTATATTCAATCTACTATTCTTCACATTAAATAAAATACTTAAATACTCGTAGCCATAAAAACGATTTTTCAATGTGTAACGCCGAAAATACAATTAAAAAAGTATCGAATGAAACATGGTCAGAAATCATTAAAAACAGCCGAAAATAACAACTTAAATCGACAGCGATAACAAAAAGAAATTTGATACAAAGCTAAATGAGAACACACACCAAAATAATATTGTACGACAAAAATAAGATGCCAACAAGGACATTGGTACAAAAAAAAAAAAAAAGTAGAAAAAAAAAACTTAAGAAACATAAAAACATAAAAACATTATTAATCAATGTCCAAATTTTTGCTCCATGTCTTTGACAGCGGCGTACGCCCCCAGGGGCCGGCACAGCCAAAGGCCAACAGCAAAACAACAAAAAGCAGCTTACGTAAAAGGACGTTCTTTCTGTTTATTTTTTTTTTTCCTTTTTGGTGCTAACATTGCTCGAAAGGACTACGCCACCTGAATCGATTCGTGCATGGGGGGCAGCAGCTGCTTATTTTTGCTTATCAGCAACTTGTTTAGCGCCTTCGTCCTTATATTTAGAAAAAAAAAATATGTTAGAGCGAAAGCTTTTCCAGCCACTTTTCACTTAAAGCAACGAACTTTGCTAATTTTCTTTCCTGTCACGTTGATTTTTTTGTTTAGCAATATTTGCGTCCCGACACAAAAGCCAAAGCAGGACGCTTAACTGAAAGGACACAAGCTAGAGTAAGGCTTGCCTTGATTTACGCTTTTGTCTAGCTTTTTTAGTGTCAGAAGAGGCATGGGCCCATTGTACAGCAGTAGGTGGGAGGTTGCAGCAAAAGGTGCTTTTCGCCGGCAATTCAATTAAATTTTATTTCTTTTCGATATGCGTTCACGTTCACGTTCACATTCCCATACACACATACACACACGCACACGCACACAAATCAATGAAATATAATCGAATTAATTACGAAACAACCAACCAAACGGCCAGCACGAACTATGTATGTAAGCAGGTCCTTGCTTGCTTGCTTCGAGGACTTCGGAGTGTGGTGTAATAAATTTTCGATTCAGCATAGATTTTCTATGCTTTTTTCGATATTCGTTATTATTAATGTTAATGATCAAGTTTGTTTGCTTTCACTAATTTTTGTACACCCTACACAAATAGTGTGAAAGCGTGTAATATCAGTTTTGTATAAAGTTTGTAATGCACAATAAAGAAGATATTGCAACATATTGTGTAACTTCATAAAGTCTAGTACTATTGGCACAGTCCTCGCCGTTGCTAAGACACAAATATAAAGCGATACATGCAAATATCAACCATTGTTATCACCCTCTCTCTCTCTCTCTCTCTCTCTCTCTCTCTCTCTCTCTCTCTCTCTCTCTCTCTCTCTCTCTCTCTTCCGCCCTCCCTCTCTCTTATTCTCTTTTTGAATTTTTCATCAATATGTTATTTGCTTCACCGTATTCTCTATTTTCATCATATATCTCTAAAGGTACACTTCAGAATTGTTTTTGACGCACTCAGTTTCTCCAATACCTCTCTCAAAGTGATAGCGTGATGTTCGCCACTCTCTCTCTCTCTCTCTCTCTCTCTCTATCTCTTATTTTTGATCAAAAAGTTGCTTGCTTCTCTCTATACGCTTTTCATTCTATTTGTCACTAACTCGTTGCGTCTCTCAAAGTAATTTCTTTCACTTATCTAGCTTTCCCCTAAATTTCAAAGTTCAAATTTCTATTTCTAGCTAAGCAAGCTAAGTGAGACAAATCTGAAACTTCAAAACACACAAATTATAAAATATTTTTGATTTTCGACCGGAAGAGTTTTGTAAAATTTAAAAAAAAAAATAATACAAAATGGATGACTTTAAAGACGTCTACGGCGACGACAAGGAGTTACAAGAATTTCTAATGGTAGAGAAACAAAGGGCTCAGCTAAATGCACAGATACACGAATTCAATGGTATCTGCTGGGAGAAATGTGTCGGCAAGCCGGGTAACAAGCTGGATTATGCAACTGAGACCTGCCTCAGCAACTGCGTGGATCGTTTCATTGATACTTCGTTGTTGATAACCAAACGTTTTGCACAGATGCTTCAAAAGGAGAACGGTATGTGAACAGGAGTCGTATACGGATACCAGCAGTCACGGTGATCCGCGCTTTAATGGCAAATTTAGTATAGAGAAAATTTGAGAACCATATTGATGAGAAACTATAAATTAGAATGAGACAAAAAACAAAACAAACAAAAAAATGCAGTATTGTAAATAGATTTGTTCTAATGAATTGAAATTAGTAAAATTAAAGGAATAAGTTTAATACAAGTGTAAAATTTAAATAAAAACATAATAATTAAAAACAAGCGAAAAAATTTACTTCAGTGTGGAACTTCACCTTAATTAGAAGATAGAAGATAGTGGAAGTAGTAGTAGTAGTAGTAGTAGTAGTAGTAGTAGTAGTAGTAGTAGTAGTGTGTATACTCAAATCGACGGTGATGGACGAATCGACTCATCCCTCGGAGTTTTGTTTATCGAGAGATAACCTATACTCGTTTACACTTTCGGCTCTAAGGTCGAAAAGAGCACTTTAAAACTTGATGTGGCGTCGCTTGCGGTGCCTAAGGCAATCGGCGAGCATTTGAATAAAGCTGATGTTGCTGTTGTTATTGTTAAGCTGTTGTTGTTGTTAATGCGGCTGTGGTTGTTGTCGTTGTTAATACGGCGGTTGTTGTTGCTGTTAATGCTGCTGCTCACTCCAAACTCAAACACAAAAACTATACTGCGTTTTGTAGGCAAAAACAACACATCAGAGCTGTCACTGATGCCAGCCAACTCTGTCCGCGTCAGTGATTTGCACTATTTATAGTGATGGTACACTATCGATTTTCATTGCATTATTATAAAATATTCGTAAATAATAGATGGTAGACCCAGAAGTACTTAAAATGACATCAGATGGCCCTTGTAGTTTTTTTTTTCTAAGAGGTGATACACATATCATTAGACTAAGCTGAAATTTTGAACAATCTGCATCATTAAGTTTGTGCGCAACAGCTGTTGAAAGCAGACATGCAAGAAAGACAGACATGGGTAGGTCGAATGAACTACTACCAACTTCAGACCGCCATAACTTGGTAACCACAGCTGACAGTACACAACATAGTTCATATTATTGGTTACAAGCAAATAGTACCTTTTGTCCATCAGGTTTGTTGAAACACTTTTAACCGTGATGCGCTATATTACGCCGGAAAGGAACAAGTGAATGTTGTTCGAGTGCTTCAACACATGAAAGTGCACAAATCGTTCATGTCTCGAACCATATTATCGAAGAGATCCTCGTTTCTCTGATGAGAAAAACTTCCCAATTGAGAAATTTATTAACAAAGAAAATGCTAGTGTCTACATTTTATAAAGGTCATTCGATAATTTGGGAATTCTTAGGGTCAACAGAAGTCAAACATCACCGTATGTGATCATTTGGACTGTGGATGAACGTTCTCCCTTAGTGTTTTTGGACGGTGCCGTCAAGATGAATGTAATATGTAACGGTGCAGTGTGCTGGAAGGTGCTCTGCAGTCGTGGACATGCAAACATTTCGGTGACAGATGCATAATATTCCAGCAAGACTCTCCCATGCCACTCAAAGCATGTGCTAATAAAATTTGTTGAGAAACTATGTTCCGCTCTTCGTTCGGACCGCACGGTGGCCTGCATGATCATCCAATGGCAGTTCGATAAACTACTCCATACGGAGCCAAAATCAATACTAAAAATACCAAAGTGTGGATGCGCTCAAGGCAACCTTTCATAGTGAATGAAGCAAAATAGCAACCACAGGGGTACTCATGCAGTTGTTTTTCAGAATAATTTTATTAAAAAACGAATCGGTTGCATGCAGGCAGCCAAATAAAGATTCTGTTCTCTTTTTTGAGTTTAAAATGAGTTGCCAGTAACACACAATATGGCAACACACAACGGAACGAATGAAATTAAGATTAAAAATAAGATTTTGTAAAATTTATAAATCACACACTAAACATTCCAGCGAACGTGGGTTCTAATAATATTTTCTGTATTATATATGTATTATCTAAATAAGTTCACACAAAGTAGCGCATAAACACTTCAGTACATTCAACGCTGTTTTTTCTAGAATTTTCTTGCTTTTTGCTACTGTTTTATGCTTAGCTTGACTAAAATCAAACTAAAACTTAACAGCAGAAATTCAGTCAGCAAAGAAATAAGAAAAATGTCATAGCTTGCTTTTAATTAGCATTCCGGAAATACAGAGTTCCCCAACTACTACAAGTGCTACCCACCCTGCTTTCGTACCAGTTCTTTGCGTAATTAGTTGAGTTTTGATTTATTACCAACGGACGGGCAGACGGACGGACACACGGACGGACATACGGACGGGCATACGGACGGAAAGACGGACGTTGGCTAAAACAACGAAGAGACGTGTAGACGTGTTTATATTTCTTATTAGCTGTCTTCAAAATTGTTCTGGCTGCTTGTTGAGTATTTTCAGATTTTATGCAAATATTTATAGAAAATTGAATATGCCAACACTTTTGTCGTTGAACGGATGCTGCTTTTGATGGACAAATTAATTTCATTTGATAACATTCTACATAAATAACTATATAACTATATATAACGTGCAAGTGTCATAAGCTGTTTATGGAAATGTGAGGCTTAAATTGGCAATATACATAATATAAATTTAATCAGATACTATAGAATTTTATGAGCTGCCAAAATTTTAATGAGAAAATGCTCGATAAGTTACAGATACGATAATAGTCTATGAGTACACTTGGAAAATAGTTTTTGAAAGTTTACAAAATAATGAATTATTACAATGGCAATGCTAGAAAAAGCAGCGATAACAATCGGAACGATAGTTAAGCTAACTATAACAAAAGCAATGATAAGCAAAGTATTGATAGCAATAGCAATAATAGTTAAGGCAAAAATTGCTAAGATATCAAACAGCTATAACAATATCAACGATAACAATGAAAAAGCCAATACTAGCGAACGCAACCCTAACAAGTGCAATGATAGCAAAGGTAACGATAACAACAGCATCATTGCTTGCACAAAACAACAAGCCCAATAGAAACGATAACAAATGCATCGATAACAAATGCATCGATAACAAAGATGACGATAACAATGACCACAATAGAAAATACTGCAAAAACAAACGCAACGATACCAAATTGCAATTAGTATTATAACCTATCGATTAACGTACAAGACAATGGTTAAATTACTGAAATGCATAAAATATGAAGAGCACGACTAAAAAGCTTGTTCCGATTTGAAAGTTTTGGGCATGTTACGAGGAATGCAAGGTAATATTTATATTTCTTATGAATCACACACACCAAAACACGCGAGAGAACTGGCCATAAGGAGAAAACATCTGTGTGGCCTCGAAGAACATTACATATAAGGTTCTGGTAAAGAAAGAAAACATCTTTGTTCTAACGTTGGACGTAAGACCTAGACTATTTCCAAGATTTTCAATTGCAATACTTGAGCATAGATTCCTTGACGGTTCACAGCTAAAAAATGTGCTGAAAGATAAAATATTTTCCACATTATAGCTGCCTAATAAGGCTGCAGCCTGGAAGTCATTTCAGTTGATTGTTTTTAATGTTCTTGGAAACAATAAAAGCACGAATTTCAAGATTATTGTTGGATATGTTTTCAAGAATTTTGCAAAAATTCGTTTATGGGACTATATTGTTTTGTTATTATATTTAAAAAATCTGTACATAACCACTTGGATATTGTCACGGAGGCATTCGGTGACCTAAATGATGAAAACAAGTGAAAGGTTTCACCAAGACAACCATTGAGTTGAGGTAAGAAAGATTTTTGAATGAAATGAACAATATTGAGAGACTATTTTGGCTTAATCATCAGAGAAAAGAACCCAGAGAAGAACAGAACACAAACTATGCTTCAAATTATTTTTCAATAGTAAAAATGAACAAAATGATTTGAAACAAGAAAAAACGTTAACCTCGGTTGAACCGAAGCTCTAATTACCATTCACATGAAACATTAAATAGTATTGTAATACATAAAAGTGGCGGTTTAAATAGGGGGTGGTACACGCTCACTAGTAGATGTGTATGAAGCGATGTAGTAGATGTGTAAGATGCCGCCATTTCGAATTTCAAGTTGATATTGACGTTTTCCATACAAATGCATAAAAGTGAACTGTGGGTTTATATGGGACTACCTCAAAAAGTGGGCGGGACACGCCCCCTTTTTATATGTATATGAAGCGGTTGTTCATTAAAATCCACAAAATCAAATTGCAGCCTAATATTGATCTAAATGAAGGAATTTTTCATAAAAAAAACACAAAATTGCACGGTGGGTTTGAATGGGGGCTACCGCAAAAAGTGGGCGGGTCACGCCCGTTAGTCTATGTATGTTAAGATGCTGATCATAAAAAGGCACCACATTGCATTTAAACCTAATATAGACTTTAATAAAGAAGTTTTCTTACAAAAAGTCAAAAGTGGGCAGTAGGTTTCTATGGGAGCTACCACAAATAGTGGGCGTGGCAGGCCAATCTTGATACTCTATTAAACTACAATAAAAATAAGTATATGTGCAAAATTTCAACTGGATAGAATACAAATTGATCCCCAAAAACTGCGCAACAACATACAGACGGACAGACGGACAGATAGACAGGCCGACAGACAGACAGACAGACAGACAGACAGATGGACAGATGGACAGACATGCGGACAGACAGGCGGACAAACAGACGGACATGGTTAGATCGACTGGTCTCGTCGATCTAATCAAAAATATATATATATATATTTTATGGGGTCCACGATTGCTCGTTTAATGCGTTACAAACTTTCAGACAAACTGATAATACCATTTCACACTATGTGTGAATGGTATAAAAAGTAAATAGGAGAAAAAACAAAAACCTAGTAAAATTTCAATAAATGTTTGCATGGAGATGGAGTGAATTTTCAATTGTTGTTTTGGCCCGAAAAATCGAAGTTGCTCTCAAATTTTTACTCATAACACTTAAACTACCGAACCGATTGTTGGATTTTGATTGATTTAATGTATCATAAGACCCAATCGGACGTTTTTAGCTCAAGATATGACTTAACATGTGAAGCTACTTTCGAAAACGGAAAAAATAAAACAAATTTGAAAACTTCTATTTCGAAAATCTACGCATAGCAGTCCAAAATGCAACATTTTGTCTACTATACCAAATGATTTTTCCGAGTGCATATAAAATCAAATTTTCTACATGCAACAAAAACTATTACAGCAACCGAACATAGCATGCCACATTCTGTTGCATGTTGTCCATTCTGCATGTCTGTGTCATTAAATAATAGCCGAAGATTAACAATTAATCCCTTAAACAAATTGATTGTATCTTTCTGTCTGTCTGTCTGTCTGTCTGTCGGCTTCTCTCAACTTTAAGCCTCTGTTCTGCTGTTTACATGCTTTGATAGCATTAAAATTATTGAAAAAAGTAAATGAATAAAATTCACAGAATGCCACAAAACATATTTAAAATATTTTTTTTGAAAAATATATTCATTTTTGATTGCACTTAATGGGATTCTTATGCTGTTTTAAAATATTTTTTCTTTAAATATTCATTAATAATTTTATACAAATTTTACAAATAAAGATAACAAAAACAAGTATAAAGTTTAAATTTGGTGGAACCGTAGCTTCAATACACTACACAATTTCGATTTTTTGCTCGGCAACACTGCTGTTTTTATTTAAATTTTTGAAGAGATGCTTAGTTTTATATACGGCCGTGCACTTAAAAAAAAAATGTGTAAAAACGGTTTGTGTATTATAAGTGCTATTAAATTTTAAGTGTATGGTAGCTATAGTTTCATTTGTTGAATCGTGTGCATTTTCATACTTGTGTTATAAACAGTTTTCATAGCAACTTTCAAACCAGTAGATTGACAGAAAAGCAAGTCAAACAAACTCATATACGGACGGACGGACAGACGGACAGACGGACAGACGGACAGATAGACAAACAATACTAGATCCATATACTGTGGTATATTTTCTGGCATAACCGCTGCAAACATTGTAACTTATGAAAAATACCAACAGATTCTGTACGAAGTGTATAAAAAAAAAAAAAAAAAACTATAAAGCTGCTATCCATACCCGGACTTTTACTTTAGTTTGACGCTTTTGGCGTTTTAATCAGCTTCAATTACTTTGAAACGCCAGAATTTTGTATATTAAAAGCGCCATAAAAGCATGAAAATATTTTCAACTCAATGTGTATGAATTCATTACATAAAATGCATTTTATTGCACTATAAAAGTTAATTATAAAATGCAAAAGTGTAAAAATTCATATTACAAAAAAAAAAAAGTTAAAAAAATTGCAGTCATAAAAAGCGCGGGCGTTGAATTCAGAAAGTTGCAGTAATACAAAAATTAAAGAGCTGAAAGCCTTTTAATGCCGAAGCCTTTTTCAGTAATGTGAGAGTGTGAATTATTGTATGTGAATTATTGTACGTGTGTTTTTTCTTCATTGTATTTTGGTATACTGTTCTGATGTTCACTATTACGAATATTTTGCAAAAATGAATTCGTTATCTTTTCTTGAATATATACTACAGCCATCAGTGATTTAAATTCTTGAAAATTGCTGAAAAGTTTAACGAATTCCTTTTCATCCAACTATGTACACAAAAATAAATACAAAGTAATTAGTTTTTACTTTATACCAACATATTTGGCATACATATTCTTAAATAATCTTAAATGTACGCACTTTTTATTTAATCAAATTTTTCACTGTCGTCACCAGTTCTTTCGCTGTATGTAAAACTCAGAGAATTTAATTAAATTGGTAAGCTGAGATTATTGTTAATTAATGTTTATCGATAATCAGCGCCGCACTTTTCTCAGTTTTCATTATTTTCTATATGTATATTCACAGCACATGAAATCAAATATAACACTGGACTTTTGTTTGTACAGATAAGTTGTTGGGGCTAATAAAATTACGCCAAGTTGCTGATATTCTATGAACTCAAAATGTAGTCTGTAGTGTAAACGCATGAGTTTAATAGACTGTTTGTGAAGATGGTATATTCTATACTGTGTGTTTCTAATTTCTGCATACTTTGTGAAAATTGGAATGGAAGACATCTATAAAAATGCATTATCTGCATTGTAATTTGACGTACTTCACAGAAAATATCAACCAAATTAACAGCGAATAGTGTAAATGATGACAACAAGAAAACCGCTTCGAAGAAATGAGAAAAGTCAGTATACTAGCTAATTACTGCTGCTCATTTTGAGCGAGACACTGACGATTCGGTATATAAATATAAGAGTTCATTGATTATTTTTCAACGTTACAAACCTGTACTTCTTTAGCCAATCACTGTTTTCGTTGTAAAGTTCAAAAAAAAAAAAAAATAGCTAAACAAAATTTTTATGCCATTGGAAAAATTTTAATAACTTTGTCAATATTTGTTCGATTTTGATAATTTCAAAGGCATTTCATAAAATTTAAGCTTTTTTCTAAATGTTATGCTGAAAAATGTTATGCTGTACAAAAATTTGCACTAAATGTTGTGCAAATTGTAAAGAATTTAAAAAAGGCAACATTTTCAGAGTATTTCGTATAAACCTCAAATTATTTTTAATGTAATCTGATTTATAAAAATGAAAGATCAAATCTTCTTCTTTGCAAAACCGTTGAGAAGTCTAAGATCAGTTGAATGTCCTTGCTGCACTAAGTTATTGGATGATAATTGTATGTAATTGGATGTTGGCTGATATGTGTGAATGGTAGAAAAAATTCTAGAAACCAAAACCAACCGAGCCCCTCTCCATGATAATTAAAAAACGTGGCTACTGCCTTGGTACCAGCGGTAACAGACAGGATAGTATGCTGAGAAGTACGAAAATTTTAAATATCATTTCAAGATCAACATTTTCGAACCTACTGTGAAAAACTATTGATAGCTCCCTGGTGTATACGAGCATGTGGGTGGCTGGGTGAGCTATGTGCAATGTATATAGTGCAGCAAGGACATGCGATAAACACATATATATATGTATGTTTATATAAAAATAATTAAAATTGTTTAATAGTTTTTGGTTTGGTTGAAAGCAGCTATGCACAAAACTGACAAAAAACCGACAGTGAAAAATTTAAATAAAAATTGGAATATCTGCTGCAGAAAATTGGTTGCGGCTGTGTCAAATAAAATGCAGATACTTTATATTTAAAAGATATTTTAGCAAGCGTTTCACTTCAACTTCTTGTCAATACAAACCATTCATGCCACGTGCTCTCAAAGTAGGAATTTTTTTTTTATTGATAAATGACAATTATTACACAAAAATAGATTAACTTTAACTATAAAACAATTAATCTCCACCAGAAAAAACTTCATTGTGAATGCAATTAATTGTGCACAGTGTAGCACATCTATGTATAAATTTCATTTTATTTCGGCCCTTTGTCATTTTATGCGTCTCAATTTTTTGTTTTTGTTTTTTCTCGTTTTTAGGTATTGGGCTTCCAATGTTGTTATCTGATAAAAATATCTGGAATTGCTTTAATTAATTTGCACAGTAGCACGAACAATATCCGAGCAAAAAAAGGGACTTTTGTCCCAACAATGGCAAACAAATTGATTAATGACAACGTATTAAACAATAATCGAGATAGGCGCTTGCCAAAGTGCCTTCAGCTAAATTGTTTTCGGAAAAAAAAAACCCAAAAAAAAAAAAAAAAACAATGAAATTTTGCTTGCTGTGAAATTTTTGCATGGAAATTGTTTCAAACAAGCAAACAACAACAATAAAAATAAGAACAACAGTCATAATTGCAACATTTTTTCATGCAATGATAAGCGTTGCCATATTTTTTCCACACAGAGTTGTATTGTTTCACTGTTTTGTATAATAGTTTGTCGCTTCTCTGTTTGTGCAAAACAATTCATTTAGTTGATAGCAAAAACAAAAATGTAAACAAAAAATTACAGAAAAATAGATTCGGTGACTTCGAAGTGTTGTCACCCAGCGTTCATAATGTTCCAAAAATATATTTCTTAATTTCATTAGCATGTTTCAAAAATATTGCAAACGAATCAAATAAGTTCAAACATGTTGTCAGGTATGGTTATTTGGTTCGATACGACCAAAGCATCAAACCAAATGAATAGACAATGCCAATGAACGAAGCAAAAAGCACATACGAGTACATACTTTCGATTTGGTTTGTATTCGACACTGCTTGATTCGTTCCCCTGTCGCACTTTATGTTTGAAAGCATGGCATATCACGACTAGCTGTCGTCTTGTTTGTTCCATTCGGCTGCTTTATATAGAAACAGACGGTAGAAAATACTCAAGCATATCGCGCTTGTTTGTTGTCGTTAAAACTTGAAATCTTTATAACCAACTATAATTTTACCAAACGAATGGGACAGCTTTTAGCATAAAAAAGCTAAGCGTAGGCGACTGAGAAAATTGTATGCAGCAGTGGAAACTTTACTAAATTCCAAACTAATAAGACTGCTGCATAGTTAGGGCTAGATGGCGTTGCATAATCCCTTTAGCGGCAGTAGTGCATCAAAAGGTAGCGCCATCTGTTGGCAATGTATGCATAATGGAAATGAATAGCCACATTTCGGACTTGGTGTGCATGCCGTCCAAAATCTATTCTAAATTTGAGCTGCGCATTCTTCATGTGATTCCTTAAATCCCAGCTTGGCGGCTCTCACTTTTATAGTCGGGTCTCGGTATTCATAATAGATAGATAGATGTACATATAGGTCCGCTTTATCAGCACAAGTTATGAAGAATGTGTATGCTATATATGGGGTCTGCCATGATGCCTCATAATGCATGTAACATACATTCATACAAAATTAGTATAATCTAATCGGACACAAATTGTTACTTGCCAAAGTCAGCTCAATACAAAGAAGACAGATCTCATTGTCTTCAGATGATAACAATTCTGGCGATTTTACTAGTTCCATATTTAACAATGTTTAAACTTTGTTAGGGAGAGCTGTTAGTAGGCTGCTGGATATGAAAAATTTAGCTGTGTTATAAGCTAAACTCTGACTGACATCGACGGCAGAAGCGTAGTTTTCACTTTTAATCTACTTCTGGAGCGAACAGACCCAACAACACAAATTTTGCTAAACAAGGAAAATTGTAGTTGAGTTTTATGTTCTGAACGCATAAATTCAACTTTATTGCAATTCAAGGTCAAGTTTTTTTTAATCAATTTACATAATCCTTAGAAAATTCCAAACATATCATTAATTCTTGCATTATTTTTGCATGCATATTTCAAAATGGCGTCAATATGCAGGTTGGTAACTTTGTTGGCTTGCAGGTTGCCACCTCTCGCTTTCTCCTTTTCCCTTGCTTACATGATTCTGTGATATTCTGGCGCTTTAGTGTTTACACTTATCCGAACGTGCAAGCCAAAATTTTAAAAAAGTAATTTTAATGCTTAATTTTAAAGTTTATGAGAATTCAAATGATTTAATAAATCAGATTAGGCTTTTTACTTCGGTTTTCTAAAGTACCAATATACATACATTGATTTTATGACGAGTTACAATCAAAACATATGTGGGGTGGCAACCTGCAGCCTGCAAGCTATTTGAATTTGTAATATCAATGTCTATCGATTGCATGTTTTTATATTCCAAAGGAGTTTTTGTATTTTGCACTGAATTTTGTTTTGTAAACTGAATGTCAGACTTCGAAAGAAAATTGAAAGTTCAATGATCTCTTCAGTAGCTCATAACAGAGCTTATATTTTACAATTTTCTACAAAAATAGTAAATACCATGTTCAAACTATTTATGTGCAGGGTACAAAACACAGTAAAAGGACACCAGACACTGCTCATTTTTCATTTTTCATTTTTGCATTTTTTTGTTTTGTTTTTGTTTTTGTAACTGGTTTTTATATTTTTATCCTCTGTGTGCAGATTAATAACATATAATTAATATTTATTTAATAAATGTGATTAAAATTAATTACAGCAAAAGCCAGCAAACAAATTGGTTTGACTTAGGCTATCGATTTAGTTTGAAAGCATGTCGGGCTTTTAGGGTTTAGTTTTAAGGCATTTAGGGCTTTGTAAATAATATTTACAAACAACTATTTTGGCATGTAATTCTAGTAAATACTTTGGTACTTTCGCATATTTTGCTAAAATTTCTGACAGCGCATTTTGTCTCTAATAATTTTTTTAGCGCTCGTTTTGTTTAGTTGTACGATAGTTTGTAAGAACCAAAACTATTTTATTTTATGTGCAATAAAACTAGTATAAACTCTCGTAAAAACCACAGCGAAACATTCACCAAAACGAATATTATGAACAACTATTCAGTGAGGAGTGAGGCACTAAAAGACAGACAGATAGACAGACAGACGGACCAACTGCTCCAATAACCCACCAAAACGCTGAGTTTGAGTGTAATAGCTTTCATGTTTGCTTAGTAACCCACATCAATTCTAATCGCTTGAAAACATGTCCACAATGGTTTGCAATAGCCCATGGAGTATAGAGAAGTATATAGGTTGCCAGTTGCCAGTTGCCAGTTGCCAGTTGCCAGAGTGGATATATACTCTTACCATTCTATAGATAAACTGCTTTTGGCGCTAGACAGCGTTGGGTTGATTTCTGTGTGAGTGTGTATATTTGTGCAACTGTGTAGGTTATACACCCCATATGAAACGATTTATGGCTTTGCTGCATACTTTCATAGTTCGACTTTCACCTGGGGAATACTCATAGCTGCATTGGTCTGCCGTTTCCAGTGAATGGCATAAAACTTGTTGTTGTTTTGGCAGTTGGTGGCTGAAAAGAACTATGTATGTGTTACATATATCAGTGTAATATCGGAATGCTTTGTAGGATTATTTCATTGCGTTACAATTTGACCTATTTTTTACTTTTACTTTTCTTTTTCTTTATTTTTTTAAATGAAAGAGTTGTATAAGTTTAATTTTAAATTGATTCTAAATAACCACATTTTATTTAGTTGAGCAATTTGTATAAAAATAATGGAATACGCTCCGAGAATTCAGAGAGGTTTATGTAAAAAAGAAGTTACGAATTATTTTTAGCCAAAGTTAAAACCGAGATCATTATAGTCTTGAACTCACTCAGAAATTAAAAAGTAAAATAAGGAAGAACGCTGCATTCTGCTTCGTGATACGAGGGCTGCTATTTGCATTTCGGGAACTGGCAACACTAATGTCAAAAGCTAAAATCTGGCAACACCATAATAAAGTTTGACATTATTTTGGCATAAACGTACTCACAAAGTTTTGATGTACAATTGCTATTTGTTTTGTTTACAGTGAGTTAAGAAAAGCAATTTGGCCAAAAAATGGAAATTTGAAGCGAAGGATTGCTTTTCACAACTTTCGACGTGGATTATCTCAACAAGAATGTGTTAATGAACTCAGTTCTTTGTATGACGATAAAGCATCATCAAAAGCCACAGTATATCGCTGGTATAGTGAATTCAATCGTGGTCGTAGTTAGGTCGGCGACGAATTCCGTGAAGATCGTCCAAAATCGGTTGTTGTGCCGAAAAACATCGATGCAGTGTGTGAACTAATAATGCAAGATCGTCATGTGACATATCGTGAGATAGAGGCATCCTTGCATATTAGTTCCACTTCAATACATTCGATTTTGCATAAACACTTAGCTGTTGGATACCTCATAATTTATCAATCGCTCAAAAAATGGCTCGCGTCGATTGGTGCAAGGAAATGATTCAAAAGTTCGATCGTGGTGCTTCAAAAGACGTGTATAAAATTGTGACAGGTGATGAATCATGGATATATGCTTATGAGCCGGAAACAAAAGAGCAATCGACCGTGTGTGTTTTCCAAGGCGAGCCAAATCCAACAAAAGTTGTTCGTGGAAGAAGCACAGCGAAGCAAATGAACGCCTGTTTCTTCGGCCAAATGCGTTTCTTCGGCCACTGTTCCGCTTGAGCAACGTAGGAAGGTCAATTGTGAGTGGTACACGACCATTTGTTTGCAGGAAGTCTTCGGAGAAATTCGTAAAACCAACCGCACAAAGACGAATCGTTATCCATCATGACAAAGCGAGCTCTCTCACATGTCGTCAAACAAGTGCATTTTTGAGCAGTCAAAACATCGAATTAATGACTCATCCTCCGTACAGTTATGATTTGGCACCCAATGACTTCTTCTTCTTCTTCCTCCCGAGTATCAAAGGTAAATTGCGTGCTCAACGATTTACGAGCGCCATAGAAGCAGTTGAAGTTGAAAATAAGAATAATATGCTTAAAACAAATTCAAATTTTTAATTTGATGCTAAAAATCTTGATTTAAGAAAACATCTTACATTAATATGTTACAATCTTAAAACGAGAATTGTTGAGAGTAGTTAGCTGTAGCCGAAACAATTGTCTCCGTAGCTAACTAATCTTTGTGAAGAAAAGTTTTGCTATTAAAGCGCTTTTTTCGCATTGAAAAACAAGTATGTATTTCAACATTATTAGTAATGTAATTGCATTTAGGATATAGCCATTGCAAGTATTTTAGATTATTTCCTATTAAACGCGCTCATTAACAGCGCAAATTCTATTAGATCATAAGTTATACAGTCATATAGCATATACAAACGAGACCTATTGAAGCAATGACAAACGTGGTCATTAATAAACGCAAATTTGTAGCCAAACTTAGACGGAGACATGCATATAGATTTGTGGAAAATCAGACAGCAAATTGATATGAAGCCTCACCAAACCCATAGAATCGAAGAAGAGGTAGCAAGTGCAATGGCTATGACTAAAATGACGATTAATGCAAATTAAGGTGCACAGAATTGGATTTGCGAATGGATAAAGCAGCAGACAGTCAAATTTGCTATTAGAGAGTTTGAGCATAGATATATAGCTAGCTGGCTATATACTTATTTACTATTAGACAGACAGACGGACGGATGGACGAACAGAAAGACAGACAGACAGACAGACAGACATACAGACAGACCGACAGACAGACAGACAGACAGCTACAACATTGACAACGTTGATAACCATTTAGTCCACTTGTGCATGCCTAATTATTAGGACAATTTGCTTTTGGAAATTCGCTATTAATTAGTAGACGAACGTACGTACTACGTCTCTATATAGATTACATATGCGCAGCATTGGATGTGGGTGGGGGTGCTTCTGGGCGTTTTTGGTCAATGAGCTAGTTCAAATGTGTGCAACTTGATGTGCGATTCGGATACTGAGTTTCAAGGGGTTCGGAAACCGCTTTTCATTATACAAGTATCTATCGTAGTTGAATTAATGCACTCATTGATAATAATGCAATCAGTTTGCTTTTGCAATGCATTGAAATCTTTTGTTTCTGGAATTCGAATTCGAATTCTTGTGGTTGTTGTTTTTGTTGGTGTTCTGTATGCGTTGCCATGCGTGAGTTGTATTTAAGTCTATTATTTAAACAATTGCGAAATGCTTTCTATTTAATGCTTCAAATGCACTGAAGTGTATTTAACATGATTGATTTAAATTAAATTAAATTAAATTGCTTCTTTAATTATATGCTGTAAACAAAGATTTGTTGGTTTTCTTATTTACTTTTACTTTTTTTTGCAAATACTTTAGTTTGCATAGCAAATACTTTAACTAAAATAACTTAAAGCAAATTGCAGCTCTTCAAGCAAATCTTTGCTATTGCTGTGAACGTATGTAGAAAGTGCAATGAAATAGAAAGAGATGAAAGAACTGAGCAACAACGAGAGAGTGCACAAAACGAAAGACAGAGAAAAAAGAAGAGAGAGAGAGAGAGAGAGAGAGAGAAAGCGCGTACACTTATTAATGTACAATTTCGTCGTCTATGTAAGAAAATGCAGCATAGAGTACCAGTTTAAATAAGTAACCGTTAAGTAAGCGAGAGATAAAATGCAAGTGCATATTGCAAATGTTAATGAGGTATACTAATATGTAATTTTAAGCGTTTTTATAAATATTTTAATACAAACTAAACTCCAAGTTTTAAACAGTTTCTTGATTTTGTTTTTCAAAACGAGTATTTCGACTTAACTATCTATAATCTGGGAAAAACTGAAAACAAGAAGCAGCGTGCTTCATTGTTAGATAAGTATTTGGCAGATTATCATTTTGACTGTAATATTAAAGAACAACAAAAACCAAACGTATGCAGTTTGTTACAAACATGCAAGACCCAAAAAATTTGATAAATATTTTCGTGACTTATTAGAAAATGTATTTTGATTTTTTAGTTTAATGAAAATTATATTATCAGCTAATGAGTCAATGAGTTTAATTATAAATACTCGAAAAATCATTAAATTCTTTATTCAATAAGAATTTTTCAGCATAAACCATTTAGTTTATTTAATGCTGATTAGCAGATGAACTGAGTTCTATTTTTGCCAAAGGAAATGCGAAGCATGGTGTTTTGTGCAGTGTATAAAAAGTCCATGTGTTCCTGAAAAACTAATCTCTTTTTTATTTACAAAAAAAAGTTCAATATTTGTTTTATTCTTTGATGACAAATAAAATCTATTAAATGTATGTAAGTATGAACCAATATTTATAATAAGGCCGTTCCATTGGGTACAATCTTCTCAACATGTCGTATTTCCACTTCAAATCTTCGAAAACACGTGAGTGTCAAAATGACGTCCGCTTCAAATATAAAAAGCTGTTTTCGTTTGTTTTGAATTCACAAACAAACTAGATAGATTAGCTTTTTATGCTGGTATCAAATATTCGGATTTTTGTCTTCAGTGAGAGTTCAAGTGATCAACAGATTTTTGACATCCTGTGGAAAGTTGTTTGGGCTTAACTGATTCGAGTTGTTACGGTTGAAGTTACTCCTGCGTCTTTGGAGATAATTCTAACAAGATTGAAGCACTGGCAAGGGTTGGTGTTTTGAAGCATATATATTCCGCGTAGTCCAGGTATAGTGTTTGTGTGTGTGATTTAGACGCCATTGAAATACCCTACGGCACTTTGTTGTTTGTCTTTGCCAACACACCATCTACGACCATACTTAAAAGAAGCCTTGCCAAATGCCCGCTGTCTTAAAGAACTCGCTGTTTTTTTGCTGTTTCTGAATGAATTCCAAATGGCGTGTGTTTTAATGTTGTCAAGGGCACATCCGACCTGAACTCAACAGACTGCTCTATAATGATATTTAGAGAGTTGAAGTGGATTATGCATGACCTTTCTGCCCTAAATCCGTCCTCTCTTCGCAGAAGGCCGTTTAGAGTTAGGACAATTCGCTGAAGAATAACAAAGGCAAGTAATTTTTTAATGGTGTTCGGTTCGGTAATTTGCACTCCAATTCGTACAGAGGCTTAGGTCGTACTTTTTAGAGATGATGGTAATGACCTCTTCTATCCATTCTTTTTGTATAACACGCTCATTCTGAACAGCATGAAGGATGATGCATAGTGTTCTAGCAATTACTCCCGCTCCGTACTTGAGTAACCTTCGGTAGTCCGGTCCAGCTAATTTTTTGTTTTTGAGTTTCAGTACCACTTAGTGTATCTCTGCTTGAGTCGCATATGCGGTAGCAATGCTTCTAATTGGATTGCGTCGCCTGACCATGGACTGTTCTACTTGGTCTTGAACTCCAGACTGCTGTGAGTCGTCGAAGAATTAGTTAGACGCTTTATTGCAGAATAAATACCTCGTAGCTTGTTTCTACATGAAGCAGATTCGGCTTACTTTGCGATGTTATCTGAACTGTTTGTCCCTCTTTGCTGAGCTCTTTATGTAACGATTTGTAGAATTATACTAATCGAGAATTTGACTGCGCCTGTAGTTGTTGTGTGTATGCAGTAGTTAAGCTTTTAAAAACCCTTCTGCGCTCGATAAGTTCACATGTGGTTTGGCTTAATCAGTTTATTTTGTGACCCAATGGATATTCTTGAGGCATCAATGCAGGAGAATCTGAGTTGCTCCCAGGTGTTGTAAAATTAAACACGCTTTACTATTGGCTATATTATAGAAAGCATAATCGGTAAGCGGACATGATGGTTTACGAATTCGATCAAGTTTTTGAATTTGAATTGACTGCGCAACTCACTGAAGATCCAAAGAAGAAGAAGAAGAAGTGGTCATTTACGCTGAAAAATTCGAATCCCATTGCACAAAATACATGGTTTCATATTAGACCTGCCATTTCGCGTTGTCCTTGCTCTTCATCTGAAAGGACTTTTGTTTATAAAATTTTTACAACACTTAAAAATTACACTTACAGTCTATAGTATGGAATGATCTTGATCCAAAATGCTATGCTGTCCATATCATATAACTCCTTACAAACATTGATATCAGTAAGTATGTTTGGTAAATCACAAAATATTATGTTGCTTCTTGTCAGCAGATGTCAACACTTGCCATAAAAATAAATACCAAATGGTTTTGAGCTGACAATTTCATGTTTTTCTTTTTTTGCAATGCGCCAATTTTAATAAATAAATACTATATATACTCGCTCTCCGAACAGGATATACAGGATACTTAAACGCTCAAGGGAACAAGTGCGAGAACGTTTATTAGCGTATTTATTTATCGCTTTTCATTATTGTATTTAACCTCCAGTGTGATTTTCTTTTTGTATTGTTTTTTTTCTCCCCATTTACCATTAAAACAAAGCATCGCCTTCATGATTTATTGCCGCATGCGAAAATTTAACGAGCGCAATTTTGTCTGCTTTTCATTCAACGCTGTATGAAAATGTTGAATAATTAAATTCGCGCATAAATTAAGCAATCAGCGCTGTGCAAATTTGTATTTTATAGCGCTGCATTGTATTCTGTATAAGCAAATAAATTGCCTGAGCTAAAGATGCATGCAGCAGTTGTGTTTCTATAAGAAATCAGTGTACATTTCATTAAATTGACTGCTTACAGGCATCATTCTGATACTCTTTGCACTGTGCTTTATATGTATGTATGTATGTTGGTATACCATCCAGCTGTCTCTGTATATACCACGCTAAGAATCTTCAGTCGGCTCATTTGAATCTCATCGTTGTTACCAGATTATCATAGTTTGCCTACATACCAAAGGTATTGGCACGTCATGCTAGTATCACGCCTATGTTCCAATAGTGACTAGATCTTCAAGCTCAATATGTAGCAATGTTGTGCTGAGATCGTGAATGATGCAAACGAAATTTTCAACCGAAATATCTACGACTCTTCAACATAGACCCAACTTATCTGATCCATTCTGATCTTGATTCAAAGCCGAGGTTTTGGGCTTGATAAGGCTAAATCGAAGTCTGCAAAGACTAGCGGAAACGAGCTAGACCAATAAACATGGAGTGAGTAGAGCTGCTAACTAGAAGATCCCAACAAAGACCTATAGGTTTAACTTGCGACACACGCCTATGAGATGTAGGCAATACCCGATGCCATACCTGGCAGGGAGAAAGCTACGGCATTTACTGTTGAACTTGAATTACGCTTGACAGCATTTGTTGTAGCTGATGTAGGCGATGTGCTCTTTAGCCGAAATTTCTTGGAAGAAGACACAAATGTGCTGCGTATAAATTGATGTTAAAATTTCCTAAAGAAACGCAAGTTCCAGAGTATGACGGGATAGATGACAGAATGTTGAAGACCATTCCTGAAAAAGCAATAATGTTCTTTGTGCTACTTTTCACTACCATATTTGGAATACATGTTGGGTTTTATAGACCAATAAGTATACTACCGACTTTCTTCAAAATATTCGTAGAAACATTTTTTAGTAGAATGTAATCTCCATTGGCTGTCTAAAGTATCATTCACCATCAGTATGGCTTTAAGCATCACCGTGCCACCCCAGAGCAAGTACATCGAGTTTTTCAATGTAATCTAAAGTACTTTGAGTATAGCTCAGCTTTTTTGTTTTTCGTATTTCAACAATAACTTTAAAAATGTGTTTATAAGAAAAAATCGAATTGCGGGGGCGGTGGATATGGGTGTGGGTGTGGTACCCAAAAAATTTTATATAAAAAATCTGTGTATGGTCAAGGAGAGCATTAATTTTCAAGTTTGAAGTCTCTAGCTATTATAGCTCTGTTGTCTCATACACTCAGACGGACGAACGGATAGACGGACATGGCCAAATCGACTCAGTTTCCGCTGCTGATCAAGAATATATATAATTTATGGGGACAACCTGCTTCGACCTGTTACATACATTCGCACAAACTTATTAGACTCTTGTCCTTTTGGGTACAGGGTATAATAAAACTCATCGGTCGGATGAGTTGAATAGTTCTAACTATGTTTGACTGTCTGTCTGTCTGTCTGTCTATCTGTCTGTCTGTCTGTCTGTCTGTCTGTCTGTCTGTCTGTCTGTCTGTCTCTTCTTGCGTCCATCAGTCAATCCGTATTTTCTTTTGTGTATCTGTACGTCTGTCTGTCTTTCATTGCGTTCGTCTGTCTGTCAATTAAAAATTCTAAGACCAATCAAAAAAGCATACACTAAACTTTCAAACTACAACCAGCCAAACCACACATGCTAATTAAAAACCAATCATGATGACAGTCTAAATCTACTAAAACGAACAATAAGCTAGTCAACAAAGTGCAATGCTATAAAATTTTTGTAGGCGTCTTCTCGATAAACTTAACCAATCAAGTCAAAAAGTTTCTGAACGACAATTAGTTAAGGAGAAATTTTTCAAATTACAACTAAAAAACCGAAACAATAAATGGTAATCAAATCAAATTAAATATGGTTGAATTCGAGCAAAAAAAAAGCTACGGGTAAACTAAGTTATGAGGGTAATGACGACATTACACAAGCTTTTAAATTACTTTACAAAATAGTTTCCAGAATAAACACGAAAAGCAACTTTGGTTTATTTCGAAGATTATTTTGTTTTGTATTAAAACAAGTCAGCACAGGAAGCGATACAACAATGAAAGGCGCCACATTTGACAACATTGTAACAAGAATTATTGTATTATACTACATAAATTTCAAGACAAATAGAATTAAATGCCATTTCGGTAAAGATTTTTATGTATTTCTAAAGACGACAACGACAGCGACAACTACAAGTGTGAATGGTTTGAGTGATTTTCAAGTGGGAACCAAAACATTTGTTGCAAGATTTTCACGTCAGCCCTCGGCAAGTCGTCGCGCAAAGTAGCATAATGACACTCTGACAAGGCAAATGACATTTCAGAATAATAGCAGACGGATTCCAGGAGTTTGGCGCGAGGGGTGAAAGATGCATATATATATATATATATATATATATATATATATATATATATATATATATATATATATATATATATGTATATATGGAGTTGGTAATAGTTGAAAATGGAAAGCGCAAAACGCACAAGTTGTAGTTAGAGATACATGCTGTTTATGCGCTACTTGACAGTGGCGGATTTAAGTTCCATGGCGCCTATGTACTTATTAACACTACACACAATTAAGTGGTTTTCATATCAATCTAATACAACAAACGGTAGAGGAGTTGTAGGCTAAACTAATTATTTCATATCTGAAGTATTCGCCATGTTTAATTTTATACAGTTGAACTTTTGTAGGTTCTATCAAAATTGGGATTGGACAAGCAAAGGAAGCAACATCACCGATGATTCAACCATTTTGCATACTTTTCATCAGAATTAAACCGTAATGAAACGAATAGAGTAAAGACACATCACTGAACTGTAAGCCAAGGACTAAGACAATCAAAGAAGTTGTACACCAGATATGTAGAAATTAGTTAAGATTAGTATCAGGAGTTCTTAAACGACACTCACTGGATATGCATAATTGAATGCAGTAAAAAACCATAAATTCGGCTGAACTGAAGCTACAAAACTCTTCACATGCATCTAACAAATTATTTTCATATCGTTTACGAGGGTTACTTTGGATATTGTATGCTTTGCTAATCCCAACTGTTGTAAGGTGTAAGCTTACATTTCCATTGGAAAGTTTGACACATTTTAGCATAAACGTACGCAAAACATTTTGATGTACGAGCACTATTTGTTTTGTTTACAGTGACTTGAAAAATCTATCTCTTTCTAAAATTAACTAGTGCATATTTTCGTAAGAACAGTGCATCAGTAAATTTACTGCGATTTTTGGCTATGAAGCCACTCGGAAACGACGACTTTAATCGTGAAAACACTTCGCTCAAGAACAAATTTCGGAAAGGCTTCTCAAAATGGTTCTTCTGCCAAAAATTGATATTGCAAGTTCGTTATTTGACATAATGTGAGATTAAAACATGCCTGGGCATTAATGGGACCAGCATATATTCGATATTACATGAAGATTTGACCGTCAAGAAGATTTTTTTCGTGAACAAAAAACCACGTACCGATTGATGTTGATGAAATTGAAAATATATTGTATTGAATAACAGCTGACGAATAATGCATAGAAAACAGCTATCGACTGTATCGACGGCATGTTCAAAGACGATCCAAATCCATCAAAAGTTGTTCCAGGACGAAGTAGTTTCGAGAAAGCAGGTCATGTCGCAATTGTTTCTTTAAAGCAACGTAGAACGGTCAATTCTGAATGGTACATAAACATTTGTTTGCCAAAATTTTCGGCGAATTGAGTAAAACCAACCGCCGAAGACAGTTGATCCTCCACTATGACAATGCGAGCACTCACACAGCGGTTCACACAACATAGTTTTTGAGCACTCAAAAAAACATCGAATTGATGTGTCATCCGTTTTACGACTGATGGCATTCAATGACTTCTTTTTGTTCTGCACATGAATAATAAAAAGCGATGTCAATATTTTCGACGTCGGAAGAAGTTGTTGAAGCATATACTCGTAAATACCTAGTTTTTGGAGTTACCCATTTCTGAGTGGAAAAGTGCTTCGAAAATGGGTTTACACGCATGCGTAAGTGTTTTGATCTTCATGGAGAGTGTATTGCAAAGTAATAAAGCCATTTTCAATAATAAAATACTGTGTTTGCATTATTAGGCGCACAATATAAAAGGAAACCCTCGTAATGCCTACTTTCCGTTGTTAATGTGGTTAGCTCAAGAAATAAAAAAGTTTTATCTATATAAATTACAAAGTGAGCGGTTTTTCTTTGCGAGGACCACTTTCAAATGTGGGCTAAAAATGGAAGGAACTCACACATAAATATATCCATAAACATAATAATTGGTATTTCTAGCTTGGGTAATAAAATATTTATGCTATCTAGCTGGAAACTTAGGGATTAACTGGTTTGGTAGCTACCATTTACAGTGAGTTGAGCAACTGAACTGGCGTTCCGAGTGTGCAAGTATCTAGGAATGAACAGACGGACAACTTTTTGCTGGAGGGACACATAAATTCTACCTCTTTTACTAAGGTTCAGCTTCTTTTCTTCACCAGCTTTTGCAAAATATATTAAAGAATATTAGATGTAACAAAATTTTGACTACTTCTCAGACATAGCACAAAATATATTTTGCCCCCAAGATGACCGCCCTACCTTCATGCCACTACTGTTTCTATTACAGCTACTATGCCCCATTCTAAAGTTGTACAAAAGATTTAAAGTTGGGGAATATGTAAAACGCGTTGACATGAGCAACATACTCGCGAGCGTTCTTGCAACATAATCATTAACAGTGTCACATGCGGCATAATGAGACAGCAGCAGACATCAGCAGCAACAGCAGCAGCAACAGCAGCAGCAGCAGTAGCACCCTGAGGCGGTACATAGACTCATACGAAAAGTACTCGTATATGTAGCATGTTAGATATGTTTTTCTACTGGAACACCCTCAACTAATGTGTATATACGCTGTGAAATCTTTGCTGCTGCTGCACATATGCCATGCAGTAAAAACAGCAGCAGAAGCAGTATTTGCTGCAACGCTTAAGTAGTTTACATTTTATATGCAATGCGTCGTCGTCGTTGTCATCTCCGTCGCCATAAAAGGAAACATTGTGTTCCATTAATGGAACAGCAGTTCTTTTTTTCTTTTTTCCACATACCACGCTATAGCATTTTTGTCAAGTTTATGAAGATTGAAATATTTACAAAGTTAGTGTGGCATGGGTTGGGTTAGTTGCATGCGATTTAATGCTGCATATAAAGGATAAACCGAAGTGCATCAAATGGGATTTTAAGTTGTCGCATAAAACACGCTCGATGCAGATACTCTACAAATAGATCTATCAAAATTTGTTAGTTCGGCATGTATCTATATAAGTGTATCTACAAGGCATTAATGATAATGATGATGCTGATGATGCTGATGATGCTGATAATGATGATGCTGATGATGATAATGATGATGCTGATGATGAGGTTATTGCTGCATCATGACAAACGCTTTGCTGTCATTGTTGCAACAGTTTATTGACATCGACACTGTTTGTTCTGTTGTTGTTGCAGTTACTTTCAGCATTCAAAGTTCATGTTGCAGCATTAATACAAAATTAATATCGGAAGCAGACACAATATTATTTTCGATAGATGAGAAAGGAGTGCATAAACGTTTATTTTATTATTATTTTTTTTTTTGTCTTATTTGCTTTTTAATGCATAGCTCATTAGTTTTTAATGCTTGTTGCTTGTCATAAATAAACGATTTGACTTGCTTTACTAATGCATGCCATAAAGAGATATTAAAACAAGAAAAATCACATGCAGTTGTTGCAACAATTCTATTTCTTTTTGTATGCTCTATACTCATGGAGTAAAAGAGTATATTAAGTTTGTGCAAATGTTTGTAACAGACAAATAGATTCTTGCACTCAGCATCAGATCACCATCAGATGAGTCGACGTAAACTTGTCGGTCCGACAGATCTCGAAGACTGTAAGAGCTAGAAACTTTAAGTCTGTATATTTAGACTCTCCTTTTCACTCTTCAGATAACTGGTATTCAATAAACTTGTCGACCACACTTTAAGGGCTAGTATGTAATTTTTTTGGTTTTCTTATTAAGTATGCTATTTTATGTAAATACTAATAAAATATACGGCATAGGTCCACAGTGGAGCGTAATAAGGAGTATTACCCATACATACTTGCGCTTAATTTATGAGTTCTCATATGCATTCTTATTATTTTTGTTCTTAAATAAGCTAGAAATGCCAAATTTGGCGTACCTAACCTCAATCTTATAATACATACCATATAGTATGTCCAGTTTAAGAAGTAGCCACTCGCAAATCTGCCACCCATTTTTGAGATTTTGCATGAACCCTTTTTCATTTTAATTAATTCAAATTTTTCAGCAATTCTTATAAAATATTCATTTTAAGGGGCAGCCACATGCACACTGACCCGCCATTTTAAATGCTTTTATACAAAAATGTTATGTTTCTATTTTTAACTAGCTGTACCCGGCGTTCGTTGCTACGTTGCTCCTTGTTTGGCATGACTCAATCTATTTTCCCGGTGAGTCTTATTATTTCCGTTGCCCGTTCACAGATGTACAAAATCTCATCCATCTAGCGTCCTCAGCGAGCGCAGCTATGACGCTTTCGTTTTTCTCTTCTACAATTTTCAATTGGATCTTATTTTTCCTAGTACTCTTTACAATATCTAAATTCATTGCCGAAAATGCAACTATTGATTATTCAACGTGAGCACTCAGTCCGACAATTTTGCTGTGAATTCGCCATTTAAGAACAGGTGCCGCAATACGCTTGGCTGCTCTCTTTTAAGTTCTTATTATTTCAATTGGCAGTTCTCAATGTCTATCGCGCTCTAACGTTGCCATCTTCAAAGATGATCGATTATTACTGCAATGATGAGAGCGTTAGAGCGAGACAGAGATAGAGATAGAGATAGAAATAGAGATAGAGATAGAGATAGAGATAGGATAGCCAATCACAATAGGAGAGTATTTACACCGCTCTCAATGTATCCATTTCTGTGCCTTCAATGTATTGCGTGATCTACAGTTTTTTTTTTTTTTTAAATATCGACAGGAACGTTACTGATTGATGATGTAAGTGAAGGTAGATACCACTTTTTTTCTTATTTTGATTCGGTACTTTTGGACAATTCCAATCCAACTTATCCAAACCTCGCATATGATTGTTTCACTCTGCAGTAAGTTTTGGCTGCAGAACTTGAAGTTCCTTCTTGAAGCTTCACTTGTGACATAGGCTTAATTTTTTCATGGTTAGTACCTACACATTGCTGTTATCATTCTTTTTGACAGCCGAAATTTCATTCCGGGTGCTAAATCTGTAAAAGTTCTTCTTTCATCATATTGTGCTCTATAGTGGCTTTCACATCAATATCTTCTAAATATTAAACCAGAAAAGCGTTTAAAAAAAATTGTCAAAATAAACTTTAAGAGAACTTGTTATTCATCCTTGCCTCCACTACATAAGAAGTTGCATACACTTTGGAGTAAATAAGTAGACTCTCAATCAATAATTAGACAATATCAATTGTAACTGTACTTTGCAGGCCGCTGGTCTCCAGCTGGTTCATATCTCCTTGATGCACGATGAGTTCCAACAAGACTGGGAACATCAATTGGTTCTTCATCGTCAATTAATTTATCCACTCGTTCTGGAGAAATTTCGACAATATTTTGTATGATCATTGTAGTCCTCATCCATGTCAGAATCAAAGAAGTCGCAACGAAGTCGCAAAGAATCATATCTCGAGCAATAGTTTGATCAATCACATGGCCAATGGCCAATCACATGGAAATGGGAATCACAGCAGTTAATGGGCCTTTTCAGTAAACTTTTATTTATTAAAGATATCATATCATATTTATTATCAACAACAACAAGAGCAGTTGATATTTAAATAAAACAAATGTCATTTTGCCACTCACATGTTAGCGCATACGAACGATTTACCTGTGGAAAGCGGAAACGTTGTGAATTTTAAGATTTAATGTTTACAGCATTCATTTGCACCTACTCCAGTCTCTTCCAACAAATGCTGTTGTACCGCAGCTGCTATTCCACAGTAGAAGCTACTCAGCTGCTGCTACTGCTGCTCTTAAACATATAGCACATAAATCACCATTTTGCAGTAAGTGTGTCGCCATTTTACACTCACTTTCATTACGTGTATACACCACAGCAGCGCAGGGCTGTTCATTTAAGCATTCGTCCTTCTTTCGAAACGAAAATGTAGAAAGAAAAAAATACACCAAATGCCGTGCAGAAAAAAAAAACTGCTGCTAGGTAATTTTACGGTAATTTAAAAGGAATAGAGCCAATTATTCACCTGTTTCACTTTTTAAATGAAAAAGGATTACTTACGCATGACTGAGTGCCATCGCTGGAAGCAAAGGATCAAATTGACACCAACGCAGTAAAGGCGCACTTCGACAACAACAACAACAACAGCAACAACAACGAGAACAACAGGAACAACTTCACATTGGCATTTTTTCATTACCAGCTTTCATTACGTTCGACAAGTCCTGCGATTTTTGTTTTTTTTTTTGTTTTTATTGCTTTCTGTCATTTCATTTGAGTATCGAGTGCTGCTAAAAGCGACTACTCTGGTTTCAGCTTACGCTCCATCTATATACCTACTAGATATATATATATATATATATATATCTATAGGTACACCCCTCCTGACCTCTTGATACATTTCTGCCTCAGTTAGCTGCAAGTCAGCGCCAGTCAAAGAGCAATTGAAGCGATTTATTGGTGTCATATGACATTAAGCGCTATTCCTGTGCTCTCGACCTGTCTTGAAAACTGCCTGAAGACGCAACTTGAGTTGAGTTGGCACTGAAGTGGAGCAAATGTACAGATGCCTTAAGGTCTGCTTGCCTGCAGTCGGTTTGTACTTTAACTTACCTGTGCCTGTGTCTGTACTTGTACTTGTATTGTCCTTACATTCGGTTTTAAGCCTTACAATTTCATATGCGCTACGTGTCCTGTTTCTGTGCTTTCGTTTGTCTTTGGTATGGCATAATGAAAAGTTCAAACGTTAAACGATTTTCACACTGGGCACAAGTGCTTCGGTGTGGCAAAGTATCGCATTGACATTTTCTATTATGAAGCTGCTGCTGCTGGCTTATTTACTTTGAGTCGTTTTTGGTTGCTGTCAATCAAAAGCTGTGAATGGTTAAAAATAAAATTTTTAGTCCAGCCATTAAATCAGAAAAAAGATCACACTTCACAAACAGTGTATGTATGCGCAGTATCAACTTTACATGAAACATTTGATGGTAGTGTAGTAGTAGTAGTAGACCACTCGTGGAAACATAGATGAAACCTTCATGGAAGCTGTTCCGTACCTGCTAATGCAGTACTTGCAGTATTTCGCTTTCCAAAAGGGTTCCGTCACTAGTAGACACATGAATACTTCGTTCATATAACTCCCCGGAATGTGCATAGATTCTGTAACTAGAACTATTAAACCCGGCTTTATCCTTCGTTACTTTATACTCCAAACTTTCTACATAAGGTAACTTAAAAATACACAAAAGCCGTTAAATTCAAAATATTCAAAGCCGTTGTTAAACTACGCAATATATTAGAGCTTTTAGCTATGCTTATTTTAGTATTAGCTGGCGTTACTGAAATTTTAATTCCTTTTCTGAATGTAACGGTAGTTCGAGAATCTCTTTGAGTTGCTCATCAGCTCAAATGCGGAAATTTCGTTTATCCATTGAGCCAGAAATGTGCCTCATCACTCTGAACAATCTTCGAATCTTCATTGAGCTGTTACACAGCCCATTGACTGAAATTAAAGCGTAGATTCAGGTCTGGCGGCTTCAATTCTTGAACGACTTTGATCTTGTAAGCCTTGTAAATCAAGATGCCATATGAGAAGCCATGCTGCTATGCACGGCGTCGAATCAATTGGTGATGATCTTGAGCCACACTCTCCACTACAACCGCAATATTCTCCTCACTACGGGCTGCATGTGGTCTAGTTGGTCTCGCATATCATCCAATAACGTACATTGAGACTCTAATCTGCGGAAGGTCAGCCCAATAAACTGTTATCAGAAGCAGAATGCTCATATTTGACATGTCGTTAGAATTGGGGTTTCAAGTGCATTTAGCTCACTGGAAAATTATTGGCTTATTATTGAGTTTCTTCTAGTTTTTGTTTGCCAAACGTTTTATTTTATGAGCTTTCATCTACTAATACCGTATGTAGACTTTATACATACGAGCGAGGATATTAAGTTCCATTTCAACTTGAATGAAGCACAATTTATTCATTAAATCCTTGGAGAATAGCACTGTACACTTCTTTGATGCATTTGCACCAGAATATACTTAATCACTGATTAAAATTCATTGAATGCACATTACATTTATTAAAGACTCTCCCTTTTTTTCGGTTTGAATATGTGCATAAATGCCAATACAAGAAGCGCTCGTACACACCGAAGTCAACCAACGCCCACAATCACTTAGCACTCCTTTCGATACGCATCAAGCTGTTTAAAATTTATAAATGCGTTTGTGCGCAGCATTAGCAGTTGAGATATATTGTATATTTTTGCGCAGTAAAGTATTAAATGTGAAAAAGGACTCTAATGTAAAGGAAGTTTCGATATATATAGCAATATACTTATAGGTTGGGCAGCAGTCACTTTCACTTCCGTTTGCCGTCCTTCGCATACTGAATGCTTCACTTGGTTACCAAATGCGGTTCATCCTTTAGCGATGATGATTGCAAATTGCTAAATTCGTGCGCATAAAGTGAATTGTTTTATGAAACTACGAGTAGAGCAGCAGCAAATGGTCAGCTCTGTGCCAGGATATGCTGCTTTGCTACTTCATATGAAAAACGAGTTAAGCACGTGTCGCAAATGGGTTACTTCGCTACAACACAGCGACGATTCTTACTTACTCTGTATATAGCCATTTTCGCCATTCAAGTTGATGCGCACATCTAATTCATGTATGATTCGTATATATATTTTGGGAAAAAAGATGCTTTTCGTAATCGAAGTGGCTGTCTTTGGCAAATAAATAACCTGCATTTGTCCGTCTGTCTGTCCGTCCGTTCGTCTGCCTATCTATCCGAGCTCTGTTATTTATATATTTAAACGTGGGCTTAGTTTATTGCTTTATGTATTGTGTATCTGCCTCGGTTTGTTCATAGATTATGGATGAGTAACATAATGAGCCAATTTATACAAAACGCATCCGACAAACAGCCGCATACATAAACCATTTCAGTCAGCTATACTCGTAGTTTCAAGTACTTAACTTGAATTAGTATCTTTTTAGGTCTTTTTATTTTTCTTTATCTTTGGCAATGATAAATGCGGCTTTACTACTTAGCAGCAGCTTCCTTTTGGAATATATTCAAGCTTTGTGCATAAAGCCAAGAACGACACATGGTCAACAGCTGTTGTTCGTTTTAGCCAAATTGTTAGCACAAACAGAAACTTAGTCAGGTGACAAACAGACGACAAGAAAGTATCTGAAACTCAACAGCAACAGCAACAACAGCTGCTGCTGCTTCTTCTGCTTCATTGGCTATTATTCACTCGCATGCTGTGACTCGGCTGCTGTTGATGCCTTCTGTTGGGATCTCACTTTCAACTGGTTGAATATTTGCAAAAAAATTTGACAAGTTTTTACGTGTATCCCATTTAAACTATAACTTTTCAAAAGTATCTTGTTGTCAAAATGCGGATTATAATATGTATGCGCATCTGAACTGTTTGCATATAGTGCGTAGTTTGGTACTGAAAAACTATTTCAAATGAAAACGAAATGCTTCCATCAGTTGTAAGATAACGTAATTCGATACAAGAAACGAGCAAAGTGCATGAAAAGATAAGACAATTTAACAGTGCTTGCATCAGCCATCTCTCTCTCTCTCTCTCTCTCTCTCTCTCTCTCTCTCTCACACACACTTTAGCTACCGCTCCGTTTGCAGTATTCAAGCAAAAAATTATGTTTTTTTTTCCACGTTTCTTTCAATTCTCAAAAAACACTTTTCATAGGCTGATTATGGTCCAAGATCAGAAATACACAATTCTCAGCTGCAACTCAGCTCATGTACAAAAATTCGTGCATGAGATGATAGGCTGATCTCTTCCAGATACTCAATCGACCATTTTGAAGCATAATTTTTTCTAATCTTTTGACGTTTTCAATTGAAGAAGTGAACTGAAGACCAGAACGAGGCAAAACATCAATCTCACTACGGCCCATTTTGAACTCTCTGTGCCTTTCTTTAACATTTTTAACTCCAGCACATGAAATTTTGTTGGAAACACAAACTCTTTGCTCTACTAAATTCGACATTCACAAAAAGAATCAAACACTGACTTATGTACGAATTTATTACTTACGAACCTACTGACAGTTCTACCAACCACGAGAAGAAATTTGTTTGATATTATCTTAAGCGCGTTTGGTTAAAAAAGGAATTCCGGGATACTTTTTGATCAGAAGTATCTTTACTGCATTTTTCGTTTTCAAACGCTTACAGTTCGTTACTGAATCATTAGTCTCCATGGATCAAGACACTCCATTTGCTTATAATATCGACTGAATCACTCGATTGGAATAAAGTCTGAGTACAAATATCTATTAGTATCAAAAGTCTGCACTAGAGAAAGTGTCTGCAATAAATTCAAGAGTCTACTGGAGCACTGATTTACATTGCATCATCCGCCGTTTTTTAATAAAACGGAGAAGATATATTTCCTCTCGAAAACCTACTTACTTAATCAGTCTGATATGCAAACACCTAAGCCCAAACCACTTAATTATTAGATGAATAATACCTATAAATAGTATAATCAAAATAAATTATAAAAATTACTAGCATTTGTTTACTGTTCTCCACGCTCTACAACACTAAACTTGCTTTGTACACTTTCATCTCAACAAACAAATTTTGTAGTCTTAACTTTACAAAACTCTTAAAAAAAAAAAAAAAACAAAATAAAACAGAAAAAAACTGCAAAATGTCCATCAAATACTATTATGCCATTATAGTGAACACCTCAGAGTGAAGTCCGACACGTTTTGAGTGTTTTTAAGTATGCAACAATCAAAAAAAAAAAGAAACAATAAAGTGAGCGAAGTATGAAGAAGAGAGCTATGATGGTCAGGAAGTACTATGTAGTCTGAAGAAGAAATATTTTGCTGCAAGCAATTTGCACTTCATGCTTGACATGCCACAACAACAAAAACAACAACAAAAACAACAAAAACAGCTTATAAAACAAATGACAACAATTTACGTCTAAAATATGTTAATACAATTTATATTTTGTAGTTTTGCTCCGTTCGGATAATGGTCAAAGAGGGCAAAATTCTAACAAAAATTCTTAAACAAATATTTCAACAAAATAGTTTTGATGTGCAACAAAAGTTTTTGACATGCCAACAGCGACAACAACAACAACAACAACAGCAGCAACAACAACAGAAACAACAACAACAGCAACATGAATAATAACAATAACAAAAGCAAATTTTGACAACCACAAAAAGAACAATTTAGAAAATATTCAAAAACTAAGTGGTTGATAATACGTATTGTTTGTTTTTATAGAACCGAAGTTGGATGGGTGAATTTTCAGCAGAGTATGAATTTGTATGGTGGATATAAATATTAGTTGAATTAGTTCAGAGCGTTTCCTAAAAGATGGCGTATCTAGTGCATTTCCAATGTTCCATTTTCCAAAGTGTATTCCCGTGTAAACCTACTGTCATTGAGCGTTATTTCTGGTATACGTCATGTGATTGAAGCGTAAATAACAAAACGAAGAAAAGTGCTGCCGAAAACCATCGGTTTTATGTGGAGGACATTCATGGAGAAGTTTATGCGCTAGCTGAGCAAACTTGTTGGAAGTAGTTTGCTCGGTTTAAAAGTGATGATGATGAGCTGGAAGACAATGAGCAGTGACTGCGATGAAAAGTGAATACACTACGACAATCCCAAACGCAAAAAGTCATGGATTAAGCTCAGCGAATCATCAACATAAACAGCCTAAATAACAATGGATCCAACCTTATGCTCAGTATTTCATGGGATAGTGGGAGCGTGGTGTGATCTAATATGAAGGAGCGGTGCAGAACTCAACTGATGCGCTTGAACCACGTATTGAAGAATAAATAGCCGGTGGATGGAACCGCTTTGGCCGTTTCTATGTACGATTTGAGGAGGAAAATTATGTCGTCGTGTCCGTTCCGGCCGTTTTTCCTTTAATGCGTGGTTCGAGCGCATTAAAGTTAAGTTGTGTACCGCTCATTTGTAAACGTTTTGAGCAGCTCATAGCGGATCCCATGAAATACATATCGTAAGCTAGTATACATGAATTTTTTGACTGGCGATGTTAATGGTTTGACGGGATTTTTGTCCCATGACTTTTTGCATTTGAGATTGGCGTACCGGGTTTCACCATATGATTACCATCTGTTTCGATTGATGATCTATGGCTTGCCTGAGGAACGCTTCACTTCTAATGAAGATAGCAACAAAATGGATGGATTCTTGGAATGCTTCTAAAAATGTGTAGTTCTTTCGACGCAGATTCGACAAATTCTATATGTATGTATAGGCATATATGTGCTTCGCTTGATCTTCATTTCGGAATTATAAAGACCAGGTCTAAGTAGGCGACAAACAAAGCGAAAGATTTCGGCTTAGCACTATTCTAGAATCCAAGTGATTGGCAATTTCGCTGCACTGCGTTACAAACTATACAAAACATTGATAATAACTGTATTTTTTTACTACATATGTAGGGTATAAAGCCAAAAATAAAATTAATTTTCATTAAATCTACAACATAACCAATGTCGCATGCTTTGGAACGAATTGGCTACGAAAAAGAAATTATTTCCAAATTTCCAAATTGAACAAAAGAAATTAAAATTTGCTCTTGAAATACAATAAAACTGTCAAGAACACATATAAAAATATTTTGCTACAATTTGCAGCACATTTAAAACGAAATAAAAGCAAAATTTATGCAAATTTAATTTGAAAGTTTCATTTGGCAACAGAAAGATACATTTGTATCTTTAGCTACATGCCACACACTTGCAAACTAATAATTGCTATAGATACATCTACAGCTATGTCGTGTTCCGAGAGCAAGACAAGTCAATAAGCATAGATAAACTTTGCATTAAGTTTCAGTTGGCTGCAAATACTAAAAGTATTACAAAAAGGGGTGACGCAACAAAGTGGTCGAAGGTAGATACTAAAAAATGCGTAACCTGAGTAGAATATTATTATTATTTCGTTTAAAATTTACGAGATCAAAAATTAAAATGCCCCTAAGCAAAATTGTGCAGCTGACTGAGCGGATGAGACACAACTTGAAATTGTTGCAAAATAATTTTATAGCTTAGTTTGTATGTAGTGTGTCTGTCTACTGTCTTGGTTTTCCATCTTTATATTTTGGTAAGTAAGTCGTTTGTCCTTCTCAGTTACTTATGTATAAAGCGTTTACTCTTGTGTTCACCTTGCAACCACTTAGTGTGCAATAGTGTTGCGAATAAGTTTGGAGTGCTGTGAGTATCTAAAGTAATCTATAAGTATAATAGAGTCAACGCCCAGCCGCCCTCCGGCCATATTCAGGCATACAGTATTTAACAAGCAATTTCAATATAAATGAAAAACGCCGCACCGTGCGAATCATACTCGAAGCTGTATCACACCCACACACAATACTCATTTTACTTGAACAAAAAACATATACAGACACACACACACACAACTATTGGATGGATGCTTGTATATGGCGGATATAATAATGGTAAAGTTTTTGGGCACTATCAAAGAAGCACAGTGGTATAAAATTAGTTAAGATTTTTTAAAAATTGTATCTTGAACCGCTTCAAAATTCATGTTAGGAAAAAGAGAGTGCAACGTACGGCGACGAAGAAGATAGCAACGATATGGAATGAAACATATCTTCTTTGCATGCGAACAAAGTAGACGTAACGCTACAGGGACATATTAAAAGTTCTAGAATTGGCTATATGAACAGCGTAGCGTTGAATATTTGTATAATTTTTTTTAATCCGTAGAAGTTTTGATGTACTTCCAACCAACCAACTACTAATTCGTGTAAACTCTTCGGAGCCCATATTAGACATAATAGAATTACCTCTAAATAATTTTGCGGTATAAACGTTGAGTTAAATTGTATTTTCTTTTCAAAGAGGTTAGTAACGAAACCAAACAGTAAGATTAGTGAAGCTATCAACTCTGGTTTGTATGGCAGAAATTTTGATTTATAAATCTGTTATTTGTAAATAAAACAAGAGTATAAACGTACTCCAGTGCTCCAGTTTTTTTCATTTGATTAAATTGTTTGGATGCGGATTCGTTAGGAATTCAGAAGAATTTCGCAATTTTAATTTAATGGAAATGGCACTATGAAACATATTCTCAAGGTCTTAGAATCGCGAAATTCTTCTTAAAGTGAAATAGGGAGCATTTTACTACAAATGAATGGCGGCAACATTTGCTAGATGTGTGCAGTATCTATTGCTAAACCTTAGAATATTCTACTTGTCACGTGGAATCAATAAGTCACGATGTATAACCGAATTTTTGACTTATTGTGGTGCATAAAGGAACATACGCAGAAGCTCTTCGACTGAGTCCTTTGCTCACATTAGATTTTCAAGCGGAATAGCCATCTGTTGCAAAGAGAACTAAGTCGTCGACGAATGTGTCCATCACTAACGGGAGGTCGGCAAAAGACAGTGCCTTACACGCTGTCTCGTGGTGCTCCAGCTTGCACAGATGTTATGATTACAGAGTCTTAAGCATACGCAGCTGACGTAAAAACATCTGTTGTGAAGTTAGTACCAAGAAGTTTGGTGCACGCAGCAAAGCATTGACCTTTGTGCAAAAGTCTTTTTAACCTTTTTTAAGTATTGCGTCTAAAGCAGGTAAAAATCAAGTAAGTAAGCGCCCTCCCTCTCGTCTTAGGCTCAATTTGTTAAAAAAAAAAATAACAAAAAAAAAATGAAAGTAAGTGACAGTATAGGAATAATCAACAAAGGAAAATGTGTTGTTTTGATTTGGCACACACAATGAAAAAGTGAAATTTGATTTTCCATTTCTTTATATTTCTGAATTTCAATGCTAACATTGATATTTTGCTCACCAATTCATACCACTGTGCAACGCTACAGGGCGCTTTGCAGATATACTTGGGCGCACGGGCGCCGCATACCGCCCAAATTGTCCATTTATTATGCGGAAACGCCTTTTTCACTTTGGCATAAAACACACTCGAACAATGAAGTGGGTTTCCATTGCCTGGCAGCGACGCGAAACGCATCGAGTAAGACGTTAAAACAATCTGTTGAAAATAGTTGAATTCAAGGCGTGCAAATCCTGCTTCACATCATATCCTTGCTTGCACTCGCCCAACCTTTACACTATAAAATGTCGAATATTAGAGCGGAAGTGAAACTATTTCGTTGAGTGGGTGTGTGCCGGTATGAGAATTCGGTATGGGAGTTGCATGCAGAGTGCAACGGAAGTTGCACAATTAGGATCAAGAGTGAAAGGACGAAACTTTCCAACAAGGAATTTCTAGCTAAGCTAAACTGTTATTTGCTCGCTTCGTTGGGTTGGGTTGGATTTTTGGGTTCCATTGCAGCTGGAGATGTTTGGCAAAGTTTGGCATGATGATGTTGCGGTCGAGTGAGGCTAAAGAAGGCTGCTGCTGCTGCTGCTGCTGCTTTCACTCTTTTCGATGACTGCACTTTAAGTGCGATGCTTTTCAACGGAGATTACTCATACGCAACGTGCTACAGCCGCTAATGCATCGCTTGTTTTTGTATAAAATTTATTAAAAATTACTTGCTCAAATAGCTTTTCTTCGCTGTTCACTTCCATTTGCTCCTCCTGATGAAGAAGAAGGTTACAATGAAGTAAAAGTAAACCTTCATCTGCTTTATGCATTGCTGCAAGCTGTCTATGGCAATTTACTTTTGCACACTTTTCTGCACAAATTTCACTCAAGCATAAAATCTTGGCTAATGCAAAATATCAAAAGGATGTCGATATCAATAAAAATTTAATGCCAACTCAAGGTTTTGGTCTCCTGCAGTGCATATTGTAGCGTAAAAATTAAATAAAACCCGCAACAGCAGCAGCAGCAGCAGCCTTCGTACAAATATTCTAAATCTTCGTGTAGGTGCAAATCCTTGAGAGCTTCTTGAAAAATTATTATTTTACGGTCAGCTGTTTTGCATTAGGTTTTGTAATTTATTTCTATTATGCTCTTTTGCATTTTTTAGTTGTGAGCACACTGCAGCAGCTGTTTGATGATTTAGAAGTCATTTGCTATAAACATAAAGATTTTGCAGTGTCGATAAACATTTTTGTTGTTAAGTTAAGCTAAAGAGTTTCTTAAAAACTGAATTCCGACAAGTTATCAATCGTAGATTAGAATGGTCGGCAGAGTTGCAAACGCTCACCCAGTACTTAGGTCGCACACGGCCCGTTATAATACCACTGCGAATCTCCTTTGAGACTTTGAATGTTATAATTTCACAACCATTTGCGAAGATTTTATATATTTCACTAAAGTTTTTAACTCTAACTTGAACGTTTGAGTTATGTCATTTAGGAAGTAATAACCTGCATCTTCTTGAGTGTCCCATTCTTTCGTTCTTCCACATTCTCTAAGCCTGATGGCCGCAATTGTTCAATAGTAGAAAGCTAGAAATTTTCACATTCATATTCTCATATATGAGTTTAAGACCCATGACCGTGTTGGGTTGATGGATTAAATAAAACATTAATAACGTAGGTAAATAAGTTTATTTGTTGGTTAAAATTTAAATGGTTTCCCTTTAGTCGATTGTTTAAGACTCAAAGAGTTACTTTGTGAAATTAATTTGACACTTTAGTTTGATTTCGCATTTCTTTTTTGTATAAAAGAGAATCTCTTCCTGCCGATAGCAACTTTCATAAACAGTAAACTTTCATCCCAACAAATATTTGTCTACATCAGTTGAAATAGATTGTCTACGCCAAGGTGGTCTAAGAATAAGTTACTTACATATTTTAAAAATAACTGCCGTTAAAAATTGGTAAAATTTTATAATTTTTCGAGCTTACAACCATAAAAATGGAATGAATACGTCTATAAAGAGTAGTGAAGCCTGGGCTCTAACGAAGTTAATGCTTTCTCTAGTTGTAACCAGTAATAATTTCACTAACTTATCATATAACCCTCAAAGTACAAAATGCTTAAGGCAACTGAGTGCTTTATAAAAGGGAAATATAAAAATTGCGCAAATCTTCACTGCCTTTAATAGAATACTTTTCTGTCTGCACAACACTCACACCACACTAAATGATATGCGCTTTTTTATTTTGTTTTTCGTTAAACTTCAATGAATTTTAAATTAAAAACCGAAAAACACTCTATTTCGCTTGCTTGTTGGCTGCCAAATTGCCCGAAGGACACATGTGCCCGCAAAATAATCGAAAAAACGCAGCAAAAGAAGAAAATTGTAGCACACAAAAGCTGGAAAATGGCAAATAATTTTGAAAACCCATTTCGCGTGACCAAAACCAGAAAGCGGCGCAAAGAACAGGGTCAGAACCAAGCACAGTAGAGTATAATGTCATGTTGGCAATCGTCCTGAGAGTAGGATATGAACTAACTCGGTCGGTGACGGTGACGGTGACGGCGACGATGACGATGACGACGACTAGGACGAGTACAATATTGCAGGTAAATTTTGCGTTGATAGTTAGCAAACAATTATGGCAAAATACACGCGACGGGCTGTCGATTGCACGAGACATGCGGCACATGCAGCACGCACATGTGCAACGCAAAGCGGCACAAGGATATGCAGCAGGACGACTCGGAACGTAACAATTTGCAAAATCAACTCACAAGCAAACTAACAAAGAATACACGAACGGAGAAACAAAATTGGCATTCATACAGGGTGCTTTTTTATAAGTTCATTTTCAGACAGAAATTAAACTGTCATTAATTGTTCAGATCTGGAAATGCTGTTGCTTTTTTATCACAAATAAATCACTATCGGCAATCAATCAATCAAATCTAACCTAATTAATGTGCGAACTGTTTGCGAATTATGAGTCGTTAAGAATTTTAAGTTTGATTTGCTTGTACATACTTACTAGCAAAGTACAGCTTTGAATAAATTTCGAAGTCGTTAGTATTGAAGCAGCATTACATTCACAAAAAAGAAGGTTTTAGTTTCGGTAGAATTATTGGTGCTCACTTTTTTTTTTAAATCAGATCGGCGGAAACGTTTTAGTCATTGGCGAGCGCTAGGTTTTCAAAGTTGTACACCACTAAAAGTAAAACACCCTTTTTATACCATACATAAGCCAAACGCATATGCAGCATGCGACATGCAGCAAACAGTAAGCAGTAAATGTTGCACACGCTATGGACACCGTTCCACCTGAGCGCACCGCTGAATTATATGCACGGGGGTAACTTGCACGCTCAGTTGGAACGCTCGTTAGTTGCGAGCTCGTGTTGAGTTCCAAAACCTGCCACGCCCCTTCTGCTTCACTTTCGTTCGCTGGCAGCTGTCGCATTCTAATGCGACTTGGTTGAAGCATGCCACGCACTGTTTAAGCAAGCAAAGCCCCCGCTTCCCGCTTGCCGCTTGCTGCATGATGTATCGCTGACAGGTGAAATACACATTATCAAAAACTTGAAGACGTTGTCGCACATCGATATTCGTAGCATTTTATCAAGCGATAATGACACTTAGGCATGTCTGAGTCAAATAAGCGCCAGTGTGTTTGAGCTGGAGCTGGAGTTGGAGTTAGAGTTAGAGTTGGTCAACCGGTGCAGCGGTCTTTGAAATGTTGTAGAAAGTGCGCTTGTGGCGTGTCAATTTCAAATTTCAAAATTTCAGAACGACGCTAAAACAAAAGATGGTTTGGAGGTGGTAACCCTTGCTTATGGGCATTTTTTTTTTCTATAATAATTATTAGAAATAGAGAATTGGGGTAGCGAGTGAAAGTGAGTGAGTTTTGTATAGGATAGGTGTGAGTTGTGAAATATTTCAGAAAATCTTCTGTGTTATACTTTCACTATTGAAAATAGTGTTTCAAGAATTTCAAGAGGCGTGTTTTAATAAACAAAATAAAAGTGAAAACAAATTGTTAGTTGCATATTTAAGCTCAAAAATAAAGATTAGGTATACTTTATATAGGATTATATAGTAATAAATATAATCATTCCTTCACACTTGCATGCTAGCTGCTTAATAACGGGTGTTTCATTTAGAAGTTTTTTCTCATTTGATTTTTGCTTTGTTTTTCAAAGATCACGTTTTAGTCGTAATTATATGCAGCACTATTCCAAGCAGCACTACAGTCAACTATCTGCGTCTGGTCCTTAATAGAAGATTAACGTGGCTTGCTCAGCTGCTCACCGAAGGGACGCAGCTCAACGAAAGGCTATGGCTAATGGCTGACCAGTGGATGGTCAAATATCAGTCTAAGGAGCAAGCTTATAGTCTACAAAGCAATAATAAAGCATATAACTCGTGCTACCCCGGGTTTACCAGAAAATTACTAAACTAGACTAAGCAACTTTTACCAAAATCAGCTCAACAGGCATACCAACACCCTCGCCATCAACTTGCTCGACAATAGCTCCACTATAAGAAGGCTCAAAAGGCTTCTGCCGCTTGATCTACCACATGGAAGGCAATAATACATTTACAAACTTTCATTTTCTCTATCACTTAGTCTTAGCTTTATCTATAATTAATTCTCCCATATATTTCCTTTTGATTCTTCTTTGAATTGTATAAAAAAAAGTTGTCCTTAACTCTGAACTACAATAAATTGAAATATCATATTTTTAATCTTTTGATTTGTAATTACGCCCACTTGAACCACTTCAATTGCTGTGAGGCGAGGCACAGTGGGTTAACTTGCTGACCAAACAAAAATCTTCCAACAGGTCTGTGTGGTCGTAACTTTCTTCCATTACTGATAAGAATTTAGTGTTAAGATGTTCTGCATTATAAAATGTTTGATTGCAATAAGCAAATATATAAATAAATAAATAATGCAGAACTATTGATGTAAAAAGTCTTCATTTTCGCTCCTGATAGGGTCTATTTTCAGTGCCATATCCGACAGATGTTATATACTCTGACGCATGTTAAAACTAGTTGTGAATTACAAACGTTTGGCAGTATTTTTTGATTTGATAATTGCTGTTATCTCTCTCGCATAAACTCACTAATAGACAAACTAAAATTTGAAAGCTGAAATTTTATTGAAACTGGCAAAAACTTGTTCTTCCTCAGTTCGTTTCATAGTGGCTGTGCCTGTGCCTGTGCCTGTGCCTGTGCCTGTGCCTGTTCCTGTCTTATATGCTCGTCTCCATAAATATAACCGAATTATAATACAACCCTCGTAAGAAAATTTACGTAGCTGAAATTTAAAAAATATTAAAATAAAATAAAAAGTGCGCAACTAATGCAAAAGTTTGGAGACTACTTTGTTCTGCGAACAGACTGAAAGTGCCATGTTTGTATCTAGCGGATGCTGCACAGAGATCAGAGTAAACTTGTTTGTATAATAGTGTTTCTTGTCATTATGTCACCCCAAATCAACACGCGGGCGACAGACAGACAGACAGACATTTAGACAGACAGTCGGACTGGGCAGAGTGCGAGCAAAGTTGTCACCCACCCGCCCAATCTTTTTAATTCATCCAACGAACATTTTGGTCTTGCCTGCAAGTGATATTCGTATCGCATCAATTAAAGCATTACAATGTCATAATCAAAATGACAAATAGAATTACATTTGATGAGAAAACGACAGCCGACGTATCGCTTCATGCATAGCTGCTGGCAACTCTGCCGATCAGCTATTCTTGATGCAGAGGGTTGCTTTGGCATGGTCGACTGATGGTCTGGTCTGATGGTATTGGTGTCGCCGGCATTTGTTATTCAATCGCTTGAAACAATTCCCAATTGTGCGTGCAGCATTTGCGTTGTTGTTGTCGCCGTTTTTGTTGCATGCTTGGTATTGCTTGGCATTTGGTCTGTGCGGCATTTGCCTCGCATGACACGCAGTATTCAAATTTTAATGCTTGCAAACGTTGACGCCGACACCATCACCCACATCGCCATCATAGACGACGTCGATTGCGCGCCTTTTGTCGTCTGTTAATCCTTTGTAATCCCAGCAACGACAGCAAAATGGCAAGCGGCTTCCAATACATTCGGTGTTGATGGTGCGTCGTACAGCTCTGACACGGCACAGAACATCGTTGGTAATGGTGCGCGCAAGGTGCGGCGTTGAAGGTGGCAGCAGTTGTACATATACATATGTATAGTAAATAAGTATAAATTACATGTACTTCTTAAGTGAGTCACTCTAAAAGTGTTAAGAAGAAAATATCTATATACACGTATAAGTTCAGGTGAAGCTTATTATTTCTCTGAATTCTGGAGTTCTGCATTGTTTCCATTCTTCTGCTCAGGCTGGAATACTATTCTCCATTTGATTCCTTCTGATTTGACTTGTAAACAGACACCAGATTTTGATCTAGATGAGATATTCTTACGCCTTCAGACCTGCCCAACTGTAAATTTCTTCCAAACTGTAAGTGTAACTGTTCACTCCTTGTTAAGCATCAAGACTTTTATATTGAAGATTTGCTTCCCGACCAACCTATATTCTAGCTCGCCATGTGGTTACCAACGTTCCAAAACAGCATATCTAGAACAGTGGTTGTCAGCGATATATTCATACATTTTCACTGGCTCCGAGCGATAATATGCTGCTCAAATTAGTTAAACGACTTCCAAGAGAATGGAGTTCTTAAGAAACTCTGTTTAAATACACCCAGCGGTAGCGCACTATGCTAAGATATCGCGCGTAGTTGAATTGCATCACAAAGGGTCTATTTTAGAATTCCGTAGGAGCGTCAATAGTAATATGTAATAGGCAGAAGGAGGCGTGGGAGACCCCATAACGTATATATGTACCTTCTAGTATATATGATCTGTGGTCGATAAATATCTTGTTATTGCCATTTCACCATTTCAGACAGTCACAACAGCTACAAATAGAGTGACAGTCACCAAAATAATAGTGAAGCGCATACTAAAGGTATTTATTTAAACCAAAGATTCGTTTAGTGGCTATATGCCATATTGGTGCGATCTAAACCAATGCGAGATAATTTACGTAGGATATGTACTCCAAATTTGACGTGATTTGTTTTACAATATTATCAACAAAAAATCAAAAATAGAAGAAAAAAAAAACCTGTAAAAACTCAAAAACGGAGAGCAAGTTTGAATGGGAGTAGCCCTTTATGGAAAGTTGTGGCACTTACACACTTTATCTGAATAGCGAATAGAAGACTAACATCAATATTCAAATTTTAAAGCTCTATCACTTATACTTTCCGAGATCGCATCCCTCATACAAACGCTCAGACGGACATATTCAAGGAAGTTATTAAGCAGAGAAGTTTTTCAATGACGCCGGTTACATACATATTTTTATGTCATCAGTGGACCAAAATGACTTCACATCATATGTACGCCATGATAACGCTGTACCTTATGCATAGTGCGCTCAATATTGGCTTGCAAGGCTGAAATCAGCTTATCTGCATAGATCAACGATTTCAAGTAACCACACAGAAAGTATATCCACAGAATGTAAAAATCTTGCTTGCCAGACAACAGATTCGTCTTTGGAGATTACATTGTCTCCAAACTCTTCGCTAAATAAGTCAATGATTACTACAGAAGTATAGCTTGTGGCGTCATTCTCTTGAAAATAAAATCCTTTCAGACTTTGTTTACATACTTTTGGAAATAAAAAATTGTGCAATACGGCTCAATATCGAGCGCCATTGACGGTGACTGTTGCATACTCTTTGCTTTTGAAGAAGTACTATGGCACGATGATACCAGCATCGGGGTGTTTCGTTAGCTGACGCATGATAATTTCAGTTTGATTCGTAGCGAAACTTGGAAAGATGTATGAAAAAGACTTTTTCATAAACTTTTTTCAAGAATTAAAAGATTCAAGAGTGAAATTTCTTATTACAGGCTAATTGCATGAAGTAATGCAGGATCTCTGGATTCATTTTTTTATATTCATTCCTCTTCGGTATGGAAGTTTGTTTTATTTATGTGGCTGGTATTAGGAAAACCCAATGCATTCTAATACGAGTAATTTTTTTCCCTATTGCCGAGGCAATACTGTTTGGTATCTTAATAATACTTCCATCCCACAAAAAAAAGCATATTTTCAAAGCTTCTGGGTAGGCTCATAGCAGTTATTGCATTGGTATAATTTAATACACATTATTGCATTTACTACACTTATGTTTGATGTGTGTAAGGTCGGAAAGCCTGAGAGTTTCCATATTTGATGAGCCCAAACCAACAAAGTCAAAATTGCTTCGCCACGCTAAACATATGGAGGTTTTTAAACTTTATGTATATACTGAATTTTATGTTTGCACATAGTTTTCATTTTCTCCAATCTTTTTCAAACAACCCACTCGCATGTAGTAAGTATTTGCCTGTAAATGTTAAAATGGTGACAACATTCGCACCCTTTTTTATTTTCGAGAAGCACCTTGCCCCGCAGTAATTCCGGCAGCAGTACATGCAAGGCATGTAAGGGTGGCTTTGCGTGTATCCTTTTATTATTTTTCTTTTAGTATTTTTTTCCATTACATGTTGATTGTGTGTAAGAGAGTGTTTGTAATAATGGTTATTAAAGCATTATGCCAATCCAAACCGATTTTGCATATACGAGTATACGATTACGTGTAGTACCAACTGTATACAGTATTATATACACACTCACTTACTCACTTACTTACTTGAATGTGTGTTTTTGTATATGGAATGAGTACATTGTTGGCAATTACAAGGCTCCGGGATTACTTTCGCATGCGTTTGACAAAAATTGCCAATTATCCCATTGGTATAGTATACAATAACGTTCCGCAGAGCTCAAAGTACAAAAGAATCGACAAGCGAAAACTTTTAATCACACTTTGTGCATACTTTTCATTTAATTTCCACCAAAATTTTCGCATGCGATATTTGCTTTTCTTTGCTCTATAAGGATTTTCATTGTTTTTATTGCTTTAGACGGCGAAGCTCGGTTTAATTTTCACGCAAATTGTTTTCCATTTTTCATTTCTTTTCTTTTCTGTTTTCTGTTTTTTTTTTTTTTTTTTTGTTGAGGAAAATAAGAAATTTTCCCAGTGTCTTTGATGCTGGCTTATTGCGCGTAAAGAAAATTGAGGCGTGCTCGCAGCTGTTTAAGTGAAAAAGTTGCTGGTTTTAGGCAGAAGTTTTTTTTATTTAATTATTCTAATACTTTGGCACGTTGAAAATTGCACATTTTGCTCTAAGGTTTTTATTGCAAAGTTTAAATGAATGAAAATGTAAAATGGAAGATACGGTGGAACATATTGAAAAAGGTTTTCCAACGGATTTTTATAGCAGTTTTTAAAAAACATAACTGATTCTATTGAGTCAGGAAAGTGCTATATTACTTCTGTGGCATGTTTGGTGAATGGATCTTATCAAAGTTTGACTCAAAATGAAGTCTACCCTATGGTTTGAGTACGGTTTCCGATTTCTTCATATTCATATAAATGAGTGTACCTACAGAGCAATATACTTTATCGGAGTTTGACCATTAAATTGTCCGACAATTTTCCGACGTGGACGTTGGAAAAATCATACATACTAAGACCACACTCCATCAAGTGGTATACAGATGGCTCATTGGCGGAAAATGGTACAGGACTAGGGGTTGTAGGCCGTACGGCTCAATATTGGGAGTTAAACGGAAAACACACCAGTATCTTCCAAGCACAAATGTGAGCAATAATCAGTTGAATCTAGATAGATGCTATCACAACTGTGATATTTCAATGGTCTATTATAAGAACTCAGTGAACACAACAGAGTCTCTTTGCTGTGGGTACCGGGTCACGACAATATTTCATAAAATGAGCAGGCAAGCTCTCCAGACAAGAAGCGGCAACGCTATTGATAGGACTTGAGGCACTTGTGACATCGGGAGACAAACTATTTCGGAAGTAATCCGCAAGGAGATGAATATAGGAAAAGAACAACATTGGACTAAGACAAGCAAACTTACTTCTAGGGATTTACAACCCGAGCAGATCGAAATCCAACTCAACTAACCAACCAACTAAGAATACTAACAGGACTGCTAACAGGCCACTGTAGATCAAGAAGAATTTTTAATTTACTTCCTTGTAAAACTGTACATGAGCAACTATTCTTTTTCATTACTTTTTTTTGAAGTCTCTTCATAATTGAAGCATACGGCTAAAGTTCCATTTTGTGGACTCTTCAAACACGAGGTTAGACACTTGCAGAAACGTTGGATAGTGAGGCCAAATGCTGTATAGATAACTTACATGTTTGCTCCAGTATCAAATATTGTTGATTGCATCGTCGGCTTTTGTATCGTGGTGGCATCTCTTAAGAAGTAACAAAAGAGTGTGCAAAGAGTGCCTGGAACTCTCTCGATATCTACTGCCATTTTCTGGAGTCGAATAATCAATCTTTGTTCCTTGATGAAATAGAAAAAAAATGAGAAATGGAAGAAGTGATGTTTTCTGACTCGGCACGATGGAAACAATTATATACTATACTGTTTTCTTCCAATCGTTCAAGCTGAACTTAGGTTCACTGGAGATCTTTAGATAACATCAATTCAGATTCCAAGGATATGGAAAATAGATTAAACTATTCGGAGAATCCAAAGACGTTTAAAAAGACGAAGCTCATCTGGTGGAAGGCTGATCAACTATGTTCGTTCAATAAATTCGTTCAAAATTATTGGACAAATTTACGGATGATGTGATGGGGAGAAACAAGAAAAACTCCCATCAATTTTTAAAGATTTTGCCTCACAAAATTGGTAACTCTTAGATAAAAGCTTCCATACACTGTCGTGCATTATACTCCCTTGTTTGTTTGTCAATTTACCCACTTTTCATAGAGTCCCACCAAGATGGCGTTCTGGCTCTGTCTAATTTTCAAATCTTCCATTGTCAATTATTGTAACAGATTCTAGTTTTAGTATGTATGCATATATTATTTTAAATAACCTTTCCATCTGTTGTTAAACCCTGCAGCAATTGTTTTACTCTAACTTAAAAGCATATAACCCCAAAGCATTATTTCAACTTGTAACGCACGAAAAAACTTGCAACAATTTGCATCTGTTTCGCGTGCAGAGTTTTTCTTATACTTTTTAATGCAAAATGTTTACGATTTTAGCCACGAAATCGAGAACATTTTTATAAGTCTCTTTTATGCAATTGTTTGTTTGTTTCTTTGTTGCTTGGTTGCTTAGTTTGTATTTGCACATAGAACGCGAGTCCTTTTCGTCCTGTTTGGCGTCGTCTTGTTGTCATAGCAGCTAATGTTGAGGAAAATTGAATTTCCGAGTGGCACCCTCCAAAGCGGTCTTGGCTGGTTACTTTGCTGCATGTGGCTGGAAACTCTGCTGCGCTGTGCTGCACTGCGACCGGCAGCTGTTCTGATATAGTATAATTATATCGCCTTTTTGCTTGCTTTTTTGTTTAAAGGACATAAAATTCTGCTACGTGCACAGTTTGTGGAATAAGGCTGCTTCAAGTCAATTGAAAGCGTTAAGAATTTCTTTGAATTGCATTTGCATTTGAAGATGCTGCGTGAAAAAAAAAACTAATTCGTATTTTTTTTTTTTTTTTTTTTAAATAATAAATTGATCCTATACCCTGCACATATAGTGTAGGTAGCAACTTAATTTTGTCACAAAAATTGTAACACTCAGAAGAATATGTCAAGGATCACACACAGTATTTGTTCCTGCCTAAGTGTAATAATAAAGAAACCAGTTCTAAAAATTTCATCGAATCGTTCAAAAATACCGATATGCAGACTTTCTGTTACCATTTGTTCTTTTTTGTCTTGAGATCCAAGCTGGCGTATAGGGTCGTTTGCAGAATTTCACATTAATGTAGAAGTTTGTGATTGCCATTCACGTGGAAATGACCAAAAACGTTTCGTTTGTAAACGGCCCACAATTGTCCGTTAGTCACGTATTCCCTGAGTAGCCTCTGCATATACGTTCCCGAGTGAGCAAATTGTATGAAGAAAACTTCGCTCAATTAAGGGTTTGGTTACGGCGAAAGCAAAAAAACACAGAGGAAACCTCAGATACGATCCTCTTTTGATGGCGACAACCCAAAATGATTTAAGTACCGTCATTTTTAGACATGCACTTGGAATGTCCAATCTATAGAGAAGGTTTAACTATACAGTTAGTTGATCTCTTCGATACATACAAAGCATACAGATAATTTGATACATTGCTCTTAAAAAGCATCCTGTGACATCTAATATAGTTGCCAGACTCTTCCAACTTTTCTGGGAATCCACTCCAATTATTGAAGTTATATGTGAACAGTGGAGACAAATCTCCCACTTCATGGATAAGTCAGCCAAGGATGTTATTGGTTAGACCAGATATTTGATGCACTCTTGTTATGTCGAGGAGTGTCGTCAAGCTACTACAGAGGAAGAACTATAGAAGTACTATACAGTCTTTTATAATCTCCTAACAGTGTATGTCATATGCCGATGCCCATATGTAAGACGGTGGGACACGAACTTCCACAAGGCAGTGATGCAACTCGCGTATGATATGACATTGACATAGTCTGGATGAACGAGCGATGCTTACCAGTGTGTTTTTGGAAATAGAGATACAGTCACGTATCGTGAATCCGGCGGTGCCCAAGAACAAGACAAATACTGGGTGTCCACTTGAACGGTCTGTGAGTATGAAGAACTTCAACTTCAGTGTTGTAGAAAACTTTGTCAACCTGAGAGCAGAGATAACAGGAAAAAACAACAACATTAGTTTGGAAATCAGGCGAAGAATTATTCATTCAAGTAGAAAAAAAGGAAGAGATAAATAATAATGTCGGTAATGGTGTATGTAGCAGACGTGTAGACTCTAACAACATTGGATCTAGGAGTGTTCGAGAAAACTATTCTTCGTAGTATTATTGGACCTTTTATAGCTGGCGATGAGGTTTCGGTTCCATATGTATGTTCCATATACGAGCTGTCCAGCGTATAAAATTCCAGCGGCTGCATCTTGTCCGAAGGGACAGTAGACTAAATTTGCGGAGATCATCTGAGATGGTACCCGAGCATGCGTTAGAAAGACCAGGTCTATGAAGATCTCCGCAAAAAACATTACAGTTGGCGATGACTTTCGGATCTGTATGAACTTCGAGCCGTATGAGTTCTCCAGCGTATAAAATTTCAGCGGCTGCAACTAATTGGAGATGGCGCCTGAGCATGCGTTGAAAATACCAAGTCTGAAAAGACCTATAGCGGCTGGTGCAACTTTCTACGTGCTGCTATTTCCGATAAACGATTGTAGCGCTACATAACTAAGTAAAGTGTATTCCAAATTATTTTTCACCAAAGTAAAAATATTTCCCTGTTCTGCAACGATATTATTTCTTTGGCAAATTAAATAAAATGTTTATTCAAACGTTTTAAATTGCTTGCAAAATAAATACCAGAAACAAAAAAAAAAATAACAATTGCTATTTATGTGCCAAGTCAGCCTTTTGTGCCAAGGTTTTCTCCATACTTGTTGTCCTTTTGTCTTGTCGGCTTTTTGCCTCGCATTCAACTCTTTTGACTATTTTGCTTGACAATTCTTTTGGCTTGCAAATTTATAAATCTTTGCATTTATTTATCCGTAAAGTGAATCATGTCAACCGCATAAAGGAAAAATCATCTTGGATTAGCATCAAGCCCCAAAGAAATGGCAGCATTTCTTTATACGTCCTATACGTATGTATATTGTCCAATACAACAAAAAAAAAGGGATAATCCCAGCTGTCCCCAAGCGTTCAAGTCGGTCGACTCATGCGGTTGCGGCTGCATTCATTTTTCATACATCCTTCAAGCGTTTGATAGCCAGATAGATATCCTGTTAACTTGTGGCAGGCACTATACTGTACTATTCTAGACAGACAGACATACAGACAGACTGATAGTCAGATAGATATTTTAGATATAGAAAAGCGCAGTCAAAGTTTGCCAGCTTTGAAATGTTCTCGTCGTTCATCAGCAGTGAGGACCAAAAAAAAAAATCCATATACATTATACTGCTGGTTCGAGTTCTATTTCTGTCCTCTGTTTAAAATTTGTCATGCTGTACGTTTTTTGCTATGCCGCTGCCAAGAAAGTCATCTTGATGGTCAAAGCCAAAGTGCGTCGTCGTATTCGTTGTCATCGCTCCTGATGACATTGCGCAATACTACACTGTCCTGGCTACGGCTGTGGCTGCTGCTCTATGTCCTTCTAGTTTGTTGTAAAGCAATTTATGCTTTGCTCGCTTGGCATTTCGAGTATTGACTTTGTAGACAAACACATCAGCACATATACATACCTACATATATATATATAGATATATATATATATATATTATTTGGTCAATTCATGGCCAATAGCATTACTCAATTTTGTATGCGAATCCTGCTGTGTCCTTCGCCTTAGCCTTGTCGTTCTTGTTTGTTTGCTCGCTTTTGCCATTCAGCCGATCCTAAAATCATGCAATCAATCATGTGGTTTAAATTAGGGTATTTGGTTAAGACAGAACATTTTTGAAATTTTGCTGATAAGGATTTCGTGCGTAAGTGTTTGGACAATGTTGCTTATACGAGGGTCAACTTGATATTCTCAGGAATATGGCATATGGCGGAAAATAGTCTATGTGGCAATTTCAAATATCGTTCTGAGAGAAGCTCAATCTGACAAAGTGTAGCAACTATTTGGCGATATTTTACCACAGATACTAAACTTTCTTCAGCTGATCGGCCGTTAGTACATCTAACGAGACTTTCTTGCCCTGGGCTACCTCAGTCTATGGAGAATATTTTACAGTCTAGTATTTGTTGGTTCTAGTCTGAAAGAAAAACATTTATTGGAATTGAGATGATCTATTAAACTTCCAAATATCTTAGCATAATTTGAAAATTAACTTTACAGCTCACGTCTGGATGCTTTGGTGGAGATTTAGACGTAGTCTCCATGCTCCTTGGTCAACAAAAAAGATTTACGAAGCTTTCATCCTTTATATGTGCGTGGGACAGCAGAGCAAGAGATGAACATACATCGTCCATGTCCATAATTTCAATTTATATTCACAAAAAGTCGTTTATCATCATTTTGTAGTGCTTTCCGTTGTCTGAAATGAATTTGTCAGCAACATTTTCGAAGGAAAATGGGTCAATGTTGCTAATCAAAGCAAATACTAGATGTCTTCCTCGAAACACCACAACTAGGACAATGAAGTTCCGCATATGTTCGAGCGTTACATGGAACGAACCGTGATCAGCACTAATGATTGCTGTTCTGAGTGTGGTCAATCGCCACATAGCATGACCTACCTTTTCAACTGTCTGTCCCGGCCACATCAATAAGGCACTGTGGATCTATGGATGCGTCCAATTGAGTTAGCCTTTACTTTCAGGCTAAACTTCCTGATATGTTATTTGGTCCACTGAAAGCGTAGATGTCACGCTCAAAGTGATAGTGTATTTGTGGTTTGTCAAAGTAATATAGTTTCCGTAAAAATGCATTTGCCGCTTAAAGGAAAGCGTTTCGTGAACATAGAAGCCATTTGAATGCCTTGTACCAACATACGGAACATGGTATCACTTCAGATGCAGTAACTCCACTTACAGTGGAATTTTAGCCTGAAAAACTTTCGAACGTACTAAGTCTAACTTGTTTCGAATATTTTGAAAAAGTACCGTTCTATGTGGAACTGAAATTGCATAAAAGCTGAAAATTTTCCAAAAACTTTCCGTATAGCTCTCGCATAGAGCTTCTACACTTTCACACTCTCCACTATTCTCTTAACTGTCAAGTGGCATTCGTCTTCGGTTTGTTTGCGCTAACTTTAGACTCTTGGATCAAATGTGGATAGTAGTAATACCGTAATATCGTATAATAAAAACACACAACGAATTTTCTACTCATTGAGGTGTTGAAGCATGCCGTGACCCTCTCACCAAATTTAGCTTCGGGTCAAATCAAATCAAGCAAAAAACAAAAGTATTACTAAAAGCATCTAATACGGCTAGGTATAAATTTTGTTGTGTTTGATTTTTTGTCAAAATAGAATCAACTTTAACCTACCATGGCAACATTTACGCATTTAAAATGGATCAGATACTCGTATAAGCAGATACTTCCTTAAGAAACAAATGGAGCGCCACCTGCATGTATACTACTTACGCTTAATATGGAATGTACGATACTTGAGTGCTAAAAGCCAAAGGGTTGGTTACTTTGGAGACTACAAAAACACAAATCTGCCTACCCTTATCACCCCCACATACACTCATGTACAGAATGGCTGTTTTTGTGAAGATTTCAAAGTTTTGGAAAGTTTGTTTCTTTGCTTTTAATTTAAACTTTATGCTGGTATGCTGTGGCATCAACTGAAATTAAATCTAATGAAATTGTGTGGATGGATATAGCTTTTATACTTGGTACTCGGTGCTGCTCCACCAGTTAGTTTTACGCACATTATTGGCTCCAAAACAGCCCTTTCGACTATCTGGCGTAGACAGTCAAGACAGTCAGTCTCCGGGGTTAATTTACTCATATTCAAGTATTAATCATTTGGCTGTCACCTTCCATAAATACATAAGAGTAGTACAAGCAGCTGAATACTGTATACTGGCTGCTGGCACTGATGACATTCTCATAATGAACTTGGCAAAAAGTTTGTCTTCCAAATTTTGCAGGGAGATGAAGTTTTTCTTTTGACATTTAATGAGGCTTGTATATGAGCAAATTTCGCTGTTGTTATTGCTGTTGTTTAGAAAGATTGTTGCCTAAAAAACTGCAAAGTGGCCATCTCTCATTCTTGTAGTCTTTTGTATGTAAGAAAAGTTTAATGCCATCAAGCGTAAAATGCGTAAATTATATTATGTTGATATCATTACTAGGTTCAAAGTAATTTGATGTCTCCGTCTGTCTGTCTGTCTGTCTGTCTGTCTGTCTGTCTGTTCGTCTGTTTGCTAAATTATCACCTACTTCATGATACGATACTATGCTATTGATGTCATCTAGTCTCCCTTCATATTAGATAGTGCCAAAAGTTGTAAAGAAATGTGAAAGTTTTAAAGCTTAAGTTGATTTTTGAATTTCTTCGACAATATAGAAGTTCTGCCTCCTCTCAATGGCGCAACCAGAATTTGTGCTTTAGCTGCTGATGCTGCTGCTGCTTATTGTTTAAAGGACTTAAGTTCTTTGTGTCCTTGTGCAGGTGTTGCGCCGCAGGTTAATTTGCGGAAGTGAAGTATGTTCGAAAATTCTAATAAAATATAAATGGCATCAGTTTTCAATAAATTTTCAGCGCATAATGGGATTTTTAAAGATTTTCTGAGTATTTCAACAAATTTTTAACATAGGGAGAAGTTAAAATTGGTAAATAGTATGGAGGAATTGGTTTCGATGGCATTGAAAAGAAAAAGCGTTTGAGTTACATTAATATTTAAACTAGATCTGCAGACTCATTAAAAAGAATACTGTCCCAAGCCATGGGGTTATATCTGGCAACTGAAAATAATGGCTGTGTCATTCGGAATCGAAAGCTGGTAAGCCCGACCAAATACTAGAACATTTTTAAGCATTATAAAGCCGCTTTGGACAGCGCGTTTATAAGAACTATTCACCCACACCAACGTTATTGAGATGTAGGAGACCATTAAGTAAGAGAAACACTCAACTGTCCAATTGAACAAAATCTTCCAGACGAGTGATGCAATAACAACGTGATCAGAACTCAAAGCTATATTGATTAATGTAAGGGGCAGATCAGTACGCCAGAATACTGTTTTGTTCTAACCCTCTTCCTATACACTGACGTCGGTTAGAAGACACATGCTCAAAGGTCGAAATGTTTTTCTTCAGTCATCCAGAGCTCCCAGTGAATCATAGAGCCTCTACTATCCCTCTATATCGCATTCTATTACTAGCTGCGCGAATGATGTCATTCCAGTAGTAGTTCGCTGTACTAAATTCAGCTTCAATTGTTCGACTCCATGTCTTCGCTGGAGCTTCAGCATGCGGCTGTCTTCATTTATGTTAAGGGCAGCAGACAAACATCATCTAATTATTTCAAAGCTTTCAGACAGATGATTAAATGGAACGCATTGCATGTGTTGACTGCCACTCAATGACAACCGCGTGACTTCATCCACAGTCAAATGCAAAGCAGGGGAAATAGTTTTCACTGTTGTCTAACACTAGTTGCAATATTAAAAGAAGACAGCAGGAATCCATTATGAAGAAAACGACACTTAGAGCCATCATACAGGGCTCTACGCTCCTCGGCACTTAATGATGGTCCAGAGATACTTCCTATTGACTCTGTCAAACGAAATCTACAAAGATTGCATAGACTGACATTCGGAAATCCTTTCATGGCTCGAATATTATACGCGCAGAGGAACGATTTTCTCAAAAACATAATTGATTTTCTTCTAACGACCTGCAAGTATCTTCTGAGATCCGGGCTAGTATTACACAACCCGAAAACTTTTCACCTGGGAAGCATATCATGTTGCTCTCTCAGCTCTATATGGAACCATTGCTGTATGTAGGTCTTCCAATCAGATTTTGTAAGAATTCGTGGAACGTTCGTAGTTCACCTATTCTAGCGGCTCATGGATCCACTCTCTCTCTCTCTCTCACACTCTTCTTGCTCTCTCTCTCTTTCTCTTTCTATCTCTCTCTATCTCTCTCCTCTCTTATCTCTTTTGGACGATATCTTTATGTGCTTCGAAAGGAACTGATGAAGGTTAAGCAAGGATTAACGCTTGTTATATTTGAAACTAAGAATTTGTGCACTTACTACACTGCAAACTTTGGTTATGGATTTTGCGACTTCTTGCATGCTATTCAAATTGGCTCAACATAAAATATAAACTCAAAACAAGTATATGCTTCAAATAGATAAACATAAACTGGTAACAATGTATGCTTCAGTTGGAGCACACGATGTAGTATAAAAGAGCCTCTTCACATGTCAGTATAAAATACTTATACAATAAACTTGTACAACATATATGACACTATACACTTAGAATTCGCCATCAAATAAACAAACTTCACCGGTAACAAACTATTTTTATCAATTTGGTTTAACATATTTCACAAACTTACACATACTTGCCCAATAGGAAACCCTTTTTCAGAAATACCTTTGATAATTGCATTAAATATGCACAAAATTTTATCATGCATTCAGCGACGTGATAAACAAGTCATACACTAGTAACTCCCCATAGTGCGAACCGACAAATTTATATATATTACAATCCCAAAAGTGCCTAAACATAAACCTAACCCGACCGACAACTTTCACACTCCATCTATCTCTGGGATTGGGTTTGTGCTCGATGTGTGCGCTACGCAATTAAATACTTTATTTAGTGAGCATTCGTTTTGACTATAAATTCTGTGAATGGCGCTGCTCCGTGTGAGCCTTAACTCAAACCGTGCATTAAATTATCAAAGGTTGCCTTAGCATTTGGCACGCTTAGGGTTCGATATACGAAAAACTGCCCACGCAGCATAAAAGTTGCTTATAGGGAGGAGGAACAGGAGGAGAAAAATAGGACTTCCTAGTGCGTATGAGTTCAATGAGTAGAAATATTATATATATGTGCGAGTATACATCGCGTATGTCTAGTAGCTTGATTACAAACGAGCATCAAAATCAATTCGAGCGTATAAATGTGTGTCACACGCATAAAAGGGGCAAAATGTTGGCTGCTACTAATCCACAAAAACCGGAAGCAGTTATAGTCGTTAGAACTGTAGTGGGGGTTTGTACTAATACGAGGGCAATTTGAAAACTCAGTGACTTTAGAATTTCCTGCACAGTAACTTTAAATGATACACTACAATCTATGATTAAATTTTGAGCAATCTGCATCATTAAGTATGTGTTTGACAGTTATTGAAATCAGATATGAAAGGCAGACAGATGCACAGAAATCAGAACGTTACCATGGCGATCTGAGTAAAGAAAACCACTGTTTCATTCACTGCTTAGTCGCTGATGTACTCCAATGGATTTATTCACGTTCATGAAACGGCTCAAAAAAAAGCAGCACTTCAAAGTTACCACACGATTACGCATGTCTGCCAAACACAAACTTAATGAGGCAGATTGGGTAATTTAGTGACCACCGTCAAATCAATATCCGTAAGTCAATGACTTATCGAATTGCCCTCGTACACAGTAGTAGCTACAAATTTACATGCCAGCATTTGTCGTCCTGCCAGCACATTTAAGCAACCTCAACGTGTACTTCTTTCTTTACTCGTACTAGGCAACATTTAAAGCAAATCGAGCGCAGATTCTGTGTATAAGCTATTCGAAAATTTTTCTCTGGCTCAGCAAATTGTATCAGTAGCAAATAAAGTGGCATATATATATATATATAACATTGCAGAGCACCATGTTGTGGAATTGTTATAGTTGTTCTCATAAAATAGCCAAAACCGATGACTTACTGAAATACCATCTTCCCGCCTCAATTCCCAAGATTTTGTTAAGAACTACTTTTTCTGCTTAATAATTTAGACTATATCCAAGTCACTCCTCTCGTTTTTTATTCCATATTAAGCTACCAAAAAGAAGATATTACAGAAACTGATGGCGGTTTTCTGTAGTAAGCAATAAGTCCCAAAGAATTGTAGTTAAGACATGCCACTTGGTTAACCCTGGGAAGCATAGTCTGGGATATACATGTTGCAATGGGTTTTTGGAATGGCCGCTGCAATCAGCATTAGTTTCAACTAGAATATATACAAATCATGTGACTACCTAAAATAACATATTCCCGTCTCAATTCTCAGGATTTTTCTAAAGATTACTTCCTCTGTTACAGAAGCCCAATGATTGAGAATATCTCCCCCACTCTCGAATAGTTTGTTGTACCATTTTAAGCCAAAAGAATTGTAGTGAAGGTACGCCAGTTGGAATATATACAAATCTGATGACCACCTAAAATACCAATTTCCGGCCTCAATTCCCGAAACCTTTTCGAGGAGCCCATATCCTGTTGCGTTGCCCCAATGATTCCAACTATCTTCCACACTCTCAAATGGTTTTTTGTATCATTTTAAACCAATCCTCTCCAGGAAATGGCACCAAAAAGATATACCAGATACTGATGGCGGTTTCCTGTTGTATGGAATTAGTGCCAAAGAATTGTAGTGAAGATACGTAACTTGGAAAATATACAAATCAAGCGACTACCTAGAACAATATTCTCCGGCCTTAATTCCCACGATCTATGTAAGGAGCCCATTAACTGTTGCGGGAGCCCAATGATTCCGACTTTCCACCACACCATCGAATAGTTTCTTGTACCATTTTATGTCCATCTTCTCTAGAAAATGTCACTAGATATCGATTTTGTGGCACATCTGTCAAAATTCTGCTTTGTAATACCAATTTCTGGAGATGATTTGCTTAAAATGGTACAAGAATCGATTCGACCGTGTGGGAGATAGTCGGAATCATTGGATTCCCGCAGGACGATATGTGCAATAGGATAAGTTTACAGACGATATGTCTCTCAGGAACCCCAAATTTGATAGTTGTTAACATTTTCTGAGGTGCGCTTTTGTTACTCGCATGGACTACCATCCACAGTGATATAATCTGAGAATGGATCGAAGCGTATTTTAACTTCGATTACATTTAACGTTACGCATTTCATCCCAACTTTTTTATCGTTTTTATGTCATGTGATAGCTAAAAGTACTAACTGAATGTGTTTGTTTGGTCTTATGTGAAAGGTTTTTTTTCTGCACGAGATTTTTACGCATAATTTAAATAAATTTACGCATAGTTTGACTTTAAAAATGTCTGACAATCCAAACAGCAAAAGTAAAGTTGCCAATAAAAGCCAAAACCAAAGTCACTTCAAGTGCTGACAAGGAGCACAAGGACCGACGACGACGATGAGGACGACGACGTTCAAGCTTGACAACACTGTCACTGTCACTAAGTTCTTAAAGCGGCAAACACTTTGCACAAGTGCATTTAACAATTGAGTAGCGTGCCAGAGTAGAAATAAAAAGGAAAAAGTCAACTTGAACTTTATTTTCCAAGCCATAAAAGACAATCGGCTAAATGTACTGGGCCAAACACTTTTCACACGCTTCACCAAAAGAAGTCATTTCCAAGTGCAATCAAATTCTACACTCGAATAGATACAAAAAAATATAAAAATATATAAGAAAAAAGGTTTACTTCGTTGGAAACGAAGTTTTAATGCTCTTCACACGTCTTCATTTCATTTTTGAAGTGGTTGGTTCATAACTTGGAGAAGATCTGTTCGTTAGAGGCCACCATATCGAAAATTGGGAAACATAGGAAGTCTAAATACACGACTTCAAATCAATATTTTAAAAACTGAGCGACTATTTTCGATTCATACAGACAGACAAACAGACAGACAGACGGACAGAGTGACAAAGACACAGACGGACATGCAGACGGACGGACGGACAGACGAATGGACATGTCTTTATATATTCCTTCAATGCATTACAAACTCTCTGACAAAATTATAGTACTATTCACACTACATGGAAAAAGTATATAAAACGCAAGTTTATCGAAAGATTACAACATGTTGCAACAGTAGCAGCAAAGTTCGCGGTATCAACTTCAATTCAACTTCAAAATTGTTAAATATTTAAGCAGCCGCATTGTAGCAACTTGTTATCTTAGATACTTTTCGGCATACATATTTTTTCAAACTTCTTTTGTTAGCTAACTTTTACCGTAAGTATCTTCTTTTTTTTTTTGTGTGTTTAAGCTCATTTTCCTAGTTAAAAGTTATTTCATCGAACTTTGCACATACATTATCGAATTTTCCCGTTTGCGTGTGGCACATTTAAATAACCAAAAGTTTCGTTTCAATAAACAAACCAATACTTTATGCAAAATTTCAATTTTACACAACATTAAATTTTACAACAGCAAACAAGCAAAGAGAGTGAAATGTGCACACAAAATGGCGTCGTTTAACTTCCGTCCGGCGGCCATTTTCTTGTAACTTGTAACTTGTAACTTGTATCTTTTATCCTTTTTTCGCATACATATTTAGTTGTTAATGCTAATAACAATATTTCTTATTACACACTTGTGGTTAAATACTTACTAAAAGTGTTATATTTATCTAACTAAACATTTAAATATTTGTACGCAGACATGTTTGTGCAGGCACATTTTCAATGCTAAATTTGCACAGAGCTTAACATAATTCTACATTGGGGAATCATCAGCAGTTTCGGTTGCTATAAACACACTTATTAAATTCCAATATTGATTCAATTTATTGTAGTTGTGGAGAGCAGTTTATCTCGGCAGTAAATTTAGTACTAAAATTGTATTTGTTTGCTCTATTGACCATTGAACAGTCTAGGATTTTACTATGTTTTCAAGTTGTTTTGAATTTACACTAATAAGTTTAATAATTTTTTTTCACGCACTTCTTTTTTGTTTTCATAGTAACTTCGGTTCTTCTGCGCCTGCTGGGTAGGTGCCTAGCTAGTTAGTTAGGGTGTTGTTTAAGTACGCCTCTGTTTGCTAGTTAAGAACATCCCAGAGAAGTTGTTTAGGACCTTCGTTTTGGAGGACTCTAATCTTAGAAAGGTGCTACCGAGCACCAATGCCATAGACCTGTATTCCGTAGTACCAGGCAGGTACAATTATGGCCTTGTACATGTTCAGCTTGTTCCACAGCGACTGCTTGTTTTTGCCGTTGAGGAGAAAGCCCAGTTTACGTATTCTGGCGCTGAGATTCCACAATTCATGAAAGATATTCGTGCTCAGGCTTGTCATCCAGAAGCTGATCCTGGAGGTAGAGTCCCGGGCATTTATCCATGTTTTTAAAGATGTTCCAGCGTTTGGCTCATTGCTCAAAATGGCGAAGATATAGTTGGTGTATATCGGTAGCAGAATGACTGTATCGTCAGTAAACGTAGCAATAATGAAGTCCTGGAATAGAAGAGCGAGTAGAGCCTTGGTTCCAGTACGCTTCGTTGTGGTATATAAGCATTCACTGCTCTTACTGATGACTCGGCTCCATCTAGAACAATGGAGAAGGTACTGTCGGTCAAATAACTTCGCACCAACAAGAACATCTGAAGCGACAGTAGACCCTTGAGTTTATACGGAAGGCCGTCATGCCACACTCCATCAAAGACCTGCCTTATATCCAGTTAAGCTGCCACCACGAACTCCTTGTCTGAATATAAGTCAAGGGTAAAGTTTACCACCCCATTCAACTGTTCCGGCGTTCCGTGAGACTTGCGGAAACCAAACAGAAAGGTTGGTATTCTTCTCCTCACCTACTTGATGGAGAGCAGACTGATTGGTCTGTACGATTCCAATGCCGAGGGGCTTTTTCCAGTCTTGTGATTCACATAGAATATGGCCTTTCTGCCATTATGATGCGATGTGGAACCTTCCTGGTCTTCAGAACTTTTATATGCGCCGTAATTTCTTGAGCAGTTATGGTGTCGACTAGAAGGCATAACTGGCCAGGGTCTTCTGGACAATGCGTTCTCTGCTCTCTGAGCTGTAGTCAGGAACTATAGTCTCATCTTTATCAGTAACAATGCCTTGATAGCTGAGAGAAGTCTGTTTTGTGGTTGGGCTTCGCGGAAGTAGCAATAAGGGCAGCACCGTGCATCATTCATTATGAATTCGTTTAAGAATTAAGTCACAATTCAATTAAACAAGTATCATTCCGATCATATCAGAAATATCATTCATTCTATTCAGAGATATTAACGTCTAAAATAAAGAAAATGGGCAGAGGATATTCATTAGTTATTAGCACAAAAGTTCCACACTTTTTTATACATGCTGCAGTTTATAAAATTATAATCAAATCAGACAGTATTGCTTAATGAAATATATATTTAAATATGACTTCTAAACAAAACAAAAGCAACTTTTAAGCTTTTACCCACTTAAGTTACGCGAAATGCATAAGATATAGTATGGTGCGGGTGTACAAATCGAGCAACATAAAGTCAAACAGACAACCAAATAAACAGACGAACCAACGAACCGACGAACCGACGAACCGACGAACAAATAGAGAAGCAAAGTGTACGCATAAGTCGCAATCGTACTGCCAAAGCAATTAAAATTATTGCTGTGAAAGTAATATTTTTCAAGTGCTAAATAAACACACTATACGAAATATAAAGCCGATATGAATAGCCAGCCTCAACACCCATATAAACCACACCGGAGCACAAAAAGGTGGCATTAAAGCCAACACTCAGTGGGTAGCTGGCATATTTGTTTGTTGGTATTTGTTCTGGTTTGTTCATATTGTGGTTGGATTGTGGAAAAGTTGATACGCGAAAGCCGCGTAATAAAAGCGATTGAGTACCACTTGGCAGACTCATCAACAGACGCCCCGTTGCAGAATCAGCATAAGGATATTTGCGAAGCGAATATGTTGCCAGAATGTTAATATACAAACTCCTGCCAATGTCCTGACTGCCGAAATTGAAATGAATCTGTACCCGAAGTCTATATCAGAGCTTCATTTCATCTTCCAAAATACACACACACACACATATATATATATATATATATATATATACAGACAAACTTTGTGCGGAAAGTTGATTTGATGTTTTCGAGTGTATTTACATTCAACCGCTTCAAGTACGTAAAACCTACTAGTTAGCTATATGCAACAGTAGCAAGTAAAGCAAAGCGTGCTACTCACAGCTCAAGAAAAACAAAAGTGTTGTTCAACGTGAGAAACAGCAAAAAAAGAAGCTGAAGTATCGAAGTGCATCTCCTATAATACATAAAAGAGCAATGATAAAAAATCATGCAACTGAGGCTTAAATATCCTTGATACTACTATGATTTCTATAGAAGTTGCGGCAAAGCCAAAAAGAAGAAACAGTTGAAAAGACAGTAGTAAGTGAGTATCCCTGCTCGGGCGCTGCTACTTAGATGGTCTTAGAGATATTATCTTAGAGATATAATATTATCTTTGCTGCTACAGACGAACTGGTTTGCAGAAGGAGAGACACAGTAGATGGGAAAATAGAGGTTTTTGATATATGCAATTGTTTTTTGTATATCTAATGATCGTATTATCTGATATGTACTATGATATGAAGTTCCGGGGAAGCTGAAAAGAAAAAACGATTGAAAGTATTACTTAGATAGTCTTACAGATATAGCTGAGAATCAGATTAAATCTGTATCGACATTTCTAATACAGACGAACTGGTACGAATTATGCTATATGTATACACGCCACTCAGTTAGGAGTCAACTATTACCTTTTATAGAAATAGGTGTGATGAAAATTCGTAAAGAAGAAACAGTTAAAAATATAGTATACTATAGTGAGAATCCCTGCTCGGGCGCTGCTACTTAGATAGTCTAATAGATACAATGCTTAAATTCGTATCGACCTTTTTTGAAATAGACGAACTGATTCACAAAATTAAAAATGGACAACAACGTTCGCTATAATGGGTAGTTCATAGCACGGTTTTTAAGTTGATTTTTTTATTTACCAATCAATTTCAAATTCAAACTAGCCTTTTAGGTAACACTCTATTTCAATGTGCATTGTATTAAAGAACTGCGTTTAGTTTTATTTTTTTTATTTAAACTCAACTGCGCCACTCTTTTCAAAGAGTTTGTATTGCTATTAGTTTTCTGCCAGCATAAAAATAGTTACTTATACTAGATAGAAAAACGCATAAGTTTCTATGCTGCTACTTGCATTTAGTAGCAAAGTTTATGCCTCAAGTAAGTACTTCAACATGCTTCAACTGCTACTTAGTGTTTGCTATCTAGCTGCAATTATGCTAATATAAAAAAGTTCATTCGCTTTGGAGCGCATTTCTTTTATTTTTATGTGTAAACGTAGCTCTTCGACTCGACAAGCAAATATGCAGAAGATGGTAAAGTTTATCAGGTCAGTTTATTTCAAGTTTTGAAGCAGTGATGATGTAAAAAAGTGTTAAAATAAGTTATCGTTTGGAGCAAAATATTGAAACAAGAAAATGTGCATGATAATTGCAAGTGTTAGGAGAATAGTTATGGAACACACAGTGCCTTTGAAAATATCCGATATATCCATTGGCTCGAGCAGAAAAGAAGAAACAGTAGAAAGTGAGTATCCCTGCTCGGGCGCCGCTACTTAGACAGAAAGAAATATTCACCGAACGCTATTGGAAATTTATGGACACTATACTCCATCGATTAAAACGTGTGCATTTTGGTTTCAACGATTTAAAAGTGGCTATTTCGTTACGGCAGACAAGGAGCTTTAGAGTACACCGAAATAGTTAAATTACAGTTCTCCGAACAGGTATAAAAATAGAATACAAGTAGGCCCACAACTGTTTCGATCCAAACATCGTTCTACTTGCTTAGAGCACGACAAAAAGTTATTTGTTTCTCTATACTTCCAAATGGAAGCAAAACAAACGAAAGAAACCAAAAAGAGAGCAGCTATGCGGAATACGGTACATTTATATATTATTCTACCATGGGCTAAACGATAAAGTACATAGAAAGATGTACATAAGGAAATGCCAAACCAAAACCACACATTTTCTTTTGTTGCTTATTGCTATGGCGTCTCTCACTTTGGCTTTTTTGTTATTAGTTGGCAAATTGAGTGAGCTGAAAGAGGAAGAGAGAAGTTCAGGTCTTTGTGATTGGACAGGGGCGTTACCTGGTTTTTACCTATCTTAAAAACTATACTTTAAGAAATTACATTCGTTTCTGCACCCCTTCACTGCGTTTCCAACAAACAAAAATCAAGCGAATATGTTGTGTTTAAGAGGGTTATAGAGAGTGTGCACGTTTTGCACTTGCCTATTTTTGTTTATGTATATATGCCCAACACTGCTTTTCATTTCATCTCTCACTGCACAACTCTCATTCCTTAGCGGGAATGACCTTAGAAAGTTCGCTTATATTAAATTTTCTTCTATTTTATGCCAAACTGTACTTTTTATTCTAACACTAATATAAGTTTCCCCTAGCACAAACGTTACTAGTCAGCAGTAAATTCTATAACATTTCAATTTTTCACATTTCTAATTTATAGCTTCAAGCAAACAATATTTATCAATTTCAAGCTGCCCTGTGTAAGCCATGAGTAAGTAAACAAAAGCCAACAATGCTATCAATTAAAAGCAAATTGAAAATGCTAACAATGTATGCGAACACTATATGCAAACACAGCCACTGACCACCGCCAGTACCTGCAGTCAAATATGCAGCAACCACACAAGTATCTTGTATCCACAAGTATCTTTTACTGGCATGCAAGCCAACTAGACGCAGTTATGCCAATTGCCACTATTAACATGCTAATATAAACATGGAAACTAAACTTATTAGAAAACCCATTCCCATCGTGTGTTAGTGTGCAACGCTGGAATTTTTTAAAAAACTTTCAAACAGAGTTGGGTCATAACAGCAAATGCCAGCTACCGATCTAGATACTAACTATCTGCATACAAACACTCGCACATTGCGGATGTGTACAAGCAATCCATGACGACCAATCAATTTAATCTGATGTTAATCTGCGCTACACGTATCATCATCAGCATCGTAGTCATCGTTTACCCTTAAGTTAAAATTCATTTGAATATACAACATCCTATTTCAATTTAAATTCAAATCCGCAAACATTTTCCAAGGCAATCGCCCTGTTGATTGCCACGCCCACATAGCTGCTGGCTATGAAGGACACTGAGACTAAGTTAAATTTGGTTAAACTTCTACCGCTCTACCGGTACAACACTTGTACGAGGGCAATTTGATAAGTTCATTTAAAATTTATATTGATTTGAGCGTAGTTTCTGAAGTAGCCAATCTGCAACATTAGATTTGTGTTTGATATACATTGAAAGCATAAATGAAAGGCAGACAGCCGCACTGAAAGCAATTTGGCATCGAAATTTAACTCAAACATAATCGTTTGATAAATTCGATGTAGTGTTTGAACTTGTCTAAAATTACGATTTCTGTACCTCTGTCTGCCTTTCGTAACTGCTTTCAATGCAGGCGCAGTGTTGCTTTTAAAGTTTAAAAACTGACTGACTTATCAAATTACCCTCGTACGTACTTGGACGTCACTCGTTGCCATAAAAGTGGCACAGCGATTAACATCTTCCCTATAGGTGTATCTCTAGCTGCACGTAGATACATTCAGCTGTGAGTTGTGGCATGACGCTGGCACAGGCTGCAAAGGGCTGCGGGTATAAACTGCTGTACCACATTACTAAGTTGAATTGGTTTTTCAATCGTTAGTAACTTTTTTTTTTTTCTACCGTTATAGTACTACGATACATCGTTGCGCTCCTATTTGGCTATGTATCTTTCTATCTTGTATCTGGTTTTAGGTATCTCTTGTAAAGAAGAGCGTATGACACCAAATTGCAAATCCAATTTGCGTTTTTTTTTTTCTTTTTTTTTTTCTTTTTCTTACAATACATTTAGATTTGGTTAGTTATTCGGCGAAGCGAAAAATTTACAACTAATCTAAATTGGAATTTGTAATATTTAATTAAGCGCATGCATAACACATGTGCAAGATACTTGTAGGTAGGTACATATGTATCTAAGAGATACTATGAACGTGCTAGATACAAGCTATTTGCATTCGATTTCATTTGATTTCACTTGATTTGAATTTTAATTTGATTTTTTTTGTTGTTTTTTTACGCTTTGTAATTTGTAAAAGTTGCGGCTTGAATTTAGAAATATTTATAGCCTGGATCTGGTTTTGCCAATTTTTGCATATAAAATAGTTGAAATTATTTGTTCATTACCTAACGAAAAATGTGAACGGTGAAGAATTCAGTCTCCACTGATTTTAATGAAGTTTCTACATACTTCATAGACCTTTTTGCTTGATCACCGAATGCGAAAATCGAATAAAATAAACCTAAAATACTTTAATTTTTAATAGCCAAGACCAGTGAAATTTTTCTGACAACAATGAGTATACCGATAAACATTCATTGGAGAAGTGTCGCTACAATAAAAATCATCCACAGGCTCAGTAACTTAGAGATTTTGGATCAGTGTCAGCTCCAAAAACTCTGTGATCGTTGATAACTAAACTGACCGATACCAAATATCAAAGATCTTCAATACAGAATGTACAACCAGGCCAAGGCACTGTGGTGAAATTTAGCAATACTAACTCTTTCAGCTGAGAAGGTTTATAGTGTATGCGAAACATTGCTGCATATTCTTTTTCAAAACTAGTATCAATACACTGATAAAAAAAAAACCAAGATTTCAGTACGAACGGAACGGAATTTTTGAAACCAAGTACAAATTCTTATTTCAAGAACGGAGTTTATATTCTCAAAAATTTAGCCCTCTTCAAGCTCTACTGAGCTTGATTTAAAAAAAAAAAGAAATAAGATTGATTTGAGTGCAAAAATGATATTGGAGCAGCTGAGAGACTAAATTTGACTTTATTCTGAAGTTTTTTTCCATCAATTGCAAGAATTTATGCTTATTCTAAGTATTTCTATGCTTCATTTATAAAACGATTCCGTTTTATACTTGATACAAGAAATTGGGCATTGATGGTCAGTTGAAGAAATAATTCGTGACTAACTACGCTCCTGGAATTAATAACACGCTCCTTGAATTAATCAATATAGCTCAATACTGTAATAGTTTCCTTCCTCATAGTAGCTCTCGATTATAATGTTCCATTTTCCGATTTTCTCTCCAGCTACTCTGGAGACTCGGGTATCGAAGAGTCATCTCATACACTAAGAACAGTCGCTTTTAACATTATTTTAGATATTTTTTTACCTTTAATATGATGTTTTTGGTTATCTAATCGCATATTTCAAACTCGAGTTATGGCCTAGACTTTCTCTCTTTGGTTGAAACTCCAAAGTTCCAATGAAAACATCAACTCGCAAAATAATCTATGTATATAATTTATCAAAGATGCTTTTGTGTCACTACGTTATATCTCCATTGATACTGTATCAAAACCAATGATTGAGCCACAATTTTTAAGGTTACATTCACCGCCAATGACGAGAAAATCAAAGATTCATTAGGAAAGTGGGCGGAGTCATGCCCCATATAAAATAAAACACAAATTCGTTATATCTCAGCAAATATTTGACCGATAGTTATGTAAACTATGGAGTAGATTCCATAATTATTTAGTGTCAGTCGACTCTACTGCTGATGAAGAAACTATAGATCAACTGACAGCCGTTGACAGATACATTGAAGGCATCCGGTCAGTTGAACACTTTTTGACCTCAATACTCAATTTTCGACATACTATTAAAGAGATGGCTGCAACTCCTAAAAGGTATTTGAAAGACTTCGGCATAGACATTGCAAACTTTCGAAGGCAATCGTACGAAAATGTGAATAATACTTACATATATCTAGAAAACAGACTTTGCCTGAGACTCACATTAACAAACAGAAAAATACCATTGTGGCACAGTTTATACAGATATCTGGCACGACATTCTTAAAAGATTCTATGCTATCAGCAGATTTTTACAAATTTCCATGATGATACGCAGTCATGTTGTTAAATAACCAAATTCTGCAAAATCTTTGATTGAATCGAAAAGAAATGCTTTCAAAACGAACCTTGAACTCAAATATAACCTAAGCTAAATGAAATTATTTTATTACTCCTTCTTAATTATTTTATGACTTGTCACTTAACATTTGAAAAGGGGCAAACCAGCATACTTTTTCCCAGACCCCCCGCAAACCGTACTCGTACCACCGTACCGTCCATCGCTAACCACTACTATTTCTCAACTTTCTGGCAGACATGCCAAAATGATCGAAAACGATCGGAACAAGTGGTAATCAAAATCGTTTCGGAGTTGCCAACTTGATTTTAAATGGTTTTGCAGCATGGGCCAAAGAAAATCACTTTATCGAGTCTCATTTATTCCATTTTTTCTTTAATTTTCGACTCAAATGCAACAATTGTTGTTGGTAACGATTCCCCGTGATGGTTTCATTTGGTTTGATTAGTCAGCTAATCCCACCTAGTACAGAGCATGGATACAAAGCTTGTATCCATGAATATTTGGCTTCGCCGTTGTTCTTCATGCTTGGCTGGGCTTAATCCATGATTTCTTGCGTTTGTGATGACGACTTTTCATCTTCAGTGACATTTTGATGATAAACAAAATAGAAGGATTTCTTTCAAATCAAAGTTATATATTCGCTACCGTTTAGAATATTTTTTTAAGTTTTACTGTTCCGGTTTTCGAATGCGAATAAACGGTTAAGAAGTAATTTCGTTAAAAATGTCCATATTTCAATTTCAGTAGAATTTCGCAATCTAAATTCACCATGTCTGGTCTGGTAAATTCAAATCGTGAAAATCTTCTAAAAGTGAAACACATACCATTTAACGAAATCACTGCCGAACAATATGTTCAGATTCGAAAACCGGAGCACTACGAAATTCTTCAATCTTAATTTTTTGTACGTCTTTTGTTCAATTTGAACCAAAAACTCCAAGTACACATTGCTTCAATTCGTAAGTTTTGCGTTCCATGGGACGTTAAATTTCTTTCTTGAATTGCAGCAAATTGGAACATGCTGCATATCTTTTCATTGCAGGATCCTTGTAGTAATTGTTCCAGAAATTATAGATCGATTTGCGCGGCACCGAATATGGTAACAGTTTGTAGTCGTAGCTGCCAGTTGCGCTGCGATAGCAGATCAGTTCGAGCTTTTCAAACGCAAAGCAATGAAAAATTTTTAAATTATTCATTTTATTATATTGAAATTATGGAACTATTTAAGCTCAGCTCACCTCATTCTCATCGGTTAGAGCTGTATCGATCTGCACAGTACCTGTAAGACCAAATTCGCTGCGCCTTATATGTTGAACGTGCAAATCAATTTTTATGATGATTGCGACTTTATTCAAGTAGGGCATAAGTCCAGTTGTGCCTTAATAATGTATAAGAGATGTTTCCTTAACAAAATTAATACCACAAATTTACCTCATTTATGCCATAACATGTCACGCGATTTGTTAAAAATATGAGGAAAAATATTACAGTAAAATACTCCAGATATAATGTCATTTTATTGAATATAAGCTAGTGAAGCAGTGAAACTCGGCAGAGAACTGTATTTTTATATAAAGCCAATATACAGCGAGAGTTTTTGTAAATAATTATTAAAATTATTATTCATTTAACATGATTTTTCATGTTAAACTCTATAGATTTTATCGCTTAAAACACGAAAGCGTATTTTAATTTTGAATAACACTGTGTAACAAGAGCGCACTTTATTTTAGTTGGAAATAAAGCTGAAAAAAAGCATATCAAAAAAATTTATATGAGGTTTTAAGTATTTTTGGAGAATATACTGCAAATGATTAGTTTCGAGATATATCTCCAAAACAGAGATAGAGAGAGAGAGAGAGAAAAAGAGGAAGTGGGCGTTTAGGAGTCGTCCATCTGATAAAAGCATTCTAAATATAGATTTGAAATTCTTCGAAATCTTCTTTGAAATATACGAAAGCGTACTTATGACCTGTTCACACGGTCTTATATTTACATGTCAGATTGAAATGACAGTCGTGCCACCTCGTGTGCATATGAAAAAATATATCTTGTCACCAATTCCGCGCGACATTTTTGGATATAGCTCCGTTTCTTGATGTTTTGTCATGTTTTGTCACATTGCTGTAAAGTGTTGCTAAATTGATATAAAAAGATAAAAATAAAATATAAAAAGATTTATTTATTTTCATAAATGGTTATAAGAATGGTAAGAGAGAGAGAGAGAGAGAGAGAGAGAGAGAGAGTGGAAAGAGGGAGAATGGCGACAACGGGGAGACGGTGGCATGAAGGAGAAGGGACAGGGGAGAAAGAGACAGAGACAGATACAGATACAGATACAGATACAGATACAGATACAGATACAGAGGGAGAAGAGGACAGTGCGAAAAGATGGACAGGGGTATGGTTGCATGGGTAAATAGGAGCTAGGGGCAGACTGATATCAAATATTTATTTTCAAAACTTTTTATATCTTCACGTAGTATAAACTACATACATTAAACACTACTCAGGGAGCAATGTCGGAAGGAAAGAAGGGTCAGTGTATGTAGGAGAATGGTAGGGTATGGAGGGCTATGGGATATAGGAGAAGAGGGAAAGAGTATATAAAGAACAAGGTTAATTTACATCATTGCGCCTGTTATTTTTGTAATATCATAGCTTAGTACACCATTAGCTCGGTTAGTGTCAGAAATTCCATGCTAGCATTAACTGGTCCATAAAAAAGCCAAGCGATTTTATAATAACCCTCCGGCATATATTGCGGCAGTTTCTCTGTCGATATTTGACACTTATTTAACTCGTAAACCTTGCGTTCCATCGGAAGTGATATTTCCTTCTCAAATTGTGGTAAATTTGAACATTTTCCAACGCTCTTCATGACAAGATCCTTATAGTAGATATTCATAGCAGTGTAAAACGATTGAAGCGGCACCGAGTAGGGTAGCAGTTTGTAGTCGGCGCTGCCCGTTGCACTGCGATGGAAAAGTATCTCTACCTAATGACGGTATTGAGCTAAAAATTATTAAAAGAAAACATTGTGAAATCATTAAATAAGTATCTACCATAGTTTCTTCCGTCAAATCCGTATCAAGTTTTATGGTGCCTGATAATGCAAATTCAGCGCGGCTAATGCGTTCAATGCGTAAATCAGCTTTGAATGCGTCTTCATTTGATGACTGTGATGTCACCTCCAGTAGCTGATAAGTCCAAGTTCCCTATGAAAATAATGTTTCAATTAAATTAGATACTCTTACAATAGTTAACGATTCTAGTTTTACACCAAATGGACCAATGCCTGCTACAAATCTTTCAAGCAATATTGCGAAAAATATGGCAATAAGATATTCCCGAAATTTTGACATTTTATATGGAGCACGGCCAAGTGATCTATTGAAGCTATGCGCTTAGTACTTGCCGCTTTATATGCATTTAATTTATATATAAATTATTTTCAAATAATTGCCACAGTTCGTTGTCAATAGAACATTGTTCCGAACATGAAATATTCATGTACATTTCGATAGATTCCATCTCTTAAAAAGTGATATTTTTAACATTTTTGAATAGATTCATTTCATGCGATTTTTTAAGTACACAACACAGCAATCGTTTAAAAACACACCTCCAAACTGATTATTACAGTGAAATATTATTACTAGTCGATACCGGCATAAGTCTCCGTTTTGATTACTAAATATTTATTTGTGTTTAGTAATTATATAACTTACTTCCAGTGGAATTTATATCACCCTTTTCTCTTTGAGGGCGCAGAACCGTGCGTATTTTCGGTACCTAATATACCTAATGTGAACTACCTCTTACGTCAATTTAACGCGCGGTAAGCACAACAACTAGTAGACACAGAGAGAAAGTTACCAAAATAATTGCGAGACGCATACAAAGTAAGCTAGTTATGTGAGCTTGATCAGTGTATATGAATAAACGTTATCAAACGACAAATCAGTTATAAATGCGTAAGAACTATTTGTGAATTGTAGGTGTTATTAAGTTTTAAGTGAAAGTTTACGAATATAATTCACAGCATTTGAAAGAAATACATTTAAAAAGTGAAGCTAAAAACGAGTGAAAAAGAGGCAACATTAGACATAGCAGCAAACAACAGCAGCAAACTCATGAGACTGATGTTTGCATAATTCACTTCGGATATTGGATATAATTTTTAATATATGAATAATTTTTCATTGTTTGTACGGAATGGCTTCTAATATGAAATTCGAATACAAAGGAACAATATGCACATACATATATTCCGATAAATATCGAAAATAATATCCAAGACTATACGAATACGGAAACCATTAAGGGGCTAACAATTAAAATGTTCTCTGTTGGTACATGAAAACCGAAGCCAAACCTTGTAGGTCTTGAGTTCTATAGGACGTGAAACCTCCGTCTCAAATTGCGGTAAATTTGAACATGTTGCAACGTCCTTCATGATAAGATTCTTATAGTAGTTATTCATAGCAGTATAAACCGACTGAAGTGGCACCGAGTACGGTAACAGTTTATAATCGGCGCTGCCCGTTGCACTGCGATAGAAAAGTGTTTCCACCTAACAACGAAAAGGCAAAGTTTGCTAAACGAAAAACATAAAAAAGGCTTAAAAAATACCTCAGTTTCATCGGCAATAATTGCATTAAGCTTCATGGTGCCTGATAGTGAAAATTCACCGCGCTTAACGCGTTGAATGCGCAATACAGCCTGGAATGCGTCCTCATCTGACGACTGTGACCTCACCTCAAGTAACTGATAACTCCAAGTTGGCTATATATAATATAAATATAAAAACAATATTTAAAATAAACTAGACACTGTTTATTTTTACCAGAAATGTTTCAAGACAAGCGACGTTCCCTGCAAGCAATATGATCCAAAAAAGTGCAACAAAATATTATAGAAATTTTGACCTTTTATAAAGCACGGCCAAGTAAATTATGGTAGCTATGCGGCATAGATCTTTCAGCTATATATGTCATTAAATGGTTGTGCAACCATGAAGAATTCATGTAGATTCTATATCTTGAATAATAGTTTGAATAATTCTGTGATAAAATAGTCGATGGTTTATCATGAACATAACACAACAATAGCTTAAAAATCACGCTACTATCGTACGGGTGTAGGCTGAATAGTCCGTTTCCTTATAATTTAACCGCAATCCGGATGAGTTTTTGCGTCGTTTCGTAATCGTAAACAAAAAATTAAACCAGTAAAACACACTAGAGACAGAGTTGTAGTCGAAACAGTGGATTCCTCCGGTTAAATGTGCGCCGAAGAAGGTCTTTGTGAGTTATGGTACGTCGCAAAATTCACAACCTAATGAATCATTGACGGTTTGCCAAGACTTTCCAGTCTGCCCTCGTAGGGCGTGACACCATTCATTTTCCGAATGTAATTTGTTTCGTTCGAGAAGCCTCAAAGTGTGTGAACGAGGAGCAGTGGTATGGTATATTTTCATACTGTGGAACATGTGAATTTACAACGACTTAAATGAAAGCAAATCATTAAAAATGTGTTCTTGAATAGCATTTTAATGGATAGTTTAATGGTTTAGTGAATATAAATCACAGTCATTTTAAAAAGTAAGTTCCATGTGGTTAAAAAAAAATCTCCATGCCAACTTCCAAACCAATATTTCGAAGAATAACGAAATAGGACAAACACACAGATAGACAGAAGGAGAGACAGACATGAACAGGAAATTGTCAACGAAAACGATATCGGTTTAATTATTCTTTATTATTTAATTTGTCTTCTTCAAAATACATAATTTCCATAAGATGGAATACATATATTCCAACATTCGTAGCACTATTCATAGGCCAATTATTGGAATAACTTTCAGAACTTTCCGCTAATTTTTTCTAAATGGATCAGAACGCTTTCCGTGGTATGGTTACTTGTATCATCGCAACAGAAAAAAACTCACACATGAAAATGTTAGATCAGAATCTAAGCAATCTAGGCACAATACTACGAACTAATCGCATTAATTAAGCAGTCAAGTATACTGCTGTCCTCTCATTCACTTTCACTCCAAACCATCGATCATACCACGTACTTATCTAATAACGGTACATGCTATTCTCTTACAATATTTGCAGCGAACTGCATAAACATATGCAATACAAAGTAAGAGACAGAGACAAGCGTTGCTCGTATGTATTTTCTCTTGTTGTTTTGCTGATATGTCTTATATTTATACTCATTTTCTTGTACTGTTCATCATCGTGTTTACATGCTTTTATTAGACTTCATTTGGTTTTAAATGGTTTCAATTAAAAACTTACTCTTAAGATTTAATAGCACTTATAATTCACAAATAGTTTTTACTACTCAAGGCACTCATATATTTGGCAATGCTATAAAAATTCAGAAGCTAGACTTCTGAGTAGACTGAACTGTTATTTTTGAGACTGCATCAGATATCCTAGAGTGCTATACGTCAAATAATTTTCTAAACTTTTCCTCTATAAACAAGCACAATACTCGTATATTATGCATATGCATGAGCAAACAATATTTATTTATATAAATTTTTTAAAAATATGCAAAATTCTCATAGGCTTAGATTGGCTGCTGTTTATTAAAATTTTTCTGTTTAATACACATTCAGATCAATTTTTATAAGAAATACCATGCTGAAATTAGCTGGTCCATATAAAAGCCAAGCAACTTTGTAATAACCATCCGGCATATACTGCGGCAGTTTCTCCGTCGATACGATACACTTATCTAACACGAAGGTTTTGCGTTCTATGGGACGTGATATTTCCTTTTCAAATTGTGGTAAATTTGAACATTTTGCAATGCTCTTCATGGCAATTTCCTTATAGAAGATATTCATAGCAGTGTATATCGATTGAAGCGGCACCGAGTAGGGTAGCAGTTTGTAGTCGGCGCTGCCCGTTGCACTGCGATAGAAAAGTATCTCAACCTAGTGGCGACAAGGCGTTGAAGAAGAAGAAATTACAAATTTTTTTAAGTAATTAAATATCTACCACAGTTTCATCCGTCAAATCCACATCAAGCTTTAAGGTGCCTGATAGTCCGAATTCACCGCGCTTAACTTGTTCAATGCGTAAATCTGGTTTGATTAGGTCCTCATTTGTAGATTCTGTTGTCATCGACAATATATGATAGGTATAAGATCGCTATAATGTAAATATGAAAATAATTCAATTTAGATACTTTTACAATATTTAAATGTGTTTAATTTTTACCTGAAATGGCCCAAGACATGTGACGAACTTTGCCTGCAATATAATCCAAAATAAAGCAATAGGATATTCCAGAAATTTTGACATTTTGAAAGAGCACGACCAAGTTAACTATGGAGGCTATGAGCTTAAAAATTGCAGCTTTATATGCAAATAATTTACAGAAATACATGCCAAATAATTACGAAAGTTCGGTATCATTAAATAGTTGAGTAACAACGAGGAATTCATGTACATTTCGATAGATACCATCTCTTAAAAAATACTATTTTTAAAAATTTTGAATAGATGCATTCCATGCAATTGTTTATCATGTAGGTACATAATACTGCAATAGTTTAAAAACTCACTTCCAATATGATTAATGTGCTTCTAATAATTGCTTGTGATGTAACGCTTCAGTTTTGCTGTCTGAATATAAACCAACGATTCATTATAATCCGTAGAAAAATGATTTTTAACAGTGTATATAGGGTGTATTTAACTGTAAAACTGTATATAACATAGTGTAGCAAGCCTCAATAGTCCCACAAAGTACATATATAGCTGATCAACGCGATAAGATTAGGGGATTCAGTCATGTCCGTCCGTAAATCCATCGGAGAAAAAAGATTTCTGACTAGAGAAGACTTATAGAAACTAAACTCACGCTATAGACTCTCTAGGTGCCGCACTTAAGCTTAAGATTTTATAACTCGGAACCGTAGTGATAAAAAAAAATATGTTCAGTCCGGATTTGTACAATTTGTACCTAAAGGTCCGTCCCTCCGTCAGACGTATGAGACAACAGATCTCAGAAACAATAAGAGCTAGGGTAAAGGGGTATATTAAGTTTGTGTAAAGGTATTATTATTATTATTATTTATGTACCAAATCTTATTCATATGCCGAAAGTTTTTCAGGTATATAACATTTTTTTATATACTGGTTATGGTATCAAACACTTTTCCAGTGGATCTCATTTCTCCCGGTACCCTCTATACACATATGCATCAAATCTGCGTCAAATAATTCTGGAATATGACAAATTTGGATTTTATCTTATATAGCGATGTGACTCCTCCTATTTTTCCAGTGTATTTCATTATTTCAGTAGTCGTTTACATATGTATGCACCATCTCTTATTTGAAGTAATTGATCCGATCATTTTACCAAATTTTTATAGCCAGAAATCTTCTCCTAATCGATAGAAACACAGAGATCTTTCTCTTGCTTTGGTTCTCTATCATTTTCCAAATGGTACATAACCAAAATCCTTTTCCTGATCGAGAGTGACATGCATTTTCTAAGAATCGGCTAAATAGTTGCGGAGATATTAGGAATTTGGTTTTTCTTCTGAATGGGTTCACCTTTTTTAAAAATTATATATGTACAGCCTTTAGTACTCAGGGATTGCATAGATTTTCTCAAGTAGAAGACTTTTTTTGAATTGCTTCTGTACTTCCCGAGATTACTCCAAACATATGAACGATTTTTACTTCTTTATTTAATCTATGTCCATCTGGAATAATGTACCTTTGAAATAGTGAAATAGTTTTTCAAATATTAAAATATTTCATCAATTCTAATAAAATATCGTGCATATGTACAGATCGGACCACTAAAGAATAACATTAATGGTTCATATAAGAAGTTTTAGGCTGAAATCAGAGTGCGCGCTAAAAGCGATACGATAATATGGTGCCATCTCGCACTGCAAACCACTGTTTGCAGTTTCTTATGTGATCGCTCAAAAGCTGTTAAGGTGCAAGCGAAACCATAAGCAAATACAAGCGATAAAGCGAGTACGAAGTGAGAAAGCAGTTTCGAAACTGCTTTCTCGCTTCGCGTTGGCTTTTGCTTTGTTGTAATCGCTTCTTTTTTGCATGATTTTGTTTTTCGCTTTCAGTGTGACATCCTCTAGCATAGCTTATAACATGAAAAATTTTATTGCATCTGGTTTTTACTCATATACTATAATTCTGTAAATACAAAGTAACAATTTTCAAATATAGATAAATTATGGAAGATTATGGAAACTATGCCAATTATATGTAATTGAACAAACCTAAAAGATCTTTTGTTCAATTTGTAAGAAAACCTCAAAAGTAAAAGTAAACGGTCCATAGCCTTGCGCAACCACTTTGTAAAACCCATCCTGCAAATGTTGTGGAAGTTTCTCTGTCGATATTTTGCATTGTTTCAACTCGTATGTTTTGCGTTCCAAAGGACGTGTCACTTTATCCGTAAACTGCAGCATATTGGAACATGTTGCGACACTCTTCATGATAATATCCTTATAAAAGTTATCTATTGCATCGTAAATCGGTTGGCGCGGCACTGAATATGGCAACAGTTTGTAGTCGGAGCTGCCCGTGGCGCTGCGATAAATAAGCACCTCAAACTGTTGGTGAAGAAGTAGTATAAAACATTTATATTCCAATTATTGATTACCATTCTCCATAAATGTTTTAATTATCCTACCTCATAATCGTCATCTATATCGGTGTTGACGATTATAGTTCCTGTGCAGGCAAAATCTGAACGGCTAACTCGTTCCACGCGTAAATCAATTTTCAAGTCCTTCTCATTTGATGTTGTAGCTTTTATCTCTTTCAAAGTATAAGTCCAAGTGCGCTATAAGTAAGTGGAATTTACATCGTATTTTCTTTATTTTTATACCAATAGAAGCCTTTCTATTTACCTCATCAGCGCCAAAGGATGCCGCGCGACATGCGAGTAAAATGATGCAAAACGTGTAAGCGAGATACTTTATGAATTGTGTCATTGTAAGCTGTTTTTTGTTTTATTTTTTTTTTTTCATAAATTACTGATGCTTTTTAATTCGGAGCTGCACTTATATATGAAGTTTAGAATAGTTGAGAAATATCAATTGTTATCCGTACTTGTTCGGAAATTGTCATTGAAATTTTCATGTAAAATTCCATAGATTGAATCTTTTATAGCACGAATTGCAAATTTCATAACCTAGAAGCGTTCAGATAAATGATTACTCGTAATTACTTCCCTATCTTGATTTGTGCTGAGTTCAGTGTTAGATTCAGCTGGGGACTACAGAGGCTCGAGCCAGCTTCAAATTTTGGTTTGATATAATTTTCCATAGAAAGATCACAAGACGTACCTACGAAATAGTTTATACACTGAAAAAAAATGTTGTATGAAATGGTTATCGAGTCCAAATTTTCACATAAAAAATCAAATTTTAAGCAGAAATTGACTGAAATAAACAAATCATGTGGGAGGCAGGTTTGTATGGGGCTACCCCTTAAGGTGGATGGGACAAGGTCATTCATATATATGTGCGCGGTGGATTTGCATTTGCATTTGGTGGTTTGCACGAATGCAAAAGCATTACAACATTACAACATTATAGATATCTTTATAGAACTATCGAGAACGAAAGTACGACTGCCACAAACTAAGTTACTAGTCATGGGAAATGCTATTCGTCAAAGTATCTCGCACACACTAACGTTATCGATAGGTTTGTCCGTAAAGCTCTCGTAAAAATGTTCGTTGACGATCTTATTTTCGAACTTTTTTTATCGATTGGCCAACGCCAACTAAAAAGTTGTAAGCGTGTAAAACAAATATCATTTGTAGATTGTGCTGAATTGGTAAAAGTCAAATCAGTATTAAAAATTCTTTCTGTTTCAATCTTTCAATAAATCTTCGATCTGTATAATAAATTATATAAATTACTTTGTATTGTATTAACAATACGTAAATGTGCTTATCACGATCAAGAGAAAATTTCATGAAGCATGAAACAAAAAAAAGCAAACTTTAAAGAAAATCGCAAACATTTTGCAATTGCGGTCAATGCATATAAGAGATACAGCGACATCTGCATTGTATTGGCAATGTATCTGCAAAATTAAAGCAACAGCAACAACAATAACAACAACAATTGTAACGATACGAAAATGTCATTTATGGTTATGTTAAATATAAAACAAATTCAATACTACGAAAAGACAAAATGATAAGATCACGATTGCTGCTCATGTTATTGCTGAGAGAATGATCGCAAACCAAACCGAACTGAACCGACGACGAATGCATGTACATACAAGAAGTATCTACAAGTATACAAAGGCTTAACCAAAGATCAACCGATCGATTGATGATCGCAGCAAGAGCAAGAAAAAAAAATAAATAAAAAAGTAACAAAGAAGCGAAATAGCGACAAACAACGACGTCTGGCTGGCACAGGTTGAACAAAAGGTAAAAATTTAATTGCAACCCACGTTGCAACGACAGCAAACGAACCATGCAACATACTCCTCGTGCAGCATGTGCAGATACCAAAACGCTGCACAGATTGACCGATATAATGAGGCAGCAGCAGCAGCAGCAGCATGTGAATGGCAGCTACTTGTTGCAACTGTGCCAGTTACATAGCAACACACACGCTGCACTCCTCGCGATCACTCTATCACTCTATAGCTACATGCCACAACGTCGTTTTATATCGCGTACACAGATTTTCGTGATAAGCTGCTGTAGATACTCATTGCAGTACACGTTGTATAGCGCGAGAGTCATCGATCGTACACGGTACACCTATACGAGTATATATAAATATATTGTATATCAACTGGCGCATGTGTTGCTTGATCTGTTGTGAATCGGTATCACTGTCCAGCCGCTATAGAAAGAAATATTACCAGCAATGCGCAGCAATAATAGCATTCACTGGTACTGCTAAACAAGCGAAAAATTCCAGTAATGAGCAGCAGAAATCGTAAGTAAAATTGGTAGTTAAAGTAGCAGGGTCAATTTTTATATAGATTGAGCTACAGATACATATATACATAGAAAGCGTATCAATTAAGTTTTGTGTATGACTTTTAAATTGTCTGTTCAGTAAATTGCATGCACATATTTCGAACTGTATTGAAAAATCGGAGCACAGTTGTATGAAACACGTATAAAACAGTATTATACATTTTCTACATGCAAAAAGGTTCGTCTATGTATGAAACTTCGCAATATGAAATGTATAAAATGTTTTAAAATCTATTTCAGCTGATGATGAGGTCGAATGTTTACTTATGAAAATTGCCCTTTAAACAACTGAAGCAAAAAAAACAATGCAAAATCAAACTAAAGTATCAAATTAATTTCATAACTCTTTGAGGTGTACGAAGACTGTCAAACCAGAATCTCAAAGTTGAGATACGAAAAATAACACTAATCAAATAAAAATTAGAGTTTTTTGTTCTTGTTAGGTGGTGCATTATCTTGCAATATAAAAACAGATTCTTTCCTTTGGAATATTCGGACCTAACATGTAGAATTCTCGACCACAAACGATGTAAAACGATGTAAATAATATTATCCATTGACAGTTTGACCTTGAAGAATTTCCTTGTGAACTATACCCTTGGAATCATAGAAAGTTATCTACATTGTCTTGATTCTTGACTTCTGAAAACGCAATTTTTTAGGTTTTTGTTCATTTTTAGACTTTCATTCTGCAGATTGTCCATTAGTTTCAGGATCATATTTAAAACACCATGCTTCATCACCAGCAATGAAAAACTACTGTTATTAAAACGTGTGTCATTTTGTTACCTGTCAAACGATTAGCACGAACTTAGCTGCTTTCGAACAGCTAGTAGAGATCTGAAGATTTGCGGAAACTTCGCAGAAAGTTCATCCACAGTTAATCTGCGATCGTCACGAAGCGAATTTTCGATTTTTTTCACAATCTCGTCAGTCACAATTGAAGTTCTTTCGCTCCTCTGAACATCATGCACAGACGTTAAACTCGCGACACCACTTGTACACACTAGTACGATTCATAGCTTTATTACCATATGCAGTTTTCACCTCATTATAAATATCAAACGCTGGTTTTCCCTTCCAAACGAGATAATGGATGACGCCGCGTATGCCGCACTGTGTTGTCGCGTCGACAGTTCTCAACGTACTGACCTTGAACCGGTCTCGTTGCAAAGGCGAGAATTCAGGCTACACTGCAGTGTTGCCAACATGACGAAAATAAAATCACTCCGGCCGTGAGTGCCTCAGTACACTTACTTTGTGGATATACCTCGTAGTTCCTGATATCTGTTGTCTCATGCATCCAGACGTTTACTTATAATACACAATTTTCAGTTTATACCTTGTATTCTTTCAAAACACTTCATTTATCCACACTTGAATCCCTTTCAAATAGAACTATTTCTCAAATCTTTTCAAATAAACGTTTATTTCAGCGATGACCTCAACGTTGTAACCAAATCTCTTTCCGCCGTAACATTTTCAAATACTCGCCGTTGATTGTTTTGCCGCTTTTAGATAATCAATCTGAATTATGACGCATACATTCCAAAAAAAACTATCGCTTTGACAGTACTAGCTTGTTCTTGTTAGGCGCCGATCTGCCTAAATAAATTAGCTGTTTCAACTGTGCTTTGGTCTATGCTTCCGTCAGTAGTTAATTTGACGTCTTCAGCGCTATGTTTGAGATTAGATGAGTAGATGTTTGAGCTCATTTGCAAACAGTCTTAAAAGCTGAAGCAAATGCGTCACGAACTTCCTCCAACTCGACTTATCGTTTCATACTAAAAAGCAACAAAGATGTGCATACAATTTGAAACACGGTAACACTTCAAACTGACAGTTAAATCAGCTGGCTGAATGCTCAGTTTAAGTAGGTTCGTTTCTATTTGAACTACAAACAGTTTCAATACTCATATGAGACGAAAAACAAAACGCTTGAGCAGCTCATATGAGAACTCATGTTTCAATTTTGAAAGTTTGTTCACAAGACTCTGCGATTAATTCCAATTTTTAATCAACTAACTTTAAATATCCTTATAGAAAAATTAGAGCGCTACGAAAAATGCAGAAATATTTCAAATGTGCTCATTTCTTATTATGATTCTCTCATTGAACTTCAATTTCCAAATTTCATTCGAAGTTTCATTTCAAACTAACACTTCTAAGCCATTGTAATGAAGAAGTTAGCACATCTCTAAACTGGAAATCTAACTTTGTTACTGGAAGTAGATATATCACAGCTGATTTATCACCAGTGAAATACGATATTTATTATGTTTACTAAACTTAAGATTTTCCGGTTAAGTAATTCAAACCATGCCAGTTAGTTAGTTTGGCTTGTATCGGCGCTATTAAAGCGCTATAAAACTAACTTAATCACGCCTTCGCAAAGTGCTAAGATACAAAATAGTGCAGAGGAAACAAACGAGCACCAAACGTACAAATTGCGGTCAGTTGAAGTTCAAAATCCAAAAGAAATAAAATTCGACAAAAAAAAAAAAAAAAAAAACTATAAACGATAATTAATAGAGAGATAATCTAACTAGAGAAGAAGAGTTCGACTTGACAAATCTTATGGCAGCGCAAACGAAATGAATTATTTTCCCAGTGAAAGAAAATGCTAACGAACTACATAATGTTCCTTTTGGTTTTTCCAATGAAATGAAGTTCTGGGCAGGGAGAACGCTTCAATCGAATAGAGCCAGCACATCGTGTACACATAAATCTTATGGTTTCGAATAGTCACATGGAGTGAGAAAGATGCAAGAAGTGTAGCAGGTTGCAGCAATATTTCAACACTAGAACGGAACCAGAAAGAAAACGCGAGTATGCTCGACTTCGAGATACGCTGTATCTTATTTAAGACTGTTTATATGAATTATAGATTATATGCTTTAGTAATCGGGTCTGACCAACTGCGGAATGGTTTATTAGAATTGAGGAATTATTAAGTTAAACTATACATATATAAATTGAAGTTGCCTGCTTATCATGGCTGTATGTTAATCTCCAATCTGAGAAACTACTGCACTGATTTTAAATTTGTTTTCACAAATCGACAGGCATGTTCCCGTGGAAGCTTTAGGTATATTATAGGCGTTACGTTAATTAAGAGAAAGACTAAATTCGTTATACTATCTCAAAAACTATTGAACGCAGCTGGATTAAATTTGGTTCATAAGGGAAAGGACCAGTAGATAAATGGGTGTTGCCTCGTCCCCATATACGAGAAATACCAAACTCGTTGCACCTCAATAACTAACTATATAAAGCGAACTTTGCTCGACTCGAAAAGTGAGTGGTGCACCGCTCCCAAAATATCTCTTACATTTTGGTACATTATATCTCAGCAACACAAGGGACAAATTATGTATTTTGGAAAAATAGGCGAAAGTTTTGCATGAGATTAAGGAAATCATTAAAAATAGGATTAACTGGAGAATTTGACGGTGCCCTTGATAATTATGTGAAGCGTTCGTAAAAAAAAGCCACCATATCAAATGTTAAATGATTTTGTCAGTAATGAAAAATCATTGCAAACTCCCAGAAACTGGGTGGAGAAATTATGCACTAAAAAAAGGGGTTAGCCCGTCCGTAAGAAATAACCATATCAAATTTAAAGTTGATATTGTATGTAATAAATAAGTTTTTCATACAAAAATCCAAAAATGAGTGGTGGGTTTATATGGAACTAACCACAAAAGTGAGCGGAACACACTCCTTCGTATTGTTGTGGTGCGTTCGTTCATAAAAAGCCAAGATATACCAAATTTGGCCTTTCTAGCTTAATTATATAAGAAGAAAAACCAAACAATTAATACAAAAACTTAAAAATGAAGTTCAAGTTATGTGGGTGCTTTCCCTTTTTATGGTTCGCTCGGAACTTAGGCGATATATTTTATTAATATTTACGTTAGAAACACAAAATTTTAGCTATTCTAGCGTAATAAAGAGCAAAATCAAACAAATTTTCTTACAAAAACTTGAAAATGGGTAAGATTTCGTTGGAGGCTACCCCTCAAAATGCAGTGGCCATGTGCATTGAATACTAGTTATCTGAAAAAGGTAACAAAGAGTCTAAATATTCAAACTGGAAGTTTGTACCTCTTATAGCATTGGCACACTCAGGGTGGGGGTGGTTCTGCAGAACGTGCTCCCCACTCCAACAGAATTTTTATTCATTACAAAAAAACTCTTTTTGCTTCATTTTCATAAAATAATAGATTGTTTTTTAGCAAAGTTACGAACGCCTCTAAGGAGGAGACAGTATAATGGATTCACTTCTGCTTATAATCTCCGAGATCTATTCAAACAGACATACAGATGAAGTGACGAACATGTCTATATTGTCTGTCTGCCGATGCTTATCCAGAATATATATATATATATATATATATATATATATATATATATATATATATATATATATATATATATATATATATATATATATATATATATATATATATATATATATATACATATACATATTAATACCTCTGCCTGTTACAAACATTTTCACAAACTTAATATACGCTTTTACTCGTCTGTGTACAGGGTATAAAAATTCTATGCAGTTACAACTTCAATTTCAAATGTTATCACTGGCAATCGTTCAAGTCATTTGTTGAACTAAGAACTTCGCTGCATTTGAATGTGAATGTGACTTGAGTGTGTGGAGCAGTATTTGCCACAAAAATACAAGAGTAACAGCCGCAACCAGCTGTGGAGATACATTTCCATTTTATATTAAAAACTTGACTAGACAAACACGAATTGCAGCTTAAGTTCAACAATAGCAACTAGCAGCATGCTGCACGACAACACATCACATCAAATTAAATTGAATTTGCAAACTGCAAAATGTATCTGCAACTCTTGCAGTTTTGTATCTTAACAATTCAAAAGACATACTGGCATAATGTAAATGTGTATTCCGCCATAGGTGGTTAATCACCAATTAAGCACAACATTGTACAAATTTGTAAAATGCAAAAGAAGGGCAAACAACTTACAGATACAGATACAGATACAAAACGAAAACTAAAACTAAAACAACAAGAGGAGAACCGTCATTCTTTATAAAAAAAAATAAAAAAAACAAACAAAAAAACAAAACAAAACGTAAAAAGCATACCAGAAACCTTTTTCATGTCACTATTTGTCACTTGCCGTCACACGGTGCTGTAACAAAAAACAAGTTACTTTAAAATGGCTTGATTAGCTACACGAGCAAAGTATCTAAGCATCGCAGTAAAGTATCTGCTTGTAGGTATCTTTAATTCAGCAAACGAAACAGATATTAAGCTTAAGCAGACCAGAAAAAATTGATTCATTAATCTTGGCTTTTTTTTTGTCTTTGTCTTTGTACAAGTGTAGCTAACCCATTCTATGTCTCCACAATGTATCTAGCTACATATTTCATGCATAAATCTTATCTAATTTGGTAATTAGTTTGCATAATCTGTCACGCTGTTGAGGCTTTGGTTTGTAGATATTGTGCTGCAAAGTGACATGGAATTTGTGCTCAGCTACTTAGTAAGTATTGTGGATACTACTCGTAAGCTCGTAGCAGGTATTCGAGTCATTAACATAAAAACTGATTTTTTATTGATTTTTAAATGCTGAGAAGGCTATCTACTATTCTTGAGAATTTGATAAAATATGCATTCGCGCTAGATCAAAGCAATCTGTTAGTGTGTTTGAGAATTAGCAATGCTGCATAAATTTTGAAATTTGATTAGGTGAGATAATGATGTGGAAAAGTTTCATGCTGTGTCGATATATGACAAAACTGGAAATTTTAAATTCGGGTATTTATGATGGCTGAAAAAGACTTGATTAGTGATTAGTCGAACAGTTTGCTAAAGCGACTTCTGCGACTGTTCTTCTGTGACTTCTATGAAAATTTTGCTACACAAGATTTTTAATGACATGATTGATAGTATCTACCAAGCTGGATTTATGCATAAGGTGACGTATTCCGCTGTGGTGACTTTCTTAAATGCTTTGAACATGAAATAAAAAAGTTCGAAATGGTCTATTTTAAATAAATACCTTCCGAACCATTAAACTGTAGTGTAATCAGTTAGGAAAGACGTTAAGTATACAGGTAGTATTTGAAATCCACCGAGCGGTATCAATATATATCTTGACATATAGTCTGATGAACAGCTTTTGTCAAAACAAAAACAAAACAATAACATCCACAGGAGGCATTGTTGTATGACCGCCGATGCAAGTTTTTACTCGACATGTATCGATACTTTCTTTCAATAAGTGAGTACTTTTTTGTGATGCTCTAATTCGATATCTATAAGTACTCATCGGATAATATCAATTACACTGATTCGTGTTCAGCTTAAAAAATCCATTCGGAAATACTAGCTGCCATCTTATTCGCAAAATTCATCTAGGCCAGTGTTATCAATGGACAATATTATTAACCCCTCAAGATGGCCGAAATGGCTTACAGCATGCTTTCAATTGTGAGTATTTCAGATTGAAGCAGTGGTAATAATGGAGACAGTTTAGCTGCTGCATAAAGAAATCCACAAGAACATGAGAGTCTAAGCAGACTTTCAAAGCAATTGTGCTAATCAGTCCTAAGTAATCAGTTCTAAGTAAGTTCAAAATGTTATTTCTCCACAAAACGAAAACAGTTCAATTAATCACCATTGCATGCCATACACATATTCCAATCCTTCATTCAAACTTCCAGATACTTTTCATAGGCTGATTTTAGAAATTCTGCAAAAAAATACACCATTCTCGGCATGCCTAAACCATCGTGCATAAAACTTTGCCTCGCTGCAAGTGGCTGCTGATTTTGAAGCTTAGTATTCTTCCTTTGTTTTATATTCTTCAACTTAAGTAACAAAATAAAATAAAAAAACAGCGATTTAACACAAGAAAAAGACAGTATAGCTTGCATACACTTAAACTTTAATAGCACTTATAATACACAAATAGTTTTTGCATATCTTGTGTTAAATGCAGCTTTGGCCTCAACGAAGTCAAAGATTTTTAATATTATTTTCTTTCCCAAATTTCATGATATGCGATTCTCTGAAAGCGGAGACAGAGTCACCAAATCTATTTGCGAATTTGTCTTCGCATATATCTCATTTTTCTTTAACTAACATTCATAATTTTGAGTAAGCCTGATGCGATGCGGGATCAATACTGTTATCAATGCTAAACTATGTCAGAGTGAAAGCATTATAAAGTCCTAAAAAATCCTGTTTTAAAAGAAATATTCCCAGAAATTTTGCATAAACAACAACAAAGTTATGAAAATAATAATGAAGAACAAGAAATCAAAAGCAAAGCAAAGCGATAAAGAAGTTTCAAAACTGTTTTCTCGCTGCGATAACGCTTTATAGCTCTAACTCGCTTTCCGTTTCGCTTGCACTCTGACACCTAAGAAAGCATTGGTTTGCAGCTTAATGTAGCTTAGTATTATCGTAATGCTTCTGGCGTGCACTCTGACGTCAGCCTAAAACCTAATACAATTATATTTTTGAAAGCAATATTATGATTCCCAAAATCGATGTAAATTCGCGTTTAAAACAATGGCTTAAAATCAACCTAAAGTAATCAAAACTCACATTTAGACGTGATGATAATATATGCTACAGCTGTATTAAGTTCATATGGACAGGCAAACGCGCTAGAATGTAGCTTCCATGTGAGAACAACGATTGATGAGGCGTTAGAATCGGAACAATGGAACACCATATTTGACTATTAGAAACCTTCAAAGCAATGTGTACTGTATACAGTTCGAATGCAACAGAATCACTCACCAACAGCTGGCGCAGTTGGGGCTGCATCATCATCATCATCGCCATCATCATCATAATTGAATTTGCGGTCAGACACATATAGCACAGGACCTAAACGGCAATCGTTCAAATCGACCGATATCAGACAGTGAAGGCACAGAAACTACATTTTGAATTATTGAAATTCATTTTGACGTATTTTGACCAAAGTATACAGAGATATGTATTGTAGTATATGTACGATATACTAATGCCACACACACACACAGCAAACGTGCGAATGCCGAGCGAAATGATGTGTCACAAATGTTTGGCTGCAACTAGCCACCATGGATGCCTTTGGCCAATGCAGTTCAGACGGATGCTGACGCTATATGAGGCTCGAGCTAATGCTTCAATGAATACTGCTTAAAATTCATTTCATTTATCAACGCGTGTGCGTTTGTACACACACATTGGTGGCGAACAAGCGCTTCAGTTTTTGCACAGTGTAAAATTTTTGTAAATTTTGCGAAATATTTTGCTATCTTCCATAAAAGTGTTGAATCTAGAGAAAACTTCTGCAATTATAACAGAACATAGCTCATTACTTTAACTTTCAGACAATATATTCAAATTTCAATTCTAGAAATTAAGTTTACATCAAGTCTTGAGTTCATCTGGAAGCCTGTGAATGTCATCGTCATCACCATCGCGTCAACCATGTCTCTCTACTACAAAAGAATTATACCGTTTCTAGGGTTGTAAAAGTATAGGATTCGAAGTCTCAAAGGAGATTTATGTGGTATCAAAACGGACCGTGGTTGGATTAACTCACCCGATTTGTAACTCACCTGACCATTCTAATCTAACCTACCCAAGGCTATTCACACCTAGTTGATTAGTTGATGAGAAAATGAAAAAGTGCATAATTACCAACCACAAAATGTATGGTGAAAAGAAGTAGCCAAATTTATTAATCACTCAACTCAAACTCAACGACATCTACACGTGTTTTTACATATTATTAGAAAATAATTTTGAAATGTTTTGAACTAAATTTGAAAATCAGTTTGGTATTTTTTAGGGTGGAACAATGGAATTGGATCAAAAGCCACAGCCAGAGGTGCAAAATATATCATGTTACCTTTGAATCTTACTCCAATACTTCCGCGAGACGTTCATTTGCTGCTGGTGACAACATTGGTAGAAAGCCTTAAGTAATCAGAAGGTTTTAAATAGAGCTCAGTGAGCAAGAAAATGGAACAATATGTATTCAAACAACTTATAACATTACACAAGTGTAATAAGCTTATTTACAGATGGTTTCTTAACAAAAGAAGGAGCTGAGCCGACATCAGTTTTATGCTGTATCACCGGAGACTAGTGCACTGATCAGCTCTCCGTAATGCAATAGTTTTGCAGCTTTAAAATAAAAAAGAAAAAGTAACAGGTTTGTTTCCGCAGCGACAGTTAAGAAAATGACCAGCTGCCTGTGTTTCCGCAATTCGATGTGTTGGGTACTTGTTAGCTGAAGTAACTAAGACGCTGAGACTTTGCGCTCAGCGTCTTCTTATGCTAGTCAATTAACTAGTGAAATTAATAATCCTTTTTCACTGGTGCGGTAACTAGTTCATCAGTACTAGGGAGGGGCTAGTCGATATTAGTCCATACAGAAAATAACTTTTGAAAGTTTTGAAAGTGCTTGGATACACTGTACTTTTTTTCTCAATCAGCCAATATTACAATAGTATTTGACCAAGTTGGACAATCAAAGCCATATTTATAGGTTTATTGACTTCTATCAATCTTACAATTTAACTCTGAAAGTCCGTATTTTAATTTAGGATCTAGCTTTTAATGCACAGTTAAGGTCGCAGTTAGCTAACTGTAGATTAAACGTATGCTATTGTATAAACTTTCAGCTAAAAGATTTAATTTCTTCAAACGAGATTAAGAACCTTAGCATCGATTTGTTTGCTAGGTGTGTATGAACCGTCCGTGAAAATGTGAACTTTGGTAACATGCACTAGCATAAAATTCAAAAAAACAGTTTTACTGAAACCAACCAATAATACTCGTACCTAAAACGCAATTATCTCCATCAATAAAGCGTATGCTAGCACAGATCCCAATAATTTGCATGCCAAGAAATTGAATTTTAGTTATGTTCTGTGAGAAATGAAAAACGCAAATAAGCATTTTCTTAATCTTCTATAGTTCTAACAAAGTACCATTTAAACTCTTCTTTCTTCAGCCAATTTAAACGTGAGGACGTGAGGAAGTGAGGACGTGAGGACGTGAAGACGTTCAAAATTATGCAATAGACTATGATGCAGTTCCAGTTTCCAGATAAACGGACTCCACCCTTTACCACTATCACACATGCCAACAAAAACTTCAATTCCGACAAATCTTGAAATCTTGTGTGAAACGAAAAATAATGAAAAACCATGTGAAAACAATCGGTAATTCCGTACTGTACATACTGTGCAGTGAATTGTACTCATTTTGATACTCGTTGATGACTGACACGGCGAGTGAGTTGATATAGGGAAACTTCTATACATAATGTTGATGATGACTATGATGGCGATGCTGATGGTGATGGTGATGGTATGTTGGGAATAAGTTTGTTTGCTTTGTTGTTGTTGCTGTTGTTGTTGCTGTTGTTATATTTTGCCAGTGTTCAGTTTGAGTTTTGGAACGCATTGCGCAAAAGTTAAAATGGAATTTGCACTGAAATCGCGTTTTCAAAATGAGTTTTAATTGCAAGTTTTCCTAATGCATCAACGCAAAACGGGTGTGCTTAACTGTGTGTACGTACGTACATTCATGTATGTATCTATTAGTATGTGTGTGCCCCTATTAGTGTGTGCCTGTGTATCTGTATTTGTGTGGCATTAGTGTGAAATTCGTTAAAATTTCGTGCACGTTTCCTCTTAAATAGTGTAAAATTATGTGCTTTATGATAATTTGCATGAGTAAGTGTTTGTATACTGATAGTAGTACGTATGGTAGTATATGTTTATGAGTTTGTGTATCTATGTGTGCGTTTGTATATTTGCGAGATAAGTATGTATTGTGTATTTGTGTGTATGTGTGTGTGCGTGTTTTTTTTTTTTTTTTGTATATTTTTCAACAGTTTGTGTGCAAATTCGGCGTTTTGCAAATGAATTCAAAAATGCACTAACCACAACTCACAATACTTCATTCTCCCACAAAACCCACTTGATACGCCTGCAGCAAATAGCATTTGCACTGTGTACATTAAAAAAAAAATACAGCGAAATTTTATTATCTGTATTTGAATTGTTTTGTTTTATTATATAGCTGTATGTTGAGGAATATAAATTGCTTTTTCAATATAAATCTTAAATGAAAATAGTATATTAATTTTAATTCGGTATGTCAGAAGCTGTTCTGCATTTGTGCATGTTTTAAATGAAATATACTTTGGGCAATGTATCTCGTATATATATAACGATCAGAGAAAATTAGTTTCTTAATGGTTTTAAATGAATGGCTTTTAAAAGAAGATTCACTTGGCACTTACCTCCTTGGCACTTACCTTCTGGTTTATGAAAATCCATCGCCGCATCTATAGCTGTCGCTCTGTTGTTGAAGTTAGAAGTGAGATTAGTCTAGCTGTCTGGCAACTCTTAAAACAGAGGTCAATACTTAACATAACCTGGAAGAGCGTCTCGAAATTTTCTTTTCTATGATTTTCTACTGTTGTTGAATGACGAAGTGTGCGACTCTGCAATCATTCCTCCATAGTCTGAGTAGCTTGGTGGAAGCGATCGCCCAGTTTTTTACTCATGTCCCCAAGATTTTCAGGAAAGCTATTTAAGTGGCTGTGCAGGTAGTGCACTTTGATGCTCATGTTCCATCCAAGACGCTGGAAGTGAGACAACAGGTCTTCAACATGCTCAACATAAACATCATTCGTTTAATTGCCTAAGAAATTTGAAATAACTCAAACAAACAAACATGTCCCATATATATTGTTCTCAACTTCTGACATTAAATTGCTGAAATCTGAATCGCCCAAGTGCATGCTTTTAACTTTTCTGAACTCAGATACGTAAACTTCCTTGAAATATACTTGAAAAATTCTTAGCTCTGCTATTCCATAAACATATAAAGCAACTATATTTGGTATTTTAGTTTCTTTAGCTCTGATATTTCTCTCTTTCAACCGGGAAGCTAGTAATTCAGAAGAACTTTAAGACAGTTCAAGGTCTCTAATTAAATTATGCAGCTCGTTTTGATTGAATAGTCTAGTAGTAGGAAACGAACACGTCATTGCTGGCGCAGCTTAGCTCATCCAACTCTTCAGAGTTTTGTAGATGCAGATGGTAGTGATAAAAATATATCATTCGAACTCCTTGCAGATCTAATAGATGATGTTGGTGTGGAGTAAATCCAATTCTGGTTGATTCCTGATATACTCACAAAACACAACAGCAGTTATCATGTTTATTGAAAGCTTCACGTCAGTTCATTGGAGGCCGGAACTTGAAAAAGATGCTCTTCTTAGTGTCCCATCAACATAATTCCACAGAACACAGATTTTGCAAACAACACTGGGTACCCAGTTTTTGTTTTTTGTCTTTAATGGAAAACTAAAGAACATTAAATTTTCCATTAAAAGCCCTAAAAAAGTTAAAAACTGACGGAAAATACCAGCGTTTCTGAGCAAAAAGAGCAAGTGTGAAGAGTATGGAAGCTAGAGATGGGCGCGTGCCGTGCTTTTTGTTGTGACAAATGGTCATTGAAAATTGCATTATACGTACAGCCTCTGGAAAAGGGCCCCCATGGATATTTTAGTGATTTACTATTTAAATTTTGGCTTAAAATGGTTTCCGTTTGCTTTTCGAGTTAATACTTTTTTCATATTCCGCCCATTTTTTCGGGTAGCTCCCATACAAACTCACCGCCCACTTTAGAGTTTTTGTATGAAAAACATTTTTATTGTACTTAATATCAACTTCATTATTGATATAGTAACTTAAAGTAGACGGATGCTTGATATATACATTAATGGGTGGAACCCGCCTATTATTTTATCTAGCTCCCATACAAACCTACTGCCCACTTTTGACTTTTTGTAAGAAAATTTCTTTATTATAGTCAATATTAGGTTGACATGCAACGTGGTGCCTTTTTATGGTCAGCCGCTTAACATACATAGAGTAACGGGCGTGCCCCGCCCACTATTTGGGGTAGCTACCATACAAACCTATGGTCCACTTTTGACTTTTTGTATGAAAAACTTTTTTATGAAAGTCAATATTAGGTTGAAATGCGATATGGTGCCTTTTAAGAGACAGCCAAACATACATAGATAATTGGGCGTGGCCCGCCCACTTTTTGATCAGTATTAGCTTGAAATTTGATTTTATAGATTTTAATGGACAACCGCTTCATATGCATATACAAACGGGCGTGTCCCGCCCTTTTTTTGAGGTAATATCATATAAACCAACAGTTCATTTTTATGCATTTGTATGGGAAACGTCAATATCAACTTGAAATTCGATATGGCGGCATCTTACACATCTACTACATCGCTTCACACACATCTTCTAGTGGGCGTGCACCACCCACTTTTTGGGGTAGCCCCTATTTAAACCCTTTTTATGTTTTACAATACTAATTAAAATTTCGTGTGAATGGTATTAGTGCTTCGGTTCAACCGAAGTTAACGTTTCTTCTTGTTTTTTTTATTTCGACAATGAAGTTTCTGCAGAATTGAACAGTTCCACTTCTGACAAATTTCAGTATCCTTTATTGTTATCATTTTAAGCCATACCAAATAAACATGAAAATCTGCGTTAAAAGCTGGTAAACAATATTTTTAAGTGAATAAATTCAACGCAGCGAATTGAAAGCAACCGCAAACAGCAGATAGAATACTGCGAAATTCCGATACTCACACAGATACAGATACTCATAGATACAAATAAAACTGCAGATACATGCATGCACGCAGTTAAGTTGCAAACAGATACTTCATGCATTTACTTATTCGCTCACATGCCATCCATGCCAACCATGCCAACCATGCCAACCTGTGTAAAACTGTAATAATGTTAAATTGTTTTTCAATTATTTTATAGGTTATGGTAATATTTATTTTAATTAAAAGCAAATACGCGCTCGCCTGCTTTTTATTCGCAAACGCGTTTGGCGCGGTTTCGTTGCACTGTTTGTTTACAGATACATTTGTGTGTGTGTGTGTGTGTGTGTGTGTGTGTGTGTGTGTGTGTGTGTGTGTGTGTGTGTGTGTGTGTGTGTGTGTGTGTGTGTGTGTGTGTGTGTGTGTGTGTGTGTGTGTGTGTGTGTGTGTGTGTGTGTGATTGTGTGTTGCAAAGGGGTTTTGGTTGCAGAAGAATACTGTGAGTGAATATTTGGTGTGGTGGCATGCAGCTGCTGTGCTGTGGCATGCAGTTGCGCATCCTAACTGCTGAGCGAGCTCCTTTCACTGTTTGCCTGTTTGTATGTTCCATATACAGACCCGTTTAAATTTCAGGCCTTGGCACGTTTAGCCATTTAAAATTTGGTTCATTTGCTTGCAACATTTTTAACGAAACGAAACGAAACGAACCAACAAACGAATCAACAAACAAATGAACAAACAAACAATGAAACGCGCTGCAAATAGATACTTTCGATAGTGAAATGCTTGCATTTTGTACTCGTATTTTTCAGATTCAGATTCGTTCAAGGAGAGAAAGTGCTGCTGGCGGCTTCCTTGATATAAACGAAATCAATTGCATTTAAATAAAAATGTCGCATTGCTCATCAAGCATTATAGATACTAAATTACTATGTCAATACTTGGCTTGAAGATTCATAGATACAATACTACATTGATTGAGTGCTAAGCATTGCGGTTTGACTACACTTATACGAGTATATCGCAGATAGATGTACGAGCTTAAATTGAGGCGCCCAACTAAACATAGCCTAGTCACTCGTAGTAGACTAGCCTAGTAGACTCCTTTTTTAAAATGTGAATCTTTTAACACCATGTTTCACACATAGTGCGAAATGTTATTATCAGTTTGTCTGAAAGTTTGTAACGCATTAAATGAGTCATCCTAGAACCCATAAAGTATATATATTCTTAATCAGCTCGACTAGACGAGTCGATCAAGCTATGTCCGTCTGTCTAGATGTTATGCTTTTTTTGGGTTTAAATTTTTAAGATATCCGGGGCTGTTAGTCGGAACACAGACTTCTTTTTATTGCAGTTTAATAGAGTAGCAAAATGCCATATCCACTTTTTAGGGTAACTTACATACAAACCACCACCTCACTCTCGCCTTTTTGTAATGTATGAACAGTTTTTTATTGCTGTGAATATCATATAGCAGTCGTATCAACTTAATATTGATATGGAGCTTCTTATTTACGAACGCTTCACATATACTAAATCAGTGGGTATGATCCCCCACTATTTAGGCTAACCGTCATACAAACCAACCGCTCACTTTTGCCTTATTTTAAGCAAAACGTTTTTATTACAGTCAATATCGACGTAAAATTTGACATGACGGCTTACTATAGACAGTTTATTTACATAAAAATCTAGAGGCGTGTCACGCCCTTTTTTAGTGTTAGCCCCCATAGAAGCTTACCGCCCAATTTTGGAATTTTGTATGAAAACTTTCTTATTACCTTAAATATCAGCTTAAAATTTAAATTAGCTTGTAGCTAATGTAGCTTTTAAATAAAAACATAAAATAGAAGTAAAATTTCCCCCTGTACACACAACTAACTTACAAATCAAATTTAACCACGCATTTAATGCATTTAATTTTCACATTAAAACGAAACCATAAAATCAAGAACAAAATACCAGCAAATCATCTTTGTGGTTCAAGTTCCTCCGGCGTACTTAATGAAACTCTAACGGCACTTTACAAAGTTACACATTTAACGCATTAAACAAAACTGTTAAAATATTCCAATGAAAAGTAAAGAGATCGTTGTTTTGTGTTGAACTTCAAGTTCAATTTCCGAACTTCACAACGTCATTTTCAACTCAACAATCAAAACAATGATCCAGATTTCGTCTATTTAATATTTCTGTGTGCCACAATAGATAAAATAGAAAATTGAGAATTAAAACGTAAGAAGAAGAAGAAGAAGAAGAAATATAATAATAATAAATAAATAACAAGAGTTCCAGCCGTGAATTTCACATCACAAAATTCGTTTAGACAATGTATCCAAGCATTGAGACACGCGTGAAGCTCAGCAGGCTAGAAACCTGTAATGTACTCTTTGGCTCTAACTCACTTTTAAACAAAAAAAAAAGTCTATCTTTCAGTTACAGTTTTGAGATTCATTAAGCGCCAAAGTAACGAAAACATTTTGATTTTGATCATTATAATTTCCTTTTATGCACAGTGAGCAGACACATATCGTAGATACATACATACACGTAGATAGAAAGTTAAGCTCATGAATCGATTTGAGCAGCTCGAACTGAATGCTACCGATGCGCTGTGCTGTGTTTTATTTTGTTTGAATTAAAGGGTTACTGGATCAGCTACAAGTCATCAGATTCCATATATCTATGCAGACAAGAAGAGTACGTCAGTCAGTCAGTCAGGCAGTCATCGAGTCGGTCCAGATGAGGGCAATCGGCAGTGGCAGTTGAAGTCATTAATTCTCAACCGACACAACCGAGTTGAACTTGACTACTATTGTGATTTTTGGGCAGGGCGCGCATTGATTGTCTTCTTCTCGAGTTGGTGTAGAAGAAGAATCCTATTGATATAATGTGCAGCACTTGTCGTGGGTGGTATGAAGAGTTTAGTAAAATAATGAAGAAACTTATATAGAAAATCGGAGACTACTATTAAAACATTAGCATGTACACTGGAAAATGACACCAAATTGGTGTGATGTGTGCACGAGTTGAACTACTTATTTGACGCAAATGTATAAGATTCGGTATATACGAGAAATGTACCCCTAATTTACCCTTTCACCTCTTATTTCTCCACGGGACTGAGTTTATAATATAAGTATATTTATAGTAATACAAATGAAAAAACGTTTTGAAGGGCGAAAAAAAGCGTGATATGATAACTTAAACTATATGGAAATAAATCCAAAATACACTTAACTGCACGTAGGATTCAATGAAAATTTAAAACATGTACAAAAACATTAAGTGAACCACACCACCCTACAAAAACTGCAGTACTTAGCAAGATTATCATCAAACGAAATACGACTCCATATTTACCTTATTAAATTAGCTGAAAATTCATTTTTCATGTTGTCTTGCATAAACTAATTACGTGAATTATAAATTTTTTTACACTTTTATTCGAAGTAGATAGACACCACAGCCACTTAAATAATATACAGGTCTACAAAATGCGATATTATCATGAATTATTCGCTACAAACATCAATATTTCATGTAAAATTTAACAGATACTTGGTATATTTTATAACAATTTGCAGTAAACAATAGATTTTTCAACACACGCAACATTAAAATATTACAAATCATTTAATTATACTGAGAATTAGACGTAGTGAAATAATAATCTAAACTACGTTGTATCCGAAGCAAAACTACTCTTCACAAGACTTATCTATGTTTATGGTATTCACATCTAGTTGATTAACGAATTACCTCGGCTAACAGGCAGCCGACACATGGAGTTGCCGAATCACAACCCATTTACTTTCGTTGAGAAGAAATTGGAGCAGCTGAGAGAGTAAATTTGCTCTTGGTATCAGATGTTTCTTCCACTCAGAGATTGGTTTGGTGAAAGAGCACGTTTTTCTTCAATTCAAACTCGAATCTTTGAATAATATACGCAGGTTTTCAAGGTATTGAATGTGAATGATACCGCATGCATCGCAAAAAATAAACGGCCATGAATTTGGCCATCTTTGGTGCATATACAGCACGAAATGTGTCTACTGCTTTGACTGTTCCTTGGTCTCTAGTGTGTTCTGATGGATTCGTATTTTGCCCACGGTTACGAAATTATGTACAAATACGTTCGGATTTCATTTGAACATCACCAAACACTCATTTGAAGTGGTCACACGGTTGCGCTTATGCTCAGGTGTGAGCAATCGCAGCACCCATATCCAACTATTCATGCAAAATGTGATGTAACCGCTCAGTTTAGATGTCTACAGCCTCAGCCAACTTAGCCAACTCACGCACACTCATTCTAAGTGTGTCTAATATTATTTCATGAATTTTAAACAACGATTTATAGCGTGACGACCTCTTTTGGGCGAACTGAACGTTCGGCATCACTTGTGCTGGTACGACCAACTCATAATTCAATAAACCACTTCTTTACCACTGAAATTGTTGGTGCAAGGTCTCCATAGTATCAATTAAGCATTTCCTTGGTAAGGAATATCATTTATTTAAGACTATTCAAACCACCCTCAAACATTGTACAACTACTATGCTGTGTTACCACAAACTGCTCAAGGCAATAATTATGACGAGCCATAGTCCAAATATTTTACGTTATTCAATAGAAGTGGTATCCACAATATATATCTACAAGTATATACTTGTATATGTAACTTTTCATGCTGGTTTTGTGTGTAACTCAGTCTATGTTGTATCTGAATGCTTCAAACTCAAGACAATTTCTTCGATGTATACATATGTATGCACGTTCGATGATTATATGATGACCATGTTGAAAATGCTCATTAAAGGTACTTCAGAAATTAAAGCATTTTACAATTGTTTAGATGTACGTTAAGCATGTCTGTCTGTGTGTAAGTCTAGCTAGCAATCTAACTGTCTGTCTGTCCGTCAGTCTGTCCATCTGTCTACACACACATATCGTTTGATTTGGTGCGCTATTTAAGCAACTTTTCTACTTGTATCTTTTCTTTTTTTTTTAAGCAACTCATGTAATAATGTGCTTTGAACAACAACAATAAAGCAGTCAGTTTATAGTCAGAATGCCGCGCATGCAGCAATTAACTTTTATTATTGGAGTCTGTTAAATTAAAGCGCAACTTTAATAATAGCTCAATGAAAGTTTGATTTGTGGGCGTTAACTATAAGATACTATCAAGCGGCATAAGAAAAAGAAAGTGGCCTAAAAGGTTATAAACTCGGTCAAACTAAAAAACACAAAAGAAAGATACTTCTTATAAGATACTTTTCGTTGCTTAGACAAGTAATGCCCTCTTATGGCATATTCTTGTAGTAGCTATTTAAGGATCAATGGCAACAGTTGGCGCTAGTGAAACTGCCGCAAATCACAGCCAAGCAGGTAGCAGCAAAGTATCTCTAGCAATAGTATCTACACAGCAAAAGTAGCTACACAGCAAAAGTATCTACACAACAAACGTAAGTGCAAGGCGTGAACACAGGCAACCAGTATTACACACACAAAATTATCTGAGAGTCAGCATGCAACGTAAACAATAGCAAGTATCCTTTTTCCATCTAGCAACTCAACTTTCAATACCCAAAATAGACATAATTTCTATTTCAGAAAAATGTTGGGTTCTTTTTTTCTTTACCATAGCAACTGCAGCTTGGTGACACCTTACCAACACTCGCCTGCGGTATATTTGCTATACGCACAAGCAGTACCTCGTCCCGCTGCGCAAAGAAATTTAACTCATGCTGTGTCTCTGGATTTGTGTGAAATCGTATGAACATTAATTTCTCATCATTCTACAATGCTACTCTATGTTGTCCAAAAGCAGTAGAAAAAGATACAAAATTTCAGCCGCTGCCGCTCGACCACTGCGAATTAATGGATATGTTATAGGAGATTAGTGACAGACAGATGGACAGACAGACAGACAGACAGACAGACAGACAAATGCATGCAGAAATTTATGCCATATACGTAAAAAGATACTCTTACATACAAGTAGTAGATACAATTTCAATGTTTTTGTTACTACATTTTAATGTGAATTTTTATGCTTTCGAACGATTTTCGATCTCGTTGCCAAAGTTATACTGCGTATTTGCGTTGCATTGATTTGCAAGGGTGTGTCGTTTTTGCAGCAAACTATAAGATACAAAGTATCTACAGCGTTTGACTGTTCAAAGAGGAGTGAGTTACTCATTATGTTCGCTGCAGTTAGTCTCCCTTTGTCTTAATACATATCTTTTCATTACAATTGTAGAAAAACTGAACTATAGAAAACTATAAAATACAAAACTTCGTTTTGTTTGGTAATCGATATTTTTTTTTTGTCTATCTGAATTGAAAGAAAATTATTTTTAAATAGCCGAAATTAAAAAGAGTTTGTTTGTAGCTAAAAATAATAGCCTAGTAAAAGTATTCAAGGGCAGGCAGTCAGTTAGAGCTGCACTGGTTATAAACGAAAACGAATTACATGAGAAATTACCGACCGTATAGATAAGAAAAACCCAAATCTCGATAAGATACAAGATATGATACAAATTTTTTATGGCGCTTAGCGCATAAATCTTTGTTTATATTGTGTTTATATATGTCTAACTCGAAATAATGTATTAGCTGGAAGGTTGCAAGTTAAAAAAAGCATTGTTCACATTATTCAGGGTTGTTTTGTGTATTTACGGTATGAGAATTTTTGACAGTCACAGATTTAAATACTGAAGTAAATATAAGAATCGTCTCAGTATATAAATGCTTGAAAGTTATATAAAATATACTAGGAGTTGCTGGAAGTTGCTGAAGAAAGCAAGGTCAACAGCGAAAATAATGTATTAGTAAGCATAAATCCAAAATATCTGCTTCACTGACGATCTTACGAGGTCGTTCAATGAAGGCTGGATTGGAACTGATATTTTAGAGTCTAGAGAAGAGTCTTTTCGCCAACGGTATTATCGAATTTGATGTGCACATATTCGTCAACTTTTATCATTTCGACATTCTTTTATGGCATTTCACCTCTTATCAGGTGATCGGGGTATTCAAAATTTTACTATTAGTCTGTTTGTACTAGGGTACGTCCACTTCCCGAAACAAATGAACGTGCATCGAAGCCTATGCAAAATACATATGTCATTAGGTGTGGTAAAAAGTCACAGCCACAGTGGACGCTACTGCCGATAACTCTACTTCTCTTATGAATTCGATTATTTGAGCAGTCGCAAGTCGCACATATCTATGAAAACAGCTGACAACACAGCCATAAACATTTCTATCATTTCTGTTCTGCTCTGTTACTGCTACTGCTAACCGCTGCCTGGTGCTAAGTTTTAAACTCAAGCTACTTGCTTTCATATAAAATGCTCTTTAATAATAATTTTTTACGTAAAACCACTTTAATATGCAAAACAGTATTAAAAGAGTTTGATTACATTTTAAATTTTATATAAAATAAAATAATAACATTTGTACTAACTAAAAATGTATATCCACAACAAAATTCGCGCAACAAACGCAACTTTTAACACACGCTGTCAATTTAATTAAAAGTAGTAACAGAAAAACTGTGCAAAAATTAATACACAATTATTCAATAGTAACAAACTTTTTCTTTCACATTTTGCGGCACTTGCCACAGAGCAATAGCAGCAGGAGTTGCAGTAGCAGCAAGAGCAAGCAACAAAGTTGTTGCAACTGTCAACTGTAGTGAAAAGTTCCCTTTATTTTTTTAATGGAAAGGAATGAAACAGGTACAGTACTGGTGAAAAAAGCAACAAAAAAACAAAAAAAAACGCTTTGAGTTGCATACAACGTGCTAACAAGGGCGGTGGCAAAAGCAACCGTAGCGTAGCGTGGAAATTTCAAGTACGCATGCAACATATACAAGCATACAGATACAAAAGTATCTGCATATAAAATGATGCGTTTTGTTTTAGAGGTGTAGAACTATGAATTGAATTAAAATACTGCAAATTTGCATTATTTTTGTTATTGTTTCAATTTAGCAAAAATTGATTTACATTTTCATATTTGAGCGCGTTTATTTTTATGCATGTGTATTGTGAGAGCGCAAGCAAGCCGCACACGACTACAGGCAGAAAACAAGAAAATAACGGTGAAATGAGAGAGTAACTGCGCAGCTTAAACTTCAATGTGCATATATAATTATAATTCGCAGCTAGTTTTAAAAAATTCCAAGCTAAGTGATGCGCAAAACTGTGCTTTTGAAGTAATTTCTTTCTGCTTTGGTTTTTTTTAATTATTTATTTGTACTTAGAGTAACTGAATTATATAGCTAGAGTATATTTTTATTATGAGAATTTTTCAATTGTAGTGTACGAAAATTTAACTTTCTTAACAAATTATTGGCACCAGAATTTAGTACCACTGCTTATATTCATATGTGAGTGGTGAATTATATCTCTACAATCGTTCACATAATGTTGTCGAACGTTTATGGTTTGTTTGTAACGCGGTTTTCATTTCGACCTTTGTTTTTTCAATTTAAAATAAAACACTTAAAAAATTGAATGTGGGAATCTTTATTATGACCTTGAAAGATAAATTCGTAGAAAAGTTAGCCCGGCGACTGCGCTGTAGGTGGTCCATTTGGGGAAGGAATTTTCGATCACTCACTACTCCAGCATTATTGCTAATATACTGTACTGCTAAGATACTGTTATCTTGTGAGTTACGCGAATAATGTTGTTGGTTTCCAAGTCTTAAATCGTAGCTTATGAACGAAGACTTTTGAGTTCACATAACTCTAAAGAAAAAAATTTGACGATTTCGGCGGCTAGTTTTTGACTGGTACTACGAAACGTGAAATTGGGTGCTCACCAATAAAGCCATTGTTTCGCGCGCTGTATGTGCCATAGCACCGTGAAGATTCCACCAGCACGGAAACCACACCAGACAGTGCATGGATGTAACGGTAGTTCGAAAATCGGTGGAATTGTCTGGCCCATTTCGAGAATTAACGCGTTCGTAAAAGGTTTCTTTGTTGACGCTCTATATCTTCAATAAACATCACATTCGATTGAGGCACGAAATAATCGCTAATTAATGGCCCTATAGCATTCGCCGTTGACGGTTAGGTTTCCGGCAACCATATTTTTAAAGAAGTAGGAACCAGTGGTTCCACCTGCACATAAAACGCACCAAACAGTAATTTCGTTTGTGGATTTAACGGTAATTCGAGAAACTTTGGTGGACTTCGTTCACTCTAAATGCTGCAATTTTGCTTATTGACATGCCCATTGAGGCAAAGATGAGTCTCATTACTGAACAGTATATTGCAATAAAACAGTGGATTGACTTCCAGTGGATTTTCAGCCCATTGACCGCACGTACGGCGTAAACGATGCTTTTAATTCTTGCTCCAGCTGAATCTTACAAGGTCGTAGGTGGAGAACTTTAAGTAAAATTTTTCATAAAGTGGATGCATACATTTGGTGGATTCTCCTCAATACTACGTTCTACAGCAGTCGCAATTGTATCTTCGGTGCGCACCGTACGACGTCTTTGCAGAAGTGTATTGTCTTCTATGTATTATAGGCTATACTCGTACGTGGTTTAACAAAGAAATCTCTTTTATTTAACGAAATATTTATAGGCGATTGGTGTCCTGCTACCTTCTATGCAACTTAAGCTAATCAGAATTTCGTTCAAACGATTATTTACAGCTAAAGAAGTTACATAGGTTATATACCGAGTTTAGGAGAGAGGAAAGTTTTGTAGGGTGTGACTATTAACGTAAGTTCTGCTTTGGAAATATTTGTGCGAATTTAAGCCAAGACCCGATCCAGCAGGTCTTGAGGGTGGTGGCGTTTGAGTGTTCCTCTTGTTCTAGTACGGGGGTAGCAGTGCTTAGCGCTGTGATATCTAGTCGCCTAGCTAGGCTGTTTGGATGAGATTCCAGCCTCTCATTGTATTTCTTGGTAAACTCCTGGATTCTATCTACAATTTTAGACACCTTGTGCTCGCGTTCTATATATCTGGTTCTCATTTACCATGGAGCCACAGTGAGCTTTCTCAGCGTTTTCGCCTGGAGAAGCCGCAGTTTGTTCAAGTGCGTTTTGGCTGTAATACCATACACCTGGATGGCATAGAAGAGGCCAGGAGCTTATATACACTTGATAATTTCTGAACTTATTTTCAAGAGACAGCTTCTTTCGTGGTGCAATTAACCAAAACATTTTTGTAACCTTAGTCCTAAATGATTGTTGCAGCGACGGGACATATCTGCCGAAGCTTAGTCGTCTGTGCAGGATGACACCAAGGTATTTGTATGCCGGCTTGTGATTTAGCGCTCTTCCATTAAGTGAGACACCAGGACAGTCGCGTTTCCGATTTGTCTATGTCAGATTTGCACATTTGTCGACATTGATGCACACGTTCCACTTCTCAGCCCATTCCTGGATGGCGTCCAAGTACTGCCTGGCCTAAATAATGCAGCTGCTTTTTGTGAATACCGCAGCGTCGTTGGCATATGTCACTGGACTAGATGACGCTCCAGTGTCCGCTGCGTGGGTATACGTGCTGCATAAACAAGCCATGTTTAATCGAATACGTTGCTCGGATGGATGATTATGTCGAACATAAAATGGACAGTAACATTTCCGAATTGAATCACAATTTTCGAAATAAATTTGCCAGTGTTGTATTGTAAAAGCAATAGCATTGCCAGCTCGTTGTAAATTTTTAACAGTCGGAAAATGCATTCTGCAAAAGAACACCCGATATATATATTTTTGGCTGCTGATTTAATAATTTTCTCTTCATTTTTTATAAAAATGCGTCTGAGGGTTGAAAACTTTTTAATGAAATACACATAGAGAAAAACGTGCTGTGCAATGCAGGTAAAAAGATACTTTAAAGCAGCAAAAGTTGCAACATCATTATCCTGCCAAATACGAAAAGCCCGAAAAACCTGTGTGCGACCCTGAAAAATGCTGCGCGTTAATTAAAAAAGGTGAAATGAATATGCAGTTTGTTTGTTTTTTTTTTTGTTTCATATGTATTTAATTTTCAGTTGGCTTGAAAAGAAAAAAATGTATTCTTCTTTCGGAGTAATTGAAATATTTTCACTAACTAATAGTTACAAAATTGTTTTTTTTTTTCTTTCAGATTTAATTAGTTTTATTTTTCGTCTTTTGTTTTTTTAGAACTATGCAACATTAATAAATTAAAATATATTTATTTAAACTTAAAATGACTCTCAGTGCTTTTCTCTATGTATAAAGTATGAATAAATAAATATATATATATATATATTAAATTTTAGTTAAAACTATACATATATAAAAGTAGTTAGATAGTAAGAAGAGAGATCTTAAGTGTTATTTACATAAGAAAAAGGTAGCTAAGTACTTGGTGCAGCCTATATGTATATAATTTTAATATAATGTATATGTATCTTACTTTCAGCTGTGTTACATTTTCATTTTTTTCTTTTTTTGTGTGTGTGGGACAATCGTTTAACTTATAAAACTAAGCACTTATATAATTTTAATTGATAATTTATAGCTAAATGTATGTCTTGGTTTGTTTGTCTTTTTGAATATATTAGCTTATAGTTACTATTTATAGTTATAGCTACTATAAGATACATTAGTATCTTTTTTATATATTTTTTTTAAATTTTTAAATTTTTTATATACTATGCAACTGGCAGTTGTCGGCACGCATCACAATTGTACAGACAGCTACTCTAAGCGTATATGCTCAACGGCTTGCGGCGATAGTCCAGCTTCGCCGTTGTAGTGTGCTCGCAGACGCTATAGACCGACAATCAGTGTGGCGGCTGCTGTGTGTTACCAAAATGGCGCAGAGTCTGTGCAGCAGCAAGCGTATTATTATTATTCGCTGCTGCTGTCACTGCTGCTGTAGACTTCTGATTGAAAGAGCGACGTCCGGTGGTGGCGCACAGTCCATTACGCAGCGGCAAGGCAGGTGGCAATGGTGGCGGCGTTGGTGTCTTGCTGCGTCCCAACTGCTCCAGCGGCATAGAGTAGTGTGTATTGCTATAGATATAATTTGGATCTACAATATCACTATTGGCATCATTGTGATAATCATGCGAAGTGCCATAGTGTAAATTCTGCTGCTGCTGCTGGTGGTGCTGTTGCTGTTGCTGCAGCGTAAAGTGTTCCTGCGTCAAACGCAATTGCTGCTGTTGCTGCTGCTGCTGCTGCTGCATACTGGCAACACCATGCACCATCGGTACATCAGCATATGAGTAACATGAATCCGCTACAGCTGCTGTTGCATTGAAGATTTGTGGCTTTGTATAATGATTTAATTTCTGTGCGGAAGCTGCTACTGCACCACCGCCATTCGTCTTCATGTGCAGCACAAATGAAGCACTGTCATCAATGGTACCATTAATATTCTTATGCGCCTGTTTTTCATTCAACATGGTTGCTGTCGGTACTTGTAGCTGTTGAAAGTGTTTCTGATTATCCATAACTGCTGCATTCAGATCGTTTACCGGCATTGGACACATGCCATAGTGATGCGCGTTTGTATGCGTATAAGTATTCGGAAATGTTGAATGTATGCCCAAACTGCAGGGATGATGCTGATGACGTGTCATATAATCCTCATCGCAGAAAGTCTTCTGATATTCACGTTCTTTGCGTCCCAGTGCTGAGTTGCCCCACAGACCACCCTTCAGATACTCGCGTATCTTTCTGCGACAGCGATAGATAATGAGTGCCAATGCAGTTATAGTTGCCGCTGAGCCCACAAGTAGCGCACCTATAAGCGCCTGCTTACGCGGATCGGTATGTGTGCAGCCCATGAGTGTCGGATTTAAGTTCTTCAATGCCTCAGCACGCAGACGTTCTGGAAATTCGCATATAACTTCGGAGACCTCATCGTTTGTTGCATTTTTGGCCAAGAGTAAATTACGCAACCACATAACGCGACAATCGCAATTGATGGGATTCTCTGACAGATCCAAAGTCAACAAATCCTTCCATGGAAATAGTCCCTCGGCCAGCGTAGTCAATGCATTTGCCTTCAATACTACATGCCGCAAATGTGGCAGTCCACTGAGCGCACCCTCTTGCACCTCCACAAGCATTTTATTCGATGCCAAATTTAAATACTCCAAATTAGCATTCGCTGCAAAAGCGCCATTCATAATACGCTTCAAACGTAGTGCACCAGCAATTTCCAGCCGCTTCAATTGCTTTAGACCAACAAAAGCACCCTCGCTAATTACTTCAAAATCATTTTGACCCAATGTCAGCTCCTCCAAACGTGCCAAATTACTTAGACCAACACTTGGTATGCGTGGTAGACGATTATCAGACAGATCCAGCGTGCGCAGCGCTTCCAAACCTTTGAAACTATCATGACTGATGTTAAGCAAACTGGCACCCTTTAGCTCCAAACGTGTCAAACCCTTCAGATCTTGAAATGCTGCAGCGGGCACTGTCTGCAACGAATTCATGCCCAGAAATAGCTCAGCAAGATTTGGCATAGCTTGAAATAGAACAGGATCTGGTACCGAAGTCAGTGCATTGTCATCCAAATATAAAATACGCAACTGTGTGAGGCCATCGAATGCTTTTGGATCTATGAAACCAATACGATTTTCACCCAAATTAAGTTCTTCAATTTTAAGCAGCGGCGTGAATGTGCCCTGATGCAATTCGGAGATTAAATTGCCACGCAAATTCAGTACGGTGACAGCAGCTAGGCCTATGAACGTCTTATTGCTGATTTGGCCAATTTTATTATGATTCAAATGTATCTCCTGCAGCTTCTTCTGATAGGCAAAGGTGCGTTGCGGTATGGTCATCAGATGATTCGATGACAGATCAAGGAATGTCAGCTCTGCATAGAATTGTATTGAAGAATCGATGGTCTTGATTTTATTGCTTTTGATTACTAAACGTTGTATGGATGGATTCAATGCTATGGGCAGCACATCCAGTTGTCCTTCACCGCATTGTACTATCAATGTATTATCATCACATTGACAACCTGGCGGACAATTAGCCAAGGCAGCAATTTGGCCGATTGCAATGCTTAAAACAGTCAGTATGATGATTATGATGATGGATTTCATATTGTTTTTGTTGTTTAGTTGCATTCTGTTGCGTTTTCTAGCGAAATGTGTATCTAAACTTGTTAGATATTTGTTTTTTGTTTCGTTTGTTTTTAAGTTTGATATTGCGCTAAACGTGCTGCTTGTGTTTTTATTGTATAGTACTGCATTAGTAATTCTGCTGCATAGTTCTGTAATATAAAGAAGTGAAAAAGGTTTGGTTTTAGTTATAATATAACTTTTGACTTAAAAAAATACTTCAATGTTTGCCTACTATATATTTTGACGATCTAACTTAAGATATAGAATAATTTTATAATTCCAATAGTCTATAACTGTATATAACAAACAACATGGAAGTTAAGCAGACAAAATTGCAGTTTATGATGCTCATTGAAGATGACAGCCTAGCACGAACAGCAAAGCGAACAAACATATATGAGAGAGTTGGTCAGGAGAGACTACTGCATACATTTAGCTAGTCTACTGCTGTATACAAGTTTTAATGGATGCTTCAATTTTTTTTTTTTTTTTTTCTTATTAAAATTTGCTTTTTTTAATACTTGTTTGAATAATTCAAAAATTTTCTTAATTTTGTTCTTGAAGTTCATTAACAGAAGCCAATAAAAAAATCAACTTCAATGACTTCATTTCATTATAGTTTTTAAGTTCAGCTTACTGAAATATAAATATATAATTCTAATTTGTAAGCAGCAGAAAGCATGCTGCAGTCAAGTACGCTAAACTTTCAGATACATTATCGAAGTGACAACATAAATTTGTCTAAAATTTGTAGCACTTTTGTTTGGAGACTATGCAATGCTGTGCTTTTTAGTAGTGTTAGCATAACTATTTGATATACTTAAGCTGCAGCATAAATAGTAAAGTTTAATTGTATAAAAACTTGAAGGCTCTATCGCTTATATTCTGCGAGATTTCGGCATACATACGGACGGACAGACAGACAGACAGACGGACACGTATGTTTTTCAAACGAACTATAAATTTTTGTAATTCACCAAAACTGCTAGCTGAAATAACTTTCGTTTATGTTTATCAAACAAAATCAAATAGTCATTTGTGTAGTTATGTAGCGCTTTAGAGTAGCTTTAAGTATTTTTTTAAGCAAGAAGTTCTGCTAACTTTTATGATAAAAACAAAGAAAGAATCTTTTTCTAACAGTTTTTAAACTTTGTCAGTCAATATCAACTCATGTCATTCACATAGAAAAGCTGCATATAGCTACTATGAGTTTTGTTTCATTAATCATGTCTATAAAATATAGTTTGAATTTTTGAATCTTTTGCACTTAGACAATCGACTTGTTTTTGATTTTATTAAAACAAATAAAAAATTAAAGCTGAATTTAACAATGTCCACTCAAAATGTAACTAATAGTTATGCTACAGCAAGTATATTGTATTAAACTGTAGTTATATTTTAACCGGACTTTAAAAAACTAGCACTTAAATACTCATAATAACATTGTATCTGTACTCTATGCAGCTCTTTTACTATAAATTACTATATATTATTTTAGCAAGAAATTCATACACACAACTTCGTCGTGATTGTCAGTTAAGTAGAACTAAAAAATCTTGCTTAAAAAAGGCTGACAAAATTTTTCTTATTAAAAAGTATCTCAATATTATTTAAACTATTCCAATTTAAGAATATTTGTATTATATACGATTTTTTTATGCAAAGTATTCTCAGTTCAAATGAACTACAAAACCTGCAGCTATATGTATTTCTAAGTTGTTATAGTAAATTTCTTTGAAGTACAAAAATTTAATATTTTCGATTTTCTTATAACTCAAAATGTTACTACTTTATTAGTTTTATTGAATCAACTTTTAATATCAAATTTTAACGCATATGTTTACAGCATTGTTGACACTTTTAGTTATTTGTAACTTTTAATTTAAATCTTTCAATTTGTATATTGTATCTTTTCATTTGTATCTTTTACTTTATAACTTCTAATTTCTAACTTTTAATTTGTACATTTTTCTATGAAATTCTTAAATTTTATATAACTCTACAGTGCTGCACTCAACTTACCTTTGATTAGTTAATATTTTCATGAAACAGCTGCGTAGTCATAGCACAGTTAAGTTTTCTACTATTTTCAAAACAAAGTTTCTCGTTTTGCGCCAAATTATAAGCTACTTTTTTTCTTTTGTAAGCCAATTATGCACTTGCACTTTATAAATTTGTATTATTTATTTATTTTTTTTTTATTATTATTTTAAGCCAATTGCTATAAAATTTTGTTTAAATTTTGTATCTTATAAATACATAATTTTTTTTGATTTTTTTTTTCCACCAAATTTTTCAAACAACTTTCAAAGCAACGTGCGCGATAATCCAAGTGTTCGCTTGCTGCATTAAGTCGTTGTTGTTGTTGATTGTATCTTGTCTTTTACTTTTTTCGAATTGCGTACGTTACACACGCGAGTTTATCTCGTTGTTTTTATAAAAATATACTCTGCCGGTATTTTGTATCTGTGAAGTGTTGTAAGCGTTCTTGGAGCTATACAACCGTACACGACGAGGCAACGAACTACACTGATTTTATATAGCGGCTAGCTTGCTAACAACAGCTCGGTTCAGTGCAAAACGTTAGCGAGATGCAGGCAAGCGTAAATAATGCTAAACGTCCTTGCATTGTATCTGCGTGATAGAGAGAGATAGAGAGAGCGAGTGAGCGAAAAAGAGCGTAAGTCGAAGCAGCAGATACATTGAGTGTTTGAGCGGTGGTGTAAAAGAGCGCGTAAGAGTGTGTCAGTGCAGCTACTAGTTTGTTAAGTTGCAAAAAACAAAAGTATCTCAGATACAATTTGAGTCTCTCAGATACAAATTGAGTCTAAATGCAGCAGTTAAGAGCGCAGCTAGTAAACAGTTAGAGCGTGAAAGTATCTTTTGGTAAGAACTTACAATTTGAGCATAAATGCAACGGAGAGAAAGAGTAAGTAAGTAAGTTTTATTAAAAAAGTATCTCAGCGCAACAATTTGTAGCATAAGAGCGCAGCACACAGAGAGCTAGAGAGAGAGAGAGAGAGCGAGAGAACTAAATTATGTTTTGTTAATAAAAAACGAGTCTTGCAGCTACAATTTCTACAATGTTGTGCGCGCAAAAGAGCATAGAAGTATCTTTTGTTAATAAAACTGAAATTTGAGTGCGCAAAAGTATCTTTTGTTAATAAAAACAAGTTTTGAGCGTACTACAAATTGAGTATTGAGCATATTTGTGCTGCATTTATTATCTAACTAGCTACCTGCCAAATTGTATCTGAAGCAAAAACGCACAGCTAAGAACAAATCATATTTGAGTGTTTTTCTTACACATTTATCTACGAATCTTAGCTACGAATTTTAGCTCATAAACTGCATGCATTGCTGCCACAAAAAATTTGTTGCATGCAGCTACTAGCTCATTTTGTATTGCGCCATTGCGCTGCAAACAACTGGTTGCAAGTGTTTACTAGCCAAATTGTAGCTGCTTAGCTAACGAAACACGTAGTTGATACTATTAATGTCTGCAGAAGATACTTTAGTATAGTGCTTAGCATAAAAGCTAATTGAAAGCATAAATACGCTAAAATATATAAGCTACTTGGCATAATTAAGTTGCCAACAGCACACTTTGATAGCTAAAGCTATAGATACAAAATATTTCATACTTTCACTGCTTTAGCAGCATTTAAGCCAAATACATAATTTGCAAATATGCTGCTTATTTTTACTATAATAAACGTTGCTGCTACTTATGCTAATGCGCTTCATCTAGCACATATAGGTATGTAGTTGTTTAGATACTTAACGAGTTACAAGTATCTGTTGTACTTATTGTATCTTTAGCGTACTTCAACGCTACTGTGAAGCCTTAAGTGTGTAGACTATGGCACAAAGCATTTATAAATTAGATGCGCGTATAGCACTTATGTAGTATGTCTACAGCAAACGTTAATGTAGCTTAGCTATATTTTATATGAAACAGATACTTTGCGCTATATAGAAACCGCATATATTTCAGTGCTTTACTTCATTGCTAGTTACTTAAAACACAGCTTAAACACTTAAAGATACTGCTTGTATTTCGCTGCAGATACTTCAAATGGCACTTGAGTTTATATGTACCTTTTTGTTTTTTTGTTTTAAGTGTGTACAGTTCAAAGAAAATTACATGAGCTGCTGTTGCTGCATTTAAAGAAAAAAAACCTTTGAGATACTGCATCTAATAATGTTGTAATTTCACACAAAAAGACCACAGTAAAGTGTTAAGTGTTTTCTTTCGTTGGTCCTTTTTTTGCGCTGCTTAAGTAACTTCTTAGTATTTTTAATGATTTACTGAAAAAACAACTTGTCAACTGCGTTGCTAGTACTTGAGATACATTACACATATGCAAGCATCTTTGATATTTTCATTGGTTGCGCTGCAACACAGCAACATCATCAACTCTAAATCGAACTTCATATGCTGCTCAGTTATTTATAGTGTCATTCGATACTTTTGACATGTTTGTGAATTGGTTTTTGAGTTATGCATTTCTGCATTTCTGCATTTGTAAGCATATACAAAACTAGCTTATAGCCAACAACGTGTGGTGGCATAAAACTCAACTATTTCGCTCTAGCGTTAAACTATGTACAACCACAACTTTGTGCATGAATGTATGTATGCATGAATGGGAAAAAAAAGCAAAAATAACTTCAAATGTCAATAACTTAATGTCGTAGATACATACATACATACATACATAGCATACAGCTGACAGTGAGGGCGTCATTGCGTGCTTTTGTATTGGACTGCTTACACTTCTTCAACTTCGTAGACGAAAACATCATCATCATCATCATCATCTCTGTACATAGACTATATCGTTTGAAGTAAAAGTCACATAACTTGCATATTTCTGGCATAAAATCCCTTAAGGCATTTTGTAGAGACTAGCAACTATTTCTTGTGGGTGGTCACGCAGCATAGAAACCAAGTATAAAATATATTATTTTACTACAGGGGGTAGTATTATGGGTTGTCCTAACCGATTTCTTTACTAAGTATGCAAAATATTAGTTGTGGCATGTATAGTTTCATATGTTTTTTGTTGTTTTTTTCTTTTTTTTTATAACTTCATATTTGCGCTTTTGTATCTTGAAGTGAAGTTATTTGCTTGTATCTATATTGCAAGCGTTAATTATTTGTTGAAGTATCTGCCTGCTTAGATTTATTATAATAGTTGGGAGTAGCATATGCATATTTTAGCATAGATTTATATAATTCTTTTTTGGTTTTTAGGTTAATAGATACATGAAGTTTTGAAAAGATTAATGTAACCACAGCAAAATATTACTGTCAATACTGCAGTAAATAGTAATAGTATATATACCACAATGAGTAGGGCAGAAGCTTCTACGTGAGACACGAAAACGCCACATCTGAGTTAAAAAGCATACAGGCAGGAGTGTCTCAAGGAAGCGTGCTGGGCCCATTGCTTTACACCATATACACAGCTGACATGCCCGACTCTACCTGCAATGAAGTAACTATAGCGACATATGCTGACGATATAGCAATTCTTGCTACAGCTTCCAGTGCTAAAGCAGCAACTCAATTGCTTCAAAACCAACTGAACAAAACCCAAGACTGGATGAACAAGTGGAATATCGCAGTAAACGCAGCCAAGTCCGTTCATGTCTTATTCGCACTTCGACATAAGGGTAACGATCGGGCCCGCTTTAATGGCGTGGTGATTCCTAAACGAAACAAAGTCAATTATCTAGGCTTTTGGCTTGACAAAAGGCTAACTTTTAAAGACCAGGAAGCAATTAGACCTTAGACTTTAGGCCAATTTATTGGATAATTCAACAACAACGAGGCGGCTTCAGCGAGTGCACCCGTTAGATCTGTCATGTTCAAGAACATTAAGATTAAGTTAAGATTAGGTTATTATGTAATTATATGTTAATATAATATGTAAACCGTAAATGTGAAAATGAAGTAGTCAGAAAATTTGATTATAGTTCCTGCATCGAACTGATGGCAAATAAAAAGATAAAACAAAAAAAAAACGACAATGAGTGATAGATACACGTAGTTAGACAGTTAAATAGATGTGTAAGATAGCTACATATTGCGCGAGATTCTTGTACAACAAAAAACCATACTTCAAATACTTCAAAGCTCAAAGTGTTATCCTCATATTCATTATTTTTTAAGTGTTCATTCATTCAATTACAATAGAATGAGACAATGTTATGAACAACTTCAACTTCAAGTAATGACTAGCTTAAAAACTGAACTAACAAACTATTTGTATCTCATAAATGTATGTGATTGCAGCTATAATTAATTTATTGTTTTAACAGCTTCTTAAATGAAATCAAGTACATTTCTTCTCTCATGTTTTGTGTTCTCCGGCCTACTTGTTGAATACTATTACAGAATACTTTTTCATTCATTTGCTCTCAAAACCTTTGTGCATGAGACAAAGAGAGTGACAGAAATTCATATTTTACTCTGTTCATTCTCAAATCACGATTTACAGCTTTCGTGTTGTTTATTCTAATATATTGTCTGTTGAAAGCAAAGCAGTGTCGGTAACTAATAGTTGGCTGTTGTACAGCAAATGCATCAAATGAGCCAAAAGTCTACAGTGTGAAGCTCGTGCTTTAATGTTGCAAAGAGATGACAAGTAATAGACACATTCACACTCTCAATATTTGTACTTTCCACTGACAAATAATCGTTGTCGTTTAGCTGTGATTGGCAAAATGACGTTCACTTTTTATTTTAAATATCAATTGTTTGTAATGGCACAATGCTTTACAATCTCAATATGCACCAAGCATGTTGAGAAGAACGTTGGACCGTGGAAAAGCACTAGACTCCTGACTGCTGAAAAACTTTTCTTAGCTCGTACGTGCGATCTTCGAGTTTCTGGCGAGTTATCCAAACTGTTCGTGTATAATATTTCTCGTAGATATTATTAGTTTTAGACGGTTTATGAGAACTTTCTCAAAGACTTTAGAGAGGAACGGCAGTAGCGATACATATATGAAGGCTAATGCATTGTATGAATCTTTGCCAGGATTCCAGATCTCTACGACCACTGACACTTTCAACATGCTAGCTACGAGTTTAAACCTTTCTTTATGATTAGTTGCATATAGTCGAGTAGTAATCTTCGTTGTTGTTTGCGTTAAAATTTGTTTCTGATTGATTGGCCAATATAAGTATTTTTTTGAATATCACTTCTTCCCATCTGTTCAATTGGGTAGCTTTGCAAAACAGGCCTTTTTATATGTGTGTGTACTACCACAAAGAGTAATTTGAGTTCTGATAACTGGAGAGCTGTTTTATGTAACTAACTCTAATTGCTTCTTAATATTGTATACTTCATATTTGTGAAAGAGCTATTTAATCGATTTAATGAGGTGTGTTCAGACGGTTCATGCATTTGCAGCCACCTTACTCCATAATTTTGTTTCATTTTTAAGAAACGAGACTGCGCGCCTCCTCACAAGGTTTCTGTAAAAGCTGTGATAACTGCGTGGAAGCCGAAACCGTACATCACCTTCTATGCCATTGCCCCGTAATGTCCAAAAGAAGATTCAGGCACTTAGGGGAATACTTCCTAAATGACATAACTGATATTTTCAAATTAGCGGTCATAAATTTAATGAAGTATATTAAATCTTGCCAGCTATAGTTAGTTATACTTGCCAGCTAACGTTATAGCTTTAAAAAGCTATAACGTTCGAAGTCTCAAAGGAGATTCATGTGGTATAACAACGGGATGTATGCTGCCAAAGTGCTGGCTGTGCGATCGTAACCCATTCAAACCTAACCTAACCTAACCTAACCTAACCTAACATTGACGAAATATGCAGGCAACGAAACTTATTCAATGTATATCTCATATTCTGAAAGACAGTTTGTTCTTAGTTACATTAGAAGCAAATAATTCTAATATAGTATGCTGAATTTAAGGCATCGTATTTAATTACAGAGGGTTCCGCACGTTTCTTTATACATATTATCTATGGTTACCAGATCCGTCAGACCAAAAACGGGAACTTATCTAGCAATCAACGTCTCGCTGCTTAGTTATAGCAAAATTGGCAGGCTGAGTGCATAGGTCTTACTGTAAGTCGTTGCAATTTTGGTGATGGATTTGCTACATATGTAAAGACTCTAGGAAAAAAAATAGATCAACTTGAAAAATGCATTCGCAACATTATAAACATGATGTACATTCTTGCGAGCCGCGGAACAAAAACCTATATGTATTCTCCCGCGATTTGAAACCCATCAGAAGCCGACACTGTGTCTTTCGAAATATATGATTACCTTTTAATTATTAAGAACTAAGGTAAACTATTGAACTCTAAGTACTATAAAAGTATTTATATACCAGAGACTTTTTATAAAAAGAAGAGTTAACCGTAGCCTACTTTAAGTTTTTCTTCAGCATCACAATGCGTAACGAAAACTTACGTGTGAAGCATTCAAAATTTTCGTTTTGGAGAGGCCTAACCACCTCGAAAAAGTGTGTAAATGATACCGACTTGGGGCTCCAGAACGAAGTCTGGCATCAAAGACTATCCATGTCGAATTTTAGAAAGAATTCATGCAAAGTAAGGAAGACTAGTTAACGTATTCACACACAGACGGGCAGACAGGCAGACAAACTGAGAAACAGATAGACATGGCTAGATCGATTCGTCTCGTCGAGCTGATCAAGAATATGTATACTTTATGGGGTCTACGATGGCTAATTTAATGCGTTACAAACTTTCAGACAAACTGATAATACCATTTCACACGATGTGTCAATGGTATAAAAAAAGTATAAATATCCATTCTAGAAATGTTGTTACTTATAATTATGTACAAAGCTATTTATTTTCACTGTACAATTGTACAATTGTACAATTTTCAGGCTGCATTTACAACCAACAGCATGCATTTTCAAACGATTTCCCATCTATATTTCCGTACAACTTTTACATTATTTTCTTTTTCAAATCTGTTAAATATTTACCAATTGTTTAAATGCTTTTAGCACTTTGTTTTCTATTTAGTTGGCATTTCTGAATACCTTTAAACAATTCATTTAAAGCATATTTCTTTGAATAGTATTGTTTGCCACATACGAGTGAGTATGTATCTGCAACTCTAAACACCTAAACATCTTCAGCTACACCTCCCACAAGCCACCTTAACATAATTATCATCAACGTTGCTGGTTTTATGTCAAAGTTGTTAAAATTTATTGCTGAGAAATTCTCACATTGTCGCAAATTGTAATGTGTGCATTGCCTGTTTCGGATTTCGGTTTCGGTTGCATGTAGATACATTTCATGTACTATTGTAGATACTCATACCTATGTGCATATATGCGAGTGTGTGTTTTATTCATAAAGCCTTAACTTGTTATTAGTAACTTTATTTGTAACGTGAGAGAAAGAGCTAAGCAGCTGCAGCTCAATTATATGTTTTAGATGCAACTCAGTTGAGTTATTTGTTGGATCTATACTATGAAGTTTTACTTCCAACGGTACGGTGAAGAAGTTAGTTTTGGGAGTTGCACGAAATGAGTCCATTATTGTTGTTTTGCATGCGTTTCAGTTTCAGTTTCGAATGCTATAGTTATTTATGGTTGTCGTCGTTATGCGTTACGAGTGCATTAGTTTCTCGGTATATGTTCCAGTTTGCAACAGAAAAAAACAAAAAAAAAAGATTGTTTTTTAGTTCGAATTACGCTTTGCAATGCAATAACTCGTCTGTTTTAGCAAGCTGTAAGCAAAAGCCATTTCCTGCGCTTTGTTTCTCTATAGCATTGTTTGATAGTAATTTGTTGAAATTAGTTTTAGACTGTAGCGAAAAGTTTAGTTAGTACGTAGTTTTTAAAGTAGCCTAACTATTCTCGGAAACTATTGGTTACCATTAAGATTAAAACAGTATTTGGTAAATTATGTAGCTGCATAATTAGAATACTCAATGACAATGAGGTGAATTTGCTATGAACGAAACTAAACGTATAGCATGTTGCATGTGAGTGACACCCTGTATCTCATTCTTCTATAGCTTCTAACCAGATCGTCAACAATTTCCAGTTTTCCAGAGTTTTAGATTATCAAAAACAATAAATAAATTTAAAAAAAAAACCGAGAACGACTGGAACAATGCTGCAACAACATGCCGTTTTTTGCCTTACAAGTGAGCTTCTTCGAAACTTCAGCTAATGAAATGTACTTTCAGATTCATAAGCCTAAATTGTTCGTATAGTTGATCTAGAACCAAAATATTGATGCAAAACTTCCAAGATCAAACGTTGGAGTTCAATTCAAACTCAAGCACATATTTATGGAATCTTCGTTTGAAATATTTGTCCAATTTTTTTCTTTTAGAAAACTTCGGATTACGCATATTGACACATGTAATTAGATAGAACATGCCTTTGAGCACAACTACCGTTGTTCTGTGCATAAAACAAACGATAAAAAAGCAAATAAAGTGAAAACAACGAAAACAACGAAAGCAATTGTGAAGCATAAAAGCCAATAATGCATTATGCAACGAAGCATAGAATACACAAATACGTGTAGTAAATAGAATACTATGGATAGATGGTACAAAGTTCGTTGAGCAACAAGTCAAGCTTAAAACAAATACAATAAAATCAAAGACAAGAAGGTAGTTTAATAAATCAGTGAACTACTTCAAATGCAGTTCTAGTCTCTGAATAGCATCTCCTTGGTATATACATACATATGACCTTTGCCAGAGACACAACTGGAAACCAAGAAACTTATAGAGCATCGCGCTCGTCTTCCACATTTCTTCTTCAGTTGATGCCTTGACATTCTCGCCTTCTTTGACTCTGCTGGTTTCATCTGTCTTTTTTAATTTGGCCCACCTATAAGCATTTCCGGTATCGGATTTTTATAGCGACCTTAGCAACTCCTCTGTTGTGGTCCAATAAATGCGCACGATCTGACGAAGATAGCGGCTTAAGATGTTCTGCATCTTAACTGTTATCGGTACAGTAAAATCACATGTTGGCGAACCGTACAGTAGTATCAATTTGACCCTACAGTTGAACTTCGTTTTGGTCGCAATGTTTTTGGACCACCAGACCTTACGTAGAGTCTGCATGGCAACGCTAGCCTTGTAGGCAACATGTTTCATCCCACTATATTTGGTGATCACGCTACCCAGTTAGGAAAATGATTACACTTTTCGGAACTAGTGCTGCAGCATTGCTGATGGAAATGCGCATTACCTTAATTTTCGCAATGTTAAAATGGAGTTCAACCTTAGTCGCGTTGACCGCTAATCTTTGTTGTTTTGCCTTAAAGTCGCGAATCTGTGAGCTTATACACAAATCGGTCATTGAGTACTTCATCGTATGCAGTTTGGAGTTAACGCATTTGTTGCTTTCATGATGCTGAAACAAATAAAGTGAGAAGGCTATGCATCACTTTTAACACCAAATTTACACCAAATTTATGATATCTCAGCAAATAATTAACGCAGTTAGATGAAATTTGATACATATGCAAAGCACATCGGGAGAAACATGATATATTGGAAAATTTTGGTGAACCAATCCCCATCCATATAAACCGAAAAACCAAATTCGTCATATCTCATCAACTATTCTAATGGAGATAAATTCATGAAAAGTTTTCATGTGAATCTAAATTTAATTAAAAAGCATTTATATCAATCTATACTAGCATTTATGGCCAGCGTTCAAAATCACCAGTTACCAAAATAATAGCGAGGCGCATGCAAAGTAAAACACGAAATGTCCTATATCTTGCACGACCGCAGAGTTTTATCAACTTGTAACTGGCTGCTCGCTTGCTGTCGTTTCAGATTTGTGTGTGTGCGTTTGTACTTCATGTAAAGCCTATTTGGGTTTCATACGTTGTGGGAATGACGATTGTTTGGCCTGTTACACGACAAATATTGAACCGAATTTAATGAAATATAGATAGTGCGCATCTGCTAAATTGGCTTGTCTATTTATTTACAATATAAAAACACTTAACAAACTCACCTCGCGTATGCGAAATACGCGTTGGGTCAATGCAATTGCTCAGCTATGTAAGTGCTCTATGAGAACCAGACGCATGCGTATTATTTCTACAAAGATTGAATTGACGAATGCTTCCACAAGACATCATGTTGTATCTCGTATCTTTGTTATATTAGCTACACGGCGCGTCGCTAGTTAGCAAGTTTTTGACTTTGAAGAACAACAAACGAACAAAAATTCTGCGGCATTTCGATGTTGTTTTCAATTGTTTTAACAAGAAACTTGTTAGTTTGTTGACGATGACGATGGCGATGGCGATGGCGATGACGATGGAGACGCATTCTAACACAAGTCAAGAAATGAGTAATGGGTTAAATGTCGACGGCGACGACTGCTGCAATGTGAAATCTTTCATTGTTTGCGTTGAACAACATCACCGGCGACGTCTACAGCGGCTTCTTGTTTCATGTTTGGCGCAGTAAATTTTCAGCTTAAAGTCCGAAAAAAAAACTAAAAAACAACCAAAAATCCAGACGAAGAAATTCAGCTGCAGCGATCACTGAGCGTTAATTGATGTTTGCGACATTTGCAGTCTTGTGTTCAGACAAAAGTCAAACAAGCCACAACGCACCTAGGCGACGCTATTTATCTTTGCTATTTGTTAAAACTTTATTTTCTTTTTTTACCTGATTAAAAGCAGATGAGGCCAGTAAATGCTGCATGGGGAGTTACTGTATGCAGCAGTTCCGGCTGCGCTGGCAACTTCCGCATGAAGCAAGACTTCCGCTTTCTTTCCAGTCTTCATATCAATAGCCAATAAAATATCAATTGACTTGCAATTAATCATATTCAACTACATTTAGCCTCCTTGCCTTGCCTTCTATTATTGGTGCCCTCTGTACAGCATTCAATTGTTTGAACTGCAGAGAGTCAAACAAAGCTGCATGGAAAATTCATTCGCCACTGTTGGAAATGGTGAAAATGCTGAGAATGTTGCACCGGAAAAGTGTAAAAGAATTGTCCATTGTTGGTTTTTCTTTCCTCTATTGCTGCTAGGTACTGGCGAGACAATAATGTATCTTATATCTTATATTTCACATTTTTACTGCTTCACACTTTTGCGCTTTATCTTGAATCGATTTAGTAGTCAGTGACTGAGTCCGTCCATCCGTCTGTTGATTCATTTTAGAAAAATCACAATAAATAATGAATCAAAAATGAGCGTTAAATACGATATAGAAAAAAGCAGCGGAAATGATTCGCATGAACAATGGGCCAAGGGACAATGGCAACAGCAACAGCAGCAGCAGCAGCCGTCCGACCCGAACAGTAGTAGTAGTAAAAGCGGTAGCAGTTAGAGCAATTGCCCTGGACTGGGCTGGTCTGCCAACTGACTTTAAGATTACGATAGAGTCGACTGCGTCAAGGTAAATCAAAAGCATTATAGTACAGTGGGCTGAGCTCTGCAATAGTTGGGGACAAATTTAGTCAAAATTTACAAGTAGTGAGAAAACTTAATTTATAAAACGTGTTCATTTCGTTTGAGAAGTGAAAAACGGGATCAACTTCCAACTTGAAGTCTTTGCATGTTGATTTGCCAAACAATAACACATGTAATTATTGAATCGTTTTTTCGAAAAAAAAGATAATCTTCTTGAATAGTGCCACACATTAAAACGCATTACATACATGCTAAAAAACACCATTTAATAGATAGGATTTCAGTACATCTATCCGATGGAGTATCGCTAAATACTCTTTAAATTTTAATACTAAGACACTGACATTCGTAAAAAGGTTTTCTATACGGTCATGAGTCATGACAAAGAGAATTTACTTAAATAGGACTCTCGCCAAAAAAAAGTTTCAAACTCAACGCAATTTTTATGTTAGACAAAACACACAGAAGTGGACGGATATACAGTCATTTTTGATACGAGGAACCCTTGTAATCAACCTTTTCTCAGAAATTATACTGTACTATATACAATGACGCTTTAGTTTAGTTTAATTTCTACGCTTCAATTCGTTCAATTCGGACTTGGTGTTATTTTTTGCAAAGTGAAATAAATGTTGTGGTTCAAGTTTTCGATATTCAACAGCGAAGTTTCTAATGGCCGTATGACACACAAATACAATTAGCAAATTGTTTTCTGCTTTATTGCTCTGGGATTTTAAACACGATATAGACATTGCGAAAGGGTTAGCTATAAACATGCAGCAACTCATATATGTAACACTTGTCTTTTGTTAATGTTTCTATTAAAATATACAGAATCAATAGAGAAAAGCATATTAAAAATGTATGCATTGTGTATATTCACCATTTGCGCATGACATGCCAAAGTAATAGTCATTGCTCTTTTTTCTTATTTTATTATGCACTGGTACACTTTTTGTGTAATGAGTGACCGACTGAAGAAATAATTCAAAACACCATAAAAATATAAAGAAATACACTATTTCTGCCGAACTTTTGGTACTTTGTCATTTTAGAGTTCAGAGTTGTCTCATCTTTCGCATAGATTTTCATACTAATAGTATTTTTGCTGTTTATTGTTCACTTGGTTTTCGTTTCACTTTTTGATGAAACTATATTTCCAACTCCTGTGCCTGTTCGCACCTGTAGAATTTTTGCTTTGTATATTTTCTGATCTGCTTTAACAGCAATGAAGAGAGAAAACAATTGGCTGATTGATTCGTATGTCATACGTGTCCCTAAGTGCTATTAATGCACTTAGTATGTACTTTCATAAGCCTAATACGTTGCATGGTAAAATATTTCGTGAAAACCACTTCTGTATTTATCAATGAATTGTCGGCTGTCGGCATCTTAGGTTGAAGCCACAAATTATTTGGGTACTGTGAGTATGAATTTAATTTTTTGATGTTTTTCTGCAGTCAAGGATATGAAGATTTTTCATAATTGTGGTGAAAGTGTTTCTTAAACTATAAAAACATTATTCACCACAAATAAGCATGAGATTATGGTATAAAATTTTTGCCAAATCAACAAAATCTGTCTTTCGAAATATATTTTTATGATATAAAATTTGTGGCAAATCAACAAAACCTGTCTTTCGAAATATATTTTAAACTTAATTTAATTTTAATTGAATCGATGGATTTCGATTGAAAAGTTCCGACAATTTAAATTGAATTTCAATCGAAATGATTCAAGTATATGCTGTGCAAATTAAAATTCACAAAACCAAAAAAAAAAAAGGCAATTCTGTCAAATTGTATCAAATTCAGAATTCATTACTTGCCTGTATATCTGAACCAGTAGTAATATTGCTATGTTCTCTGTTAAAGTTCTCTTGAATTGTATTGGAATGAATTTTGTAACGACATATCACACTTTACAAAATTAAAAGGTTTTCAGACACAGAAGCGCAGTAAAATTTGATTTTTTGGCTTTTTCCTCTAAATATGGCTATTTTTATAAAAGTCATATAATACGTGTTTACGGCACGATTCTATATATGCTAACATATACTTTTTCTAATGGGTCTTGATCTTACTAATCAGTAAAAATGTATTTATTTTCTTACAGTTCGTGTGCTCACCACTTGTGTGAACGTCTGTCCACTGTGCTAAAAGTAGACTGCACTACTACTGTTGAAACTTCCACAACTTATTTATATACTAAGCTTCATCTCAATTATCAAATAAAATGCTTTCTTATAAAATTGAGGCGAAAATTTGTTCTCACCATTTCGATCATTTCGAACCACTGTGCATCACATAAATCCCACTAAAGACGCTGACTCGTTGTTTTTCTTCACTTTTTTTTTATAATTCTTCACTTAATTCTTCACAAAAACTTCAACTACTCGTTATCACGGGCATTTGTTAGTTTTCGCATTGAAAAATATTAAATTACTCCGAACGACGGCGCTTCATTGTTGTTGGTTTTGTTGTTGTTCTTGTAGACAGTCTGTTACGCTGCGTAATTTCAGCATAATTTATGCACAATTAGTACTCAAACTAACAAACAGCCATTATACACCTCTCTATGGAGAAAAACCCAGGCAAAAACACAGCAGGAATTTTTAAACACGACAAAGTCTTTCAAAAATCAATGAAATCTGCAAGCGATTAAAAATAGTTAAGCGCTGACTTGACTATGAAGACGATGATCCATAAAAAAAAAAATAAAAATAAATATTATATTATATTAGAGATTTATCAGCAACAAAAACGACTTTTGCATACCAAAAAAAAAAAAAAAAACAAAAAAAAATAGCAGAAAAAACAAACTCGCATATAAATCTATGCGTTATATCGCATTTGACTTATCTTTAAGGAAGAAATACTAATTCTAAACATACACAAATCATGCAACAAAAGGATATGCCATGCCAAGCGAACGCTATTGCAACTTGATATGCCACAGTCAGCGATAAAATGCAACTGATAAATTGTGCGGAGAGAGCAAAAAATCGCATATTGTGGCAGACAGACAATCAGACAGACGGACAGACAGACAGGGGACACATGTAAGCTTTGCCATGGTTTGCATATTTACTACAAATAGACAGCATGGAATGACAGTCAGGCAAACAGTGTGCGACAGACGCATCTAGGGAGCACAAGTCACAGGGAATAGAAATCTTTGCGTTGTGACACTAGTTGGCAGGGCTGGTTTGTAGCAGATTTAAGTGTTTAGGCGCAAGGCATGCAGCTTTTCATTTACTTGGTATCAAGGTAATTCGTATATTTTTATAAAACTAGCATAATTCAGAAGATTTGAAGAATCTAGAAAAGTATCAGCGCACTTATACAGAAAAAAATCGGTTTTAAATTCTTTATTTTGGACAAAAGCGTGCTTAAAACTTTTAGTACTCAATTATTCTTAAATCAATTTAAAAACCGGTTCGCTTTACAAAACAAGGTCCACTTGTTTACTACAAGTTCTTAATATATTACTTATGTATTTAAGTACATGGTGTTTTCTTATGAAAGGATGCTTGACATAAATATCATGGGTTGTGTCACGCACAATTTTATGGGTAGCCCCCATAGAAACTTAACGCCGTTTTTTCACCGAAACTTTCTTACTATTACAGTAAATATCAACATAAACTTTAATATAGTGCTTTCTTATGGACAAACGACTCACATATAGGGATATAGATGTGTTTTTTCAATTTTGGGGCATCCCCATGCAAACTCAGCATCCACAGTTTTCATTAAAAAAAAAACAACTATCAATTCAGGCAAAATGAATTTGACATTGGGATTCGTATAGACGGACACTTCGCATAATTATAAAGTGGTCTGTCACGCCCACTTTGGAATAGGCTCATACAAACTTATCTGTTACATTTGACAAATACCTATCTAAATTTATAGCTTGAAAATTCATGTGAGTGGTATATAAACTTCGGTACCATCGAAGTTAACGTTTTTTCTTGTTTTGCATAAATGTAGTTTGCGATTGGTTTTGAAAAAAAATTCGCCTATTAGGTAATTTAGCATTTAGCGCTTTTCCATTAATGACTGTGAGCTACATTGAAAAGCTTCTCTTTTAGAATCACTATGCAAAATGAACAAATGGAAAATAACCATGAATTTCATAGAAAAATCATCAGCAGTGTGTATGACTCATGAAATTATTTGTTAGTAGTATCAAGGATCTCAAATTACACAATTTGGCTTAAGCTGGTTGCACATATCGACTCGACTTTATATGCTGATGTAAAATATGTGCATTTTATGGTGTCTGCTATGCACTTTTTTGGCTGTTACATATCAGGCTTTCTACCATTAAGCAGTTATATAGGTTACAAAGAAGCGCAGAACTATGCATCAGTGCAGCTTTTCGCAGCACAACGATGAAAGCACTTCATATTTCTCTTAATCCCTCGCTTCAAGTTTCCATCACATGCAGCACGGATTATTGTCTACCGACTACACTGATTGCTCAAAACTGGACGTGCAAGATAGTCGAAGGAGTCAGCTTATCCCCGGAACTTGCGATTAGAGAACTCTTCAGATAAATCATACATTGTAGCATCTATCAAGCAGAAGCGATCCAGTAGGCTACTTACATTCATGCAGTCCGATAGTCAAGCAGCTCTAAAAATGTGCGACACTTTCAGTAGCAATACAAAAACTACTGCCAAGTGTAGTAGATGTTTTAACGAAATCGCCGAACACTATGTAATTCCACTATGTAATACCACTGAAGGCATTCCTCCACAACAGAACACGGTATTATTACGTATGGTTACATATAAACTTCAGATCACACTAAATACGACCTGTTCAGCGGACAACACAAGTAAAACCTCTAAACTCACTTGACCAAACTACAATATTAGGCAAACCATTGTACTGCTATGGTAGAAAAGGCCTTTTCTGGTAGAAGCCCTTGCAGTTAATTGCCTCAGGTGAAGACACACCACAAGGCTTAGTGTCGATACTTTTGCAGTAGTTATGGGAATGTCGATAAGTAGAAATCAGCTGTGCACCTGTTATGCCCTTGCCTGCACACAGTAAAAGGAGACTCGCTTGCTCGGAAGTCCCTTTAAAAAAAAAAAAACTTTCAGGAATATCTGTAAAAGATAATTTTCTGTTCTTGAGATTTTTAAGCATACAGAAACAGAAACGAAATGAATGCTTGAAATACAAATTAAAAGCTGCGCATCTCTGACAGGAGAAGAGTCACCCGTAAAAATATAATTCCCTAGCAACTTCCTAGCAATACCATTGACATTTTTGCAATGTGACTCTTCTCCTTTCAGATATGATCAGCCACTCATTTGAAGTTTCAGTGGAGTTCGCAGTTTGGTTTGTGAATTCAGCTGGCTATAGGTTTCATTTCAATGAGAAATAGTATAATGTTTATCAGAGTTGATAGTATGCATGGGAGTTCAGTATGACAAAACATGAAGCTAGGACAACAATATTTTTGAGGGTCATCAATTGATACCTCAACATTGAAATAAACTAGAGCCAGTTAAATTTGTTTAATAGTAAATCATAAGTATATCTTAAAATTTTTATTAAAATGCATTAAATGAAAATAAGCAATAACTGGCATAAAATATAAAAGTTCAAAAATCTTTAAAAATCTAACAGAGATCATTATCAGTGCTTAATCCCGTCTTCTTTCACCTGATCCGACCCTGTTTGTTTATACCTATATGAGCAGAAAACGTATGTAATTTCATTACACTTCCATTTATATCTTGTCTCCTACAGCTACTCACAAGTAAGCAAGTACAACGCAGTGGACTACTGCCACAGGAGACTCAACACAGCTCAGCTCGATTCACCTCCATTCAGTTGAGATGAGCTAAACTAAGCAAAGCGTTGCGTGTGCGTCACCATAAACTGCCCAGTTCGGACGTTTTAAATTACCAAAGTTCTACGTGAATCTATCATTTATAATCTAAAAGTTTGTATTCGTTTTTTTTTTCTATCCATACTGTTTGCATGCGAGACTTGAAAATTTATAAAAATCTCTTACAAGATTGATTATAATCGGTAGTCAAGTGTCTTGGCGGCCAAAAACTATAGCTACTGCTGCGGCCCTATAGATAGACTCCGAGGACGGAGGCAACGCTGGTGGCTATATGCTATATGCTAGATGCTGCATGCTGCATGCTGAATGCCTTCATGCCTCATGAAAATGCTGCAGCAAATTATAATTTATGACATATTATCAGTTTTGATGTGCAGCGCGTCGTTCTGGTATCGCTTTCATTGAGTTGAAGCTGCATTTTGCGTGTTGCATGGTATGCTATGTATGTAAAGGCTGTTCTTTTTAGAGGTGTAGAACTTTTAATGGAATTAGAATACTGAGAATCTATGAATTCAAACTGCAAATTGGCTTTATTAAAAAATGAACTTATGCAATTAGTTCTTAAATATGTTTTCCGGCATGTGGCAGTCCAATTTTTTAGTAGTTTTTCAAGCTTCTTAGGTCGTAGGCCAAGATCTTTACATAAAATTGTCCATAAAGTGGATACACACAGCTTCTATTGCTGCGCGCGGTGACAGATCCACACATTTGGGTCCTCCTCAATGTCGCTTGGAGGGACAATTATGTCCTGAAATAAATTTGCACAATTTTGCCAGCGCTGTTCTGGCATTAGTACAAACTGTGCAAAAATGACAATAGCATTGCCAGATCTAAACAATTTATAACAGTTTAATCCCTGTCGAATACTTAAACCTCCAATAAAGGAACACTCTGTAACTTGCATCTCATATCTTCAGCGTTGATATTATACTTTGATAGAGCGAGATTCCTGCTGGTTTACATAAAGTATCTCGTTTTTGTACCCATGCCACAATACATAGCATCAAACATCATCTATATCATATTTTGACAGCATGTTAAAGTCATTTATTAATTGAAACCTATGTTAATGCATGTTTGGGTCACACAACTAACTACAATATAGACCTACCTAGTATGAGTGGTGCTGTTGTATGTAATTATAACGAATGCTCCTGTGGTCAAATTCATTAGAAAATCTAGGCTGGCGCCTAACGATGCAGTTATACGAGTAGATATTGTTTTGATTCATTGGAAAAACGATTTAAACTTAATTTGTAGAAGTGGTAAAAGGCATGTCGCGTTAATCTTGCTCAAAGTATCTAGATACTTTTTGAACTCTTGTATCGCATAGATGTGGGCTTTACGTGCTACAAAACGAAATTATCAATTAGAAATCAGGTGTTGTGTCTACGCGTATGAGTCATACAGTTTTTCTTGTTAACATTGTTTTAGCCGGAAAGAGTAGGTGCACTGAATTCAGTTGGTATCTAGTAGATACAAATGCTGTAGCAATGATTAATGCTCTACGTTTATTTGTTGAACTATTTTAGTTAATTTGAAAACATTTTTGTTTGAAACTCTGCTTAGTTTGTGTAATAATTGTAGCTACAGTAGGTAGCGTCTGTCATCGACTGTTTTCATACGGCGCTACGCGTACTTCATACGCGTACGTCAGAAGAATATTCATTCTGAGAAATGTATTTGCTTGAGTGGCTACTTGGGTGTATTAAGCTGTCATCAGGTGTTTATGCACTCTTTTAAAATATGAAGTTTTAGTAACATATCAAAGAAGATATTATTTATGTTTAAAAATTCTATTTATTACTTTCTAAATATGGCAAATTGTTAACGATTTTATTCGTAAAGACTTTAAATTGTGTGTCTGTTATTGATTAATTCGCTCCTGAAATTCCTGCAACTCAGTATTGCTTTCTGTAGTAAATTCTTCTTACTCAAGGATGCTAGTATAGGACTAAAAGCCATTTTGTTTAATTCTACAAATATCATTACTGAAATTCATGGTCCAGAAGTTTCCATTGGTTTAACACAAGTTGCTGTCATGTAGCCTTAATTCCACGGTAACAAACAGAGAATTGAAGAAAGTCTCTAAGGAGAACCATGGGCATCGCTTCGAAGTGCATAGTTTAGAGTATCACTTCCTCCTTAGTTTGGAGGTCGTGGTCTATCTAAAATCTCTATTTGATTTGTGAACACCAACTGCCGGTTGAAATACGCAACTTTACGTCGAATTTCACAGAAAACGCTGTCTGCGCTTGGACATTAAACCAAATCCCCACCATACCCTCCCGATAACTTCTGGTCCCAGATAACTGCTGGTTAGGCTTCGTACTTGAAAGTAGTACCAATTTGAATTCCAAACTATTCAGGCTTTGTAACGCCAACTATTCGTCAGACTTCATTTACATTCACAAAAATCCGATAATTTCCTAATCCGATCACTGTTATTAAGTAAGACAGACTCATTTAGTAAAGATTTTGCATATATTTGTATGGGCCTAAGATCAAATCTGAAACTAATAGGTGGCCAAATAGCTTTGATAGTTTTTTCAATAGGGAAATTTAAGTAACTGAGCCCAACATTCTCAACAGATCTTATTTCCACTGGCAAATGTTTGTATGCGCTCACATGTGAGTGGCAAAACGACGTTCGCGTTATTTAAATATCAACTATTCTTGGTGTTGATATATATATATATATATAATAAATAATATATGATATCGATTACAATTCGATCACTTCATCTAATTAGCAAAAATTAGCCAAGTGCTGCCAGCAGACTGATGAGAACTTGTAGCTGAGTTCGAAACACGTCTATCTGCAGCTAAAATATTTTTTCTGTTTAACAAATAGTTGTTGTTCTTATTCACGGTTCGCATTGATAAAAATATGTAAAAAACATTTCTCAATGCAAAAATTACCTTGCGCAAGCTAGAATGCATGTGTGTAAATACATATTGACCGCTTAGGTTATCACTGCCTAAAGTATCTCGACTTGGCTTCAACTAACTACATTTTCGATCTACTGGTTTAGCTGCTCCTTTCACTTTATTGTCGCTTCGAATCAATTCGAATAACAAGCATTTAACTTAACGACAAAAACGACACACATACCTATACAGCATACTACTGTCAGACGTCAAGATAAGTCAGTCAAAGTAAATAAATGAAAAGTCTAAAGGCTGAAGTACAGTGAAAAACAAAACAAACAAAAAACACTTCACCATTGAATTCAAGAAAAAGTTCTACAACTAGTTGCCGCAGCTACTTGCTGTGCTTAACAATTTCCAAAAGCGATTATCGTACTGCACTGATTTCATTTCTGTCGTCAATGCCGCACGCCAATTTATGTCAACAAGCGGGGCGTGGCATGGTGGTTCGCTACGGATTGGGGTGGCCCAAAAGAGCGTTGTGGGAATGTAACAGCGAAAAGCACCTCAAGCGGCTGTGGCGGTAGCAGCAAGAAAAAAAAAAAACTTTGTGCGCTAAAAATACGTTTGCGGCATTTTTGTTTGCAATCTGTGCGCGAAAATTCTTTCCAACCAAGCGACAAACAGACTGAGCAGACAGACATTAACTTGGTGATAATCAGCCAAGCAGTATGAGACAGGCAGGCCTGACTGGCGGAGATACAACACAGCGGCAGCAAATTTCTTGCCGCAAACAAACAAAATGTGGCAGCAAGAAGCAACAACAACAACAACAACAAAAGCATTGCGTATGTAAACATTGCCTAAAGGCAGAGTATCGCTGGAAAAAAATTAAAAAATAAAAAATAAAAAAAATTGTGCAAGATACAGCCGCAACTCAGATACAGATACGCGCCACAGTCGTTCTGCCTTGGTCAGTTGTTGTGTCCAATGCAATCCAAGCCGCAATTCGCAGTTCTGTCTGTGAGTTTGTTTGCTGGACCGTCTATGCGTCCAGTCGTCCGGCAGGTGTGTTTCTCACGCAGTTTTTACTGCACGCCTGCAAAAGCCAACGTAATGCGTTAGAGAGTCTTCTGAAAGGTTTTGTATCTAAATGGAGTTTAGGCATACTTCGATAGCTTTCTTTGCAAGCATTCCAAAAGCTTAGAAGTTCTTCTATAGATCGGTATTCCAATCCTCCACATTCTTGGCGGACTTCGTGCGATATGCCAGAAACTTGGTTCTTCTATGCTCTATGCAAGGTTTGCAACCGTTCTTCGGTCTAATATTTCAGTCAATAGATACTAGGAACCTTCAATATTCTTAAACAAAAGCCAAAACTTCTCCCGAAGTTTTCAAAACCGGAAATAATATACTATTGTAGAAATATTAAATGGAAAAATTGTTTCCTTCTAAGAAATGGACACCTTACATTGAGGAGCTATACGAACCAATACTATATCAGTGTACAATATCAGTGTTGAGCTATTTTGGCTTAAAGGAGACGAGTCGTAGTTATATGGTTACAAGTTGTAGGTTTTGATACATTGTATACAATAAATTATTGTAAAATGCTAAGAATAACAAGGTAATGCAACATTTTTCATGACATCATGTGTTTCCGAAATTTTAAAGTGTTTGGCAATAGAGACTGATCTGGAATTCAAAAGCGCCTCCATATAGTAAAAATTTTTTTTTCTGCATTAACAGCACGCCCCAAATACTGTAGAATAAATACTTCTTGCCGGACCAGAGGTCGCCATAGTAAGGGGTCCCTGCTCGGGCGCCATTAATATATTTTTTCCAAACACATTTCTCATAAAACTACCACCAGACGACACTAGACACAAATTCCTGCGTTTCGAATCCAATTTCCATTTTGTTGTCATTTTATGTTTACAAAGCGCAAAAGTAGTGGTAAAATATAGCTCGATTGATATCCATTGCTCTACCTCAACTCAAAACTTTTCATCTACTCCTCCATTTGGCTTTGTTTGCTGTCTATGGCTCTTTTAATGTGTCTCAAGGAAACATTGGAACACCGTCTTTGGAACTCCATTTTCTTTAGCTGCATGGCGTGTGTCTGAGTTATGCTTTTGCCTGTTGGCCACTGGCCACTTTGTGCCACACATTGCAAATCCACGAGCGTAACATTTGAAAATTTGTTTATGCCAGCTGGAGCATGTTGTGTTATGGCGTGCTGTAGTGTGGTAATGGTTGCTTGGGCTACTACTACCATCGATGTTTCGCTTGACTTCAATGAAGACATGCTGCTGCCACTGCTGCCGTTGCTGCCGCTGCTGCTGCTGATGATGATGACGATGACGATGATGATTTTGGTATTCTTGCCTCCTTGACTCGATTCGCTTGCCACACGTTAGCATAAATCAAATGAAAATAATTACTGGTGCTAGCGAAAATTTGCACGTGTATTAATTTAGGCCTGGCTCTCTCGCTCACTTACTATACAAGATAGCTGGCAGGTTGTTATTTTAAGCGTTGAGTTGAAGTTCAGATGGACACTGAGACCCAAGTGGGATTCATTGCTGAACATCTTTTGAAGCTTGTTGTTTAAATCGTAGCAAATTGTAGTAACTTGCAATTATTTTGTGCTTTGGTTTGAGATTTCTGCTTTCGAATGAGATTTCTGCTGCTTGAAGTGAAGTTCCTCTTCGGTTGCTGCTGTTTTTATCATTTAATACGCATCTGTAGTAAGTATTTTTGTTAACTTATTTTTTTTTTTTTTTTTTTTGTTATTTTCGCACACAATTTTGTATGAGAAAATAATGTATTAAAAGTTCTTTAATTGTAGTTTGCTATCGCAGGATATTTTTTACATAATTTTCTTTGAGTTCCTGCAATTCGTTCTCATCTACTGTGGCATCAGCATTTTTCTTGAGGCATTTTCGGTGGGAATATTTTGCGTGAAATGAAAATTTGTTATGTCAAGATTTTTTTCAGGTTTTGGAATATACTCGTAAGTATATAGTACTTGGTTTTAGTAATTATATGTAAATTTAAAGGAATTTATGTACATTATTTTCTAAGAATGATTTGCAACTTAAAGTTTAGATGCTATGACACAAAATAGATAAAAGTTGTAGTAAGATAAAACTAGCTTGCCTATTCCATTCCCAAGTTCTACAAACGACTTTTTGCATTATTGTGCACTCGCTATATGCTGTAGCATTAGTGCTACTTACTCGACTTAATCGCTGCCTCCCTGAGGTCGGCATAGTGAGTGGTCCCTGCTCGGGCGCCAATTTAAGTGCTTTTCCAAAATAATATTTTTTTATTGTTGATGAAGAGTCGAAACTAATAAAAATAGCGAAACTGTTTTCAATTAACACTGTTCAGCAGTAGTAATAATAATTTGCTGATGAAACTTTGTGCTTTAAATAAGGGACCAGCATAAAGTATTTCTCCAGAAAGCAATGCGCGCAAATTTCTATACTTTTAATAGCACTCAGCAGCATGCCCTTCTCTTTGTCCTTTGAAGTTTTTTACGCCTTCTTTCAGCATATATATAAATTAAGAAAGATATGACTAGAATATAGGACTGTGGATTGAGAAAAAGTTTTAATATTGCTTTATGGCGGAACACAATCATAGTTCGGAAGCTTATCCACGCTTTTAAAGTAATGAATTTTGTTTAAAAGAAACAAAGATGATATATTAATCCATAAACCATTATAAACTCGAACTGCTCACGGATAAATAGAACCTATAAATTTGTTCATACGTTCGTACAACCGAACGGACGGGGCGACATATGAACATGACTATATCGACTCAGCTTCCGATACTGATCATGAACATATACATATATACTTTATGAAGTTTGGAACGCACTCTGTCTGCTATTAGATACATTTTTACAAACTTTGTTGTAACTAAAAGGTGTCTTACAGTTCAAGGTTATGTCGTTTATAACGATTATATTGTCTTTATAGCTAACAACTGCTAAAATATTGGAAAAACTTCGCAATTACTGCTTTATTTTTAAATTTGAGCGGCAATATTTCTGAAACTAGTAGAATGAAGGTCTAAATAGAGTCTAACGATTTTTTAATGTATATTACAGTCATGATTTAAATAGAGTATTCGACATTATAACAATTTTACCACCAGTAAGTGCACAAAGCTTCAAACACGCCATTCTGGATTCGGGTATGTCGTGTAGCGATTCGGGAGAAAGCATGCGATTAACCTCACCTATGATAAAATGGGCTGGTTCGCCTGTGAGAATTGAATAGTGGCTCCACTTTGACTAACATAGTCAACTTTTATTAGTTAGCAGTGTGCACACAATGCTATAGAATAAGTTATGCTTGATAGGCTTAATCGCTACCTTCTAGAGGCAGCCAAAGTGTGTGGTCCCTGCTCGGGCGCCAGTAATAATATGTTATCATTTCAATAATACTATTTTTTACTGCTGATGAAGACTTGAAACTTATAAAATAAGTGAAACTGATTACACTTAACACTATTGATTAGTACTAAAGTACCATTTGTCGTCGTAACTGCACAACCAGAAACTTTGTGCTTTAAAATAGACAAAAAGACAACACAAAGTATTTTCAAGTAGTTGTTGTCTATTTAAACTCTTTTTATATGAAGTTTGAACATACTTTCAAACTGAAGTACGCTGTCAAAGTTTGAATTTATACAAAACTATAAATTTTTAATCTATTAAATATAGTTTTTCTTGTTTAATTCTCCATAATAAATATTACGCTATAAAAGTTGAAACCACTATAATTTCTCTACAAACTTAAAAATCAATCAAATGCGCATTAAAATGACCACAAAAACTACAAAAGAACACAATTCGTTTTGTATTGCTACAATTATTATGCACTGTCCATATTTTTAATTAAATAATAATAAAATTGATATTTTCGAACAGTCATTAAATAAATCATGAACAAAGAGTTGAGCAGCATCAAATCATTAATGACATTTCAAAATAACTTTTGTGAAGAGACAAATTTTCCAAACATAACAACAAAATAAGTTGAGGTTTCAAATTTTTATTTTTATTAGAGTCAAGAGTGCCTACAAAGAAAGATGTGCATTCATACGAGGAATACTAACTCTCTCAGACATAATCGATTCCCAGTAGGATGCCAGTCACTTTGAAGCTGTGCGAGCAAATGCAGTCAGACCGACAAACAGACAGACAAACAGACAGACAGACATACAAGTATCGATATACAGAAAATCATTGTCATATAAATTTAATTGAATTGCTGCACTACGATGATCTACATCTTATTTTGATTTTATTTTATTGTCAACGAGAAACAACAAAAGAAGAGTTAAAGGTGCAACCAGAAATGTTCGAAACGTTCGAATTCCTTGAAACAAATACGAAAAGAAAATAGAAAGGTGCTAGAAAAATTTCAATAGTCATAGTCATGGTTTGGGAGAGAACGAAATAACTCAGCTGTAACGCGATGTATCTTTCATTAGAAAAAAACTCAATTCTTAAATAATAATATAAAAAATCAAGTCATTGATTGTAAGACCACAATCTAACCAAGCAAGTTTTACTCCAACTTCGTACTAGAATGGAGAAGTGTATACAAAGAAAATTAAAAGAAAAACAAGTAACTAGAAACAAAAGTATTAAGAAGACGCATCCTTACACAGCGTAAGTATATCCAGCTATGCAACTACTACGCAGCGTATCTCAAAGTAATAAAAATCATTTTATGCGTTTGTTTCTTTGAAATGCTGCAACTAGAAGAACATTGATATTCTTAGAGTCTGTGGCATGGAGATACATTGATGCTCGAGATTTATGTGCAGACTGACTGGCCTTTTGTTCAAACGCAGTGACATTCTTCACTTTGCTGCATTTGATTTCATTTCATTTTGTTTGAGATGTCCTCTTTACAATACATACATTTTTTTTTCTAATATTAAAATCTCAGCATTAAGACGACCCACAGCGACGTCCTTCGAATGGGGTTTTTTTTTCTTTTGCTTTGTGTGTGCGTGCGCACATCCTGACCGCTCGCTCGCTTTGTCTTGCTCTGGAGGTCCATTCGCTTATTTTATTATTTCATTATAAATTAAAATGTTATCGTTACAACTTAATCATACCATAAAGCAAATGCGCTCAAACGAGTTTTTTATTTCATTTATTTTTCTATTTTATGCTTAAAATGTTGCTGACCATCATTACTTTTGGGTCAGCATGGCTATCTAGTATTATTGTAGATACTTTTGGGCTGCGCTTCATGCGGTAGAGCGACACTTATCTCATTTGATATTTGTTAATTGCAGTTGGCTCAAATCTTGGTTGACTTTTTTCTTAATGTCTCTTGTAAATTACTTTAAAAATGCTTAAAATGTGTAATAAAGTTGTCATTACTTTGAGTTGTGTAATGAGTTGGGATGCTGTCTTTGTTGGAATAGCTTAAAGTAGTATAGTATATAACTCTAATTTTTATGCGTCTTCTGTACAGACTTTTTAATCTTAAGTGTGGCATCATTTATGTACTGCTACTATAAGTTGTTTCTAAGTATTTCTAACTAGATGGCATATGGAATATATATGTAGGTGGAATATGGGTGGAGAAAGTTATTGTTTGCCATTCACTTGGAAATGTCCCAAAAACGATTATTTTGCAAACGGCACAAGCAGCTAACAAACATCATTTAGCTGACATATGCCATGGATAAACTCTGAAAATACGTTCATAGGTGCGCAAATTGTGAGAAGACAACCCTACGCTGGGTTTGGTTCCCGCTATTGTAAAACTTTTTACTAGTGAAGACACAGAAGAAGCCTTAGATACTATCTTCCTTTGACGACGATCACCCGGGACGTCGTTCGAGAGTGTGAACGAGCATGTGTTGGAAATACCAAGTCTGGAACAAACTAACAAAATTTGTTGTGAAAAACAGCTGCCAACAACCGCACTGGTGCGCCTTCCTACGTGCAGCCATGGCCATGATAAACGGTACAACCGCTTGTCAAATAAGTATTGTAAGTAAATAGTATCGATATAAAGAACCAGTTTGGTACCTTAGATTGGGAGATACAAACAAAACCAACAAAATAAAAAAGTAATTTTTAAAATTATTTTTACACCCTGTACAACAAAAATTTGCCATAGGATATACTGGGTTTGATGAACTTTCAAAATATATGTAACAAAATAAAAATATGAAAAAACGAAAAACTATAAACTGAGAGAAAAAATCTACGTCTGGAGCAAACTTAGCCGTTCTATGCTTTTGGTATCTGCTGATGTATAATGCTGCAAAAGCAGCTTGAAATTTCATATCAACAACAAAAAAAACCATAAAAATAATAATAAGAAAAACTAACTAAACTAACTGAAATAACTTCATTACTTTACTTAGTACTTCCATAACGTGTTTGGCAATTATAAGAAGCAGTTTAGAGTGAATTAAAAAAAAAGGTTTATGTAACTTAATTGAATGCTTTTTTCATAATAATTATATTCATATAACATGAATACCGAATTCATTCACTTGTGTGTGTAGCGGAAACTAATATTAATACTTCCCGGCTGTTGCTTTGACGCGCTTGGGTTTCGTGAAGGCTTGCATTACTGATCGCACCTCTCTCTCTTCCTAGAAGATACTCCTGTGCTGCAGTCCAGTTGCTTGGGCTGGTTAGCTAAAGATGCGTGTTGTGCTCACTCGCCAGTGATTGTCATTTTTGGAAAAATTTAGCTTTTTTGGCTAAGAGGTAGGAAGCTATTCTTTCGGTAGTCAGTAGTAGTCAGTATTTACGCTTGCAAAACTTCTCTACTCTAGCGTTACTGATGAACACTTCTGTTCGTACAACAGACTTAGCTTATCTTGGTAGAGATGCATATAACTAACTCACTTTTCCATGTCCAAACCACTTTTTCAGATAGATCTTCATATAAATGAGATTTCAGCAAGCTTCTGTATTTCTGCAGTAGCTTTCAGTAAAGTGGAGACTGCCTCTATAAATCAGTGCACAGCCGTTTGCAAAGTGTTTTCCAAAAAAATCAGATGTAAAGACATCTTTGTCGCGGTGTTCTCCATGAACACTTCTACTTTCATACAACATACCGTCTTGAAATGTCGGCGTAGATGTAAAAGTCTCTTTTGTGCATGTCCAACCATTTCAGATAATCAGCTCATGCTAGAAATCAGACTATGAATAGCCACCTGACTTCTTGGTTTCTGGTATAACTTTCATGGTTTCTGGTAACACTTCCTTGAAAAGAGTTGCAAAGAAATGCCTACAATTCGCATTTAATCAATATAAATGCGCAAATATTAATTGTTCAAGTATAATACCCAGTAAGTCCAGCAATGAAAATGAGTCTTCATTTGGCGCAGTTGACTGCTCCCATTTCTCTTCTAGCGAAATAAGTCAATTGATGTAACAAAAGACTATTTATTTACTTTCACATTAAACGCTAAGCTGACACACATTAAGAAGTGTTCAAATGCAGCAAGGACCACCAGGATTTCTAAAGTAGCACTTAAAATTTAGTTGTTTTCTTTTTCCAAATGTTCTCTTATACATTTCGACGTATCAAACAAAAGCTAAAATTGAAAATTGTTTGAATATATATATAGAGTATATATACGCTACTTTCTTTTCAAATTCACTATGAATTTCTTTAAAATGTCCTTTATGCCAAGCAAACCAAAATTCAAACATGAAGACGCCAATAAATAAGAAAACTCCTTGGACAATAAAAAGATTGCCTCGTCTGACTGTAACTAGCTGCGACTTTTGGCAGTTCTTTGTTATAAAAGAAACACTTTTAATTGTATTTATTGCATTGTTGACCAAAATAAACCATATTGTTCGCTTAAAAATGTTCCCTAAAAAGAAAAAACGCATTAAGTGGCTGCGTATTGTCCATGAAAATGATGTGTAAGTATCTGAAGTAGCAGCTTCACATTTTCACACAGCCATTTGTGGACAGTTTTGGTTGAGAGAGATGATTGTTTTGACTGTCTGTGGTAAATTTATGGCTTTGATTTGATTTTTATTGCTTTTAAGTAGAAATTTAAACGGACTTGCATTGAGTAGGACTTTTTAGGAAAAATAGAGAATAAGAGATTTATATAGTAAATGGAGAACTGGTTTTAAAGAAGTAAATGAATAGTTATTGGAACTAAGCAATATTCAATAGAAGCCATTAAAAATACCTTCGAACTTTAATTTTCTAAATTAAATAACCTCTTCATCATAGAATTTATTAAGTTGAACACATGGCTTTGATGGAGTTTTCTCCATTCTCACAAAATAGCTAAGTTTAACTCTCCGACAGAAACATACTTTCTATTTTCGGCATAAATACGCCGAGCTAGTATGGCATATGTGTTTTCAATCAGGCTTAGAACTGGGGAGCGCGCTGGCCAATCAGAAATTTCGACTGAACATGATTCCAAAAAAGTTTATGTTTGCCGACTAGTGTGAATTTTGTATGATATTTCACTATATTCCTATATAAATCATACCAGACTATTTACCAGCACCCCCATATAATCCTGGCTGTTCATTCTTGAGCTTACGAATCGTATTTCAAGGGTGCCACGCTTGGCTACATAACCTAAAGAATATTACCTCTTTAACTCCCATAGCAGCGCACTCCTATAACTCCCATATCAACTATTAATTACGCAGTGAATACGCCCAGTTAATTTCGAAATTTGATAGATGTTATAACCGAAGTATTTGTATTTTCTTCAAATTGCTTCACCCGCGCACAACGTCAGTTGTATTTGCTCGATAGTTTTCTGAACAATAACCATTTTTGGACGAAGTTCGAAAAATTTTTCCTTGAGTGAAAGACCTTCGCGATTAAACTCGTTATACCAGCGTTTCACGAAAGTATGTTAACCTATGCAGTCTTAACTTGATAAACAATATCAAAAGTCGTAATAAATCATTGTATGAAAATGTTCACGAGCTGGTTCCATTTTTTGGCCGAGCTAAATGATTCAAAACACTGTTAACACAAATAGTGCTCGTACAACAAAATGTTGTGCGTACTTTTGTGCTAACAAGTGCGAAACATTTCAATGTACTCCTCAACCTCAATGTAACCTCAACTGTACAGGTTGAATCCAATAAAGCATACCGTTACACTCGAGGGTATGTCATTAAAACGGCACAAAAGCACAGCTGACTTCATTGTAAGCTAACCTCAAAAAAATATTTCTTCTGGCACAAATTTAAATTTGAAACTCGCTCAGTTTTCCATCATTTATAGCGCTTTTATAAAGTGGTAATATTTTCTTCATTTTCTTAATTTTTCGAATGGATTTTCTGCCGCAAATATAATTCAATTATGTTAATAGCTGCCACAGTATGACTTCGAACACACCTTTGATAAAATTAACTCGTAAATTTCCTCCCATGAAGTAAAAGATGCAATGCTGAAGAAGTTCCAATTTCCCCCGTTTTGCGCAGGCGTGAATGATACGCGTCGCTGTTCGTTGACGCCATCAACAAATTGATTATGCAATTGTTTTGAATTGGACATTTTTTTTATATTTTCGAAAAATTTGTGACAGTTTTCTCATTTTCTGGAGCATTGTTAGACACTTGGTTTATGAGTTTTGTTTATAACAAAAAAAAAAATAAAAAAACTAAAAATCAACGGGGGGAAATTGATTTCCGCTTGCATCTCGTTGCGCTTCGTTTACCTATGGCGCAGGCGTTAATGAGGTGCAGCACTCTATGAGGTATATTTATTGTCTACATGTTCGTAGCGATGTTTTGCATCCACCTCTATGACGGAGTACAGTGCCACTTATGCATTATTTAAGCTGTCTTTCAGCTGCTTTTGTTTTGTTGAAGTGCTTGAATGCCTGAATTTTTGTTACTGTTGACGCTTCGAAATATTTGTTATGCCTCAGTGAAAATGTTATTTATCAAAATGCACTACAGACTAAGTGAGTATATGGTATTATATGCTTGTCAGAAAGTTTGTTACATGTTTACACTAATACATTTAAGTACTCAGTAACAAACTCGATGTCGTTGATCTGTCTGTGTTTTGTGAGAGAACGAGCAGTATGCATTTTGGCAGAAAACAACAAAAACAAACAAAAAACTGCCATAAAAATAACGGATAAATGAAAAAGTAATTTCGCAACTTAAACTTCAGTGTGCATACATAATTATAATTCGCAGCTAGTTTTACCAAGCTACAATAAGTAATTGGCAAAACATTTCGTGTTTATATTTCCATATATTATCCATTGGCTGGAATTTTCGTATAGTTAAATCGTCCTTGTTGTTCCTTACAAATAATCTTGTGATTTGAGGTAGAAAATCGCGCCTATTTGGAGATACTGGTGTGCTTTATGATCTGGTGGAATCATCGGTCCGTATTTCTTTAAAAATGTGGCCGGACAGAACATAATCCTGAAATTGATGCTCGTGTTTGGTTTCAGCAAGACTACGGCATAAACAGCGCGCGAAACAATGGCTTTATTGCCAAATCATTTTAGTGGGCACCTAATTTCGTGTTTCAGAGCTGTCAACTGTTCGCCTAGATCGTGTGATACTACCCCCCTGTTTTGTGGGTTAAGTCAAATGTCTTCGTCAATAAGCCAGCTATGATTCCAGGCTTGGAAGCCAACCTTGCTTGCGATATACCGGTAGCAATGTTGGAAAAAGTGATCAAAAATTTTACCTTCCGACCTCAGCATAGTCGCATCCAACATTTGAACGAAATTTGTTATATCTCAGCAACTATTCGACGTAGATTGATAATTCATAAATATGTAAACCGCAACGAGAGAGATAGAATCCACTCAGAAAGTTGGTGGTGCACCGCTCCAAAAAAAAGTATGTTAGAAAACCAAATTCGTTATACATCGCAACTGTTTGACGCTGTGTTGGATGAGATTTGTTACAAATATAAAGGATACTGTGAAAAAGAAGTTATGTTGGGAGAATTATAAGCGCCACAATATAAAAGCAAGATGGGCCGCGTATGCTAGTCACCTATTCAAAAAGAAGCATCGTGAACTGGCCACCGAGATAGTGTTATTTAACCACTAATTGCACAGATCTAAATTGCAAACCAACGGTCCTCAAAGCATCGGCCATTGGAACGATATCATGCAATGTCATTGATAGACCTTTCAAATAACACATAAAAATCAGGCATATACCCGTACCTATTGAAAACCCCTTTGTAAGAAGCGTATAAATATTTGGACACACCATCAAAAAAAGTTGAAATTTTCTCCACAACTTCTCTAATAACTCTTTCTGTAAATAATTTAATTACACATTTAAAGTTTTTATTTTATTTTTTATAATTTCATACTTCCTGTTTTTGATTGGCGACGTCAATGATTGGAAAAATTAAGACATTAAAACTGCATAAATTTGAATGCATCTAGCAGTTCGCTGAACTTACATACGTCTATGAGCTGTTGTCAAACAACTTTATTTTGAAATATACCAAAATCTAAAGTCTTTCGCTGACTAACTGCCATTAACATTGTTTTTAGACATTTGTCAGCTCGTTAAGAACGCCTGCCTGCCTGCCAGCCTATCTTTATAGAGCATTTCCCATACATGCATTCGAGCATAAACATTTCGACATATACAAACTATTGTCAAAGAGTCTAGTTTTTATAGTTTTTATAACAGGAAACAAACTAACGATACATCTTCTTCAAAACGACTCTTAATGCAATATAATTAATTGTATTTCGCTTTCAAATCACATATAAATACTAGCCATACTAATGCAAGCTAAGCTTCTCTGGATTGCTGCCTACCTGAAACCTTCATCTGTCAACAGGCGATTGCTGACAACTTGTCGCGTAATACCAGATAGACAGGCGGACAGATAGCATATTATAGCAGTGAAGATCATATTGAAATCATAAGCGCCGCTATGCTATGCTATGCTTAAATGTATCTAGATACATTGCATTGCTGTGTTGTGTTGTGTTGTGTTGTGCGCTCATAAATTACAATTTATTATGACATCATTTTTTACGGATTACCGCACAAAATGCATGATCGTGCTCCCTTCACTACGTAGATACAATATGCATTCAATGGCTGTTGTCGCTGAACTTTTCCTTTTAGTTTCATATTTTCAGTGAGGGGCATAAATTTTCTATTTGTGATCTGTAAATGCCTCGTTTCTACTATACGACGTTGTAATATTTCCTGTCAGCAGAACAATCTGCTCTGCCGCTCTGACTGGCAACGTTGGCTGCATTGAATTGTCATCGCTCGTTCACGCATATAAATACTCATAATTTAGTGATGTTGCTTCATATCAGGCGCTGCAATGAAACGGAACGGAATGTATCTCTAAGTACGAGTATCTCAATACAGTATATGCACATAGTACATACTACATATATGTATATGTTTATACAGCAGGACGTTGTCTCGTTTATCGACAGATTGAATCGTAAACTTTGCTTTTTAGTTTTGCGCGTATTTCTGCAACTCTTTTTTTTTCTTAGTAGCGATTTCAAGAACTGCAAAGTAAATTCACGACCCCAGCCTTTTGAAAATCAGGCTGTCGTCTACACTACCGAATTATTATACCGAATGCTGTAGCGGCATATAAATTAATATCTTTGTATATGCATCCGTACTGCCTTGACTGTCATTTCCTTTCAGTTTCTTCCGCTGTGAGTTTGTATGGAGGCATATGTCTATTTGGCTTTATTTTGAATTCTAACATAGAAGCAAATTTAATTCTGACTTTTAAGATTTTTGCATTCAGTTCAGTTTGGCAAATATTTCCGCTTTTTTATTTAGAGAATTGATGAGTTCGTAGAGCGAGATGATAAAAGAGTTCGAAGATCAATTACTGTAGTTTCGAAGATTTACATCAAACTCCCGATTAAGACTGCTAATCGCCAAAAGAACTCTAAGAACAATTTTTGGTGAATAGCCTAGATATAGTTCCAAACATAGAAGCTTAAATTCTAAAATTTGGTGTGCAAGCGTAGCATAGTGAAGTTTAGTAGTATAACAGTTATCATGCCAATAATGACGAGGACTGTTCAAGATATGCAACACTTCGTAGATTAACTGTCAGCAACAGTGTACAGTACCCTTGAAGATACACAATATTCGCGTGTAAAATTTTATACCATTCAAAAATATTGCACTTAAAAATGGTATAATCAGTTTGTCTAACAGTTTGTAACGCATTAAATGTCTACCGCTAGGCCCATGAAAAGTGACAGTTTCTCAATCTCCGAGAACACCATGCTAACTCGCCGTTTGTTGGTGTCGATGATGTCAATATCATCAGCATATGCGAACAGCATCACTTCGTTATGGAAGATCATGCCCCACCGTTCTACGTATGGGCATTGGCGTAGGATGTACTCCATCAAAAGATTGTAAAAATCGCACGATAAAGCATCAGCCTGTCTGAAACTTCTCTTAATATCAAAGCGTTCTGAGAGGTTGTTTCCCAATCTGACAACGCTTTGGGTATATGATAGCGTCATCATGCAAAGACGAACGATCTTTGCTGGGATACCTAGTTCAGATAGGGCGATGAAGAACTTCGTTGTCATCGACGTGTCGAAGGCGGCCTTATAATCGACAAATATGTGGTGTGTGTCTTTGTTGTACTCATATGACTTTTCCAATATTTGGCATAGACTGAAAATTTGACTTGAATTTCTTGAAGATATAACAAAGAACACTAAGATTACAATTATTGGACCAAATTTTCCATAACAATGTAGTACCACCGGTTTGGAATAACTCAGCTGGCAGCTCATCGGTGCTTGCCGCTTTTTTATACTTCAGCTTTTTAATTACTGAGTAGACCTCATTATAATCCGGTTGCTCTACAAGAGAGCCATCATCAATTGGTGGTTCTAGGTATGCTTCTCCATCGGCGGTATTATTCTCTTCATCGCCTCCAAGTATATTAGAGAAGTGACTTCTCCATAGTCTCAGTGGATCTGTAACAGTGCATCTGTAAGCAGACTTTCATTATTGTACTTACAGAAAGAAACTCCGGGCTTAACACCCAGAAGAATGCGTCAGAAACCCCATAGAGTATAAATATTGATCAGTTAATCAAGACGATTCGACCGCCATCAATTTTGGATCAGTAAAACAGACATTTCGCTTAGCTACAATTAAATTCGGTGGAGGCTCATATACATGGCTCGAAACGACACTGTCACGAGGCGCGGTAAAATCTCTTTAAAGATGACCGTGCATCAGTGAAGAAAGAAGCACATTTAAGTATATATTCAATATTCAGATATGGAGTCCTTTTGTGATACTCCGTTGCCTTTTAACTTTGAATTTGAGCTTGAGGAAAATACTGTACGAAGTTTGTAGTTCCCAAGCAATTTACTACATTGATCGTAGTTAAATAAAATATTTATAACTAAGAGTTAAACCACTAAAAAATAAGCATTCGCTCGATGGCAACAAAGCGGTTAAGCAAGCAGCAAAAAAGTATCTACGCCACTAGAAACAAGTAAGGCATTAAGAACAACTTCAGCTAGCAACATTTCAACCTGCAGCAATAATAATATAACAATTTAAATAACATCATGCACTTTGGAGCAACACCAAAAGCGTTAGTTAGATAGATTGATCTCGCAGGCGAATAAATGAACGAAACGAACGTATACGAAGGAGTGAACACGCTTTGAACGTGCAATCCAGGACGGATATAAGGAGCCAAATAAAAACCAACAAGTCTAAACTAAACAGAGTCAAAGCCAAGCCAGCGCGAGCAGAGCATGTCAAAATGAAATAACATCTTTAGCGCGCAAACATGACAAAACATCAGAATTCCAGAAGATTAACGTCAATTTTAATTGCATTCACTTAGCATTCAACAGCAACTCTAAGCTGGAGCACCATCATCAGCAGCCCGGAACAGCAGGAGTGCTGGCTGGCGCGCCAGGCGGGCAATTGGAGCTGAAGACGACAAGACATGCTGCAAGATAGACAAGCAGGGAACATAGAAATGGAATAGTGAAATGAAAATACCAACAAGCTTTAAAGGATTGCAAACGTTCAAATATGCAAAAGGGAAGTCCGAAAAAGTGGAAGCATCAGACAAACAAACAAAGTTGGCAGCTTAGCTTAGCTCAGCTCGGCTCAGGAGTCTGCGTCGGAGTTGGAGCAGCTGGAGTAGCAGCAGCAGCAGCGCCAACAAGAAGATTCTGATTAACATGCGATAAAAAATGACCAGGCACAGCATATTTCAAATTGCAACAAGCGCGGTTAAGAAGCGGGTGGACAGTCGGACATATAGACGGAAGGACGGGCGGACGATCGGATGGACGGACGGACAGACAAACGATAACCTGCGGCGAATGCCAAATAAGCCAAGTTGCTTGCACCTTCATGTTGAACGTTGGCGTACAGCGGCCACAGCGGCTGCTGCTATTGCTCTTGTACTTGGCCCTGATCATCATCATCATCATCATTATCAAAGTTTTTATACGAGTGCGGAATGATAAGTAGAGAGGGTTAGGCAAGAAAACCTAAAATTGAAAACGAACGGGGACAACACAATGTTGCACCACGTAAGTTTCTTTTTTATCCACTTTTTGGCGCGAAGTTTCTCATAACCCTGCCTAAGTGTGCTTTTTCACCATAAAAGAAAACTTCTGTCCAGAAATCAAATTTCTTGTTTTAACGGTTTCCAATGTACCTTGATTATGAATGAATGATTCAGTCACGGCAAGCAGTCGTATGTATTTATATAGACTAGTATATGTAATATTTTGTATATTTGTGCGTTAATACGTTTCTTGTTATTGCTATTTCACCAATCATAACAACTACAAACAGAGCGGCAGTAAACAAAATAATAGCGAAGCGCATACATAGTAACACACGAAATCGCCTATCAGTTCAGAGCTCTCAAAGTCTTAGCCGCTTTTATTTGAATGATTTGCCTGCTATTTTTTAATGTGTGTGCGTTTGTATTTCATGTAAAGTCTATGTGTGTTTGATCCGTTGTGTCAGTGACGACTGTTGAAGCCTTATATATCCAGCATATTCAACGAATTTTGATAAAATATGGAATGAATATATTTTGTCAAAATTGGTTGTAAACCGTAATACATAGATTAGTGGTCAGGTACCCGCTGTTGGTCATCGAGCTAACTCACCGTTAAAAATGCCTGTGTGACTACGTACAAGCTTAGATATCCAATAATTTATTGTAGTCATCGTAGTTGCAGAGTAGAGCCCTGCATGAATGCATTCAATTTATTTCGAATTCGTTTCATTCTGCATTTATTTCATTTTTGTGGTTTCTTACTCATTATATTACAATTTATTTTTTGTATTTGTTTTAATGAAACATTCATTCGTATTCATGAAATAATAAACGTATTCATTCCAAATTATTTACATTCAAACATTTGAATGCATTCATGCATAGCTGCAGTGCAAAATTCAGCGCCATAAACTTCATGCGGTTCAGTGTTGAATTCATTGCATGATACTCGTATTATATTCCATTGTATTCATTTCTGTGAAGCTGTTAGCAGAACTTCGCTTCAAATGACTGCCAAAATTACATATGTATATTGATATAGAAAACTTATCTAAAAAGTACTTTCTATCAAAACAAAAAATAAGCTGCTCATTTGACCACAACCAATTTCTTATCAACCCACTCTACTCTGCACAACATGCGCACTTATGTTACCTTGACTTAACCTGGCTAAGGTGCTCTCCTGTGCCAAATGTTTGTATTTGTCTTGTACTTAATCCCAGTTAGGAACAGGCAACAGCCATGCTGCAACCAAGGTAAAAATCAGACTCTGCAACATTTCAAGCAATAACGTCCGAGTCGTCGAGTTAAGTGTCTGTCTGTCACATGCGATTTGCACCTGCCGGATGGTTGCTGCCACCGCTGCCACTGCCGCCAGAGTTGCCAAAGTTGTTGTTGTCGTTGTTGTTGTTGTTATTGTTGCCATACATCTTGTATTGTCTTGACTCTTCAACTGGGCAACACCTCAACTCCCGCGTCACACTTCATTCAGAACACCGCCAGAACACTTTGCGTGGCTTATTTATCTGTGTGCAACATCATCACGGCTAAGTTTCAGTTCGTTTAAACAGGCTCAACTCTGTGTAGTGCTCCAGCTCTGATATTTAACTGCCGCTGCTTGCTGCTATGTTACTACTACTACTTAAAATGAGTAAATATTGAAGCGTGTAGAGACTTCTTCGATTCGTTTGTTTGATGTTTTGCTCTACGGCTGCGTGAGTTGCATGCGGACGGACGGACAGACGGACGGACGGACATGCCGACTGGCGGCAGAAGGGCTTACATGCCACTTGAGTTGTAGCAGAATCGTCATCATCATCATGCTGCACATTGGTTAAATACTTACTACAAGCGAAGATGCACGTTGCTGATTTTTCGTTAAGGCGCTGTTTGATTGCTGTTGCTTTTGTCGTTGTTGTTATTGTTATTGTCGTTGTTGTTGTTGTTGTTGTTGTTGCAGCCTATAATCAGACGTCTTCGACATCGTGTATTAAACTTATCCTGCGTCCTGCTTCAATACGTCCCTCAAACATTTACACAGCAGACTAGTACTATACCATAAAACAGATCAGATATGAAATATACGCGCCAGAGCAACTTAATAACAACCTGCAATGATCTGCAAGTATACGAGTAAAATTAAAACGCCATAATCTTCTCGACCTCTGTTCTGCATTTAACTCAATTTTTAATATTATAATTTATAGCAAGATAAATATTAAAATTTGAAGCAAATTGAGTGGTTGGTTTTTTTTGATAGAAAGAGTATCAAACGAATTTCAATACAAAAAATAGAGTAGAACACTTCCTAAATTATAAAAAAAACAAGGATTTTGAGTGTGAAATTGGTTTGCTAAAAGTCTTCAAATAAAGTTTCGCATAGATAGCTTTCAAAACTAAGAAAGTAATCCTGCTTATTATGAGAACAATATGGAACACATACGATATACAAGATACTTATAATCTTATACCGTATACTACATAGCTTTGCAACACTAACGTTTGTTTAGTTACAAATTTTCTTTTGATTTTATGCTTGACGAGCTATATCTTACCGGATCAAGAACTATTATAGTTTAGACACGCAAATTACTACATAAATATATTTGCTAGCAGAGATGTTAGCAAGCCAGGAAGCTACTCACTCTCTAAGAATATGTACTCCTATCCACGACTATTTATTTCTGAAAAACTGAACTGCTATAAAACCCAGAAACTTCAATTTTGACACTTGAATTTATTATATCAAATTAAATAAAATATGTAGCACTAGTTCGGTTTTGTTCAAAAGTAAAATACTTTGAAACCACTTCCTTACAAAAACTGGAGTCCGCTGTGTCTAAGAGGGTAGTCTCAGAAAAACCGTACCTAATATGCACATACCAGCTATCATTAGTCACTGTTCAAATTTTGTGAAATCTTCAGCATTAAGTGTTTGTTGGATAGCCACTAAAAACCGATATGAAAGGCAGACAGACGAACTGAAATCAGAATGTTGGCACGTGATGCGGTAAGCGAAACCCACTTTTGCAACTGGGTCTCTCTGGCCGAGCCTATGTTATTATTTACCTTTTTTTTAGTAGCTGAATTAAAGAGCGCATCCCAACTAGAGTGCGCGTTTCGATTTTTGCACCAACTTTCAGAGTGCAAGTCTCTCGAATTCGACAGCTGGCAACTACCATTGTTCCGATTATTAAAAATGGAGCGCTATACAATTAAACAATGTTTTATCATTGTGAAAATCGAATTTTTCGAAACAAATCAACCTCACCAATCAAGATGCTAAGCAACATAACTAAAACGTTTAGGTTAGGAAGCAATATTAACGCAGTTTAGTGCTTCAGTGTCTGCATATAAATGAAGCAGCTTCAAAAATATGAAAAATAGCTTGTCTGGTGCAATGGTTGCAATGTTAATCTCTTGTCAGAGTTGCCAAGCAAGCGTGTATTGCTTTATAAGGAAGACCTCGAATTCGTATAGGACGACACAAAATCCATCGCCACTGACTACTATGATTTGCAAACATTTTTTTCGGCGAAGTCTTACGGTTTTGTGCAGCTCCTCTACCACGCTACAGAATACTATGTATACTATTTTAATTTCGATATAATGTTTGCAACACCTTAAACAAAATATATTCGTGATCAGCATGGCAAAACGAGTCGATCTAGCCATGTCCGGCATGTTCTGTCAATGTTTGAAAGTTGGCATGGAGATTTCTATAAACAGAAGCAACACAAATTCAAAAATTTCCGCAATTTATGCACTTCGAACTCTCAAACAAAACAGTATTTAATTTGTTGTATCGAACATGTTTGAATTAAAAATTGATAATTAATTAATAATATCAGCTATTTTATAAAGTATAATGTTTTCTTCCCCCCTTAGAATCGTTTGGAGCATGAACCATAACCGGGTACATATTTTCTTTAAATTAAACACATGCAAATCTAGCAGAATTATAACATATCCATTCACAATATCTATGCTTTTTTATTCAGAACTACCGTTTAAATTGAATACATTAATGCAATATGTTTGAAGTATAGAAAAAGCTCTCACAGCAAAACATTTTATATCCGCTCTAAAACAAAAACAAACAAAAAAACAGCAAAAAATAAAAGTGTTGACTCATTTAAACATACTCGCAATAATAAATACCTATTAAAACGCTCTTGTTGACCATGTTAACACATAATGACGAAAGCAGTTTCTACTTGTCGAATGCAATTTCTCGAAATCAGAAACATAGTTTGTCGGTCGAACAGACAAAACGAATCTCGTTCTCAAAACACACACACACACAGACACGCTCTGCAATACATGGGCCAAGAGTGTACGTACATTTCCTGTGAAATTTCGCTTTGATTTTCGGTAAAATTAACAACAACCATTGGCAAGAAACAACATGAAACCTTATAATGATGTATGAAATCATTGCGCTGTCTTGTTGCAAGCATGTTGTTCTGTAACACACTGTAAATATATGGTACAATAAAGTATATTACTTCTGTGCTTGTGTATGTAACTGTTGAAAAGAGTTGTGACAAACCACATAGAGTACAACTGCGTGCAATGTGATAAGTCAGTGACTTTTTGTATAGCCAACTATGTTTATGCAGACATGAAAGACAGACAGACGGACTGAAAGCAGATGATCAGTGCTGAAATTGAGCACACACGTAATCGTGTCATAATTTCGAAGTTGTGTTGGACGTTGGCTAACCGCAACATTGTCAAGTTTTTGTGCCGTTTCGTGAACGTTGCTAAAATATGAATCCATTACATCACATCACATCACATCAAAGTTCAAGCAAGTAGATGAAAAAGTGGTTTTCATTGGTCGGTTCAGCACGGCAACTTTCAGATTTATGTCCGTCTGTCTGCCTTTCATATCTGCTTTCAACGGCAGACACACTGAATGATGCAGATTGCTTAAAATTTTACCGTAGTCGATTAACAGATGGTAGTTGACAGGTGTATATTTGTGACCAGCATCGAAAGTGAAGCTGGGTTGTTTGTCCATCCAAAATGGAGAAATAAGACTTGCCTTACCTTTTCAGATAAAATATTTAATATAATCATTAGCCTCTGATAGAGAACATGTGCTTTATTTAATTCTATCACATATGTCACGTACTATGGTACTGCCGAGGTGTTAAAACGTCTGGAATTCTTCAAACTAATATCCGTAAGGTCTTCACATAGTCGGAACATGATCGTCCAACCACCAAAAGCCTACTTGTTTATTAAGCAACAACGTCTCGACATATGACTTTATGTGTTCCAGAAGAATGAGAACCAGAACTTTATATCTGATCACCAAAACGTCTTCTCTCCAAGCTCCCGGGATTGTGTTTGCTTGACGGACAGATGTTATTAGAGGAGTTGAAACTGTTGCAATTGACTCAACGCTGCATTTGAGAAGTGCAGCTGAATGATACTCAAAATGTCCAGAACTTTCATATAGAATGGAACCGTGTTTAATATTGCACGGGATGAGTTTCATCTTCGAGTTAGCCATTGGAAGCTATCATCAATGGAACTAATATCAGCAGTATAATTGTTAAGAGATGTAGAAATACCAAATTTGGTGCGAATGGATAATATTTTAATTTCGCTAGAGTAACTTATATAGATTCAGCTCGGACTACTGCAGACAGTGGACACTACACAAATCTGTGACTCAATTAAACACTCTTTTAGGGTATCTTGTAGTCGAATATAATCAACTACAGCGTAATTTCTTGTTCTGTTTGCAATTGTTGTTGGTGTTGTTGTTGCTGTTATTGCTGTTGCTGTTGCGGTTGCTGTTGCATACACCACTCACTCGTACGTTCTATTTGGCTGACTATCGCACACTTCGGCTCGCTGACTAGTTTTGTTTGTTTGTTAGTTAGTTAGTTAGTTGCAGCTACTAAACAGGTTAAAATGTCGTTCAAAATGTCAAGTCAACACTTTGATGTCATCCGTGCAATGGACAGCTTAGCTCTGCTCTTAGCTAAGCACGGCTCAGCTCAGCTCAGCTCAGCTCACCTCCGTTCAACTTTTGAAGTTTGTCTCGCAAACAAAGAAAAGCAAACGTTTCAGAATTGAAACAACTTGGAAGCATTTTCGAGCGTTTTGTTTGCGTGTGATCTGCGGTTATATTTATGCAAGAACATTGCAACACCAGCAAGAATTGCTGCTGATGTTGTTGTTGTTGTTGTTGTTTTTTGTAGTTGCAGCACTATAATCGTGCAGCAATTGCTTGTAGTTGAGTTCTACTAAGGGGCAAAAATAGAAATAAAATTGTTGGGTAAATGCAAAAAGTCAAAGGCGGTTTTGAGAATCAACAAGTAATAAAGCTTAGAATAGCTAGAAATCTCATGGGAAGCTTTTCCACTTACTTCACTGATTACACAGAAGAATTTGATTGTTTTTGGGAATTCAAAAAAAAAAACTCTTAGAGGTATTGGTTATGGAAAGCGTTGCACTGTTTGATAGTGCAATATGTTCTGATTCCACAATTAAGGTTTCATGATGGTAGTTGAGAAACACAAAAGAACATCTCCAAACAACTAAAATGAAAAAACTAAAAATGAATTACTAATGGGGATACAAGCTGTAAGTCAATCGGAGAAAATTAACTTCAAAATTATGTTGACAATTTATAAGAAAATACAAGTTCGTACTACATGTTCCATCTTTACGACATGAGCTAAAAAAAATTTTTAACTTCCCATTTCAAAAATTTCTCTACTTGAGTTCTTTCAATACAAATACCGGCAGCTAAACTTGTACAAATTTACATAAATATCAATATTGATATTCGATATTTTAGTCGAAAAACATCGATTATATCGATATATCGATATATCGATATTAGCCTAAAAAAATGTTAATGCTTCAAACGTTTTTCAAAACAATTTACTAATGTAAACTAAGGCTGAATGAGAATAGATTTCCAATTAACAAAAAAAGGAGCTGCAGTCGAGTTTGTTATACTGCGAGAAGTTGTATACCTAAATGTGTGTAGAACACGCCTATTAATGTGCATGTGAAGCATCCTTCCATTGATATTAATTGTAATAAAATGGTTTCTCCTTTACCTTAAAAGTGTGTGTGGCATACCAACTAAGGGATCCTGAATGAATTCCAGCCACAGAGACTATATCGTTGACAATATAGATATATCGATATGATGTTGACATCCCAAACAGCAGCTGCTGCGATGACGTTGTGAAAAGTCTTCAAAGTTTGGAATTTAACATAAAAATTTGCACTCGATTAGGCACCAATTTAATCGAAGAGTATTCTTTTGTCATGGTGTATATTTCTGGTAAAATGACTATAAACTAAACAAAATTGGTAAGACGGACAGCCCCACAAGAAATTCTAGGAACTTATCTTCATGACTGAAAAAGCATGCTATTGTACTTTTTTTAAAAAATGAGGCTGGGCCCAACCAATTAACCGCATGACAGAGCTTGCTAGAAGGGTGGCAGTTCCTAGATATAAACTTTAGCACATTTTGTTTCAAACGGCTTGCCAAGCTTGTCATAGACGAACTATAGCTGAAACCAGCGAATTTGGACAGTATTTTAGGCCGAAATGTGGTACAGTCTCATATATGCTTTTGTATTGAGTTTAGTACATGCAGAAACCTCGGAAAAATGATCAGGAATTGGACCGATCTTCAAACAATCCTTTGTAAAATGCAATCAAAAGCCATATAGGATCATCCATTTTGTGGTTTTAAAAATTAAGTTTTTGATGACTTTTTCTTTTTTTTTTCCCCCCGTATAAAGTTTGGACCTTGAGATTATGTGTCAAACACAAGTCTGCTCAAGTGTCTTTGGGTTAATTTTCGAACACTTTATTACACATTTCGTATGATATCTCAGCCAAATCGAATGTCTAAAGTTATTCTTGTTAGACTCAGTCATTCGCGTAGCCCCACGAAAGTAAGACCAACAGCGTCAAGTAGCACAATCTCGGCAGTTAATTAACATCGCCAAAATATAACTTTACTCGCTCTGGAAACTTCTCACACAAAAAAAAAAAGCTTTACAAATTTATAAATCAACGAAAAACATTAATTTTTAAGTACGAGCTACAATTTACAAAATGAAAGCTCACAGAAATCTTATGCTAAACAAACAAAAGCCGCCCCAATTGGTGGCCAAGTGGCTGAAAGGCGCACTGGGTGGTTAATGTACGCCTACGTCTGAAGTTTCTGTTTTGGCGGCGCATACAAACTCAGAGCTTCAATGTCGACTTGTGCCGCCTGTCGAAATTCTGCCAAAGGATGAAGTTGATGCAATTCTGAGAATATTTTACGCTTGTTGACGTTGCCAACATAGCCACAGATGGTGCTGCTGTTGTTGCCAGCACCGAAAATACCTTACAACGCAGTATACAAAACAGCGTATTGTGCTTAAGCTAAAGTCTTTTGCATATGGAGGTTGATAGTTAGGTAGGAAGATTGGAAGATTGGAATGTAAGCAAAGTAACGTAATTCTTGGATGCACTTCATGTCTACTTCACGACATACTCTGTCTCATTGTTGTTGTAGTTGTATTCCTTGTAGTACTTAGTTGCCTGACTTGGAACTCGAATTGTTCAGTTTTGACTTTAGCAGCTTCAGCTTCAACATTATTCTGAGTTTCGGCGTTTGAATTTGGTGTGCAGCATTTTTGGTTTCGTGTTTTTTGTTTTCTTTGCACTTGAGTGTATCACCACATCAATGGCCATTGTGAACGTCAACTTTGATGTTTCGGCAAAAGTTTGAAGTGTGAGGTTTTAGACATTCTTATTGCACTTGCACAAACACATACAAGGGATGATTACGTACGAGAACGAGGGTTAACGAAAGAATTTTGAGCAAAAGTTTTGTCGATTATTGCTCAATCTCACAGTAGAGTATGTACTTGTATCTGTACATGTGCTATCTGGTTCAATATTTCAGTGTGTTTAAACCGAAATAAACATAATGCGTAGAAAAACCTTCGAAGCATTTTTTCAGATCATGCCTTCAAAAGACTTCAGTATTAAGAATTTTATGTTTGCTCTTCTCAAAGTGCAGACTTGTTGAAGCACGAAGATAAAAATCTATAAGTCATTGATAATCCCGGTCCTGAAACTTTAGGAGTGTTCGAGAGAGAGGTGCTTCGTATGATTTATGATAGGATCATGCATGCCTAGACATGCCTCAATTTTACAGTTGCTCACATTATTGTCTTGTCTTAACAGTTCACAGACAGCATTGATGTTTTCTGGGACAGCTGCTGTTTTGACAACTGTGGACAACTTTTTGATGGCTCTTCATCGCTAAAAGTCAGTGCAAGTTCAATGATGCACAAAGCTGCTGAGCGCAGAATCTCAGCATCATTAACTAGTTTTGCTAGCAAGCACCGAACACATCGATTTACCATATCACAAGCAGTTAGATTTTCTCATTGACTGTCACCGCCAGACAAAAACATTTTTGTTTTATTATTTTGTTAAGCTGTTTACCGGCTGATACTAGGTAGTGCGATGGTGAAAACGATATTCATAACTGAAGCATAACGACTAGTAGCTAACTAAATCGTTAAGTAAACTACCAGTAATTGCTTTTCGCTAGTGCATTGGGACCTCGAGTCACCAGTCGAACAACAGAGATAGTCCTTTAAGCAAAATCAATAGCTGCTAGCACTTCATTGAAGAAAAAGTTCCAAAAACCGGCAAGTTTTCCATTTTGGCCTGTATCTCCGAAAGTAGCAGACATACGGAAATGGTTCTCCTATACAAAATTAAAGTAAATTGTTCATTATTTCAAATTTCAATCATAGTTGCAAAACTTCTTAGTCCACCCCGTTATACATCTAGATACAGCGTAGCAGTGAGTACTGTCAGCCTGAATGCCTTACTGACAGGTGAAGAAGAACACAGGCGAATTCAACGCAACTCAACTCAACTTAGCATTCAACTGAATTGAACTCAACTCAAGCCTTTTTAGGCGGAAACAATAATACAAAAACGACACCAAAAACCAGAAAAGCAAACGTTCGCGGCTGATGAGCGATACAAACGTTTCGATGCAGCATTTGCAATGGCAACTCTGGGCGGCGGTTGGTTTATTCGTTACGATTTCTTTGAATTTTCTGTTCTAATTGAGTGAGAAGTAAGCAATGATAATGCAGATTTCGTTTTTTTTTTTTTTGTTTTTTAAACAAATGCTGCATGCAACATGCTCAGCTCTCAATTTGGTTGGTCATCGTCAGCGTCATCGGTTGATTCGATTTACGGCTAAATGTGTAAAGCGCGGCCACTCTGTGTAGATAGAATTCTTTTCAACGCTTAATTGGATTTTCATATGTTTGCGGTGTTGTTTTTATACACTTCACACAGAGCGTGAACAGTATTATAATTTAGGCACAATGTTTGCAACGACTGAAAGAAAGTATCGCAGACGTATGAAGTATACACTGCGAAATTTGTGATCAGCATGACAAGATGAATGGATCTAGCCATATTTGGCTGGCTACTTTTCGTCTGTGCGTTCCTGAAAGTTGGTATGCAGACTTATTATAAACAGCAGCAACACAGGTTTATAAATTACCACGGCTTATACACTAGAAGGTACAGCGTCCACGCAAAAATACTTCGTATTTATTTGGTTGTATCGAACATGTTTAAAAACACTTTGTATATATTTGGTCGTATCGCACATGTTTGAATTGCAGCAATGATTAAATTTAAAAGAACATTTGTCTTTAAATAGCTCAACTACATACAAAACGTGTGAATCCAGTTAATAATATTGATATTGTAAAAATTGTACATTTGTATCAGTAAATAAAACTATCAAGCGTGCTGTCTAACATTCTAGACTGATCAGATTTCAAACCCTAGCAATTTTTCTTTTATTTTAATTAAATTCTTTCTAATAATTCCATGTGCAACTAAATTATTCACAGCCCTCTATCTATTCCTATATATAACCATCCAAAAATGAGGTAGTATTATAATGAAAATTATTAAATCTAAGCATCCATTCACAATTTTAAAAACTGCAGAGTATTGAAAATTCGCTTCCATCGAAGTTAATGTTTTTTTCTTGTCTTTTACTAAGTTGATTTGGATATTTTGAAACTGCTCTGCTTGATTGCTGTCCGGCCTGTGTTCTTTGAGAGCTGTTTATATAATGAACTTGCAATATTCTAATGTAACAACAATTCTGACAGCGGCGCACAGCTGTCACTATATACACTACATAGGTATACTCATCGATGTAGGAGATTGTTGTCGATGTCGTCTTCGCGTGAAATTTAACACACATCATTGCGCCCGGTATTCGCTTAAGAAAATATAGCTTTTTTTCAATTTGTTGAGGAGCATTGCCAGAGAAAGGTAAGTCTTGGATCTTGGCACTGCGGAAAGGCCTTAATTTAAATTTCTGTTTATTTAATTTACTTTATTATTATTTGATTAAGCAGTTTTTACTCTTGAGTGCAGAAGGGGTGTTGTATATACATGGTTGTTACGAGTATTATTGTCGTACTCAAGAAATTGATTAGTGTAAAATTTGTGTGCGTAATGAGTTTATAAAAGTGTTCGACGATAAAATGTTGACTTGCTTTTTCTTTAAAAAAAAAAAGGGTTGGGAAATTTAGTTCGGTACTCATCAATTAAGGCACATATTGTAATTATCAACATTTTCCGGTTGAAGTGTTTTTAAATGTGTAATTACAGCAGCGGAGTATTTTTCCGGAAGGAGATAATTAACAATTTTAATTTCTATATACATAACTATATATTAAAATTAATTGAGTTATAGAAATATACTGAAACAATATTTTATAAACTAACTGTTGACAATTACACTAGTTTAAAAACATCACTTATACTTTTTTTAGAATCATTTGAGTGCGCTGCATACGAAAAGCATACTGGTTTCATTTCATGTGAGCCATTCACCTTAATAACGGTATGTTTGTGTTCTTCGATGTGTGATTTTACTTAAACCATTGTCCAGTGTGAATGGCAATCCCGATTGAAATAAGCTTTCTTCCACGTTTCGAAGTTTTGGCTGCCCAAACTAGGTCAAAATAGAAGAGAATTTAAACGCAAGAGACATGAATAATGTTGATAGCACTTTACACGTGGCCATCTCATTGTGTGCAGCAACTTCGAGCGAGATACAAACCATAAGACATCGTAACTCATGATAAAAATAACTACTGTTAACTATGTATTCATAATAACCACTCTCTATGTATGTTCCATTCCACCATTGACTGCAAGAACCATAGGGGTCATCGTTCCTACTTTCTGTGAAGCAATTAGACCAACCCGCCGCAACCTCTTCAATTCAATAAGCTTTCTAATTTTCGACAGAACCGTCGGGAACACAGTTATGTCCATGTTCCAAACGCTGGAAGCGTGTATAGTAGCACAAAACTTGATTTAAGTTGCCAAAAAAACCAAAAATGCCAGAATTTTTCTTCAAAACTTTTTAATTTCGACTGAAAGTGACACCAAACTAAAGGTGCCTTCCACTTAAAGTAGTCCGATCTGGACCTATGTGGCATAATTTTTAAGGATTGACGTAAGATACGCCAAATTCAGCGTTTTCAGCGTAATTTATAACAAACCCCAAAAAAAAATGTTCTTACAAAAACTTAAAAAAGTGGGGGTTCGTGTGGAAGCTACCCCTCAAAGTGGGGTTGGCATGTTCATTTAATACTGACTTCAATGCTGAAGAGGGGAAAGGAGAGTCAAAATATCCAAACTGACTATTTATATCGACTCCTTTTCCGCTGCTTATCAAGAATATACGAAATGTGTTCTAAAAAACAGGGTGACTTTTTGTTTGTCTCGAAATATGTATATCTATTTTGTCTCCTTCTGTCAGAAATACTTCTGATACACGCTTTTTGGCATGACATAGAGCTCTTCCAGCGATGGCGGTCTTTATACATGAAAAAGTCGGACCAAGGGGCTAAGTACGGTGAATACGTTGGCTGAGGCATGATTCCGGTGTTGTTTTTGGCCAAAAAATCAAGAACAAAGTCAAAATTTAGCAAAAATATACGAAAATATTGCATTACATTAGCCAATCGGTAATACCCGATCAGCAACTTCTCTAATAGTGTATCGATAATTCGCTATAACAATTTTCTTAACTGCTTCAACGTTTTCATCAGTTGTTAATGTGCTGGTATGTCCAGGGCGTGCATCATCACTTACTTCTCGGCCATCTGTGAAGAGCTTGTACCACCTGATTTCACCTGATTTGTATATATTCCAAGTGGAATATCTTCACTACAATTCTTTGCGACTAACTACAGGAAACCGCATGTATCTGTTCCCATGAAGTCTCCGTATTATGTTTATTCAAGACCAAAACTGATGGCTACTCCTGGGACTATCATCTTTTCTTATAGTAGTTCTTATCAAACCTCTCCTGAGAATGGCACTCACTGATTGCGATTATCCGTGGTAGTATGAAATTTGACCCAAAGAATTGTAGTGAAGATATGTCACTTGATGAATCCTGGAAAAGAATATGAAGGAAAGACGTGTTCCAATAGGTTTTTGGAGTGGGCGCTGAAATCAGCAGTAGTTAGCACTAGAATATATATACAAAACTGATTACTACCTGAAATACCATGTTTCCGCCTCAATTCCCAAGATCTTTGTAAGATCTTTTGCCATTTTTAGTCAATCCTCTCCAGAAAATGCACTAGATATCGATTTGGTGGCACATCCAGCTGTCACACTTGTATACTTAGAAGACATTTAGAGAAAACACATTATGTGTTCAAAATACAGCTTTGTAATGCCAACTTCTGTAGAGAATTGGCTAAAACTGCTAAAATAAACAAATCAGTTATATTCCCAAGCAACGATAAAGTCTTCGTGTTGATATCGCAAGCTACCTACAACCGAATTAATTCAAAACATTCGAATGTATTCTAAAATAATGAAATGAATTAACTTTCTATTCATTCATATAAACTGATTGCTAGTGAAATGAACTTCACATGCTGTATTTAGTGAAATGAATGTTGATATTTTAGAATGTGTTGCTTTCATGAGTTGAATTTGAATGAATGAATATTCATAAAGCATTAATTCATATAGCACACTTGAAATTGAATCAGACTGTTTCTGGAAATATAGCGAAATTTGGAATAACTAAAGTAGAACTTTTTTTTATATATAAAGAAGTAGGCTTTTCTCCATGTATTATCACACACAAAGCCGTGTTATTTACTCTGTACATCATACTTGAAGCGTATTAAGCAATTGCTACATAAAAACTCAACGACTACAAAGCTTCAAAACAAATTCGCACGCATAAAATAAAAGCTTTAACCGCACCCAATCCAGAAGCAAAATATATATAAGAAAGAAATCCTCTTGAAATCTCTCTCGCTGGAATAATAAACGATCCACAGACAAATAAAGACAAACACATGATTAAAATGAGCAAATTTGTTTTTCTTATGTAAATTAACTTCAAGGAACTATGGTGTAGATAATGCAAAGGAGGAGGCATATGACTTCATATGTATGTAGATATGAACAGTAAGGAGCAGCAGTAAGTTCAGCAACAACAAATATTCTTAATATGCACAGAATTTCATGGGATTGGGTGGAGGACTTCAGTTGGCTGCGTTTATGTTTACATTGCTTATAAGCATAGCATATATTATATAGATTGTTTGCCCAAGTCAAGACAATAAGAATCTGCGCTGCTGCAGGAAGAGCCTACAAATGAGAAAAATGAAAATCATTTTGCGTAATATAATTTGTGTTATTTTTTTTTTTATTTTTTTTTTTTGTCTGCCATGGATGTGGGTGAATGTGGCTGTTTCACTTTTATAACACCAACGTAGCCACAACCACATAATCATTATTATGAGCATACCAGTGTACCGATTATCCCAACACAGCTCCGTCACATCGACACTGGCATTATCATCTCATTGCAGAACTTAATCCTGCGGCAAGTTATTAAACGTTTGCTCCGTGCTATCGTAGCCTTTTTATTGTTCTCTCGCTGCGTTTAATGCTGCTTTAGCTGCTGCGTTTAGTCCTTAGTCATATCGCTCCTTCGTTCGTTTATTCTTGCTTAATACTAAATGATCCAATATCCTTTTTCCTGCATTTAGACGCCATTTTTGTGTGCCACATGCAGCGCCGCGCTTATAAACTAAAAGGTCCTTTGTGGCTTTTATTTGCTTGGTATGCTTGCTTTACATTTCGTTGCGTTTTCACTTTACTACTGCTGCGCAGTGTCTTATACAGGGTGTTTTTTTTTGTTTTTTTTTTTTTGTTGGCATTTGTGCTCATTTGTATAAATTTAACATCTTTGGTTTATTTTCTCCGCGCTTACGTAAAGTCACTGGTTTATGGGAATTTTTGGAGGACAACATTTCATTTGAACTTCCAGAATACGCCACATCCGATCAAGTCGCGGCTTACACATGTCTGAAATTATATTTAAACAATAATGTCATAAAATTAACTTTCTAATCAGTATTTTAATTCAATGCATAGTTCTACAGCTCTAAAAAAGAAACCCTTTATTTTCTTGGAAATTATTTGTCCAGCAAAAATACTGCAAAAGAAAACAAATGTTCCTTTCTCACATTTTTATACGCTTTACTTCAGCTGGAAACTATCCTCTTTGGTGCTCCTGCAAAGTCTTGGCAAGCGTAACAGCTAAATGTATCTTGTGCAAGTTAAATAGTAAAACTTAAAGTTTTAATTATGCAGCTAGTATCAGGCATATCTTATCTTTTATATCCACGTATCTATATTTCGGCTTTTTGTAGTAACTTTTCTAGTTTCTTTTCTTAGCACAAAACAAACTAGTCAAAATTTAAATTATATAAAAGTTTGTATCAACATAATTAGTAGTTCTTGTCTTGATATTTGAATGTTGTTTTGACAATTGTCAGCAACAGTGAAGCTTGCAGTTTGTTTGGAGTGTTAGCAGTGGAAATTCTAAAAGTTCTACAAGCATAATTATGTTTACATACATTTTTTAGGCTAGAAGGCTAGAGTGAAGTTTCTTTGAAGAAAAACTGGAGCAATTTACGTACATACTTAAGTTTCGAAAAGCAAATAATCACCCCAGCCACTTGTATGAAAGCAGCCTCTAAAGTAGGTGGAACACGCCCATAGATTTATATAAAACATACGTCTATAAAAATTACTCTCTCTCATATTAAATTGTATTGTCTATAATAAATATGTTTTTCAAACTGTTCAGATTTTTTTATGGGGCACATATCTTGCAGTATGTGCTAGAAGGCAGTGCGACAAACTGCATGCCTGAGCATGTCACGTGTACAGCTGCAGTTGCCTTCGGACCCAACACCGGGATCTATTCTTGCCATGAGTGTCTGAGTTATTCACCCGTTATCTTTTGGATGACGATCCAAGGTCAATACCACCATCTTTTCAGTTAGCCAAGCTGCTATTGAAGCACTTGCTGGTTGTAATAATTTTCTCAAAGCTCTTTCTACGAGGCTACGTTACTCTCCAACAACTTACAATCGGTTGCAAAGTCGTGAACTGTTTGGTGCCCAATCAAAAGTGTATCGAAGGAAATGAAATTTATATTGGACTAGTATTGTAGGTCCGGAACGTTTTATGGACTAAGCTGTGCTAAGCTCAAAACCTTTATTACAAACTTCTTTAGCAATTCGTCCACTTAGCACTGGATCCAATATCCTGTATTAAGGCATGCTAAACAACTAGCTTGTACAATATACCCTAAAACCAAAGCACATCTCAGCAGATCAGTACTTGGCTGGTCTTCACCGAATGAGATATCAACTAAAAAAAAGTAGGTGTCTCATCGATTAACTTGTAGAAGTATTAAGAGGAGTTTTTGCAGAAATTTAAAGGGGTTTTCTTCTCGAATTTTACGCTTACAATTTCGTTCACTAAGAAACTGTTACATTTAAAAGCATAGATATTTAGACTCTCCTATTCCCTATTGAAGTGTATCAAATTAACATGCCAACCCCACTATAAAGGGTAGTCAACATACAAACTTACCTTTAATTTTGAACGCTTACATTTCATAGAAAAAAGTGGCAGCACGGTAACAAATCAGTCGAATACGAGCAGTGATTGATGAGAAAAATCGATTTTGGATGATCTTCGATGAATTCACGCACAGTTTTGATGAAATCTGCACAGATCACGAATATCGGTTGCACAAATTTTAGTCACCATTTATATTTTTAGGACCATTTTGAAACTATTTATACCAATTACGAACTCAGCCAATGGATAAAAAACTTTCATCAGAAACTTGGTTCATCAATTGAAACGTTGCGGTAGAAAGTTTTATCATATTTAAGACAAAACTTAATATAGGCTCCTTGTTTGATTCACACTTTTGTACGAATAATACAAACATACTGTCACTTCAGACGCAACAAGTTAGTTCGCAGTGAATCAACTATTGTGAAATTTTAGACTGGCTATTAGAAATAGTATATACCTTTCACATATAGGTGACGCCACCAGAAAATACACTGTTCCAAAAGTTGTGTTTACTTTGGAACGCATTTTGTAGTAGCGAATTATAAATTATAATCTAAATGTAATTCGTAATTAGTTTTAGCATGTGCTATGAGATATAATTCAAAAATCCAGAATTTTACTTGCTTTTCACTTATAGCGAATAGTAATTAAAATTCTAGGTATGATTTTAGAAATATAGAAGGAGCATTATTGTCCTTGCTGTTTCTAATTTAATCAAGGGTTATGTTTGTACTTGCATAGTGCTTTATTTATACTTTTCTAAAATCCCACGCAGCTAAATTTCACTTCCTCTACGCCGCAGCTGATTTCATTGAAACTGTCAAAAGAAAACATCTTTATTTCGTTGTGCATTGCGTAAATAAAAACAAACATGTCCAAAAACGACTGCCAACAGAGAGAGAGACAGAGAGAGAGAGAGAGAGAGCCTAAGCCTTAGCGAGGTGATAAGCTTAACCAAAAATCCATTAGCTATGGGTGCGCCAAATACCCGGATTAGAAACAAGGCAACTATTTGCAACAAAGTATGCAATTATAACGCAAACAGTAGGCAGGACGTACTACAACTTCGACAGGCTGAAATAAAATTTTATTATGCGGCTGGATTTAGGTACACGGAGAGGCGCTGTACGCTGTCTCTGGTCTATCCATAGATGGTATTGCAAAACAAAAGCAGGATTTGTGTATTGTGCTTAAAATTGGATTTGTTGCTGCGGTGGTTTTATTTACGCTTCAATGAATATTTGATGATGTGCTCAGGACGAAAAGGAATTTTTTTTATTTTTAGAAAAATATGTTGAGCTCCTCTATCCTGTCTACATTGCACTGTAGTATTTCAGCTGTGATTTGTTTGTCTGTTTATTTGCGTTTGATTGTGCTGTGCGTAGCTCTATTGACTCGAGCCTATTATCTAGCTATCGATTTATACTTGAGATACACCACAGATACAATATCTTTATATCTAAAGCAGCGATTGCATACAAGGACTGCATTTGATGTTGCGTCTGCCTCTCTATTGTTGCGCTTGATTATTGCCAAAAAAAAAAAAAAAAAGATAGCATCTACAGTAGCTGGTTCATGTCAATGTTTAATCAAAGCCACCGCCGTCTGCTGTCTTCATAAAAGACTTCATTGCTACGGCAACTCAATTTGAGGTTAACAGAAAGCAGCCAGAAAAGAACATCAGTATTGCTCTAACAAATATATAAATAGTATAGACGCCATTTGCCTTCGTTTTTCAAAAACCATTAATTGAAGGCATCAACATGGACGTAGTCAGTGAGTATGGGTAAATAAAAGGGGTAAATGCGGGTGCGAAGAACTTCGCTGTACAAAGTTTTAATGAATACCTACTTATAAACAGAAAAATGATAAACTCATGCCCAATTTTCATTTATTTCATTTTCCTAAAAGCTTCAGTAGAGAAAACTGAAGTTCGATATGTTTTCAACAATCTGAAGAACAATATTTGCCAGCGAATATTTTCATTTACTTATCCACTTGTGTTCCTTTAGAGTTTTTTGTGTACTACAGTCCAAATGCGCTTCAAAATTCAGAGTTACATATTTCAACCGGCTACTGTGCTACAAATATCGGTAGAGGTTATGTATAGACCTTAACTCACATCCAAGTTTGAAGGTTAGGCATCCGAACTCCACTCGACCAACATGGCAGGCGCTCATATGAAACATTTTAATTATTCCTAGCTCTCAGAGTATGCCAAAAATCATCAATCATCATCAAAATTGATGTATTAACACTTAACGTACTACAAGTTTTTAAATAAAGTTTAAACAAACAATATGAGCTCTACGTCATTCAAGTTTTCATACTCCATTGCTTAAATGTTTCTTGCAGTTTTCTTCAATTCTCTATAAATTGGTCGTTTCCGCTAGCTGTGCACTAACGAACAGTAGTTAGCGAATCGCTAGTGCATTGAGAACTCGAGCTACCGGCCAAACAACTGAGTTGCATTAATATTCAGATGTGCAAGTGTGCTAATGTTTGATTGAGTTAATGTATTCTGATGTATCTAAGCCATGGTCGCTGAATTTTCCAAACTCTATTGAAAAGCAGTTGTTGCTCCTGCACTTGCTCATGTCAAATCATTGCTGATGTATATAATAGTGCTTTGAAATTAATATAGCAAAAAGTACCGTTAAATATCCCCTTTCTACAACCATGTTACACAAAAATATTCACATTTTTCTATACATATTCAATTTGATTCGTTTTGATTGTGGTTCAATTAAGCCGCAGTAGCCACAGACGTCTCGGAAAATTTTGTCGCAATGTTTGTTATTTTTTACGCTTAACTCAGTACTCGGTTTCGGTTGTCGACTTTTACTAAATTTTTACTGCACTGCGTCTGCGGTTTGTCTCGCTCCATGCTGTACATCCCCTACACCACTCGCAGTGTGCTACTGCATTCAATCTGTATGCGTTACAAATGCTGTCAATATGTCAATTTTTTTTTTTTTTTTTTTGAACATTCACTCGACGTTCGATGATGCTGATTGTTATCGTTGGCAGAAATTAAGTTGCCATTGTCGTAGTCCTTCGTCCTTCGTCCTTTTATTTCGCTTATTCGATTTTTCAAGTGCTTATATACATTATATTTTTATTAACGCAATCAGCATTTGATGTCATATCGCAACGAAATCGAAACGACATTGAATCGACAACAAAAACGCATATCCTGCATACGATCCTTTGTTGATTTTGGGAAAAATGTCACCATCTGTTTATTTATATTTTCATTTTTATGTTTATTATTTCGCGTTTTTCTTTTTTTTTTTTTTGTTTCACCGACCCCCTTCCATGTGAGTGTTTCATTGATTTTGTCCTTTTGTCCTGTCGGTATGATTATTATTGTGTAGGCAATTAAATTCATATGTCGATTGTCGCTAAAGTTTGGATTTTATGTGGGCTACCTAAATGACATTCGTATTGATGGTGGCTGTGTAATATTCGCTTTAATAAAATCAAATATATATTTTTTTTATTAAAAATCTTCACCATGTTAGTATTATATTGCAGTATGTAGGTCAGTTCATTGGGTCGCATTTTCGTTTATCATAATATTCGCCCGGTTTTGTCATTGACAAAAAGAGAGAAGAAGAATAACTCTGTTGTAACACATTTCTGTTGTAAATGAAAAAAATGATTCTATATACATATGCATTTATTTAAATAACACCATCGGCTGCAATTATTCCAGCTGAGTTTGTGTGTTTTCAACGACCACAAACAAAAGATATATGGAGTATGTGTAAACATCTTTGTAGAATAGACTCAGTTATTTAAAATCCAAATGGGCGGCTAGTTCAGATAAATTTCCTTCACTGCTCGGAGAGTACAGAAATCAGATTTAAGATTCATAATCAGCATCTCCAAAATTTAAATTGGTGTGTTGCAGGTACAAGAAATGGCGTCAATATATTGACCGTCAATATAATAAATGTCAATATGGTAGTAGGCAATACGGAGCAGTTCTAAAATTAAACGATTAACTAAACGTTGTAACTCTAAATACAGCACAACTCTCGTTAACAGTCATCTGTAAACACACTCTCACCGTACTTTGAGCAATCTACATCATAAAATATTGTAGCCTTGTCATATAATGATCAGTTTACTGGTTGTCAATATGCTATGCATTAATAAAATAGTAGTCAATAAAATACATATCAACTTAATGAAAGTCAATATAATAATGTATATATAAAGTACGTCAATATATTGACCATCAATTTAATAAATGTCAATATAAAGACCGTCCTTACGAGGCAGATCCAAAACTGAACGATTAACTAAACGTTCTAACTCTAAATACAGCACTGCTCTCGTTAAAAGCCATCTGTGTGTGTGTGTGTGTGTAGACAGATTCTAACCAACATACATCATTAAGTCTTTGTTTGACAATTCTTAACAGAGAGATAGAATAAAATATCACCTATGACTATATACACATATGGATAGCCTGAAAGGGGTAAACATAATTATCAATATCAATCGATATTAAGAAGAAAACTATGCTCAACTACACACAATTTCCCTAGATTACCTATGACCAGTCTATTTTCGCGAGAACGATTCAACTCCAAATTGATTATTACAATATGATTATTTTCCTATCCCCTGGTTCCACAATTTCTGTAAAAACCCTGATATTTTCTTTACTTTATAGAAATACAAGAAAAATCGTACACATCGATGGATCGTCGCAAGCTTACTTCAAATAAGATGTTCACACACGCATACTCCTCAAACAGATTAAAATAAAAAATCTTACAACTCAAGTGGGAGGAACTGCATTGATGGCAAGAAACTGCATAAAATTGCGGACATGCAACAAAAGTGCCATAACAAGAGCAATGAAAATAACCAGAACAAGAACAGCGACCATCAACCAACAACAGTCATACAGACCGTGGCAGGGAACAGAGGCAGAGGACAGTCGCCGGACCGGACCGGCAGTCACATCCTGTAACGCACCACTTCCAGCTGCCAGCGAATGCGCTATGACCAAGCTTAAGAGAAGGGAGACTGAGGCAAAAGCAAAAGCAAAAGCAAAACAGCTCCACACATCAAAGCTGGCTTTGACTGTTGGCAACATTTCACAGCAGTTGGTGGCGGCGGCAGCGGTTGGAAGCGATGCATTGCATTGCGCTGCGCTGCGCTGTGGTTAGCAATTCACCACGAACGAGAGCAACTGAGCAACGACAACAAATAATAATTTATGCATGCAACAACAGCGACGACGAGGACGACAACGATGAAGGACGTCAGACGTTAAGTTAAAAAAAAAACACTGCAAGCAATGGTGGCAGCATTGTTGGAAGTGGCAACACCACACGCCAAAAAAAAACCGCAAAATGTTTAAAAGTGAATCTGAGCTGCAGGCGAGAATAAATGCGTTTATGCTGCTTTTATGTTTTATTAATGTTGTTGTTGTTGCTATTGAAGCAGTATACACTACATGCAGCATAGTTACAGGAAGCAGCGGTAGCGCAACAATGTGCAAGCGGAAAACGGAAATTGTGGCAAGCGCACGCAAAGAAATTTTGGGCGTTGCAGGGGGCGATAATGCTAAGGGAGCCAAGCATTTTAAGACTTACCAAAAAAAGATAGTACAAAAATAAACTTTGAAGCTGTCGTAGCAGTGTATAACAATAATCTTTTTTTAGCGCAAACGCGTGTGTCATTTAAGTGACAACATGCCAGGGCTGAAACAACTAGCATAAATCGAATGCGTTGCAGCCACAAACAGCTACCAAGGCATGCCAAACATTCACACAATTTCGCATGGCATGTTGAATGACAATTCCTGCCGAATTTCAATGTTATTAAATAGTTGTAGAGCAGAAATGTTCAGGAATGGCTTTGAATGAAGATTTCATTGAAATAGCTATCACTCTCTAAGAAATTTGTGCTTACTTAGAACTGTAGAAGGAAGATCATCATTTACTTCTCGACGCTACTACATTTATTGAGTCTCGTAACTCCAAGAGTCGACAGAATCGACCGATCATCATCTCCAATATTATCAAAAGAAAAAAGAATGTTCTGGAGAAAACACAGTTTATGTTGCTAATAATGGATGTCAATGGTAGATGCTGCCGCTCTGACGAGAAACAGGGCAACACCTTTGCCATGCACCTAGCCAAATGTTTCTCTTAGCGACTCCAAAGGAAGCGAGTAAGCCAGAAGGCTTCATAGCATCACCATTACAATTGAATATACCCACTAGTTCTTCAACACTACCTGTGATGTGTGCAGGTACCATGCAGAACTCAAAGTGTAACAAAACACCAGCCAGTGATGGCATTCAGTAGTATTTATCTTCAACACCATAATATGGATGCAATACTTCCTCTTCCGGTGCTGCAATCTATTTCAACCATTCAATTCGAAACAGTTAGAGTGGGTACCTGCCGCGCCAACTTAAGGAAGCTTTTCTAGTTTCTCAATAGGAGGAATAAACTCCGACTGTAAGAGAAAATAATCTACCAGCAAATTATCGCTTCAAAATGGAGATATTGTATCCAAAGTGGTTTCGATTTAAGGTTGAATCAAAAACGGTTCCAGACCCTCCAGAATAAAGCTTTGAGCCTAATCGCAATTCTACCTTACACTGTGTTCTCAAATTGGCTTAAGTCGAGCAGTAAATTTCTTTTTTCTCCAGTAAATACAACGATCAACTGCTGGACGACGAAAATCAGCTGATCAGTCCCTCGGTTTGCAGTGCCTACAAGGAGGTTAAGACAACGTCACTTTGGGTATCTTATCCTCTAGCTTGACATATCACCACGCCGTTCGGCTATAGTTTTGCTTATTATAACGTCGATACCAAGATCGGCATACTTCCGGTGTTACCACCATCAACATACAGATGATATATTAAAGATATAATTTTGTAGTTTACAAAAATTTGGTAATTGAGCCCTGATTGTCACCTTTCAGTGGATCCACACGTCGGAACAGTCTTTAAAGTCGCTTTTAGCTACTCAATTTCTACATTAACTGCATGAATTATCTCCGCATTACTACTGAAGACATATCGCCTTAGATTTTTTTTAATTTTTGGATATTAGCAAACATCTCAAGTTCGATCCAGAGAATATGGTGCTGGAGCGAATTTCTTCAATGCCAGAGGCCGCATTAAAGTTACTAGTTCTTTCAGCAGTGTGAGCTGGTGCATTGTCGTGTTATAAAAAATAGTGATGCAATACATCTTTTGTGCAGTTTTCCAACATGATATTTAATCTCAGTTCCGCAGCAATCATTTGTTGTGGTAATCGTGGATCTTTGTCAACTTTAGCCTTAACTAAGGTCACATTTCTCAAGTCGGACGAAGATTTTGACCGAACTTTCCTCCAACCCAAACTAATGCATCTCAATATTTCTAAAATGTAAAGCATGTCATTATTTATGCTTAAATTCATATTTTCTCATACTCTTTATCTACTCGTCTTTGATGGTCAACATTCCAAAAAGCAAATAACACACACTTCTACTAGCTTCCTTTAAAATGCGTTTGTGATAAGTTTGACTTCTTTTTTTTCCTTCTCGTCTAAAGCGTCTTGCCACTTTACAGCAGCCTTGTTGGTTTTTTTTTTGCGTTTCTTGCGTCACACTTAAACAATTTGGTGTGCAATCGCTTCAATTTGCAATCATTTTGACTCCAAGTGGAGCAGTCAGCCAGCAGCAGCAGCAGCAATATCAGCCATTCAGCCATTCAAACATTCAGAAAGCGCGAGCACACAAGTTGAAAATTGTAAATTACATTTACTGCAAAGCAACTCTGGGCTATCTTAGCTCTACAGATTGTTGCAGCGCGGCGCGTGCAGTTTTTACTGCTTTCATTCCTTCTTTTTTTGTTTTGTTTTTGTGGCAGTTCCAAGTGTTGCAACTCGGTTTCCGTTGCTGTTGCTGTCGCTGCCAGTGACAATGAGTTACTACTGTTGCTTGCGGTTTTTATTGAGTTTGCCCCCCCCCCCTCCATTTACTCTGCTCTTTGCTTTTAATAGCAATCGAGTTACTGCTTTGCATATGTTTCGATGGCTTAAACAAGCGAGTTGACAGCGCTGTGGTTATTGGGTTGCATTGGATTGGATTGGGTTGCGTTGGTTTGGCTTGGGTTTAGGTTTGGGATGTGTAGCATGATGTGTTATGTAGTGCGTAGGCAGGAAGTGTATATCAATTTTAAACACTGCTCGAGAGGAAGGCATTTTATATGAGGAAGCCGCTCTGCTGCTGTTGATCTGGTGTTCTGCGAGATTATTTACAACATCCTTTTAGCATAGATATAAAGGCCTTGTATTTAATGAGAATCGTTGGTGGAAGTAATGTTTTCTAACAATTTGACTCATAAGATACAAAGAAAACATATAATATCTCTAACTGAAAATAGTTGGTTGATTAAATGTGATTGGCAAAAGTCTACTCATAGTGTGGCAATACTGCACAAAAAAAACGTGTACAACCTATGTGGTAGCCCACAGTGTACCTTTTGACAATGGAGTCCGCATCTCCACATCTGACATAGAACCATTGCTCTTGAAATTATATGCGATAAAATAGATATTGCAATGCAGATGGCAACTGTTTTATTTGCCACACGCGATTAAAAACCTATTTTATATCGAGAAATTCTGCAGCGCACTATTGCTTGTCTTCAAAGCTTCCGATAATCTGCTTTACAATTCTTTGAACCTGTTGCAAAGTGATGGTCGGCTTGTTTGTTCTATTTGTGGAAGCACTCTCCAAAGAAATAATATTTCCAATGTTTTCAAAAATAGCATCAGCAAACTGTGGAAAATGTACGAAGCCATCTCAATTTCAGGTTTTCCAGGCTTAGGCTAAATAATATTTTCTGCGCATTTCCATTGACTCGGAATGTGGTACAGCCTGAAGCAGGTATTAAAAAGAAGTCACAGCAGTAGAAGACAATTTTGTAGAAGTGTTTTTATAGTTGCTGCATCATCATACACGGCGAATTTTTTTGTACCAAAAGATTTTATTTCATCTTTCATACTTACGTCCAGTCTAACTGGTGAGAAGTACTGAGCCGAAAAGGTGTATTCAGCGCACAATTCACAAATTCTTTAACAGCATTGCTGCAAAGAGAGAAAGAAGCTCAATGTCGCTAAAAATGACCTGCGTAAGATTCGGTTTTCTCTTGATTGTTGTGGCACTAACTTCTGTTTGAAGTTTTGAATTGAAATGAGACATTTAGATATGAAATCGGTATATCGGTAATCGGTAATCGGTATATTACCTAACCTGTAGCTATAGATTTGAACTCGTAAGCCTTTTTTTCTTAATATTCGGTAAAAGTTATATCACTTTACCAAAAGAATAAAAAGCTACAATTAAACACTATACATATACATAAAATCGGATTAACTTACAGTGTAATTAATGTGTACCCATAGAAAGAAAACTTATTTAAAAGTAGGTAACTCCAGCAGAAACTGTACGCTGTCTTTAGGCAGAAAACCTAAACTCACACCGTTTGTATTAAAAATGTGTGAATGGCTAAATTCATAGTGTGGCAACGCTGCAATAAAGCACACTTAATCAGCTGTTTGACTATATCTTTATATTTCATCTCAAAAAATATATTTCTCGCATAAAATCTAGTTTTATGAATGAAATTTGTACATTTTAAGATTAAATTCTGTCTAACACTCGACTAAAACGATCTTTTGACACTCTTCACACAGAGTATTATTTGAAAATATTGCCACATATTCGTATACTAGACATTTAGACGTGAATAGATTTTTGAAAAAACAACATTTCTTAAAACTAATAAGAAAAGTTTTCTTAGCAAATTCAATCGTCAAAATTTATATTAAAAAAAAAAAACAAGTTAGGGTAGGCAAGCAACATCAGTTCATTATTTTCAGTGCTAAAATAAGAGATTAATATTATTAAAAAAAAAAAAAATCTGAAATTGCGCGTAGTATACACCCGGTACACACTAGACAAAGTTACAAACACAAAAAAAGGATCTGTGAAATGCTGAAGTTCAACAATATGCAGGTAAGCAGTTCGACTTTCTTGGTAGTGCTGCTGATGATACAGCTGATATCTAATACAAATTTTGGTATCTCTCTCTAAAATATACGTAGCTTGACCATGCTGCACCAGAAGAGCTTGCCAGTTCTGCTGTGGAAGCTGAAACACCGCAACTGAAAACTACGGCAGTAGCTACGGGATCTGCGGAATCGGCTGAAAGTGCGCCGGAAATGTTGAGCAGATCTGAAGCAGAGCCAGCAGAGCCAGCAGGGCAAGCAGGGCAAGCAGAGCCAGCAGAACAAGCAGAGCCAGCAGAGCAGTTCTGCATCATAAACACCATGTCACTATTAATGCTATTAACTTTTTTACTGGGAAGTTTGGGTTCTGCAACATATGCCTACACACGATTTCCGGAGCTTAATGAGGCTGACAAAGCTCAATTAATATTTCCACGCAGCATGGATGATGCGCTTACGCTAGCGGAGATTCTAAGTGGATACAAGGATAGATTCTATTATGAATTGCTTTGTGGAATTGGTTCGATATACGTTTTGCTACAGACATTCACAATACCAGGTGCAACGTTCTTATCGATCATCTATGGCTTTCTATATAGCTTTCCGGTAGCGCTTACCGTCATCTGTATCTGTTCTATGCTCGGCGCCTCACTTAGTTATGGCATATCCATGATCTTCGGCAGATACTTTATGAACTACATTGCACCCGAGAAGCTTGCGCAATATACGAAGCTAGTAGCGCTGCATCGGAATAATCTCTTCGGCTATATGCTGCTCGTGCGTATGAGTCCGTTTCTGCCGAATGGTTTCATAAATAATGTGGCACCAATGGTTGGTGTTCCGCTGCATATATTTGCAGCGGGCACGTTTTGTGGCGTGGTGCCTTTGTCAGCGCTCACCATACAAGCTGGCAATGAGTTGAAGAAATTGAGCACATCGGGGGTTGGTGTTTCTTGGAGTACTGGCGTTGTGGTAGCACTTTGCACAGTAATACCACTTATGACAATGGTCTGGAAGTTCAAGCAATGGCGTACTACCAAACAAGCTGTGGAGAAACATTGAACATTTCCATTTGCTTGGTCAGTTCCATGGATGTTGTTTCGTTAGAATTTATCTTAAAACGCATGCTTTTTCAAAACAAATGGAAACCCACCATGCATACTAAAACATTAAATATATTTTTTAATGAAATTGTACAATAGGTATATTTAATATCAAAAAATATTCATGACAAAGAAAACATTATATTAAACCGAAAATCCTATGAAGAATCATTCACTCGAACAATATGAAAAACGCTGTAATCGATGTTACCAAGATGCACACTTCTCAGGACAGCGATTATCAGCGTCTTTCCATTTTCATTCTTACAGAAAGGAACTCCATGCTTGAAACCTTCGATCAGACTCTTGCATTTCGGGCTTCATTTCTATATCACATAACACCTCAACATCCTCAAGCTCACACCTTTCTTGCGCCATTTCTGTCGAGCAGCTGGCTCTGCTCCCGACTGCTGAAATCTTCTGTTGGCGAAACCTTTCTCTACAGTTGCTTGGCGACACTACTTGCCATACTAAGAATTCATCAAAGGTCTGGTGTACCCAATGACCACCTTGCCAGCTATGTCCATGGAGTGAGTGATATGTTTCCACTGCTCATGTTGAGCTTACCTACCTTGGTGCGACAATGTAGTTGCCAAGTATTCCTTTGGATGTAAAGGTATGGAAATCGGGTCAGCGCAGAGGTAATGACAATGGATGCAAGTGTTTGCAGTGAACTATGTTCCTTAAGTTTAGGTCCCTAAGAAGAAACCTTTGCGGGCGTTTTATCATTCTGACTCGTAAGTTGCTTCTACGTTGCACGAGGTTAGGGTGTCCATTAAGTATTACTAAATAGTCTGCGGTCTGCTTTTATGGGCTTGTAAGTCCTTCTCTAGATTGAATGTGCGCATATACCAAGGCGCTTCTGTTAGTCTGCGGAGAATCCATTGGAACCATTCCGTAGACTTGTGTAACGTAACGCCAGGCTGGTGCGATGATGGCCTTGTGCTCAGCGACAGTTTTCTTCTGCCGCTGAGAAGCCAGCCCAATTTATTAGTCTTGGCGTATAGGGATTTCTTAGCCGCTGCAATGTGTGTTCCAAAGGTGAGGCGCTTGTCTGGGTACACTCCTAGATATACATATCCAGTCTATTGGCCAATCAGCTGAGCTGATGAAGAAGACTCCAGAAGTGTGTAAGTCAATGTTGCACATTTACTGAGTTTTTTACCAATATTTCAACTTTAAGCCTATTTGCCAAACTTGTAGAGGTATAGCTGGAGCATATCAGTGACGTTGTAAACGCACGCGTCTCTGTCAAGGATGGCCGTGTCGTCAGCGAATGTAGCAGTGAGTAAGTCTTTGGGATTCTCTAGCGTAATGGCATGCACACTGGACGCATATTCCAAATGAAAAACGTGTATAAAGTGGCACTTAGTATGCTTCCCTGAGGAACATCTGCACAGATTTTCGTGCTTGACTCCACGCTATTCAGAGTCGCCGAGATGGTGCTGTCGGCAAGGAAGATGCGTACTAACGAGAATAACTTAGGTGATAGGATGCCTTTTAATTTGCAGAGTAGGCCTTCGTGCCTTACCCTATTAAAATTCTGGTCAATATCCAAGACAACCGCTACTGTATATTCCTTCGCCTGAAACCCATCTAGGATAAAGTTAACCAGCCAGGTCTGCCGTGCTTTTTCCTGAAACAAAATTGCTTTTGTGAAATGGCTCTTTGGACAAGAATATTCTCGCAAAAATTTTGGTGAAAATTACCAATAAGCTTATGGGCCTGTATGAATCCATTCCATTGTATAGGAAAATGGCCGAGACGGAGGATTGCGTTGTAGATAAGCAACAGAAACATAATGCCTTTCCTAGGTAGTGCATGCACCTTGTCATAGCCAGATGCTTTCCTGACTTTTAGCACACTGATTTGTTCGACGACTTCATTTGGAGAGATTACCATGATTTGTAAGGCTATTTGCAGAACAGCGTCAATAAAAGTGTTCCTGTTTTGCACATCACAGGACAGGGTGAGGTTATGATGCGTAACTCATGACTGCAAATGTTTGGCAATGGCCTCCGCCTCTTTCCATATCGGTTTTGCACCACACTCCATTAATGGGATGGTTTCGCACCGTTTGTCTTCTGATGTTTCGAGTTAAATTCCACAGTTTAAAAAAGGCTTTCTTTTCAGGGTCACCTAATTGCAGCATATCATCGAATCGTTGGGAACATTCATTGTTAAGCAGTTTTGTTAGCATATTAGTTGCTTTCACATTTATGCGCAAGAATCTTCTGCAAGCATTAAAGTTAACTTCAACGTTGCTGAGAAAAAGAGGAAGGCAAGTGTGAAGAGTATTAAGTTTCGGTTCCACTTTTGTTCCAGTTTTCGAGATTCAAATGCATCTTAAGCAATCGAACTGTTGGAAAGACTGCTAGAACGATCGACTTATCTCATGGAACCTACTTCATTTTGAAATTATGGCAATAGAAATATTTAACTAAAAGTCTACATTTTTACGAATTTAAATTTAATTAAGTACTTCAACTATGCTCCTGTCAATCTTCAATATAGTAAGTCTGAGATCCACACGCTATATGCCATATGTATATTACACAGTCAATTCACTGCTGTCAGAATAAATACCATACACACACACTCACATGAGAAGGCCAATAATAATGTTTTTAATTAAAAAAGTATTTGAATTTTATATAGACTTCCGTTTACATAACTCAAGTCATGCTATTTGCTATACAATAAGCTAAACAAGCATGATATGGGTACACATTGTACAATCACACATGGTCGTTGCTATGGTGAAGTACAGAACACAAAATATACAACAAAAAAAAATTAAACGGAAGAAATAAGTCTCTGAAACTCAATTTGGAAAATAATTTAACGACTTCATTTAAGCATGAAATCGCACTCTCAGACAATGGCGTAGGTACTGCTTTCTTCTATGTACTCTGTATGTTTTAATAGCATACTCAAGCTGAAGTTTTTTCCTAAACCAAGGCAGCCATTGGAGATGAAGCTGTTATCAGGAAGTTGCTGTTGGCACTTGAATTTGAGCAGAGGCAGAGGCAGAAACATATGTCTATGTTGTACAATATTATTCCCTACAGTGCGCAAAAGAAGGCACGCACACAAATTAGAAACAGGAGCACATTATACAGGACATGCATTCAAACATTTTTGTGGTTTGTACGTGCAATAAAAAAAATACTACAAAAAGCATCATGGAGATTGCATTAATTTTACTACTAAGTGAAAAAGTTGTAGCATTTAAGTACTTTTGCTTTAAAGCAGTCGAGGCATATCAAAGACAACTCCTTTGTCGTATAAGTTGTTTTCAAAAACATGGTGAAGTCTTTGCTGAGAAATGTCTTTGAAAACTTCGCTTCAAAAAGAGAAAACAATTTTTTTGTTGTATAAAAGGAGCAAACGATTGTGTTCAAGTTCATTGCTTGGAAATTTGTACTTTTCTTCTTCATGGTGAAATAATGCAAGTCGTTTGCTACTGCTATATAATCCTGATTCTGATTTTTCGTCTCTTTATTTTTTTTTTCAAGGTGTGCTAAGAGGCGTAAGCACAAAACAATTTTCATTTGCTTGCTTTTTAATCATGGTTGATGTTGACAGGATAACGATGACAAAAGCAACTGCATTGCATTCACGTGAAAGGACAACGATGCTGATGGGAACGTACGAGTATACATAGACAAAGCTAGAAAAGGATTGCTACCGGATGAATGCGCTTCATTTGAAAAATGTACTTACGATTATTTTCTGAATGACAGAAAATATAGAGAGACAGACAGACAGACAGACAGACAGACAGACAGACAAACCAAAGGCGTACATACAAACAGACGGACGGACGGACGGGCGGACAGTGCGCATAAAAAGAATCTCCATTTAAGTCACCTCAAAGCGAAAGGATTAAATGCAGCAGGCAAGCAGACAGGCGTCCTTTTGCTTTGTCTGCACAGCAAATTCAAATAAATAGTTTTGACATCGATGATGATGTTGTATTCAACTTGTGCATATCCTTAGCAGTCTATTGTCCTTTTGCATTATGATTGCTTCTAAGTATTTATTTTTACGCTCGATCAACATTTTTCAAGCGAAATTTAAATAAAGCCAAACGTAGTGTTTTAAAAGGTGCGTTTGCAGGACACACAACAGGACCTCGCAGCACTTGCAGTTTAAGTGTCGCCCTCTTCAAACTTCCCAGTAGCATTTCTATTGCATTTAAGTTACAAGAAATGACTTCTCTTTGTACTTCACCGCCACAACGCGCCCCTTTAAGTTACACCGCATTCATATTTCAAAAACTCGTCATACGATTCGCTGTATGTATTTCTTATCGAAATCGTTGCATTTATCACCTAAACGCTTGGAAATTTCAACAACTCAATAACTTAATTTCTATTTAGAAATTCCCACACACTCCATTCAGCTACAAAATATCTACAAACTTTTATATCTGTGTATCTAATTAAAACAGGTGTTTAAATTACTGTGCCAAATGTGCCAAGCACTTCCTCTGCACTTCTCGAACGATTACCCTGTGTGTTGGTTGTTAGTTTGTGTTCTTATTTTTACGAGCCCATTAAAAACTTCTTTTTTTTTTGTTTGTTTGTTTTACTCATTACAAAGGGCGCGGACTACTGCTCCTCAAATGTGCTTAATGATCTGGCTTGCTCTGCTCCAGATATGATGAATTTTTGTGTTATATTTTATTTGGGTTTTTATTGGACTATAAAAAATAACTAAATAAAATAAAAAGTTACAAGAACAATAATAAATGTATTAAGTATAGTCATGTGTTATTTTGCCTATATTCTCACTCTTAGTTATGCCTACTCTTAACTTGGTTTTAATTTAAGGTGGGTCACTTTTAAATTTTTTAGATTCGAACTGCACTTTTCAATGTGAATGGCAACAAATGTGAGATCATCAGTCACTGGCAACTTATTTAGTTTAAATTAGTTTAATAATATTAAGAAGTTAGCTAGCAGCTTCGTTTGACATAAACGTATAAGTGAACAAAAGCTAGTGACCCACTCCAGCCCGAATACCACTCCAGCCCGGATACCACACCAACACACCACACTCGAATTAATTAGCAAAGTGAGTCGCTGCTGCTGTGCGCCGGGTAATATCATATCAAATGCTCAACCATTTCTTACTGTCTTCCTATAAGGCAGTGGAAGAGCAGAATTAAGATATTAGAACTTTGCTGGCGTTTGTTCGTTCAAAATTGTAGTTCGGCCACATGAGTTTACCGATTTTACGTTTAAGTTTGCTCGTCTATTCACTAAGCGGTTCGTGTTTAATCGAATCGCAGCCATAGGTATTCCTACGTGCCCATCCCTGGGATATTATCGGCCGTGGTATCCTCTTTGATCAGCTTATCTGCTTCACAAATTTCCTCAACATACCTCAACATACCTCATACCTCAGACAACCAGAGAGAATGGACGCCATAGTGCTCAGCTATCATTTAAGAAAACAGCGGCACTCGATAGTGGTTTCTGTATTACTGCAAAATGAGCCAAGATCTTTGCGAGCTCTTTGACCAGAGAAAATGCACACTTGCCATGGCATGAGTGTATCCTGAAAAAGCGCGCAACCTCCTGGATGGCTTATACTTCTGCTTCGGACAATCTGATTGATTCTCAAGTACGAGCAGAAAATGCCTTCTTCGATTTATCCGTCGTGCTTTAAGCTGTCAGTGACGATATTGATGATGTTCTCTCTATGATGTGGAAGACTGTCCCATTCAGAATTTGTAGGGATTCAGACATTATCTTTTTTATTGAATGTCGAAATCAGGATACAGTTATTCGTACTTGATAAGCTGAATTCTTGAAGTTGGAGTATCCTCGAATGCTCGAAAGTACCACCTTCACCAAAGATGGAGTTTCACTCAACTGTGTTATTAGCTAGCTCTCTCTTTCTCTCTCTCTATCTCTATCTATCTCTCTCTCTCTATTTTGCAATGCGATCGAGAGAGTGTAAGTGAGTAGTATTTTATTGAAATATTTTCAAACATTTTACGCTGATAAATGTCTATTTTAATTCATTGTTTCAAACGTCTCAAGCGCCCCATGTAATTATGCTTGGTCGTTTTGTTTTATCTTATCCTCAGTAAGCAATAACGTTCTCTACTGATGCTCTTCTTTCGGTTTTCAGGAAATAAACATTTTAAATTGTGTTAATTTAATTAGCCAAATGCCTCATGGTTTCACTCCACTTTCATCACAAACCGCCTGAAAAATTCTTAATGTCAATAAAAAAGTATTTTAATTGTCTGCATTCTTTTAAAATGTTAATGAATTAATTTGAATAAGTTTAATGCAGCTTACACACTTGCTTGCTGTTGATGCACTCGTTATCTGTGCTGCATTTGTTTAAACTTCCAACAATTTAATTAAAATTTTAAGTTAATTTTCTTTTTAATAGGAGCAACGCAGAACAAAAGAAATGTAACCATTAACCAATTAAATGTGATAATGCGATATGAGTGTAGTTCTTTGTATAATTCGAGTGTAAGATTTAACAGTTCTGCAGAACTTTCTTCCAGAGTATATTGTCAACTTACAGAGGGGGAGTTCATTTTGGCTTAGATGCGGATGTGAATATACCAAGCAGGATTGTGGATACGAGTATATCGTAAAATGTTGATTATCGATAAACTTTGAAATTACCAATACAAACACATCGAAAATTCAAGTTAAAAATATGGATATATCGGCTATATTAATGACGCATTGAAGTACCTCAATGAATCCAACAAGATTCATAGTTTGATCGAATAGTTTATTATTCATTAAAAAGAATTTCCAGTTTTGCAAAAAGCTAAATTTGTTCTCAATGCAGTACTACCTGAATAGAATATCTCAATACCAACAGCATACAGCGTTTTCGTTGCACAAATCGTGTGGATTCTTCTTTTTGCAGGGTCAAAAAAATGGAATTTCTTCAATCAAATAAAGTTAGAACTGTAGTATGGTAAAAAAGAGAACATTTTACACTTAAAAAAGAGGACACAGGAACAGGCAAGCAGGAAACAGAACATGTTTCCATAAAAGGCAATGTCTAGCCATACTAAATACACGGTGCGCCATCTAGACTTGCGGTTTAACAACTTTCATTTTAACAATACCATTTTGTTTGTGAGTCAAAACATACCGAAAGAGGGCGCTAAAATTGTAGTGTTTCACAATCGTTCAATTATGAAAACTAGGCCTGCTTATTGCAAAAAATATATGAGTAATTCGGCGCATCCAGACAACACAATTCGTAGTTTGGCGAAGCTGTTTTTAAGTACGTAGATGTAGCAACTCGCCAGCTTCCCATATGACCGCGTCCACGACGCTCCAATAAAGTTGTTGAAGTGGTAAGAGAGTTTGAAAAATGGTAATTTGGACTGGCCTCCTCGTTCTTCGGATTTAACTTCACCAGCCTTCTCTCTCTTTTGATATTTAAAAAGTAAAGTTTTTGACAGCAAACCGAAGTCCATTGACGAACTTAAAGCTAACATATGAGCCGAAATTACTGTTATAATGCCCGAAATACAGCTCGTGGTTCACACGGATCCTAAACTCGACGCCAACTCTAAGGGGACCAAAAATCCTACAAAGAATCTTTCTCTCGAAAACTCCTAAAGACGCTGCGTCCGTTAATATCAGGGTCCATACTCCGGGATTATCCATTCAAGTTGAAATTCTCTATTCTCACAGACACTGATGGTCTGCGAGTGTACAGCAAGTAATTCGTCTTGTCCTCGTTCGCCGCTAGGCCCATGAGCCGTGACTGTTTCTCAATCGCCGAGAACACCCTGCAAACTCGCCGTTCGTTGGTGCCGATGATGCTAATATCATCAGCATATGCGTGTAGCATCACTTCCTAATGGCAGATCGTGCCCGACCGTTCTACGTACGGGCAGTGGCGTAGAATTTACTCCATTAAGAGATTAAAAAAGGCGCAGGATAATGCATCACTCTGCCCGAAATTATTACAGAAAATCTTGGTAACAAATTACTGCAGAAATCTTGGTAAAAAAGGATTCGGAGAGGTTGTTTCCTACTCTGACGACGCTTTGGGTGTGTAATAGCATCGTCATGTAAAGGCGAACGATCTTTGATGGTATACCAAGTTCAGATAGAGCGGTGAAGAACTTCGTTCTTATCGGCGTGTCGAAAGTGGCCTTATAATCGACAAATAGGTTTAGTGTGTTGTACTCTCGGATCTTTACCAGACTTTCATTATTGTCAATACAGATATATTTATATATGTTGATTTTTAATAAGCCTTTTATTGATATTTAAAGGAACATTTCTTTTTGCAAGCGTTTTTAGTACTACTTGACCTATCCAAAGAAATTTGACACTTGACAAAACTACCCTCAACTATAAAGTTCGGTAGCCCTCGCGCCTGTCAGAGTAATTGCATTAAGCAAACGAACAAAGCACGTCATTATAGATATATCGAGAATAAAAATCAAGGAACATTTGGTTGCAGTCACCAAATGCAGCGCACAGTTGCATCTTTTTTTACGATGTGTTGCAAATCGAAGTAAAAAAAAAATAGCAAAAAACTTCAATAGCCACCCTGAATTTTATGCCTTCGTATTCGAAAAAAAAACTTTTCGAAAGGGGATAAAATTGTTCTTTTGCATTGTTTTGTTGTGCAATGTCTAAATTATGAACTATGACAAATAATATATACAATGCTAGTATTTTTTATTTTTATTTTGTTTCTCTTCTGTGTTGCATAGGGTAAAAAACTAAACTGCATGGTTGTCTGTCTACCCGGAAATGAAAATGCAGTATGCAGTAAAAAAATAAATAAAAAAAACAACGACAAAACAAGGACGAGGGCGCATTGCAATCGGTGATTAATCATTGTGGTAAATTGAAAACCAAATAGGGGCTGGTATCAGTCGTCATCAATGATCAAGGCATAAATTTCAGCTTTTTGGGGGTTGTTACGGCTGTTGTTGTTGTTTATAGTGTTTGCCCCTACTCTATTATGCCACAACTGCTTTACCCAACCCTACCCTGCCTACATGCGACCGAACACTTTGCTCGAGTGCAGTGCACGACTCGATCGTGGTGCTGCATTTTGTAAGTTTTACGCTGGTCATTTTGTCAGCAAAACGAGTAAAGTGTAAGCAAGGTCTCATGAAATATTTATTGCTTTAAGCCGATTACGCCGGAGTCGTAGTCGTAGTCGTAGTCGTTCGTTAGTTCAGTGCAGTGGAGTTTAGCAGTTAAGTTTAGCAGTCAGCACGGCAGTAGTCGTCAGCCTCCATTACTGCTCCGTAGGTTATTTGAGCCCAGTTAAGTGCTCTCTGTCTGTCGTCTGTGAAACTGGCTCGAAAGTGTTCGCATTAAGTAAGCTTAGTTTTAGCAGTTTTAGCCTGATACCTTACACCATTGCTGACAAGCGTAATTTCATGGTCATTGTCAGTTCAGTTTAGTTAGTTGGTGCACAGCACGGCAGCATTTTAATTTTTGAACGATTTTCTTCTATTTTCTTTTTTTTCCCCTCTATTTTAGGTCTTTGATGAAGTTTGCTGTTGTTAGTGGAATTAGTGGTGGTGCTGATAGAATTGAAGTCATTGCTGGTTCGGTAGCAAGTCCTTGGCGTTGAAATCCTCATTAAGTTCTGGCATTAAATGACTTAGTGTGGCAGCAATTAAATAGTTTTTGATAAGCACTGCAAGGAGAAGTGTTATTTACATATTTTGAAATTATTCAGCACACTTTAAAGGATTATGTGGTTTTTCAATTAAAAAAAAAAAAATACGAATATTACTTGGCTTACCGTGTAAGTTTCTCGATACGTATTATTCCTAAGCGCAGAACTTAACTTAGAACATTGATGTTCCACTTATGTATGATGTTGATTTCTTATATATGAATTCCTGCCCAAAATTTCATGACATTTGGTGCACTGGAAGCTTACTTATTGCCTTTAGGCATGTCCCAGTTCATATTTGCAATCTTAACACAAACATGCTGTCACTTAAGATGCAATAACTCCGCTACCAGCGAATCAAATATCATGAAACTAAAAGAAAAGCAAGAACTTTTTTAACCCACGGCGCCACTGGAAAATACCCAGCTCTAAAAGTGCTGTTTAACTTGGAACGCACCTTGTACAGAAAATAAAGCAAAAACTGAGCAACTACGAGAAAGAGAACATATTGAATTGCCGTAAGTGTACACAGAGCGCCAGCTTAACTAAGCAGGCCAGTAGCAGTGCAGCAAGAGAGACAGAAACTAAACGGTTTTATTCGTTAAGTCTTATTGCAAATGTTAATGAGGTATTGAACTTGCTGCAATTTTAATTGTAGTACTTATTTTATTTGATTATACTAAAGCAGATTTATGTTACAACTACGAGTAGAGTAACCGTTAGCATTAGTAGAACAGTAGCTTTAATATTCTACATTATCATCAACAAAGTTACTGTGGGCAGTGTGTTTGAATGGGGCGTTTGCAGTAGGCGTGGCATTGCAAGTGTCACGCAGTTGTACTCGAATGCTACATGACAGAGATCCATACCGTATTTATTATTCTCGTATACAGCAATAGTTTGTTCCGCAAACTTAGCTGCGATTTGTTCACTCCAATATACCATGTAATAAACCAAATCTTAAGAAGTCTCTATGCAGTGGTCAGAATGTGTTCTATCTACAAAGGGAGCGATGTCATGGACGTTAGCATATTATGAGTCAACGGGAGGTTAGCAGTAAAAAGCATATATAAGATATGCGATCCAACTTTGACGAAATTTTTGTAAGACTCTTTACCTTCGCATCTGACGTAAAAAGCTCTGTTTTCATAACTCCATATTTAGAACTTTAATACCAAAAATTAGTAGGGATTTGAGCATGTGCCATATTGCAGAATGCCTTATTTGTCAAAAGCTTGGGGAACATTCACAAAGGCAGCCGAGTAGATCTGGCGATATTCTAGGATGTTTAGTAACTTTAATACAACTCATTGACATTGCTCTACAGTCCCGTGTCGTCTACTGAATCTGAACTGGTGATCTTACATATAATGTTTTCCTCGTTCAGTATTTAAAACAAGCTGATGTCTTATGTTTGGCATGGCTTATGTTTTCCAAGTTTGACAATCATAATTATTTCGGCCAACTGCCTTTGCTAAAGGAATTGACTGAGCCTCCGTATGTAGATTGTTGTTATAAGCATGATGACAGAATATTTTCTGGTTTTAAGGTGACTGACCACGTTCATAACCACGCTTAATTCAATAGGGCAAATTGTGGCATTGTGGCAGATCCATTTGACACGAAGCATACGTATAAATGAAGCCAACGGTCTTATCCTTATTCACAAGTGAGCAGAAGTCTAACGGTGTGAATGTATACTTCATTTGCTAGGTAGATTCTTTAGTTTTTTCTTGACTGAAAGGCTTTAGCTTTTTATGGTGTTTCTTCATTTAATTGGCCTCTTAAGGTAGTGTTCCAGGTAGGTTAGGTTTTGCAATCCTAGACCTTTTACATACAACACATCATAGAACTTTGTCTTATGTGAAAGGAGACAGCTTTCATGACAGCAACCAAGTAGAAAACATGTTTCCCAGTGCAACTGTTGAGCTTCTTTCTTCATGATCTCTCAGTTGAGCTTGATTCGTTCTCAAAATGCTCATTCTGTCGAAATGGGATGGCTTGCATCTGCACTTTACTAAGAAAGGCTTTAGAGACCGCAATAAACACATAATCCAACTTTTTGTCGACGTTGTTAAATTCCGCAATAAATCTTGTTCAATAAATCTTGTGACTACAGATATTTCTTTCTCGCAGTTTATATATTGTATGTGGATTCCACACAAAACCGTTTTTGAGATTTTGGAACTAAAAGCTTGAAACGTAAATCGGATGTTTTATATGTTCTTCGCCATGAGCATAAACATAAGCATAAACATAAGCATAAACATAAGCACAAACATAAGCACCCCTAAAGAAACATATGGTATTGAATGATAAGCATAACTTTGCGTTTCTCAGGTTAAAGAGTGTGCAACGTACCACTATTCGAAGTTATTATTTCATTTTATTTTCAAATACAATACAAAATTTCCAATTTAATTCAATATGTGACAGAAACACTTTTCTTGTCTAATAAATTTTCGAATGCATGCGGGATCTATATACAATTTTCGAGTGCCTTTAATCAAAAACAATGCACGCACATTATTTCTAGCACATTAATGCACTTTAGAAACTGAAGGAAGCAATTGAAGTACATGGAAATATTTCGAAAAATTTAGTGAAAAGTTGAAAATTATTATTGCGCACATTAATTTAGTTTGACGCATGCGTCAAATACTGCGGCTACCTCGCGCTCACCCTTACCAATAAATGCGCAGTAGCAGCTGCACCCCAAAGCAACGCACCCTACACACACACACACACACACACACACATAACCCAGAGTTCTGAGCCCGCGAGGCACGCTCGATCATGCCACCCTGCCGCCTAGATTCTTACATTGTTTGCCGCATAATCGACAATGTCTGTAGGATAATACAATGCAGCACAACGCCGTGGCACCCTTTGCCCAAATGCGTGCAGCCTCCGACAGTTTCGTGCAACATCATTATCCTTTTTTTTTTTTTTTTTGCTTTTTTTTGACACACGCAAATGTGTTAATTTTCGCCTTAGCAATCTGCCACTCACAGCGCATTCGCTTGAAACATTTGTGCAGCACATGCTCCTTTTACTTTTGTATTTCATAATGAATTTGTAATTTATGTCCGCGTTATATTGTGGAAAGATTATCAGCAGCTCATTCTATCAATCTCGCCATACTCGTACGTGCGCGTGTTCATTCAGCTTCAGTTTCGAGCAATTAACATTATAAATAATTATCATAAGCGTTGTGTGAAAGTGTCCTGTGAGAGTTAATGAGCATTTGAGTTATCGATCTTCTGTACTGGTCTCTAAGGATTTATTGGCATGAGCGAATGGATTTTAATATGATGAATATCTAAGGGTAAATATTACTTAATTGCATAATTTGTTTTAATGATTTCATTGGAATATTGTTTGGTTGGATTGATGAACTGATGCTGTTTACTATGAAAACGAAAGCTCCAGACATCGAGCTTGGGAAGCTAAATGGTCAGCAGCTGATATTATCTATGAGTGTCAGACTTCGGTGCATTTTTTTTTTTTTTTTTTGGGTCCTAAGCTCAGATTAACATCAATACACTTTTGCATGCTTTTGAATCAATTTTCGAAGAATTTTGATAACTAAGAAGTGGCTATCTCCAAAACGATGCATCAATTCGATGTTTTGACTGTTCAAAAACTGTATTGTGTGAACCGATGTGTGAGAGCTCGCCCTGTAGTGCTGAAGAATCATCCGTCTACAACGCTTGCTTTCCTCAATTCTCTGAGAACTACTGGCAAACAACCCGTTTATTCCAAAATGCCAAAATTCATCTATTACAACAATTGCTAAACGAAAGGAACAATATGGTGTGAATACAGCAGGTGGAGTAGAACTTTGAAATTGAGAATATTAAAGTTCTACTCCACCTTCTCAACCGGTTTTAGAACGTGGGATCGAGAAGCGTCTCCTGTTGTTAGTAACCATTTCAGTCAATAGTTTCATTGAGTTTGAGCAGCTCATAGTTCTCTATACCCAACTGATCCTGACAAATATGACAGAACATTAACTTGAAGCCATGTTTATACTGCATCGTCATCGATGTTGATGCATGGGCGGTCTTAACCAACAGTAATCCATGATCCATTTTTTATTGCCAGTCACAATAAGATGCAAAAAACCCTTCCGATTGTGAAGTTGGAATAGCAGTTCGCACAGGCTACTTATTGAAAACAAACTCGGGAAACTAAGGGACAGTAATTTCAATTGAGCGCAAGAGCACAAAAAATTGTTTCCTCTCTACTTCAGCTATCAACTAATCTTTGATATGTATTCAATTTGTTTGTTCCATTCAAAGTGATGCCCATTGGATGCAGTACACAAATTTTCAAACGCTTCTTTAAATTATCGATAAACTTTACACTTTTTCGATTTTGGAATCACCTTTAGCTCCCTCTGCTCAAACACTCTATTATAGCCTCAAAACGCATTCAACATAATGGTAATTTCGGTACTGTAAGTCAGCCATGTCAGATAAATACGGAGATTGCGAAGCGACAAGTTACTTTTGCACAAGAAGTCGTGTACGAGAAAAAAATTTCTGTAAGAAATGCAGCACTCTCAGTGCAGAGTCGCACTTCAACTCTTCTCATGGCAAAAACATCGTGCACAATACACCGATCCAAACAAGAACCCATGTTCAACTGCAATCTCCTTGATAGTTAAATGAAGATTTTCAAGCATATTTTTCTTCATTTCTTTGGACGTTTTCGTTAGTCGAATTTATGGATTTCTATGTACGACTCGTATGTCTGTGTTTACGATATCGTCCAGTCCACTTAGGCCTGCTGAAATATTTTCAAAACAAGAAGTTTCGTTGAAACTACCCTTAAAAATTAGGCTTAGTTTTGTCCAAACCTCATAAAGTCTATATGAGGTTTGGACATAGAGTATCGATGTTAGCATGCCTAGCCCAGTTCAGCGTTTTCAACCAGATATCTTAGAAATTCATAGAAAAATTCTCGCAACAACATTCGAACAATAGATCTAGATTGACTCAGATTGACGAGCTAGGCAAGAATAATACAAACTTTCAGACAGCCTGAAGGAGCAAAAAGAAATGTGAATGCTAATGAGGTATTGCATGTGCGCTAGTTTTAATTGTATATATACCCAAAGGTTAAAAACAGATAAAAATATTATAACTCAGCCATTTTATTATGATAAACTTCTTGGTAAGCTAAGTTGTTATTATATCTAAACCTCGTTTTTTATGTAAATGGAAACTTCTTCGGAACTCTGTTTTATAACAGACTGTTTCTGTTTTCACTTTCATGCCTATGCTTCTAAGGTGAATTCGCTAAAATGATCCGTCCTTCAATAAAATTTCGCGATTTAAATTCATTTGTCATGCAGCATTGTGAAACCCAAAACATGAAAGCCAAACTACGAAATCTAACTAAAAGTGTTTAAAGAAGCGAGACTCGCACCAGTGGAGTTAGAACGAGTTGCTAAGTACTTTGCTTAAATTAACTCCACAAAATATGTCTTTCATCAAAATCGTTTCACTGTATAATATATAACTTTCAAGGCGCAACTTCAGCAACATATTTTGCATAAATTTAACGCGATTTTTTATGCTTACCAAAAAACTTAAATTCTTATTTGTTCTTGCACTACTTTCATGCGTTTTTCTTTCTTGTTCTTACAGCAAATATTGTTATGACACATTTTGAAATCATAATTTCAAAGGACATGCCGCGTTCTTGGTATATACCAATATACACAAGCAGGATCATGGAAATATATGTACATATGTAAACACACAGCTTCTTTGTGTACAAAAAAAAAAAAAAATAAATTTTTAAAGAAATTTTTGCTGATTCTGACAACTTAAGTAAGCTTTACACACTGGCATGTCTTTGTACTTCAGTTTCTTCGTTTTTTATTCTATTTTCATTTGCATGCGTATACAAATAAAATACAATATACTTTTATTTCATTGTATTTTTCGTTTATTTTTATTGCATGCTCACTCAAAAATTGGCTGAACGAACAATAACATAGTCGACGCCGCCATAATCTCATCCTTGTGGCACTTCTCGTTTTGTATCTGACAAACAGTCTCACACATGCCATACCTACATACCAGTATATTGTATATATTCTTTAGCCTTAAAGGCTCAAAGTTGAAATTTATACAAATGTCACACCTACAAGGATTATATAAACAACACCCAAGGAGTGTAACTTGCAAGTAACAAGAACAAAAAAATGCAAACATTTCGCTTTTCATTGACATGATTTCTTATTTTTTGTGTCGCTAAATTTGTATCTTGTTACATTTTTTTTTGGCGGCAAGCGTATACAAATTGTTAACAAGATTATTCAGTACCAAAAAAAAGAAACAAACAAAAAAAAACTCCTTTTTGTTGTCAGTTTATATTTCTGTTACTGTAATGTGTGAGGTTACTCTTGTAATGCCTCAGTCATGCATATACTACATATGTATGTATATGGCATGTTCTGTGGATAAATAGTTAGGTATCTACATATTTATTTTCCTTATACTCAATTCCTTGCACTATACTCCCTCATTCTTCATTAATTTGTCGTATTTCTGATGTTATTCGAGGATATACAAATATGTTTCCATCAAATGTGTTGATTTAGTTGTAAAGCAGATTATTTTAATTATTTGCCGGCTCCAGAGATTGCCAATCAAATTTTTCGATTCCATATCAATTAAACAGCGCTATAAATGAATGCTTAATTTTGGAATGAATCTTTGAATCATTCGAGCATTGAATTAACAAATTTTGAATTGTTTAATTTGAACAGAAAAACGAATTGAATTAAAATTGTAATGCATTTATTAGAACTGTAAGAAACGAAACTGTTAATGAATGATTCATTTTTATCTGAATCATTCAAACATTGAATACAATAAATTTTGAATTGTTAAATTTGAACAAGAAAAACGAATTGAATTAAAATTGTAATGCATTTTTTAGAACTGTAGAAACGAAAGCTGTTAATGAATGATACATTTTTATCTGAATCATTCAAACATTGAATTAAACAAATTTTGAATTGTTTAATTTGAACAGAAAAACGAATTGAATTAAAATTGGTCTGCATTTAATTCACAATGCATTATCAAAATTTGAATTCATTATCAATATCCTATTTAAATCAATATATTTGATTTAAATAAGAGCTACCCCAAAATGTGGGCGGTATGCGCCCACTAGTAGATGTGTATGAAGCGACCATCTATAAGACGCCCACATATCGAATTCAAGTTGATATTGGCGTTTCCCAAACAAATGCATAAAAATGAGCTGTTGGGAGTACCTCGAAAAGTGGGTGGGACACGCCCAATTGTAGAAGTATTTGAAGCGAAATTTCAAGTTAATATTGATTTAACTAAATAAATTTCAGACAGACTCAATTTCAAGTTATTATTGATTTAAATAAAGAATTTTTTCATAAAAAAAAAGTGAGTGGCGATTTGAATGGGGGCTACCCCAACCTATATCGATTAGCAGTTATGCCATGATTTAAGTTGATACACTAACAAATTTTAATAGTTTCAAAACTCGTGCAATAATTTTCCAATATATATTTACTACCAAACCATTCTTCATATCAATAATCTAGATACCGTGCTTCTGATCGACAGTCAGAGGTGGAAAGGTCAAAAATATTCATAAAATTTGATACATAAAACTTGACTCGCTAAGCTCCCTCTTTGGGGTAGCCCCCTTACAAACCCACCGCCCATTTTTTGACTTTTTGTATGAAAATTTTTTATATTGCTGTCAATATCACCTTGAAAATTGACATGGTCGCTTCTTATGAAGGAACTCTTCACATATATATGAATGAATGTGATTCCCCACTTTTTAAGGTAGCCCCCATCCAAACCACACCCAATTTTGGCTTTTTTCAGAGTCGCTTGAATTATTGTTAGAACACAGCTGGTTGTAGTTCACTTGATCAGTACTACCATCGAAGCCGTAACTCCAGATTAGATCAGCTGATAGAAAATCCGTATTCGTGCGATATGACTTAGAAGGTTTTGCAGACTGATCTTAGCACATGTGGATGCACCAACGGGGGAGGTTTGTGGGAACAACATTTTTTTCGGTACAAAAAATGTTTTTTTTTTCATAAAATAATTGGTTTTTCTTTTAGTAGATTTTAACCAGTCTCCACGATTTTTTACAAAATTTCTCTTTGAAAAAAGTCTAAACTTACACAAAAATTAAGATGGACACGTTCAATTTCTATAACCGAGTTCTACCAATACATAGCACAAAGCACACTGACTTGATTCCATCATAAACCTGGCTAAAAAAGTCATAAATCTTCACCACAATGTAACTTCAAAGAAAAAACACATGATCTTCGGATATAAGGCGTTCTGAGAACCTTTTTTTAACATCCACATCAAACGAGATGTTTCGCCGTATGCAGTGGAGACGCTTGATACTGCTGTGGATTAATCTTTTCGCAAATGCGGCAAATTTTATTGTTGAAGAATGGACCATCACAGTTCAGATATACCTATTGAATAACCTCATTCAAACTACGTTTAATGATGGCGAAGTGGTGTATCACCATTACGAATTCCGGTATAATAAACTTCGACATGTGAAATGTTATCCAGTTATCCAGAACTATCAGAAATTATAAGAACTATAATAGTTACCGATTATGAATTTCGTAGAATTTCTTTCAAAATAAACTTCGCCTTTAATGAATGAGTTTCCATCTGCAGCAGAACAAAATGTTTCATTTTAAAATTTAACCATACTGCTTGAAGCGTAACGACTCAATTAAGGCAAAACTAAACCTTCCATAAAGTACTTACAATTTGTGATAACTATATCTTTCAGTATTAAATTGCTATAATAAAAATCCATGCAATGACGTTCAATCTATACAAGGACATGCTCTGAGAACTGCTAGAGACTTTCGTAAGGCATGTACCATTCAGCAATTCACGTGCCGCGCATGCGCAGTCACACTTCCAACAGCGCAGAAGTCAAGCTGAATGGCAAATATATTTTTTGAAAACAAAAAAAAACAACTTGAAAAGTTGGAAAAGCATTTGAAATTGAAAGAAACTAGCAAACTATATAATTATAGTAAGATACATAAAATATATATACAAGGTTGCACAAGAATGCGCACAGTGCAATTAGAAGCATCCTTGAAGTAAATCGAGTAAGCAGCACGCGATCGGAGCTGGAAAGAGGCGTACTTATTATGTATCCTGGGTGTGTTTACTCAAGGTTAATAACAAACGCGAGTAGTTCGCTCATATACTTCGAGGACATACTATATTAGATACCTGTACTATTATACTATGTGTGTCCTTGCGTTTTGCTTATCTTACGAAGTCATAAATACAGAACAGAAACACACACTTTGGACGCGTGAGTGCAATTTGTGTGTGTTTTATAAGGACTAACAAAAGTCACCATTGTTTGACATTAATTGCACTTTTCCAGCTGAATGCACGTTGTGTGTCCTTATGTCCTTGACAACTTCTATTTTGTGCGCTGCGCTGAGCTGCGCTGTGCTGTCGACTGGCAGGATAAGTCAAATTAATGGGCATTCAATTCGAAGGACATACGCTTATTGTATGCTGCTACAAATCCAATGGGAATGGTGTGAAAAGTGAGGAAGACAAAAATTAAAGAACTGTTTTCCTAAGAAGTTGTCGTGTATGCTTGATATACTTTGCGAAATCTATAAGGAAAACTGTATATGTATGTGCAGTCAGGGGCAGTAAGCGCTTTGGCAGCAGCTCCTGCTGTGCGGGTTATTAGATAAAAATTTTATTTTTCTTATTAATTTTTTCTTCTTCTTCTTCTTCTTATTCAATTGTGGTGTCCTTCAGCTTGACGTTTAACACGTTTATATGGCATATACTGACGCAGCTATTTTTGCGCATTTGCTGTATTTGCTGCTTACTGTATTTAGTTTTTAATACCCTACACATTTAGTATAAAATAGTGTGCTATTGGTTTTGTCAGAAAGTTTGAAATGCACCGAAGCAAATATCGGTGAATCCCTCTTCCATATAGCACCCACATAATCCTAAGATCCAGACATATAGAAGACCCTGTATGCCATGTTACAGACCGAAAAATTTTAAACAGTGGCTGCTTAAATCAGTCGCCCTAAAGTATTTATCTTTGACCAACAAGGGGTCCAATCCCTACAGCATGTAGTACCTACCTAAAACATAACCTATGGTCAGGATGGTTGCCTTAATAAACGCAGCTGTATTAAGTCTAAACTAGAGTTCCCAGAATTAATATGAATATGTATGAATATTAATATTATTAAATTCCAACATTGGTCAGCGGACTTCTATAAGCCCAATAGACAGACCTATAGTCAAGCCTACTGTGCTGGTATGGCCAACTTCTTATTCAAGCTCGATACTTTACATTTCATACAAGTGTTCTGAATAGCAATCCTTTTAAAATACGGTTCATTGACCCAGAGAGAAGTTCAACCCCTACAGCATAAAAATAACCTATGGTCTGGATGGGTGTCAGGCATCTGCCTACTTATTTTAACTCCAAAGACATACAAATGAATATGTATATGTTTTAATTCAAATATCATTAAATACCCAACCCTGATTCAGATCGTAACCCTATGACGCCCCTATACAAAGCCTGGTATAGGCATGTTTTTCTTATCGCATCAAAATTGTTATCAGTACTATTAATCCTAAATATTATTCATTGACCCAGCGAGAGCTCCGAACATTAAAGCAGATAGCATGTATAGTTATATAAACCTATGGTCCAGATACACCTCTACACCTCATAAAATACTCACCATTGATCTTAATTGTACTAATATAGCTCATAGTCCGCTTACAAACCTATGGTCTAGATAGTGTTTGAGTTATCAAAATGAAATATAAATATTATTAATAACAATTCAAACAAAATAATCACGATTGATACTGATCGAACTCCAATAGCTAATGGTTCGCTTACAACCCTTAGGTAAAGATAGAGGTTCCTAAAGCAGATATGAATGATATTTGTGTCAACTGTCATAAAATATTCATTATTAATATTGATCGGACTACTATAGCTCAAAGTCTTCTTACACACCTATGGTCTAGATAGGGTCTAAGTACACCAAATGATATATAAATATTCTTAATATCAATCCTGTATTCCTATAGCACATAGACCCCTCGTAAACCTTAAGTTATGATAGAGGTTTAGGTACCCTAGTTCTGGTATGAAGGCTATTTATACCAATTATCATAAAATATTCACCATTGATACTCATCGGACTCCTATAACTCATATTCCCCTTACAAAACTAAGCTTAAGATAGGGTCTGAGTACACCAAATGATACAGAAATATTCTTAATATCAATTCGCATAAAATATACACCATTCATTCCAAACGAACTAATATAGCACATAGACGCCCTTACAAACCTAAGGTCAAGATAGAGTTTTGGGTATCCCAAATCTAATATGAATGTTATTTATATCAAGTGTCATAAAATATTCACCATTGCTGCTGATAGGACTCCAATAGCTGATGGTCCCCTTATAAACCTAAGGTTAAGATAGGGATCTGGGCATTCCAAATCTGATATGAATGTTATTTATAACAACTGGCACATAATAGTCACCATTGATATTGATTGAAATTGTACAGCTTATAGTACAACTACAAACCTGTAGTCACGATAAGGTCTGAATACACCAAAATTATATATATATAATATCAAATACCATAAAAAATTATCACCATTGATCCCGAACGAACTGCAGTAGCACATAGTCCCCTTACAAAGCTAAGGTCAATATCTGGGTACACCAATTCTGATATGAATGTTATTTATTGTATACTAGTTGGTCCCCGCGACGTTGTATGTGGCCCTCCCCTTTCCTCTATCACTCCTTCCCCCCTTCCCCACCTTCCACATGCTCCTTCTTATTGAAACAAAAAAAATGGAAGGAAAATCTAAAAAATCCAAACAAAATTTCCTTTTTTTATCCAATCGCCACGAAACTTCACAAGATCACCCACGGGACTATTTTGCCACAAAATTTGATCAAAATCGGTTGAGCGGTTTCGGAGTCTATAGGGAACATACATACATACTTACATCTTTATATATATACAAAATATATTCCCATAAAATATTCATATTGTTCCAACTCGAACTCTCTTATATCTCCTACACAAACTACACAAACGGTCCAGTTAAAGGTCCTGGTATTTTGAATTTGCTCTGGATGTTACTAACATTCAACATTGGTCCAAATGGTGATCTTATAGCCTATATACCCTAAACAGATCTAGTTAGTTCTATAAAATATAGAGCAGTTTTTTTCCTTATCCTTATATTTGTTATGTAGAGTATTAAATATTCGATGTCACCTATGTTTACTGGCTTCCTTTTTTTTATTTCCACAGTAAAAGTGCCAGGCACGGATTTATAACGCCTTTGTCCTTGCTAGTCTGTCTAGCTGCGCTGCTCCTCGCTGGCTGGCTGGCTGGCTGGCTAATAAAAATGTTTTCATTCGCTATTGTTGCATACCTTCAATGGTTATTGTCCTTGCTATCCTTATTTTTTTGTTGTCGTTCATGTTGTTGTTTGTTTTGGGTCGCTGTAAAAATGCAATTATGATTGTATTATGGTTTTTGATAGTTGGCACTTTGTGTTTAGTTTAAATATTATTGCGTTGGCATTTGTACTTTGTCCTTTTCACTAATCTCGCTCTTTCACACTGTTTGTTTGCTTATAATTTATTGGCATTGTATGTCCTTGTGCATGTTGCATGCACGTCCTCTGACATGTCCAGCATCCCGCATCATTATTTGCACACACTATACACAGTTTATCCTTTTATATGCTTTGCTATTTGCTGTTGTCATCTCAAAGACACACTTATATTTGCTCTGCTGGTACTTGGATAGTTAATAAATTATATTTGTATTACACTCTCTCTCTCTCTAGTTATCCTGTTGTATATACTATTTGCTATATGTTTTATTCTTATTCTATCTGTTTGACTTACTTCCAGGTGTCATTTTCAACTCTCAGTATTGGTTGCAGTATAAATAGGTAGTATCCTTACCGCCTGACCAGCCGTTTGATTCGTATACATATCCTTCGATATGCTTTAACAGTTCGTTGCATAAAACATACCAAAGTGTAGTATACAGTATAGAATATACGGGTCGGATATAATAGAGTACTACAGTTTGAGTGCTGAAGCGGAAATCCTATTGAATTGTAATCTGTACAAGGCTTTTGTATGCGTTTATATACGATACGTCCTTTTGTCCGGTAGTTGAGCAGCTGTCGAAGTGTGCTTAAAGTTAAGGAGTAATGTTTATTGAATTTTAAATTAATTTCCTTAAGGATTATATTAAATATTTCAATAGATGAGACTGCTATTTTGACTTGATTGAGTTGAAAGCTTTGTTACTCTTCACATATAACTAAAATAGGCAGTTTGTGTAGGCGTGCATAGTAATCAAATAACTCAGATTTGTGCTTATGTTGCCTATTAAGTTCATATAACGGTTGTTATCAGCAAACATAGCGTATACTTAAGATCCTCGTATAAAAATTTTAGTGTTGTTTAATTTTTTTTTAATATATTTACTAGTTTGTTTAGTATGGTTTTTCTCATATGGTTGCGTGCCACCTCATTTATCTAACTGATTATTTTTTTTCCATCCTTTGCTGCTATAACGAGTCTCATCCATTTGCTTCAAGTGTTCGCTGTACAATTCGAGCACCCAGCCCACCAATTTTGCTGTTAATTCGCAGGGTTTATCGCGTTATTATTTTGTTTCAGCTGCTCTTGAAGTAGACGAATACCAGGCAAGAAGATATAACATGGGCTTATCTTCATCATTTATGGCTGTGTCCCGATCAACTTTCTCCAAATAATATGTAGCCCATAAACTTCTCGGTTGTTTTAGATGTTCTGTAAGTAGATGATCGTGATTTGGTGCACTATTTAGACACTCAGTATACTGTTCCCAATAGACCCACTTCAAAGAATGAGATACTGAAAAGCATTTATAATGATATGAAAAATAAGTTAAAAACTATTTTTAGTAGCGTGAAGTACTGCACCAACCATAACAAGCGATGGGTGGACATCTCGATCAAATGATTATTACTTGACTGTAATAAGTCACAAAGCTCTTGTGTAGATCACATAAAACCCTTTGAAGATTATTGTGGCAGAGTCAAATCGATTGAAGCTTGCTTTGGTACCATTAATCGTGGCGCAATTTAGATAATAGTGTTGAATGACATTTTTATACTAACAATTGCTGATTTCGCAGACGGCCTGTAATAGCGTTTAAATCAGAAATTGTGCGATCTTAACATCCACACTAGCAGGCGTTAAAATTAATCTCCAAAAATTGCAGGCCTTAAAATTAACTTCGACAGAGCAAAGAATACAGACTACTGAGTTTTGATATCGATGGTTGAACAATCACCATAAAGGAAGTTAACTAACTTCCCTACCTTGACAGTTACATTGCTAAGAATGGAGGTATATCTGCTGTAAAAAGCGTGTATATCAAAGTGCCTAGCCTTGAGGAACTCTTGAGTATGTAAAGCTTTAAAATAAGAGTAGGTATCTTTACAACTTACATAAAATTGTCTGTCTGTTCGAAGGAAATGGAACTGAGCTAATGGTAACGTCTCCTTTATCTTATAGCGAAACTCCTTCTGCCAAACACGATCGAAAACTTGTTTAACATCGAGAAATACTTCTGCGCAATACACTTTTTTCTCAAATACTGTGAGTATCTCGTCTACGCGTATGCGTTGAATTTGTTCAGGTGTAACATGCCTTCGCCGAAACCCGAACTGATGTTTAGGAAGTATGACACCGTCAAGTAGTGGAAGCATTCTACGAACAAATATTTTCGAGAATATCTCTAACAGACAAATTGATCGATAGTGGCAAAAGAAAGTCTCTAATTTCACTCGAGTAGAGTGAATATAGTATATGGCATAGCAACTTGGGTTTCGAAAATGAGTAGTCATCAAGTTTCAGATATGTAATTCTTCAAGTAATACCCCAGGCGCCTAAATCTTCTCTTGGGCAGTCCGGTGCAATGTCATAGAAGGTGATGGACGATTTCGGGTTCCTGGCATGCTGGCCTATGAGACAGTGTCCTATTCATTTCTCAGTTTTATATTCAGTGTTATCTCTCCGTCTAACAATCAGCGGAATAATACCGAGTCAGGCATAAAAGCATAAAGTCATGCAAATGTTTCAAGAGCAGACAAATTATATACCCGAATTGAAACCAAGAGATGTGGAAAGACGTTTTTGCACCTGTGAACAAAAAAAAAAAACAAGAACTATCAATTCAAACAGCCAAAACGTTATTTGAAATGCTGCTAAAACTTCATAGTACTCTATAACAGTTCATCTATCTGATGAAACACTTCAACAAATAGATTATATTGCGCCATATTCGCACAACCGATTTTAGTCTTAATATCAACACAAATGAAAATGTATACACGGAAGTCGATTAAATCGCTTAAGCCGTATGGAAACATATTGTTTACGTTAATCTGTGATACAATGATTAACTGAAGATGCACAAATGTGTAATGTTTATATAGTCTAATAATTATACACAGAGAATAGATACGAGTATCTGTATCTATTGTAAATATAGCACAGCAATTGCTATCATATTTTCAGGGCATTTTGATGTTGATGATGATGCAGATTGCATGTTCAGTGCAACTTCAATGCCCTTGGGTGTACATACACATGCAAAAGCAAATGATGCACAGCATCCTTATGCAAATGTTAAAGTTGATGCCAAATAAGCATAATGGTGTTTATCCACAAGTTCATTTGACTGTTTAAACATGCCGCCGAACTTACCAAAATCCAACAATAAACAAAAACAACGCCGCAAACTCGAAGTCATTGCCACCAACATTGAATTGAATTCGAGATCCGAAATTCGAAATTGAGAAATTGAGAAATTGAGAAATGCAAACGCTAGGCCATTAATGCCAATGGCTATAGAAGAAGCACAAGAGTTTGGCTATCAAACAAACAAACAAACAGACCAAACAAAAATTAAATAAAAAACAAGAGATGCAAATTATCTGCGGTGTCAATGCTGATTTAATGCGCTGCTCGTAGGACTTAGTTTTGTTTAGAATAGGAAAAGCTTAGAAAATATTTATTCGAATAATGGTGTGCATTATAGTAATTAAAGTTTCAGATCTGGCCCGACATTCTTGAAACATTCGATGCTACCAGCAGATATTTTGTAAGTTCCACTATGATCCTCAGTACTGTCCTCAAATCACAAATCAAATCGAGTATTCCAAACGTTCGACTTCATCCAGTTGATTACAAAAAATCATCTGATGTTCAGTTGTCACCAGGAGCTAAACTCCGCATTGAAATTTTTCTCCCGGTATATGTAACTGTTTCCAATTACAATGACAAAAACGAAAAACCTCATCGAATTGGCTCTTGTGTGTGGTTAAGAATTGTTACAACTTACGGAAGAATCGAAGCTCTATGAACGTCTTGGAGAAGAACTAATGGAAAAATTTCTTTAACGCCTAATCCTACAAAACGATTTGGCTTAAATTTTTTGGAAGTACTTCTAAGTAATTGACTATATTTTCATTGGAAGGTTACAAAAAATGGAAGCATCTGCGAAACCTAATGTTGAGACCGAATCTGGCAACGAACTGGACGATGAGAAGTCTGTGAAAGAGGAGGGCCAATTACTGCGAAGACAGTTTTTGATAAAAGAACATCCAATCGCGAGGATGCAAACGGTATTACTAACTTTTGGCTCACCATTTTCCTCAATGCGGAAAACTTATCCGAAATGGTAGAGCATCTTAATGTGCCGGTGCTGAGATAACTTAAGGACTTTACCATTAAGTATGTTGAAGAGCACTCAAACACACTTGTGTGCCATTTTGATAAAAATTAATACTTCTTGAATCCGATTTTGACTAAACAATACTTCCTCACGTGCACTTTAGATGAGGAATATCTTTTTGCATTTGAAGATCGCGAAATATATAAATGCAAGGGCTGTGTTATCAACATGAGAAAGAGATAAACTTAACTTTCAAAACCATTAGGAAGCAGCAGCAGCATAAGGAGAGAGGTGCTGTGCGCACAATTGTTAATTGCAAGTCCCCACTGATTCCGTCTTTAACTTTTTCGATACGCCAGAAGTTCCATCCGACAAAGATGAGATCGACTAAGAATCTCAGGAGATTTTGGCAACTGATTACGAAATTTGCCACTTTCTGAGGGCAAGTATTATTCCTAAAGATATTCTCTACTATGCAGGCGACATAGTCGTTGATGAAGACTATGAAGATGACTTTGAGGATGGTGAGAGAGAAGAAGAATGTGATGATGACTCAAAAGGCTTCAAAAAATTAGTAGCTGGTAATAAGAAAAAACAGTCTCCGAATGATTGACTAAATTTAATTTGAATCAAATACATTTTCGGTAAATAGAACTCTATGGAGAAGGTAAAACTATGTTATATATTTTAGAGCGTTTGAAATATGGTAGAACACAATTGTTTCAAAATTACAGCCTGAAGTTTTAGAAAAAGAAGATATTCTCCATAGAAAACTAAAAAATGGGTCGAGAATTTCTATTGATATACTCTAAGCTGTCTACTTCAGTGCGTTACAGGCTTTGCGACAAACTTCTGATAGCCTTTTCACACTATGCATGAAGGGTATATATAAAATAAAAGAAAAAAAAAATTTTATCCAAAAGGCAACAACGCACAGAAGCACTTTGGAAAGTGCATTGCGCTGTTATTTTAACGATTATGCTGATGATGTTGATGCTGGTTATACTCATAGTATTGTAGAAGCCAATGGCGATCCATCAGATACACAGAACTCAGTAGCCATGCCGCCACCAACACGCCTGGACATGGAAATGCAATTTATATAATTTATACAATTCGTTTCATTTCGTTTCGTTTGCGGTGCAATTCGATTTTTTGTGTGATTCGATTAGTGAAGATTTCAAGTTCGTTGTACGATACAAAATGCTGATAACACGAAAGTATCTCAAAGTAACTAACTTCAAAATATTGCACTGACACTTGTATCTCACACAGACGGAAATATTTCAATGTTGCAAGGTAAAAGGTTCATCGTCGCTGAATGATTTATTATTTTATGCGTTTGGTACAAATTAAAAGCATTCCTGTAGCGTTGTTTCAAAGTCTACCACTTACTACCGGTCCTCGGTTTGAACTGCATGCATCCGTTGACGTATAGTAGCTCCTCCATACTGACCGCTCAGGGTCATGTGTCGCGACAACATTAATTAAAACTACATATATGTATATTGGTATCATCAATTAATAAAAAATGAAAAAAAAAAAATTTTATATCTACGCAGCAAACATCAATCTTCACTTATCAACTAATTGTGGAGATCATTAAAGCTGACAGCGCGCCAGGTACGACAGATATACGGACGGACGGACAGTTCAGGCAGGTGACTTTGAGTTGCAAGTTGCTGTGGGAGTGAGTGAATGAGTGAGTGAGATATTGTTAATATAAACAAAATCTGGGAGGTTTTAAATCAAAATATCAAAATATCATCAGCATCAACTCTTAATTTTATGATAGCAATAATGACAAATGTTTGTAAGCCATTTAAGTGGAAGCTCTAAAGTGAATAATAACACTGGCGGTATTCGATAAAGTGGAGTACATGCTACCAAATGAAATCGGTGAGTTTAGCTTCATTAAGTAAAGAAGAAACTGTGTGGAAAATAAATATTAAGCGTATTCGCGAAACTTAGCAAAAGAAGTTGTAACAAAAAATACAGAAAAAGTTATATTTTTTTAGTTCTCTCTTGTGAAATAAAACTATTCACTTTTCTCTCTACCTCAACCACAAAGAGCGAGGTATAAAGTGTGCATGTTTTAGCGCAGAAATACACAAATTTACCAAAATAGATGAAACACAAAGCACAAGCAATATACCTCTCAAAGAATTTCAATACAACAATCTATGTATGCAACCTCGCTCGCAGCCTGTAGTTAGTAAAACGGCGCACAATTTGTGCTGTTTAGTCAGTCGTCTGATGAGCAACAAATCGACAACTGCCTTACCATAATCTTTTGCTCTTTGGTCCAACGAATGCATGTTCTCTATTAGCACTTCTGTCGTAACTGTGCTGATGAAGTGTATTTCACACCAACTATGTGGCTACCAACTATGTGTACTTCGATGACAACGCACACGATTTCTAAAAAAAACCATTCTTAGAAGATCTTGGAAAGATTTTGCAAAAGAGAGTCTGTAGGAACTGAGTCTTCTGTAGCAGCTACTGTTATGAATAAGTTTCACAGCAAGTGGGTTTGGATGTCTGTTTAAGCAGATGTGATAGCTTTGGCTGAGTGGCGTATTTCTTCAAACAACGCGGGCACATTCTGGTCATGATGGATTATATTGTTGTTAACTGTGTCATCCAAGACGGTTGCAGTGTAGCTTTGTTGGTAGGTCAGCGGTGTAGATTGTGTAGAGTATTGGTACCAGTACACTAATCTGCTTAAGATTTGTAAACTCATTATTAACTTTTACCATACAGTGTCTGTATTCAATATACTATGTAAGGATCCAATCAAATGGATGTGGAAGATACAATTGTAGCTTGTACCACAGAGGCCTGTGAGAATTGTGAGACATGAATAAAGGCCGCTGTGCAAAATTTTTCTGTTCGAGTGCATTTCTAGCAAGTGTATTTCAACTGCCCGATTGTAGAATGTAGCTTTATAAACCCGTACTGATGCCTAGGTAATATTTGTTGCGGTTCTATAATATCTATAATGTGTAGAATGGGTGGAAGCCTTGATATCACCAGTTTTCCAAAGATCTTTGACAGTATTGGAAGCAAGCTAATGCTTCTATACGAAGATACAGAGTTTGGTGGTTTCCCAGGTTTTGAAATAAGTATGATTTGCGCTACTTTCCATTGTACCGTTCCACAAAGTACCGTTGCATTGAAATTTTGAGTTATATCTTTGTAACCACAATCCAGTACTTCATTTAAAACTTTGGGTGAGATCAAATCATAGCCATCTCTTTTGTAAATTCTTTCCATAAAGTGAGAACCGGAACAGATCTATATATGCTAGTATTATCAAAAAATATCAAAATAATGATGGTTCAAATATTTAAAAAACAGGGTCGACTGTTTATCATGCTGTGCTAGTGCATTTCCCAAAAAAAACGATCAATATTTTGCTAAATTAAAAACTCAAGACAAGAAGTTTTAATCACTTACAAATCAATATTCGCCAACTCGTTAGTAGCCCAAAGACCAAATGTTGTATTTTTCCCATGCAGCACAAAAGAGAAAAAAAAACAAAAAAGAAGTAATATCCACTTTTACAGGATACGCTGCGGCTAAATTCGAAACAGACTAAACCAGAAGATTGACTGGACTCAATGCAGCAAATATTGTAAATGCAACAAGATGTGGCAAGAGCCATTGAGGCAAATAGCGAAACGAATTGCAACAAATCGGAAGCAATTAATCATGACGCAGTTTGCGCAAGTGCACACATTTCCGCCACTTCCTTCGACAATCGATTTCGAACATTTTTTTCAATATATTTTCCACTTTTTTGCGATTGATTGTAATATTGATTCCCACGCAAAAGTATTGGACCAAAATGTAACTTACAGACGCGCACCACAGTGAGAGCGAAAAAAAAAACAGAAGAAAGAGATTCGCCAACAATTGGAATTCCTTTGGAAAAGGGTGCCGCCGCATTGGTAAACTTCCGCTTGAGAGGAAACAAATAAACTGTGCAAAATAAAAAAAAAAAATGAAGAAAAAAATATATACAGCAACAAAATGCTTGCTGACCAGTGTGCTGTACAGAACGTTGCAGGACATAGTGTGAACTGTGTATAAAGGACCCTCTTCGTTTGCTGTTTTAGTCCTGTCGCAGCCTTTGTGCTGCAGTTTTGTTTTATGTTTCATACTCTCAGCTGCTTTGTTTGGCTTGCATCAAATATTTCTATACGACTCTGCCATATACAATGTCCTTCCGGTCATTTATTAATGTCAACGCATCAAAAAAAAAAGGAACGGAGGATTTTTGCGCTCAGTCTGATTTCTGTTTGCTTAGTGCAGCGATTTGTTGCATTTCAGTTGACAGTTTTCAGTTGAGCTGATTTGAGTTAAGATTCAAGGCTCTTACGTGTGACCATGAGTTTGCACGACTTAGTTTATCGCTAGCAAAACTTCTTTACAGCATTGTGTTGTGCAGTGATGTGCAACAAGCTGCAACTGCAACATTTTCAAGGTTGGCAAAAGTTCATGCAGCTTACGAATAAAAATTATTTGCCATTGCAAGTTAAGACAATGTCAAATCGGTTGTGAAGCATCAACTTTATTTTTGGTAAGTGTTCAAGAACGTTAAATGGGAGAATGCTTCAATTAAAGATGCGTGTAACTCCCACTGTTAGGGTTAACCTGCATAAAAACTTAACTTTTTTTTTGGTAATTTGTGAAGAGGAGTTGGGACGAATGTCTTTTTTTTCTTAAGTACTGCGTCTAAGGTAGATAAATACAAGATAAACCAGACCTGAGCTGTCTGCCTCTCCCGAATCTTTCATATTATATGAAAAATACTACAAAAAAAGTCAAAGTGAGTGCCTCCATAGAAATAAGCAACAAACGGACTTGCCAGCATCTTAGCGAACATCAGTTGAGATCGTGTTGCGGCTAAAATTTTAATAGACGAGGATTGCGTTGAGCGCGTTGACGAAGTACTTTTACGGGCCAACCTTATGTTGAGCCTTATTGTCGTATTCAACGCTCTCAGCATACTATCAAATGGCACTGAACTGTTTTGTATTGTCGCTATAATGTTTGAATTTCAATCACAAACACTAATAATACAAATTAAACAAGTTTTAGATCGAGCGGATGTTGAACCAAAATAGTATGGATTTTAGACTGCACTCTAGACAGTTCGTTACAACAAAGTTAGTTTTTGCTTTGGAGCTCTACCTTCTGGTGGATAAATCGCAGTCATATTTAAACTTGAGTTGCTTCTAGTTCTTAAAAATTCGCCGTATCAACTTTTAAAACAATGTTTCAAAAAATTGAGGGAATATTGCTGGGACAGACAGATAGTCAGACTTACATGTGTAGATCGACTAGATATACTTTATGGGGTCTCCGATTCTTTCTTTTAGGGCGACATTGTGACAAAATTATAATACTATTCAAACTCTCTATGTATTTCCATTAGTTTTAAATTTCTAAAACTGAATTTATGGTCAAAATTTCAAACTTATGCTCAAAGGTTTAACTTTCGTTAATTCAAGTAAACTTCGGAATAGCGAGAAGTCACAATTTCATTTTCACTCAATTTTTATTACACTCAAAGACTCTGTAATGTTCTATTCTCATTCAACTACAGTAAAATCGCTGCATCACACAAAAGCACAACCAATTGCTCCCGCATCTAAAACAAAAAGAAGGAAGTGCTCCCGAGGCGCAGCAATGCAACACTTCCTGTACGCACCATTAATATCTTCCGCAAACAATTAGGTATGGTTATTAACCATAGCCAATAACTTAGCTACTATGTACCTTTAAAATACCTTCAAAATACAATTAAACTTTCCAAAGATTCAAAGTGAATTTCATGCATTGCGACACTTATTGTTCAACAATTTCATGACAATTTTTCAACAGGATGACAATTGAAGAAAGAACATCGGTTCAGATAGACATTTAGAAATGTGTGTATAGGAAATTCCCAAATGTCTGCTGCAAACCAAAGAGCATCGCTTGCATCATTTGTTGAACATAACCAGGCGGTGGTTTGATTTCTTGCTGTGCAAAGGAAGCAGTCGACTTGCATATTTACTTAAGCAGTACAGCACAGATCGCAGATCTTTAAGCTATAGTCGTGCTGAATGGAATAGAATACAGCTGCGCAATTGAATTTGTCGCAATGTTTGTTTGCTTCGCAAACAGCAGCGTGTCATGTCATTCATTGGCTTAATACGAATCCTGTCAGAATGTCCGTCCGTCCGTCTGTATGTCTGTCTGTCTGTCTGTCTGTCTGTCTCTCTTCGGAGCCTTACTGCCAATGACATAAATATTGTAAAAGCATCAAGGATTACAAATTGTAGCATTTTATATTTGAAAATTATTTTTATTTTTCGTTACGACAGCTCATCGCTTCAGTTTGTTTTGAATAGCTTTGTCCTGCATTGTCATGTGAGTCTTACAGCATATCCGTTTCCTTCCTTTTTATTCTTATTATTTTTCATTGAGAAGTTCTTTGTATCTTGTATCTTTTTTGTCAACAATTCGAAAAAGAAATTTTACACGTGAACAAATGAAAATTGTTTGTTAATCCGCATGTTTAGGGGGCTATTTACAGCACTCATGACAATTTTACACAATTCCATTACAATTTGGCATTCGAAATAGTTTTGAAATTGGCTTTGTGTATCTACGACAAGTTTTGTACTCGTCCGTATGTATCTGCATCTGTGGCATTCTTATCCATTTTGGCCATTGGCTGTTTGGTACATTGAAAATGGCTTTACGTATAAAATTTAATTGAGGATTACATTGCATTTTGTGTAATGTCATTTTGGCTTAGGTGAAAATGCAATGAAGATTTGCCATGATATTATTGTATCTGTATAGATTTGTGTATACTGCGGGCGTGTGTGCTCAAAGGACTAAGGCGTTCATGCGGAATTTTAGCTCAGACTTAGGTTTACATAGTAGGGCTAGCATATAAACAAGTATTATGAACAATTATAATAAGTTTCAGATGCAGAAGGTTTTGTATTGAAGCAGGCATGCAGCATGTTTGTTTCAGTAAAGAATCAATTCAATAGTATTAACAAGTGAAAAAGTGAATCTATGCACTATGTCGAAGCTTCAAAGTATAACTAATTTCTAACTAGTATATCTTTATTCTATCATCCCATCTCTCAGAATGGATAGCCTCCTCCTGGTTAGCGTTTAAATTTGTTGATTTTATCACACATCTACTTAAACAGTTAAAAATAAACACAATACGCATAGTAAAATGGATTGCACACGCTTCCGGAATAAACTTTACTAAATATATTTAAGAACTTCGGAAGACAATGTATGGTCTTCGAACTGCGCATAAAATATCATTACAAATATGTTGAACAAATATCTTCAACAAAGATGAACTCCAACAAAGATGAAATGTTCTCCACCAAAAAAAGCATCCAGAATAAAGAGTCTTCACAAAATAGTACCGAAAGCTAAAAACCTCTTAAACTACAAAAATTCATTCATCAAAAGGGCCTTACCTAAGTAAAAGTTTCACTAAAAAGCCACTACCAGCGAAAATCCTCTCCAAAAGGAATATGCAGAGAAGCTTCCCAAGTAAGCGTTTCAGTAAAAAGTCTCTAACAGCAAAAATCTTCACCAAAAGCAACATGCAGATAACCTACATAAGTAAAAGTTTCACTAAAAAGTCTCTAACAGCAGAAATCTTCACCAAAAGGAATATGCAGAAAAGCTACCTAAGTAAAACTTTCACTAAAATGTCTCTACCACCGAAAATCTTCACCAAAAAGTCTCTAACAGCAAAAATCTTCACCAAGAAAAACATGCAGAAAACCTATCTAAGTAAAAGTTTCACTATGTCTACCAGCACAAATCTACACCAAAAGGAACATACACAAAACCTACCTGAGCAAAAGTTTCACTAAAAAGTGAAAATATTCACCAAAATGAATATGCAGAAAACTTACCTAAGTAAAACTGTCACTAAAAACTCTCTACCAGCGAAAATCTTCACCAAAAGGAACATGCAGAAAAGCTGACTAAGTAAAAGTTTCAGTAAAAAGTTTCTATCTGCGAAAATCTTCACCAAAATAAACATGCAGAAAACCTACATAAATAAAAGTTTCACTAAAAAGTCTCTACCAACAAAAATCTTCACCAAGGGGAACATGCAGGAAACCTATCTAAGTAAAAGTTTCACTGTCTCTACCAGCAAAAAACTTCACCAAAAGGAACATACACAAAATCTACCTAAGCAAAAGTTTCACTAAAAAGTCCAGCGAAAAATCACCAAAAAGAACATCGAAACTTTACCTAGAAAGACTTCTAGGCATAAAAGAAAATCCACCAAAAAGATACTTTATAGATGGTTTTCATAAAAAAGGACCACCCCGTTTACCAAAAGTGGTATTCAAAAACTATTGTACTAGCATAAGATTGAACGCATACTTCATAACAGTTCTTCACCTTCTAAATAACTAAAGAGGCAATGAATCGCCGAGCTGAGCTGATTTTACCTCACAATAGACTTGTGATTCACAGCTTTTATTAATGATTGGAGTTTGTGGTGATATTGTTGCCATAGGTTTCACTGTGTCAGAAGTTCGGAGTTGTTTGTTCTGCACTTTCTATATATTCGTATTAGGTTTTCTATTTCAATGCTTGTAAGAACGAACTTCAGGCTTGTAAACTTCAGTTGATTTTTTGTTTTTTCTTTTTGGTATAGCTTAATAATTTCATTTCTAATGAAAATCTTCGCGCACGAATTCATTACTTCTTTTTCTAGCAACTGCAGAGCAGTTTCTTAAAACTTCTGAAAAAATTCGCCAGTGTGAGTCTTTGGCTCAAGTTTCTACTCATAAATAAAACAAAAATATTAAACCATAAAATGCTTAGCCATTTTACTTCACCCAAAGCATCCTCTAATGAAATTACTTGCGTGCATTGCGCTTATTGTTCTAAACCCTTTCATTGTTAATTGCAATCAATCGTCAGGCTGTTAACTTCTTAGCTCGAAATAATTATAGTTCTTTCATTCTAGACATTAGCTGTACACATCATTCAACTTAGCTTCAGCTGTAGGGCATTAAAAACTCAAAATTATAGCAGTTTCGTAATTCTTATATAAATCAAGAGAATTATATAACAGAAGCATTCAAATGACAATTGTCACGCAATACACAGTTCAGACACGTTCTTCGTATTCGATTTAATTTCCTTTCTTGATGACTGGCTGACTGAATGAGTGAATGACTTCAGACTCGTACAAAGCGTTAATTATGTGCACTGATTGAACTTAGAATTTTTTTTCTCCAACTCAGAATGCATTACAATTTTTAATAACTTTCAACTTTTGTCGTTCTAAAGTCAAGATATATTTGTTTCAAAAGCGAACTCAATGCTTTTGTAATGCATCCAATCCACTAACTTCGTTAACTTCAAAAACTTCCTTTATACTTTACTTTGCTTCTTGCATCTTTTCCGCAGAGGAAGTAGAAACGTGTACCTTTTTCTGTAAAAACTTTAAAGTTTTGGCGGTCTTAGCTCATTAATCACATTGCACAAAGCATCGCATGGACGTTGTACGTATAGCAGCAGGAGAAATTCCAATTCTGTACGAAATGGTGTTGCTGGTTTGTGAAGTTTTCGTTCTTGCAAAAGAAATCAAATGCATTGAAGTCTAACAAATCATCGTGCAATTTGCTCATTGAACTATGATCGGCTAAAGGCAAAATTAAACTTGAGGAAATACCATGGAACAAATGGTAAATGGTAAAAAAAAAAAAAAAAAACAAAATCGTTAATGTTCGCACAAAACGTTGATGACATAAAACTTCTGTTCAAAATAAGTAGAAAGAAAAGTTTCTACAACTTTTGTGATTTATATTGCCGGAATTTTTAAAAAAGAATTTTTCTCTTATCGCGGAAGACACGTTTTCAATAAAGTTTTGTGCTTAAGCAAATTCTCATTTTGCACATTTTGTGTGAGTGAAATCAGTTTGGAATTGTATTGGAAATGTGTAATAGTATATTTCCGATAAATTTTTGTGATGACATTTTTCGTTGACATTGTGCTACACGTGGAGATATAATTTAAATTTATTGTGCTTGAAGATTTTTAAAATTTTCAATGAATATGCTTATGCCAATTTGTGTATTTTGTTAATTTATTTTAAGCTCCGGTTTACAGAATGTCTTACAACGAAACAATGGAATATCATGGAGTAATTTGTGCCAAAGGAAGTTTTCTCTACCAATGTATTTTTGGAATTGGCAGACGATTTTTTACGAGAAATACAGCTTCAGAAATAGTACAAATATTAGTTTTAGATAACTCTGCAGAAATCACAAACAATATTTTCTATTTTGATTGATAATCTTCCATCTGGCATACTGAAAAGACACATTGGCTGAAGGTCCTCTCACCAAATACCTGTTACACTGTATTTTTATATATCAGTTACACCAGTAGAATTACGAATATTGGTTCTAGATAGCTTAGCGAAAATCACGTAGGTCGTTTTCCATATTTTAATTGAGGTTCTCCCAATCGGTTTCTATCAAGACATACTGAAAAGTCATAGTGGTAATTCGCTGCTAGTCGTCCTCTAATCAAAAGGCTACCAAACTTAACGCTTCTATATCACATTGCCATTTTTAGCACAGAGACACTGAGCCTCACCCCCCCCCTCCCCCAAAAAAAGCCAGTTTAAGAGACTGGATAAAAATAACCTACAACTCATTTAAATCAATTCCGCGCGTACACACAATGCTTCTTATGCATTTTTTTATTGTCTTAAGTTTTTTGTGTTGGTAACTCTGTTCTTGAAACTCTCTAGCATTTGTGGAAATTTTTTTCTCAGAAATTGTTGTAATCGATTTTGCCTACGATCTACAGTGGACGAAACAGCCAATCTGACGCCATTTTATACAAAATTTCCATATGCGAATACACAGCAAAAAACAAAATGTTTATCGATTATCACTGAGTATTTTTGCAATATTAAATAAATTTTACTAAGAGCTGTCAAACTAAAGCAGTGCAGCACAGCCCTAGTCTCTTTTTCATAGCGCCCACGACAAAATTTGTTCCACACACTTCAACGGATGCGTATCAATCATACCAGCGAAGGTTTTGGAGGCGCTAGAAATGATCCAAAATCAATTTGTTACTGATGACAAAACATGGTGCTTTCAGTAGGACACAAAAACCAGGCGTAAAAGTGCGGAATGGTTGTCGAAAAATTCTCCACAAGCCAAAAAAAAAGCACAAAAAGTTCCATCAAAACTCAAAACAATGCGCATTACATTCTTCGATAGCAAAAGAATTGTCCACTGGGAATTTGTTCCAACTGGTAAAACAATTATTGGCACATATTATCTTCAAGTTTTGAAGCAACTGCTGGTCAGAATGCGTCGTATTCTACCTGAATAGCGTGATCTAGAAACCAGGAGTCTATTGCACGATAATGCAACGTGGTCTTTAGAAATGTTCGGGAGAAAGATTTTTTGTAGGATTTTTGGTCCCCATAGAGTTGGCGTCGTGTTTAGGACCCGTATAAACCACGAGCTGTGCGAGCTGTTTGATGAGCTTAACATAGTCCAGCGCATTAAATTCCAGCGGCTCCACTGAGCTGGTCATCTCACCCGGATGAATTCCGAAGCTCCAGCACTAAAGGTTTACGACGGAAACTTGAACGAATATCTGAACCTTCGTGCGCTAATCTGGATTTAAAGACGACTTCTGATAGACTTCAACCACTTGCCATACCTTATATAAATATATAATATTCAACTTTACTGAATCAAAATTTGCTTATTAAATTTATAAAATGCAAATTTTGAATAAAATTCGAGCACATTTATCTACCATTCTTTCGAAAACATCTCAACTGACCGAGCCTACAAAATAAAAACGATGCCTTTTCTTTCTATAGATACACAAAAGCATACACCAAAATATAAAATATCAAAATCGTAAAATCGTAAAATCGAAAGGCAACAACAACAAAATCAGTTTCACCTGCATCCTTTCAAAAAAAAAAATATTTTATTTTTGTATCTTTTTGGCTTGCAGACAACATGCAGGTAAAATAGAGTCGACCAACATTTTCGATTAGCATTTGAAATCATTAGCTGCAAGGTGCATTTTTAAGGTTTTCAGTTTTTGGTTATTTTACGACGCTGCGTGCAACCACAGATACACATTTAGAGACAGAAACCGAAACGCCATGGCCAACCGAAAAAACCCAACACCATTCTCAACAACATCATCATCATCATCACCATCACCATCATCATGGAAATCATCTTCTGTTTGTTGTATCTTTTTTGTGCATCTTTGTTTGACTCGTTGTATGTCTGGCTTTGTTTTGCTTTTTGGAAAGCCAACGGCGTCAAATTTGTAAATGCACCTGGATTCTTTGTGTATACCCTCTCCGTGGTGTTTTGTTTGTATTTTTTTTTTTTTGTGTCTGCCGAATTTTGTCCATTTTTGAATTATATATTCCCTTTGCTGGATTGGTGAATCTACTGCTGCAAGTATCAATCGTCGATTCTTTCATTCAGATGACATTTTGAGCATTGACTAAACATCATCATCCATCAAATGATTACCGAAAAGATGTTTTTGTGATTTGAAATTCAAATATTCAATTAGTTTAATTGCAGTTATTTGGGAACTTTTGTCTGCGTGTGTGAGTCTGCAGGTGATTTTTGTATTTAGCCATTCTTAAGATGAAAGGCTGGATAGTTGGTTTTTAATTGTTGGTATTTTAAATGCAATTTACGCAGCTGGACTGCGAATGAAGATTGCAAAAAATGTTATGGAAGGCATAAAGTATAGTCTATAGTCGTCTGATCTGGACCTACATATGTGAACAATTTTATTTTAATTAACGTAAAATAAACCAAATTGTGGATGCTGGTTTTACAATTGACATGTTAATTTTAGACACTTTTTCTGAAGAGCGAATAGAAGAGTTTAAATAGCTAAGCTCGATAACTCTAACTCCAATATTCAACAAGATCTTGTCGTTCAAACAGACGATCCTACGGACAGACGGACATGTCTTTGACGACTCGACTTTTGAGGCCGTTCAAAAATATATCAGATCTGTTCCAATACCGATATAATTCGACCAGTTTTAATGATAGGCCAAAAATAGGACAAAAGCTAGCACACACTTTTGGGTTTTTGTTGAAAAACTTTTCATAATAATCAACATCAACTTGAAATTTTATATATGGCTGAATTCTTTTTATGGCTGAATTCTTAAAATACATACTAACAGGCATGCCGCACCTATTTTTAAAGTTAGCACCTATAAAAAATCATAACCCAGTTTTAGGTTTTCGTATGAAAATTTTATTTATTGAAGTTAGTAACAATTGAAAATTTGATTTGGTGACTTTTTTATGAATGGATACTTCACATACATATATAAACTGCTTGCCATTTGAATAGGACACCCCTTAAGTCTGTTTTCTATTGCCCACTGCTCCCAAACGAAGCATGCTACATGGTTTGGCAGCAGTGGGCGATAGAAAACAGACTTAATGGCTATCCTATTCAAGTGGACTTCAATTTTTTTTTATTTAAGTTCACTTAATTGTTGTAATATGAACAGAAGGAAGATTTAATGCTAATGCTTAAAGTATTAACACAAAATTATTAACCAAAAACCGACAAAATTCGGGGTCCTATTTTGTGCCACTTGAATTTGACACTAACGAAAGAAATTATTTTAGAGAATTCTGTTTCTTTTTAACATTACTTCCATTAAATGCAATTGGGGTATTTTAGATTTTCAAAAAAAAATGTTAATAGTGTGGAGCCACATTTCTGCGCCAAAACTTCGCACATCCGATTTTGGAAGGATTACATACAAATGGGCCAAATAATTTAGCGATATTGAGCTCCAAGCTAATTCATTGGCTTGGGTTAGTTCGGTTATAATCGAACATTGTTGTCCTGATCCACATATCACTCCCAAACATTGTCGATAATATTCAAACCCGGTGAGTAGGGCGGCCAACTTATTAGCTCCACATTTTGGCTCTCTATAGAGAATCAAAGGTAGAGAATCAAAAAGGTCATGACAGTAAGGAGAGACCATTTTCAATATACCATTGTAAGACAACGCATTCATTGAGGTTGACAAAAATTGTAATTTATAGGTTCCATAAAAAGAAATGGATCCCACATCATCACACATCGAGGTATTCCAAACTAAATCTTTTTCGTTTCAAAAGACTACGCGATGCCACTTCGACGATTGCTAACATAAAGTGAAAAAAAAAACATGTAACGGATTTTTTGCAGAACTTGTAATTTGTCACAGAGAGAAGAGAATAGTTGCACTCAAAGATAACGTGCAAAAATACCGTTATTTAATCGAGTTATGAGCAATTCGAAAGAGAGAGTACAGGGTGTCCTATTCAAGTGCCGAGGAGCGTATATTAAAGTGCGTCCCCACTCACTTTTAGCGTGCTACTTGGGGCACACAAAATCAAGTCATAATCAGAGCCCTTCTCAATTTTCCTGAGCCAACAAATGCTCTCCATTCGGCAGATTCCACCACTGCCTCTCCTTTCTTTAATTTGTTCCAATGTCTGCAACTCCTTATTAAGCCTATCTCTATGTACATGTTGCTCTTATTGATTTATATTTTTTTCCATCTCTTTCGATTTACAACTTAAATTTTAGAATCAAAATAAATATTAAGTAAGAAATATTTAAGTTTTATTTAAAGAGGTTCCAACTTGTAACCCACGTTTGAATACTCTAATTTAAACGGCGTCTGAAGTTTAATCTCACTTTTTAAAGAATTAAAAGTTTCGAACTTGTTGAATCGAACTTAGCTTTGAAATAGTTCCATAGAAAAAATTCTACTGGGAAACATATTATAAAATTACAAGAGCGTCTAGGATGTCAGGTACAGCAAATGGAGGAGGTTTTCGGTTTCACCAATTTTTTATCTGCTAAAATATGTCGACAATAACAGTGCGTTGCTTTATCGAACATGCCATTTCTGAGTGGATAATGTGGTACTACCTTACTTAGACCTCCGTTTAAACACAACTCCACACATCCACAACGTTTCTGTACTTCACAATGTACATTTGAAGGCAGAAATCATTACCAGCTCCACCCGGTGCCAGCTCCATAAAGTTCCAATTGCAACGAAGTCTTCACATTTGAATTGTATCAATTCATCATAGTTTATTAACTAGGAAGTTTAATATGCAGTGAAGCATAACAATTCAATAAGTCTTTGATAAATCACTGTAATTAAATGTACTCAACTTACAATGGAACTTAACTCTCATTGACAGCTACAATTCAACTGTCAATTGAAAAAAAAAAACAGAAATCACTGTAATTATGGCATAATTTTAGAATTCCTAGAAATGCAGCTGTATGCATGTCAAATTTGAAATCACCTACGGCAGCGGATACAACTTCAACACACAGTTCAGCATTTCAACTAGTTTATTTTTCTTTTTTCTTGTTTTAGTTTAATTAATTCATTTCGAAATACATCTGAACAAAGACAAAGCAGAGTAAAACTAAGAAAACAGGTTATCATTTTTCATGTCAATAGGGGAAGCAAATACCTCACCTTGTACTTAATAGCTTATAGTACTACACAAAGAAAGAAAGCGAAAGGTGAACGTGGATGAACTAGCTGTGTATCTCAACCCAAAGGATAATAATGCACTTGCCTAGTTGTGGTTACGCCTATAATTTTATATTACGGTATTAAATACAGGTTTTATGTGCTTCATGAAGACTGTCGTCCCTATAGACTACATACTACATATACCATTGTGAATGTGTTGCACACACGCAAGCATTTACATAAATTATAGGTTCAGCGCGCGAAGGATGTGCAAAGCAATGACGAGGGAAGCAACTGAATGAGTCCAGGCTGAATTCATAACATCATAAAAATACGATATACGAAATGGGTAAGGATCCGTGAAGGAATTTCATTTGTTGATTTTATCAGGTGCATCTTTTAGGTATACGCGTATTTGCGTGTGACTCGATTTGATATTTGCAGCTGCATTTTAAGTAACAGAAATAATTAAATGAAGATTCTTCAAAAAAAAAAGAAGCGTGTTCATATATTTATATTAATTCTTCAAATAAAAAATACAAATCAATACACTTCATGCTAACTCCATACTTTAACTTGTCTTTGTAATTAAGTTCTCGATTACTTTCTGAAAAGTTGCCAAACATTTACAACTTTTATACGCATTTATCACAAGCGTTTGTAGTGTATGCTTAGTAGGAGGAACTCTTAGGCGCCTGCACGCCCATATTCATGCCAGTGCTGTACTTTGCAGCTACATTTCCAAGTTAAAATCGACAACAAAAAAAACCAAATATTTCACGAAATGTTGCAAATCGAGTGTATTTTGCCATCGTGATAACACTCACAATGTGCACCAGCGAAGGTGTTTCATTGCAGAAATTTCTGCTCTTTTTTTTGTTTTGTTTTCGTTTTGCGTGGCCAATTGCCAGACTTGAGTAGATACTGCATATATGTTTGAAGTATTGCTGTGCTGTGTAGCACTATAGATACGTATATGCGCCCTACTGCGACCTCAAGTGAAAAATTAAACTGATACGATGCAAGACTTCGCGGCGAAGGCAACGCAAAAGTGAACTTCAATATTTAAACTTCAAGTTTTGCGGTATAGAGCGGAAGACAACCAAACTGAGAACCAATTTCAATAGTAGTATTCCAAAATTTGCGGCGAGAATATGGCACAGTGGTTCGGAAAATAAAGGAATCTAAGAATAAATTGGTCTTATGTGCCATCTATTCTGAATATATACATTGAACAATATATTGGAAGACTGGAACCTTACAACCGATCTCACGGAGACAACTAACCTTATCATGCTAGCTAAGAATCACAACATTCAAGCCAAAAAGAAAACAGTACACCTTAACTTGGGTGGAACCGTAGCTTTAATACTCTTCACACTTGTTCTTTGCTCGTCGAATTTCGGCTTTTTAGCGACTGTGTTGAAAGTATGAAAGTATGCTGAGTATGAAATAATTAGCAAGAAAAGGTAATTAAATTATAAATTTAGAAAATTTTCGATCGAGCGTGGCTTGAATCCACGTCATCTAAAATGTTTGCCGATAGTGATGCACAGAATCAAGAATCTGGATCCGTCAAAGAATCGTTAATGCAATAAATCCAAAATAAGCATATGAATTCGCATTCACAAATTCAGGTATGCGAATCCGAATCAACGAACGAGTCTACGAATCCATAGACTCAAATCGAGACTCGAAGCCTGATCCGAATACAAATTTGGATACGAATCCAAATATCTAAATGAATTCTCGAAAATGAAAATGAACTGCGAACAGAATTAACAGCAAATTAGACACAGTTGAGCTATTGAGGAGTCAAAAATTTACTGTTAATTTGCTGTTATTGAAATTTATGGAGAATTTCAGGAAACTATAAAGCAACTGTTAAACGAATACAAAACGTAGTTGAAACATATTGTAAACCTAAAAGCACTGCACGATGGATCTGTTTTTAGAGTACATTTAGAATATGTTTTTCGAAATTATTTGAGGAAGCCTAGATGCGAAAATTTATTTTCCGGTATTTCCAGAGATTTAAACTCGGGATTCATATATATTCTAAACATAATTTAAAGTATTTTCACCTTATTATTCGTATCAACATTGTATCTCAGATATGCGGAAATTTGTGAATGCAGTAATCCCGAAATGCAGGAATCGCCGGTAGCCAAAATCTAACTTACACTATTATTCGATGAAACTGAAACAAATCTAAAGGTATCTGTAAATACTGTTTCAAAAATTCGGATCGCTATCGATTTACAGACCGAGCGAAAGTATATGGTAGTATGGGTAGTACTACTCAGTCAAAAAGATTCCAGAGATGAAACGTTCCAATGAAATTTTTAAAGACTGTCGCTGTCAATTACGAGACATTGATGAGCTTTTTTGTTTAGCTCGTTCATTCAGATTGTTGTTTCTATTAATAATGATGATTGTTGCTCGTAATGAAATTCTCAACAAAGATTTTATGGAGAGACATAAAAACTGTTCATACTTAAATCTCCTAAAGCTTGTTACCGACAATTATTTTAAACGGTTTTCTACCACGTCTCATTTTTAATAACTCGTTTTAAAACTAAATCAGCTAAATTTCTTTTGAGTCTTTTGAGAATTTCGCTCGGAATCTAAACGATGTAGAGTATTTCTACCCTTTCTCCATTCTACTACGTAATCGGATTGCGCGTGTTCCGCCGGCTCCATCAATGTGTTATAATAGGAGGCACTGTTCGATCTACAATAAATAGAAGTACTACTCGATCAACGCTTTCGACATATATGGATCACTTTCAAACCCTCTTGATCAGCACAATCGGAGCAGGATACCCGGGAGTAAATTTTGTTAACAATTTGATCACAATTATCCACTTTCAAGTATAGTACTTCGGCAATTAAATTACTAGTTTCCTAGCCTAAACTGTAAAATATGTCTGAAAATACTTCGGTTATACTACAAACGTCAATTTCTAAGAACAGTACCAATGCCACTTTATAACCAAATTTTATTTAGTTTTCTCCAGGTTCTACTCCACAGTACACTTTATAGTGTATACAAAATGAACGCATTTTTCATGCCGACCACATTCTAGCAACAACGCAAACAAAAGCCACGAAAACGAAGATATTGCATACGGACGGACAGACATGCATTTATAGGTAACATTTAAAAGATGCGCCAAAGTTTCCATACACCATATCATACCATGCCTGACTGCCTTCCTTCCTTCCTTCCTTCCTTTCTTCATACGTAGAGCATGTGTTTGTTGCACAGTGCAACTCCAGTGCATGCCATTCTCTAGAAACCAACCAAACCGAGAAACCAATTCAACTGATAACAGCATGAATAATGTTTCGGTGCATTATTGGCAGACAGACCTAAAGGTAGACAGACATGCAGACATACGGACGGACGGACGGACGGACAAACTAAGAGCGCCACAATCTAACTAACTTTGTGCTTTACTTTAGTTTGATTACGAGTATTGGTCGCTATCCAAAAAGTTTCTTAACGAAGATTCTGAAGTCGCGGCAATGCGGGTCATTGGCACACGTTTCTTGCATTTGTTTGCTTGGCTTTTAATTAAAAGAAACTTTAGTTTAGATAAGCGTACGTTAGATAGGCTTCGTTTCGGGAACGAAAATATTGCTCCAGCTGAGAGACAGGTCATTCTCCAAATACTACTGTATGTTGACATTATCAGGCCGTCGTTCATTTGGATACATTTTTCTTATTGAGTTGCTTATCGAAATGCAACAGCAAGAAATACGTGCGTTCTTCTAATGAAGGTAGAATGCGAGCAAAGGTAAGATACTTAGATAGATATCAAGCGATCCACATTATTAATGTGATTTTTGACTTGTCGATATGAATGCGACAGCTTAGATATGAAAGATACATATGGATGGAACTACTTTGGATGTTATTCGTTTTTGTTATATGCACCTAGAGCAAAGCTGATATATAATAAATATCATAAAAATCTATGGTGCAGTAGCTTTTGGACATTGTTTGGTTCTTTACTTTAGTAGGGTGTGGCGCTAAGTGGTTTTAGCTAATTTGTATGCGATTTAGAGGCAAATTTCCATGCAATACAGTTACGAAGTTCAATTGTATCTCAAAAGAATGCTTGAAATCACTTAGATATGTACTAATTTACGTATTCATACAATAAAGTTACTTAATGTCAAACAAGCTTATTTTGAGTGCTACAATATTAGTTTACTTGAAAACGTTTCTGATGTAGTGGACCATGTTACATCATGAACTTACTTCGGTGATTTGTGTAGACGTCAAGTCTAGCGCATCTATTTAAATATACTGAAGCATTTATTTGCAGATAACAAGAGAAAATTTTAGCTTTTGTACGATTAGTACTGGGCATACGCTAAATAAAGATGCTTACCAAACTTAGCTAACGATTGCAAGCTCAACTGAACCTCCACTGAAATAAAACGTTCGGCTGGGATACTAATGGATTATAATCTGATGGTAATAAAATAAAACCAACAGCTCATAATAAACCTTAAACTTTGTTGTATGAAAGACAATTTTAAACAAGAAAGAATGTATTCGACTTTGAGATATTATGTACCTTTGGTAAGAGTCTTTATTTGAACCATAGATTTAAGGGAACTGTACACCGTTCCATCAGTGAGGAAGTATTAGAGTAAAATATGTCCTCTGATTCCGAATCGGACAGTACGGTTTCAAACAGGCGCTCGCAAACGGCTTCTTGAGGGAAAAAGTCACCGAGTATGCTAAAGAAAAAGATGGACAAGCTCAGAAAAGGGTTCAAAATTTCCCCGGTTACACTTGGTTAATGGTTACTTCCTCCACAGTGCCTTTCTTATAAACGAGAAGCTTCTGGCGACCATCGGGGCCCAGAACAAAATTTCTACGGCGCTGTGGCATGTAGTACATCACAGAGTACAGAGAGTACAGAGTACTCTATGAGAGTTTCATATTAAAACAGCGATAGAGAAATAGCGATATCATATTATAAAATATATTTAAGCGTGGTAAATATGTCAACAATTAAGAATAAAGTTCGCCAGAGATGTACACCTCCGTCTTTTGTTTTAATGTATTTGTTAGTGTTTAGTGTTAGTGTTAGTGTTACTTATTAGAAACTTCACCATACTACGACGTCATATCGAATATATATAGCCATTGAAATTCGAATTCGAAAGAATATTCTATCTAATATCAATGGTTTTCATACACGCATTTACTTTGACTATCGGAAATTCACGGGCAGATAATGATGTCGCTTAAAAAAGGAAAAGTAGCAGGATATGGAGGCGAGGCATATGTATTCCTATTATTTTGACATGCTGAATTCGAATACGTCGACCTAACCTCAAAATGTACCTTAAAATCTGTAAGATAACACTTCTTGCCTTGACAATATTGAAATTCGGCTGCTTATGTATACGTTCTTAGAGTCGTCGAGTATAATCAAACTATTTTACATAACAATAATATGATAATTCACTCATAACCTCAAAGCCGTCAAACGTAATAACTAAAACGACGTAAAAACTGGTGACGTGACACCACGTATTCCTTAATTTGAGAAAACTCGATATAGCCATGTACGACTGTCCGTCCGATAACTGACTGTAAGTCTGCATTTAAACTTATTTCGGTCCCAAGTTTATATTGTAAAGCATACTTATTTATATGTCACGCTCACTATTTAGGATAGCCCCATGCAAACCCATGTGTTAGGAAAAACTTGTTATTTAAGCTTGACTTTGAAATTTTGTATGGTGTCTTTTTAGTTGATGTGTCCCACTCACTTTTTTGTATAGTCCCCATGCAAACTAACTTGTGTTTTTATACACTGTACAACAAATATTTATAAAGTGGTATATTGGACTTGTTATGCTGTCAAAATGTAGCGAAGGAAGTATCGGAGACTCTACAAAGTGTATATTTTTGTGATCTGCGCGGCAAGATAAGGGAAGCGCTAGAAATGGATGCCGTCTTTAGATTTCACGCTCACAAAAGCGTCATATTCTTAAAATTCACGTTTTTTTTTTTTTTTTTTTGTTTTCAAAGTAAACCAGCTGAATAATGTATTACTCGGAAAAATGTGCCGTGTACAGGGTATAATATATTCGAACACCTCTTCATGCACCGGTGCTCCGCTAGCGCTTTCCCCCAACACAGATTGTGAGTACTAACTCTCGGTCCCTAACCACCGTCCATGTATTTAACTAACGAATTTAACATAGGCATGTCATTGTCAGGGACCGAGCGGTACGACAGTGCTTAGCCATACGGTAAGGCTAAGGAGTTAGCTTTTCGCTAAGGAAAAAGGTTTAGCCAATCGTATAAATAATGTATTTTTTCCAATTTTGACATTATGTTGATATGAGTTTGTTATTGTTATTACTATTTTACATATTGGGGCACAGCAAACCTTTTCGCTAGCTATGAACTAACGAACAGTAGTTAATTAAATCGTTTATACTAACGAACAGTAGTTAGCGAATCGCTAGTACACTGGAAACTAGAGCCACCGGCCAAACAACAGTGGCTTTTTCTGATCATCTCTGCTGTAGAACCACAATTTTTGAGTGAGTATTACTTTATGGTTCTATATTATATTTTCAATTGCTTAATATTATTTTTCTAAACACAGCATACAGCACAGAATCAATACAAAATAAACTAATTTATGCATTTGCGCAGCCAAAAGTGGCTTCCTGTCAAAGAACAACGGCTTAAGTGCTTTACATTTCAAATGCATTGGCGTATATTTTATAACATGCACTTCCGCTGACTGCCATTACACGGCAAGTCAGAGTCAGCAAGTCTAATGCAATCATTTGTGAGTGCATTTCAGTATTGAAAGTCTAAAATCGAAATCAATTTCGAACACTAAATTGAAATTCCGTTTGTATAGTAACACGCATTAACATTTAATTAGAGATTCAATGTGGATTCAGAGGATTGGAGACTATCCAGCGCTAGACAACAAAGCGTCAGAGAGAACAGAACTAACACAAAATGTTGTAAACTACTATTGTCCTTTTTTTTCCTTTTTTTTTTTTTTTGTTTTGTGTGGAATCCAGTCGCTTTCGAAGGCAATGAAATCAAAGTCAGACCACACGCTCTGTGGCATGTAATCGCTGCATTATTCAGTGACCAGGCGCATTTGCGGCAATTTTGGCAGGTGCTGCTGCAGTGTCAAATTGTATAAAGTATGTACGTCCGTCCGTCCGCCCGTCCGTTCTCAACACACAAAACTATCTCAAATTAACATTTTTATGCCAGGGATTTTCCAATTTCAGAGACTTTTGTTGTATTGTTGAACGTAGAACTCTTAATGAAATTTAAATTGTACTTCAACGATGGAGTGCCTGTCAAAGGTAAACTCGTTGGCTAAGACGTCGCGCTGTCTGTAGCTCGTAATTCTTGGATTTCCGTTGAGTTTTTGTTCGAATTTTATGTTAATCAATGCGCTAAGTTCTATAATTTCTACTTAGCTCTTGTATGCTTGGAATCAATATGAAACGGCTGCAGTTCATTGGGTTAAAGTCATTTAAGCTGACAGACCTTTATATATTCATTTTAGTGTTCTTTAGTTATGTAAATCGTAGAAAAATGAAAAAATGGAAAAACTATTTTGAATTACAATGAAATTATTTAATTTTTTTATTGTGTGTGCGCATAAAAGGCTTAAGGCGGTCTGTCTTTATTACATTCTCAAAACCAATTCAAAGAATTTTTGTGGTTTAGCGCATAAATAAAATTAAAGGCCACTTTGTGTCGCTTGAAAATTATTTTCGATGGCGTGAAAATGATATTCACCATAAAATTTCCAAAAAAAAAATAAAAATAAAAAATCACTACCGCGGGTAGCATACTTTGTGAATATTTAAAATTTTTGCAAAAAAGTTATTTGCTTACTTTACTGTGTTGCCAACTTGGTATTTTATTTCTACTTTTTTTTTTTTTTTGTCTGGCTGGACAGCATGAATCCATATCAGCTCAGCTGCTCCAACACATCAACATAATCCGACAGCTTAATTATGTATGCTTAAATATGCCTTATTGCAAAGGACAATTATGCTTTCACATTTCGTTTTTTTTTTTCTGATTTATACTTTATTTAAAAATGACGACCCACGAAAAATTTATTCTCTTTTTGTAAAAGGATTTATGTGCAAACGTTTACCTTGTGTCACATATCAGGACGAGGACAACAATGCCGCATGAAACATTTTTACTCAGTTGCAACAGAGCCAGAAGAACAAAGAGTTTGGCATATGTGTATGAAAAAATAAAATAAAATCTCCATTGGGAAAAAATGAAAAACGCTGTGAATTTCCATAACGTAGTGGATTAAAAATCCTTTTATTGCAATTATTCACAGACAGAATATGTGTGTGTGTGTGTGTGTGTGATTTTTGCTTGAATTCTTTGTGGTTCGTGCGAAAAGTTTCATGATATTGTATTGTAGTAGTACATATCATTGAGGTAGTCCTTCGAATTTATATTTAAGTGTTAATACTGAAAAATTTTATATTATACCAAAGGATACAAGCAAAATGCAGTGTATGCTAAAAGTAGTGCTGCTGTTAATTTTACTCCTCCACACTGGCGAATGCCATATTAAACCATACTGGTTCTGTGCATCAATAAATTTAATTAAAATAATAATAATAATAATATTACTCACCAAAAACACCAAACGTGTTTAAGTAGAACTCAGTTCTAGAGAATTTCTTGGTATTATGGGAAATGAAAAATTAATGACAAGTTTCATCGCCATTTACTACTTTTTACCAACTCTTATTCAATTTCCGAACTCCATCCAAATGCCTTATCTTTAGAGACGATCCAAGTTAATAGACACTTTTCGATTTCTCTGAAAGATATAAACCTATAATTTGCAAAATCGTGCTACATTCGTCGGTACAATCAGTAATCAGAAGGAGCAATATACGGCGAGTGCGCCAGAATATGCCACTTGCGCGTTTCCAAATATTTTTGTACGACTCTTGCGACATGAGAAGAAGAGAAGACTCTGTCATGTCTTTGCTCGTATTGCGCCCGTTCTCTTATAATGCACGACTCTCAAACGTATCAATTGTAGCCTATACTGATCGTCCGTAATGGAATCGCCAGGTTTTAGCAGCTCATAGTACACAGCACACTTTTGGTGACACCAGATAACACAACATGACCTTCGATCCATGTATATTCTTCTTTTATGTTGATGTTGACGACGATGTTCACGCCCAATGATTCTGCAAACTTCTCTTGCGTTTAACTCGTATCTTCATCGAGTAATGCCTACAATTCTTTGTCTTCGAATTTTTTGGGCTATCCACAGCGATGCTTGTCTTTAGCGCTGAAATCATCATTCTTGAAACATCAAAACTAATTTCCTACATAAGCTATCAGTTGGAGCATTGTCACCATAAACTTCCGAAAGCATTCCATGCTCTTCAGCTGCACTTTTCTTCCAATTAAAGCAAAGAACTGAAACCTCCCGCAAATGCTACTTAGTTAAAACAAAATTCTACATATTCAACGCAATAAAAATCAAGGCAAGGTATGCACTGAATATTATTGACAAAAACTCTCTAAAACTACCGAAATCAGCTACATTAGAGTCATTCTCAACTAGTGGTACTAGAAATACTGCTCTATCAGCGACATTGTTCGCTTTATTGTCTCCAATCCTTGTCCTATCTTCACGAAGAGACTTCTCCATAGTCTCAGTGATTACTGTGCTTATTGTAACCAGCCTCCCATTTTCGTCCTTGTTCCTTCGGTCAGACGATTGACCTTTTGATAAAATGTTCGAGCTTCATTTCTATCACATAGCAATTCCTCACAATATTCAAGTTTACGCCTTTCTTGCTTCTTTTTCTTGGCTCTGAAAAGGAATTTCCACTCTCTCCACTTCTCGCAACTTCTGCAGAGTTCTTCTGTATTCGGCATCTTTCTCTGCAGTTGCTTGCGGACACTTCTCGTCATACCAAGAGTTCGCCATAGGTCTGATGTATCCAATGGCCTCCTTGGCAGCCGTATGCATGTAGTGGGAGATATGTCTCCACTGCTCACATATATCTTCAAAAGCCGGAGAGAACTTCCGGTACAATTGGTATAGTCCGCCTGGTAAATTTTGATAAGTGTGATTCAAACAGAACTGACCCAAGTAGCCTTGTGGATGTTAAGGTATAGAAATCTGGCATTTCTAATTTCTATGATATGTTTTAATATATTTAAATAATCAATAATCAAAACTGACCAATTTTGGTATGACAATGACTTACAAATTAGCCCATTTATTTCCAAACTAGCTGCAATAATAACAAAGGCAATGAGAAGTGAGCTCCCAATAGACATTCTCAAGAAAATACTGACATCCATGTAGTAGTTACAGCCCATTCAAAGTTAAGTTTGTCTGAACTGCATTCTATCAAACTCTTATCACTAATTTCTATTAATGTAAGCTATTTATTTGCTATGCTTCCCACACAAAAAATACAACAACAACAACAAAATTCTATGCAAAGATTACCCAGAATTACGCCTGAAGAACTCATTCCCGACACGTTAACAAACATTTTTCCAACACATTTCATTCTGCTTGAAGCACATGTTTGACAAGCGGCATTTCTTGTTTATTTTTCGGTAAATTTCTCTATTCTTTTGTAGCTCAATTTTTTATTTTATTTTAACACTTACTTTATTCTGGTTTGTTTTACAAAGTATCTTCGGGATGTGCTTGTGCATGATATATTAAAAGTGTGATTATTTATTTTCAGATAAACGCATATAAACGCCTACACATTTATTATGCGACCGCAACTTTTTTTTCAGTTTTATGCTCTGCATTATAGGCTGAAAAGGTATATTCAGTTTGTGCAACTGTATGTAACAGAAAGAGGGAGGCGTGGCAGACCTTATAAAGTATATATGTATATTCTTGATTTGGAGTTGATGTAGATTTGTCTGTCTGTTTGAACGAATAGATCTCGGAGACTATAAAATGTAGAGACTTCAAGTTTGCATATATCTGCTTTTTCCTCTTCAAATAACTAGTTTGAAGAGGATGCACAGATTCGTGGATACAGATTCGTGTATCAGGATCTTTTAAGAATTCGTTTATGACGAATCGAAAATTTGCAAACGGTTCCACAATCCGGAGCTAGACTCGAATCCAGGTCAGAATACAAATTTTAACTCGAATCTTGACTCAAATCCACGTATCTTGACACGAATCCACTTATCTTGACTCGAATCTAGACTCGAACAGAACAATGCAATGAGAGCAAATATGATAAGAGCGTGTGTGGGTGTGTGCGAGCGAAATTCTAAATTTAATCTCTTTGTTACGCACGCTTTGAATTTCTGAAAACAGAGCATCAAATCCACCACGCGTGGTGGGATGGAATAATATTGAGATGGCACGTTGTGTGGCGTATTTTGTTTGAGTTATTGGGAGTGTGTATGTATGTATGCATTTATTTTGTTGATAGCAGAAAACAAAAACAAATGAGAGGTGAATAAAGACATTCATGGGCGTACACAATTGTTCACCATAAAATATTCACCATGCGACGTATCGAATTGAAAATTTTAAAAGTTAAATTGGACACACCGTATTTCGAATTTCACGAATTTTCTACTGATTCAAGGAACGCTCGTTAAAGGGTTAATAAATATTTAATAAAAATATTCAGCTTAAAAACTGAATTTTCCTGAATGCGAAATTTGACGTATCTTACGTCAATCATTATAAAATATTGAACAAAGATCTAGATCGAAGCACTTGAAGTGGTGGCCCCATGTAAACCTGGCCCCATTTTTTAATTTTTGTATGAAATTTGTTTGTTTTAATTTTTTAAATAATTCTAATATATCATCAATTATAATAAAATATCCCGAAACTCTCCACATCGGACCACTAAATAATATAATATATGATTCATAGAAGCAAGCTACAGGGTATATCAAAGTCGAACACACTCTACCGCAGAGTTCTATCTTGTTAGCTATACAGCCGCCGCATACCTCTACCACAAACTCATCATGCAAATGTATCCTGCTGCACACACACACTCACACACAAACACACACACACACACACACACACACACATGGAAAACTTGCACCCACTGTCTGTGTGTGTGTGTTAAAATATTTACACTGCTTTTTACCAACTGCTAACTTTTCCTTAACGATAACAATGTGGAAAAATGAAATTCTTTTCGAAGCGAAGCGAAAAAACTTGTTAAGCGTTGTTTCAATTTTAAGCGTAATTTGTTAAAAATTTTCTCGATAAGCATATTTGGTTATTTATCTGCTTAGGTGTTAGATTTAACACCGGAAACTTTGTCTGTATGACGACAGATACATGTACCTATATAGCGAATGTATCTCGAAGGTCGGCGTTTCCAGAATGCTGAAGATGAATAGCTGAATTTGTTTGTTGCGGTTAGCAATGCTTCAGAGAGATTGTGGAGGTGTGAAAATTGACAGCCTCTCTTACAATTTATTTACCATAGATACTTTTGTTGTTACTGATAAAGTTATTTAATTAAGAATATCGTAGGTCTGGTAAGAGTGTTGACGTATAAGATTTGTTTAATTGGAATTTGAAACTGCGAAAAAACTCAATGGAACATGTAGCAGAAACATCTTTCACAGTTGGTTCAAATTTATATATATTGCTTCAACTTTGATGTGTTGCAATGGATTCATGTTCCATACACGGTCAAGAAACGTAAAAAATTCGAGAAAGGAGCTTCTTTTTACGCTCGAATTGTGAGTGATCATTGTTGCTCTATTAACTAATTGCAAATATTTATTGTATAAAGGACTCACGAGCTGAAAGGACTAACGAGCGGAAAGCGGTTAGCGTTGGTTTCTTCTGAGTCGAAAGATTTTAGAAGCCGTACTCCATCTTCATAGTTATTAGCACTAATTAGGTGCCAATTTACCACAGGTACAATAATGGTTGGACCTGGCTCAAAGACCTAATACGAAAATGTAAGTCGTCATATTAAACGTGCACACAATGGAGTTAGACCAAGCAACTAATTAGTTTTCTGTTGCAATAATAATTTGCTTCATATAGCCAAAGTTTTTCTTTCTATACACTATCGAATGTTATGTCTCCTTTTAAGTTAATAAATTTTCACCAATCTTATGAGAAGTTTTCAGATTTATTATAGCTTTACGCCAAATAATATGTACCTCTGCCCAATAACCTCATTAAAACTGATGAATGGCTTTCGGTGGTGAATTGCATAAATACGTTTTTATGTAGCATGGCAAACGAACCGAACACCGAAACTTGGCATTAATTAAGCATAATTTATAACAAAATCTGCCGCCGCGGGCTTATTAATATAACAACAAAGACAAGAATGGAACTAAACAATATATTCTACTATACTATACTATACTTGACTATACATAATATAGAGTAAGCTAAGCGCCAGCTGCTTAACAAATTGAGATCTTATTTTGAAAATAACAAACTGCATTGCAATACAAAATGAGTTGGCACCTTCATCTTCAAGGCTGAGTATGATGTTGCCGCCTCCGCCGCAGACTCTTACCACAATAACATAAAATATATGAAATGAAAAGCATGTCGAATGTGCAATACAGACGATGAGAGAGTAGTAGTATTAGTGGATGCAAGAACACATCTGTGGCAAGAAACACAATTCGCAATGCATTCTTCTCAAACGCGTACGTTTATTATGTTGCACGCCCTGCTGCATGCCCGCAAACTCCTTTTTGCCTTTAAATGACTTGCCGCAAATGAATCCGCAGCGAATTGCTTGCAGCATTTTATTGCACAATCAGCGCCAAGTGTTGACGACGATGACGCCACCACAGTTGCAGGAACATGGTACAAAACTATTGTATATGCTGCAAATACTACATACAATTTTAACTAAATGAAACCATTGAAAGACACCTCCCTCGGCCCGCATTATATGGCGCAGTACGAGGGCTATTTGATATGTTATAAGACTTTTTGAATTTCTGAATTTCTGAGACTCTGAAAGAGGCTTTATGAATTTCGAAATATATTATTTTGAGCTTTGTCCCTGAAGAAGCCAATCTGCATCATTAAGTTTGTGTTTGACAGACATTGAAAGCAGATATGAAAGCTAGACAGACGGACAGAAAGCAGGTTGTTAACGAAATTGAACTCAAACGTAATTGTGTAATTACTTCGAAGTAGTGTTTGACGTTGGTTAGCAGCAATATTGTCAAGTTTTTGCGTTGTTTCAAAAACGTGCATAAAATACGAAGCCATCGCAGAATATCATCGAACAAGCTGTATATGTAATAGTGCTTCTTTTTGGTCAGATCTGTGCGTCAACCTTCTGGTTTCTGTTCGTCTGTCCATCTTTCATATCTGGTTTCAAACACAGACTTACTAGTGTAGTTTGCTTAAAATTTAACCATAGTCTATTTGCAAATGCTAGTTGACAGCAGCAGTGAATTATCAAATTGCCCTCGTCTAAGTTGCCATCGGCTGCTGTTGCGACTGGGCTGCATCTAATGTGCTGCGTGCACACCCACTTTAGACACTTTCGAGCGTCAAAATTGTCTGCGCTTGAAATTTTATTGCTACAGTGTACACCTTTCCCAGTGCATCTGACCGACAGCATTTCACACATTTCTAGGGCGGATTGAGTGTATCAAATGTGATCAAGTTCTTCAACATTAATGCCACTCAAAAATCTACTACGAAAAACAAAACATCATCGATAATGTTGTTGATGACTTTTCGAAATAAATTAAAAATTTTAATGCTTAGTGAAACAAAAGAGATGCAGTTCCTCTCCAACCAAACAACCAACAAACCATCCATACAACGGCCGCCCGTCCCTCCGTCCGTCTGTCCGTTTCTTCATGCTTAATCAGTCGAGATCCTTTAGATGTGCGGCCGCCTTTGTAATACACAAAACCAGCAGCCACTGTAATATTTAAACCAGTTCAGTTCTATGCTGCATTTGAAGCGTAGCAATGCATGAAAATATGCGGCCTAAAATAAAAGATACTTTTGTATCTTGAAAGCGAATGTTCCGATATTTCAAAGAATTAGCGCCTGTTAGCTAATGAAAAAAGAAAATCGAAAACTTGCATGAGAAACGAATGAAATTTTAACGAGCCTACATTTAAATGCTGCAGGACCTCCGGAGTTGTCTACGTCCCTTTTTTTCTCGATTTTTTATGCCTGTAGTTTGCTTTGCTAAAAGGTGCTAACGCCATTTAAGAAGCTCTACGGGCAGCATTTGTTTTTTCGCATTCGTAACGCATCCTTTACGTAACGAATGTCAGATTTATTTTGTGCATTCGATATCCTTTTGGCATTGCCTTGCGCTTGTTAGTGCTATTTAGCGCAGTAAAATGAATGTAAGATGCTTCATTCACGCCTTATAGCGCACATTGAAGCAACAGCTGTGCAGATATCCTAATTTATAACACCCAATTGTGTTATCAAAAATTGTACTTGTGTCACTGCTTTTAAAATTAAAAAGACTGTCTTCCTTATGGTCACCTGAAAATAAGATAGAAAAACTCACTTCTTATACTCTGCAACCAAAGGGACAAGCCTATGGTTTAGTGCACGCAGATGCGTGCGTGTAATAACTTAGTTTGAAGAGCGTGTCCCAAACTTGAGCATTCGAAAGGCATGTTCGGCTGCACTAGCGGACGTTCTCCATCAATTAATCATGTAAACCATCCATGGTGGAAATCCGCTATCCATCAGGATAAGATGACCAGCACAGTGCAGCCGCGCTCTGGACACAATGGTGGTTCAAACGGATTTAACATTTTTCCCTCGAACACGCCCAAAGACGTTGTATCCGATGTTCTCAGCTCGGACACTTTTACGCCGACCATATCCGAGCAAGTTTGTGCATCTTAACGGATTGACATGTACAAGTATGGCTGATTAAATGAATTCACGAAGTGAATTAGTACGAACTGTCAAAAGACGTAGGAAAAAGAATGTTTCTACACCTTTCGATAGCGATGCACTTACTCTCCTATTTTGTTTGGCTCTCTTTCTCTTTCTCTCTCGCTCTAACACTCTCATCATTGTAGGAACAGAGCGAATACGGTGCTTTACGGTGCTTTATCCATGATGAGCGAGGTATTCCTTCTAGTGTGTGTTTCTTTAACTATATCAGCGCATGGTAAAATAATAAAGTAGTGTATTGAGCGCTGACTCGGGCCAATCTAGGTATATGAACGCGTAAGATAGAAAGAGTAGCAAGACTATCCATATGAATGCGTAAGATAGAAAGAGAAGAAAGAAGTAAGTGCGCAGAAATCGCACTAAAAAAACTGAAAGAAAAAGACGAAGAACAAGATAAAGTAGGAAAAACAACAAATAAATCATTCGGGTGCGGACAACCATTCAACACAAGCATACAAAGCGTACTTACTTGGCCTGTGATATGCGAGGGCACTCGCTCTTAATGCACTACCTTATTATTGTACCATGTACGGGCGTTAAAACGGTTGAGCCATACAGAAACTGCCAATTGAAAATATAGGAACATAAAAGAGAGCAGCCTAGCGAATCGCTGCAACTGTTGTAACATGTTTGAGTATAATCCACTATTCCCACGGTGTTCTCAAAAAGACAAACAATGGAAATCACTTCAAAAGCGTTGTTGACCAACCACGTAATTAGTGTAAAACTCCACAACAACTAAATCGTTGTTGACCAAGAACGTAAATAGTTAAAAATCAGACAACAAACAAACGTTGTTAATAGAACAATTTATCACTGTTCACGAACTTTTAATAATGTGTATTGCTGTTTCTACAATAGAAAAGTTTTGCTTTCAGATCGATGAAAATGTACATACAAACAAGAAAAAACCGAATAACGGAGCCGGTGGGCGTTGCATCCAAAAAAATTTAATATAAGACATCTGTGTATTGCCAAGAAGAATCTAAATATTCCAGTTTGAAGTCTCTAACTCTTATACTTAGTTCCTGAGATCTGTTGTCTCACGCATCCAGACGGACGGCTGCTGATGAAGAATGTATATACTTTATGGGTCGAAGTCATTGTTGTAACTACAAGAAGTACTGCTTATACAGCTCTACTCAGACTCATAAGCAGGTACCTCAACCAATCCCAGCTTTCTTCCAACGTGGTCAAAAATACTTGAACTAAAAAACATGGCTTTTACTAATTAGAAAAGAAGTGAATAGATTCTTACTTTACCTAGTTATCTAACATAAAACTATTGTACATTTATAAAAGAGAACTGCAACAGTTCCAATTCTTAATGGGATGTTTTCTATTTTCTCCATTACTCTAAGGTGAAATTAACATGCTAATAAGTATAGCTTCATATAACTACAAGAAACTGAATATTTTTGTAATAATTTCATAAATAATTTCGTTCTTTTGAATAAACATTTTCACTCTCTATAGTCGTTTCTCCCAGTGCTACTTTTTATGTTCCTCAATTCTTTAAGATAAACCTAACAATCTAATAAGCCTAGAATCACGTAGCCACTATTTATAGTTACACCAATGTTTTACTTCATTTACATCTGTTTCTATTTGCAAGTTAACCTATACCTTTTTAGACAGTTTACAAATAGGAAGTGTTCTTCTCCATTGAAAACCCGTCACATCGCATAAATTTGTCATTGGCATTCAGCCAGGCCGCAATTTATGCTTTTCATCTATATGTACACGGATATGCAGCACATATGCAACAAGGATATAGAAGAGACACCAGCAGCATCCAGAGGGTGTACTTCAATATGCATGCATTCTTTCTCTATGGCAAAACATTTGTCTAAGCTTTTATTCATTCATGTTTGCTTTTTTTATGCTGTAGCCTCTACTATTTTTTATGCTTGCATAATATGGCTTGCTTCCTTTATTTCTAACGTCCTTTCTTTTATTCAATGGATGTGTTCACTCTACTGTTGTGCTAAAGAATTTGCACGTTTTAATTAAATTCCACTTTCAATAGTTGCACTCAGCTGCATGGATGGTTGGATGGATGGTTGGATGGATGGTTGGTTCCTTGCATTTATGACTGGGTAGTGTTGGTGTCTTCTATGATCAATGAATGGTTCGTTACCCACTTGTATAAGATGCATGCAAAAACTTGTGTGACTACATTTTCTTCTTCCTTTCTTCACTCAGTAACTAAACTTGTCAGCGTTAAGTGTCGAAATATGTGTGTAATTAGTAGTTTCACTGCAAATATCTTAGCGGCTTAGCTTGGCAGTATGCATGTCCTTGCAACTCATAAAATTTGGCTTGGTACTTTTTTTTTTTTTTCTGTACAGTGTTTGGTTTTCAGTCTCTATAGTGTTTATTTTACATAAGCAAATATGATTTACGAGTTGTTGAACTACTGGAATTTCTCTTTGCTGACGTTATAAATTTATATGTGTATGGAGGTTATGAAGTTTTCTCTGCAGATTACTACATTTTCTATTAAGATTTTAATTGAAGGCAAAATGCTTGGAAATGCTTATACTTAAAAGACTTGTGACCCTTGGTTAAGTTATATTCAAGCCTGTTCAAAACCAAATAGAAGATTTATGACCTCTGAGAGGTCATACAAAATTAGCTTCCTGGCTGTGTAAATATACTTCTGCTCAATGCGAGGCAATGGTAGAAGAAGTATTTGATTTCGTATTTGACTCTTCGTACATGAAAGCTACTTAATACTTATGCGTTGTGTATGATATACCAAGGTTGTACATAGACTTCCGCATTGTGTCAACCTTCAGTTGATAGACGTTTTTGGAAAAACCGAAGAAAAATCAATCCGCAACCTGTATTGATTGTAACCCATTTTTAGGCTGACCATTGTCAAATCTCTATTATTAAATTGATTGGGAAGGAAAATATGTATTTTAATAAGAATGCACGAAGTCTGTATATTGATGTCTCCAAACCGAGGATTTTTAATTCACCGACTGCTCTCAATTTATGTTGAAGAGCAGCGGATACTGATTTACTATAACATGAAAGTTTATTTGCATCATTATGCTGACTTTAATTGTCTCATCTGCGTCCTCTAACTATAGAAGCAGTCATCTTCTCCCACACTAGCACACCATTCGATTTAGCTTGAAACCGAATTTGGAGTGAGTTGATGAAGCACAATCGCTCTGTACTTCAGAAGCCACCTCCTCAGCTGGATCGACTTCTATCTTATTTTCACTAAGCAGATCTGTTTAATGCGAGGTCACGTTTTCAATTGTCTCTGTTTCTCCTTTATAGATTTTCAGGTGGATCCTGGTGAAGCCATTGTACAAGCGGTCCAATCGTTAACTTGTTCAGGACTATCTTCAACTGCACTGTTGCCTTGTCGGTTCGTGCAATGTGTGGGTAGGTGTTGGTTGAACGCTTGCATGATTTATGGATCTCTAGCGGATCCGGTAAAGTGAATCGTATCCAAGTGTCTTGCCTTCGATAACGACGGTATTCTCTACGGCTTTTAGTCTAACTGCTCGGTACACTTCTACAAGATGATCTACAGCTTTATCTATCGTCATTGCAGGTAATTAGATTCACGATGACGCTTCTTGGGTACAGGAAGCTGATAGGCCGAGCGACTCTCTGTCCACATTCATCGCAACTTTTGATAGAGAAGGTTTCCAGTCACTTCCACTGGTTCCTCGGGATTCTAACCTCTTCGCCGCTCTCATCGATAACCCCAATTAATCGTCGGCATTTGATGATCCCATTGAACGGCTTGGGCCAGATTTTTCTGTAGGTATTTGTCTTTTAATCACTGTATTCTGCCGACTCTCTTTCGGTCTGGTATTAGAGACTGTATTCGTTTTTTAAGAAATATGTGAAGATCAGTACATGAATCATGTATAAACGATTGTTATATAATGATGAAAGACCATCATAAAGACATAAAGACCTCGCATAGCTTGCAATAACACACGCAAATATTAGATGTTCCCGAGTTTCCGAGATTCATAGCAATGATTAGTATCAGTAGACAAACAAGATTATAAAAACAAAACAAATTGCTTTAAAAAATTAAGAGAATTTTTTAGTAGTCCCTGTGCTAGTTATCATTTGCAGTTGTCAACATATAAGTGTAAAAATATTCTTCAAGCAAATAAAATTTTTAAGCAACTTTCGTTACATTTAAAGATTTAGCCAAGCGTACGCAAACAAAGAAGTAAAAATGAGTTATCGTGTTGAAAGTGATGCCTTGGGCTCAATGAATGTCGAAAATGACAGATATTATGGGTGCCAAACCATGCGTTCGGTATTGAATTTTCCCATTGGCGGAATCGAGGAACGTATGCCAGTCAGTAGAGTAGTGTGGCTAAAATAATTTTTTCAGTGACTAAAAATATCCCTACTTATATGATTTCAGAAATCTTTGGTACAGTCTCTCGGAATTATAAAAAAAGCCGCGGCTATTATCAACAAAGACTTTGGTTTAGATGCTGAGCTTAGCAAAGTCATAACAGATGCCGCTGATGAGGTAATATCTGGAAAACTCTATGAGGAGAATCATTTTCCATTGGTCATATGGCAAACTGGCTCCGGCACACAAACTAATATGAATGTCAATGAGGTATGTACGGAAATAATTAACTTACGATTGATTTTATTTTATGTATGATATGGTAACAGGTTATCAGTAATCGCGCTATTGAAATGCTTGGTGGCGAAATGGGTTCAAAGAATCCGGTGCATCCAAATGATCACGTAAATAAGTCGCAAAGCTCAAATGATACTTTTCCCGCGGCCATACACATTTCGGTGGGGCTAGATCTTGTTAAGAAACTAAAGCCCGCCCTAACAAAGCTGCACGAGGCACTCAATGCTAAGAGTAATGAATTTAAGAATATTATAAAAATTGGTCGTACACATCTCATGGACGCTGTACCATTGACTCTGGGTCAAGAATTCAGTGGCTATGCACAGCAGCTGAAAAATGGTTTGGCACGTGTAGAAGCCGTCTTGCCGCGAGTCTACGAATTGGCATTGGGTGGCACAGCTGTTGGCACTGGTCTGAATACGCGTAAGGGTTTTGCAGAGAAGATTACCGCTAAAATAGCCGACATAACGGGTCTGCCATTTGTCTGTGCACCAAATTTTTTCGAAGCCTTGGCCACACGTGATGCCATGGTGGAGGTGCATGGTGCACTTAATACCATTGCGGTTAGTTTAATGAAAATTGCTAATGATATACGTTTTCTTGGCTCCGGTCCGAGATGTGGTCTTGGAGAGTTATTGCTACCGGAAAACGAGCCCGGTAGTTCCGTTATGCCGGGCAAAGTGAATCCAACACAATGCGAATCGCTTACCATGATAGCAGCTCAAGTAATGGGAAATCATATTGCTGTAACCGTGGGCGGTTCAAATGGACATTTCGAGTTGAATGTTTTTGCACCATTGGTCGCCTCGAATGTGCTACGTTCTATAGGGCTGCTTGGTATGTGTTTTTTTTTTTTTCGTATTAAACGAAAATTTTTAAACTTTTTTTTAACTTTTTCATAGCGGATGGCTGCCTCGCTTTTACCAAAAATTGCGTGAATGGCATCAAGGCTAATAAGGAGAAGATCAAGGTAATTATGGAACAATCTCTTATGCTGGTCACTGCCTTAAGTCCACATATTGGTTATGATAAATCGGCGGAGATTGCCAAGGCTGCACATAAGAATAATTCAACTCTTAAGGAGGAGGCTTTGAAGCGCGGCATTACTGAAGAGGACTATAATGAGTGGGTTAGACCGGAAAATATGTTAGGCCCCAGCTAAATTTTCAAATAATATTCTATAATTAAGTATATGTTTATCTGTAAAAAACAGAGCACCTATAAGCTGTGAAAAACATGTCAAAATCTTAGTTATTATAATTATATAAAACATTCAAGTTTATTTTAGAATCACATATATTTCAGAAATTATTACAAATTTGTATAATGGGTTAAGAACAATTCACTAAATACATAGTCCCATGAACCATTCATCAACAGATTTATATGAGAATAGGATAATACCTTGGTACATCTATATGCTATTATCAAGAAACTATGATGCATTCTGCATGAACCTCCCTTAAGCTATGACGGCCACATATTGTTACACCAATGTTAGTGAATATTGATACTGGTGCTTTAGGATACTGATGTTTAAGACACCTTTCCACATAGTGAAGTAACGCACTGATGGCACCAGCGTATTGTTATGGTAAGATAGCGACTCTTTTGGTGTAGGATCTTCCATATATGGGAGAGGTCCCATTCCCGTTTCTTCTTCGAAAACCAAAGCAAGCAACGTGCGTGATTTTTCTATTTTGTCTTCAATCATGAGATTTAATGTCTAACTAGCCCTAAAAGTCGTTTACCTACATTTTCAACTTCTGAAGTAACGAGGTAAAGATGGAACTAATCATTTATTCCACGTGTCGCAGGCATAAATAAGACTTTATATTGGACCTAAATAACGGATCATGGTGGTTGGTCTCCACATTTCATTGTGCTGAATGCATCCGCCCTTTGCTTTGCCGATTCTAGCTTCGACATCGTCCACGGTTCTTTCATCTGACGAACCACGCTGCCCAGATAAGTGAACTTGCTGACTTCTTCGACCGGGCAGTTATTTGCTTTCAAGAATATGGTGCTGTTGGTAGCATTTAAGCGAAGACTTTTCGTTTTTGAGGTGTTGATGTTCAGACCATTTCTCCTTGATTCTAGTTCCACATCGTTTACCTTGTTTTGCAGATACAGATCTTCCAGATGCTCGTTGAATGTCCACTGGATACTTCTCGGTTGGTTACCCATTAATTTATGTATGATATCATTCAATTCTATTCGAAAAATTACCGGAGAGCAAATCTAGTCTCCTGACATTGGTTCAATCGGTCCTGAGTAGATCGCTGGCATCATATGAATCATCTGACTGCTACAGAGTGTTGAGCATTATTACTAAACGTCGAAATGCTGTTGTAAGTAAATTTTTTTCGGCTAGCGCATATAACTTTCTATGCTTCTATCATAATGGATTTTATGGTACGTCTAACTGGAGACACCTAAACTGATTAATAGTTTTCAATGCTTTACTTTCATAGTTTGATTGAGATTAACTAAATTCAAGCAACTAAAATTTTTTAAACTCAGTATCAATTGCAAACAGAATGGAGAAGAGATGCACACCACTAGACGCTATGGAGCAGCGCATTTATGATTTATACAAATGCGCTGAGCAAACGCTATAAAAACTATTCAGCGACAATATTGACTGAATGAAACACAATGAACGAATGGATAGATGTAAAGTTAGATGGAGAATGAATGCATGTGTATAGAAATTACCACCTGTGTCAGTTTAAAAAGCCTCAATGGGCTTGCTAGCTGGCGGGTTGGCTGAGTGACTTACTCGCCCTGTGGGTTTTCGCACACATCGACTCTAGCTACGCTTTCAGCGTTAATGAAATAGCTTTTCGTGCCCCTCTTGGAAACTCTCATGTGCATAGCAAACCCCAACTGATTATGTGAAATATGAAAAGGAAGCTTTTATGCGAAGTCTTTTGTGTTGACAATGTCAATGTTCGCAGAGTGCTGCAGGGCTGCAAACGAGCTTGAAAATGCTCTAAGTTACAAATAGGGATCAAGGGAATGGCATTCCGTACAAGAATCTTGAAACTCAATATCAGAGTTGCCATTGGAGATAATCAGACGTGTTCCTGTTTTCAATTTTGGGAAGATTTTGTGAATTTGATTTTCAATAAAATGGTAATTTTAGCACATCTGGGAGAATTTTTCATTCAATTGGTATTGAGCAATTGAAATCCACAATACTCAATGCAAGTGAATTCAAATTAGAAAATTCTTTGAATCGTAAAAGTTTCCCATTTTGTCGAGTCTACTTTCGCCGACCAGAATATCAAACTCAGAACAGTTCAGCGTGATTTTAAACGGCACATTTGCAATGTTAAGGTCAAAAATAATTATAACTCCGAACTTGTGCCCTTGAGAAGCAAATATAAACACATCAATGGATGAGGAACCATAAAAAGTTCTCGCAAACTTAGCTATATAGTAATTACATCATAGAAATGCCTCAATTGAGACATGGCAGAAGAAGCTTAGGAATAAATACGACTGATGATGTAGAAAAGAAGCATGTTGAGGCACCATAACCACAAAACGTTTCCAAGTGCACCAACACAGCGTTGGTTAAGTGCTGAGTTTAGAGTATACCGAGTATTTTAACTGATGCAAATCTTCTTACATTGTATACTTAAGATCTAATTGGCTCAAATCACAAAAACTTTTTGCGATTTGGATACCAAGCTGATTAATAAATGATCAAAGTCAAAACTGTAACTACTACTTCAATAATTATGGCGAATCTTAAGAACGATGTGTTCATTAAAAACAAGTGAAGGTTTTGAAACTTCTGAGGTAATTAACTCCGGATTGAACTTGCAAATGTTTTCTTTAAGTGCAATGCTAAATATATCAAAAACATATTCAAAGCACCATAAATAGGACTTCTTCCGCACTTATTGTGATGATGCACCACTTATAGACTGTACAGAAACCATCTGGAACTTATTTTTCAAAAATAACTTTACAGACAAACTCCAGTTCCAGCACTACACTAAGTAGTGAACATCCCTCGAAGATTTCTTATGGCGTTACATACTCGCTGGTTTCCATGGCTCGTTTAAAGCCCACTTGACAGGCGCCAGCTGTCAGTTGAGTATATTTTCTCTATATAAAGAGAGCTCTGCTTGCATTTCATACTCGCGGGCTTAATGATTTATTTGAGAAATTTTGCACGTGAATTCTATATGAAAAGATGAATTGTGTGAAACGCTTCTCATACAAAAGTGAAGAAAAGATAATGCGCGCGCGAAAAGCTGTTTTTATTTTATACTCATGGTTGTTTTTCATAACCGAATATGTACAGCCAAACCAAGTCTATAAAGCGCCGAATGAATGAATTAAGTTGCCAGACCATGAAATTCTTTGGCACGTACAAAGCCAATTCTTCTCAAAAAACACCACCTACACCAAACACGCACCACATTGCTGCACTCCTTTTCATTGCCCAACAATGTTGTAAAACCTTTTTGCATAAACAAAAAGCATAGAGTGTAGAGTATGGAATGAGGTGAGCTGCGTTTCTTTTTTAAAGGGTGTTCATTGTAAACTGATAGATTTACCAATTAGTAGTATAAAATAAAATGAAGCTCTAATAACATTCACAGGAAACTTCAAATCGTTTTGTAAAACATAATCGTATGTAGTTGGTGTGGTTGTAAAAAAGCATTCGAGGCCTATATACAACGTGAAAACTGATCGATTTTTATGTTTTGATATATGGATATCATCTAAAAACTTTCTGGATTGCAGTGGAGTAATCAAAAAAGTAAAGAATTTTTGCAGTTTATAATAATTTTCACAAACTTCACTTTATTCTATTTTTTTTTTTTTTTTTTTTTTAACCACTAATTTGGTATGGAGAAAAGTATGTCGTTAAGCAGAGTTCACCTGCAAACTTTTATAGTACTGTAGTACAGACATTGTAGAAATATATTATAAAAAAATTTGCTGCGCATAGCTGCGCCTTTTCTATTTATCAATTTTTCTTCCCAAAAGCTTTTTAACTTGCAAATGCTAAAAGGTACCGGTCATTGCAGCGTTTAGTCAGATTTTCACTCATTTCGATATCACATTTATAAACAGCGACCTCAAAATTCTTCTAATACTAAATTTCGATGTGGTCCAATAACTTTTATGAAAATTGATAATTCATTCGTAATGTTGAATCAACCATTTTGTTTTGTATACCATTCACAAATAGTGTGAAATGGTATGATCAGTTTGTCTGAAAGTTTATAACGCATTAAAGGAGCCATCGTAGACCCCATACAGTATATATATTCTTGATCAGCTCGACGAGACGAATCGATCTAGCCATGTCCGTCTGGCCGTCTGTATGTTGTTGCGCATTTTTTGGTTACAAATTTTTATGCTATCCAGTTGAAATTTTGCACATATACTTACTTTTATTGTAGTTAAATAGAGTATCAAGATTGGCCTGCCACGCCCACTATTTGGGGTAGCTCCCATACAAAACTACTGCCCACTTTTGACTTTTTGTAAGAAAACTTTTTTATTAAAGTCAATATTATGGTGCCTTTTAAGAGACAGCCGCTAAACATACATAGAAAATTGGGCGTGGCCCGCCCACTTTTTGAGGTAGCCCCCATACAAACCCACAGTTCACTTTTATGCATTTGTATGGAAAACGTCAATATCAACTTGAAATTCGATATGGCAGCATCTTACACATCTATTACATCGCTTTATATACATCCACTAGTGAGCGTGTACCATCCCCTATTTAAACCCCCACTTTTATGTATTACAATACTATTTAAAGTTTCATGTGAATGGTATAAGAGCTTCGGTTCAACCGAAGTTAACGTTCTTTCGTTTTTTTTTTATTTTTGTTTTTTTGGTAATTTCAACATTAAATTCGTAGTCAGCGATTGCAAAAACCTCTTAAGACTAAATGTCGTTTTGATTCACATATGCCTGTCATATATGCCTGAATTTTAGTTCAAGATGTAATAAACTAATTCTTTAAACTTCTTCTAATAAACTAATTCTTTGATTCAAACTCAAATCATCGTCTTGTATTTATAAAAGATGTTCTACAACTCTTAAAAAACACCCTTCATATACGTATCCAGTTCTTGCCAAGAATCGCTAGTAACATTCTTTTAACAATTTAGCATGTGAAAATTTTACACGAATGCATTGCACCCACACTCAGCGCCGAACTTCAAACTTCATTTACGTAGTAGGTACAACGTCTCCCTATATGGTTCACATGTGCCATTGATAATAGCGCCCAAGTGTCTGCCGCGATGCTACTGAACTCTACTCTATGCCCATAGTATGTACCTACTTGTTTACCCCATCCATGTGCCTGATTTGCATATTTCTGCGCTTTCATACATTATTATTGTACGTTTTTCAGGATTCATTGTGAGAATTTCATCTTTTTTTTTACTTTTATATGGTATCATATAGGGAATTGTTTTTTTTTTTTTTTTTTTTTTTGAAACGTTAATTCATAGCATACAGCATTCGAATTTAGTCACGTTGTGTAAATAAAACACACATTTCGCCTGTTACTCTCTTGATATATTGTATAAAATAAAAAAAAAATACATGTATGAATATAAAAATCAACTCTCGCAATTTTATTATAAAAAATAAAGCGTTTTTCAACAGTTATGTCAGAACTTGCAGGTGGCAAGGCTGTCATTCTTTGCTGTTTGTGTTCTGTTATAGTCACCATTTTTACATTTACGTTCGCTGTTTGGACTGTGGAACAGTTGGAGACGGACCATCGGCACTGATTTTTGGTTGAACCACTTCGTGAACAAGCAAATTTACTGCATTTGGAGAGTGTTTAATCCACAGCAGTAACAAGTATCTACATTGCATACAGCGAAACTTAACGTTTGGTGTGGATTTTCCAAGAAAAGTTTCCAGAACAAATTATTTCCACACAAGAGGTGATGAGCAATAACTGTCAAGATTGTACGAAATTGTGCTGTTAGACTTTTTTCTATTGGGCTTAGTTAAGTTACGCATAGGCGTATACCAAATTTCAAATCATTGGTGAGATTGAGCCCGAAAATAGAACATCTAAAATCGAGTGCTCTAAATGAAGTCACGGAGGACAATTCAACGATTCACACAGCTCTTTTTAACAAATTTCAAATTTCATACAAACTTAATGTAAAACCCTTTATATACTTTTTCAGCATATCACGATATAAGCTTTATACAAATTTTTTACTACTCATTCGCGCAAACAATATCAAACGCGATATGCAATATATAGCTGTATATATTTTTTCTTGTTTAACATACGATATGAGTGACCAACATCAGTGATAGCGATAACATAGTTCAAATGTAACTGCAAAAAGTCTAATAAAACATAGTAATACTAACTTAACTCAATCTTAATTTAAGCAGTTCATTAGCCAACCACTTTATCGAAGTTGTCATTCACTCGCACTGGCATTCGAATTTAATTTAGAGGACCTGTTCATTGAATATCGTGTTTAGAATGGGGCACAATTAATTATTGATTATCGCTAAATATGCATCGAATTGATTTTAATTAGTGCTTAGACTACTGTCGATATATTTGGAGATTGGAATTGTGATAAAAAGATGTATATTCATTGTGTTTAGAAAGTGTTTTGAAACAGAAAAAACTGTTTGTTCGATGGAATTTGTTGAGATTTTGGTCAGAAATTCGTTCACAATGATAGCCTTGTGAGATGGTGCGATCTCGTGGTGCAAAATCTAAGCGATTCATGCAAAAAAAAAAAAAAATTTATGTTACGATTTGATTCGTTTATCTCTCTCAAACTTAAATGATGTTTTTTAGTCACCATTTCCTGCACTTTAGCATTGTTAACTTCACTTGAAGACGTTGGGCGACCAGAGCGAGGCAAATCTTTCACCACATCTCAATCGCTTTTGAATGCACTGTACCACTCATAAAGCTTTCTATAACATTTTCAGTTATTCGCCACATGAAATTTGCGATATTAATCCATTTGCAATACAATATTTGAGACAAAAATTCTTTGTTCGATGGTTTTATCCATTGTAAAAATGGCAAATAACAATTGAAATGAACTAACATATAGACTAACGTATAGAGAATAGTTGTGCCAATTTAGTGACGAGAAGAGTTGTGACAATGCCTTTAAAGCGTTCTTTTTCAAGAGAATGTATATTAAAATTCAAAAGAGACTTCATCTATAACCCATTCGAGTTAAAAGATATGACCTTGAAGTGAAAACTGTTAGTAAAATTTCGCTAACTAAACCAATATTTCTCGAACAACTTGACCGATTGCTTAGATCAAACATCTTGATATCTTTGGAGATGTTCTTCCTTGCTCTCTCTCAATTATTCACACAAAATTATTACCGATGTATGACTGTACTGATGTGTGATTATAAATAAACTTATTATGGAATTTAGTTACAGACCTAGAATCTGTATTAGAACGTGGTATAAAAAGTTTTAAAGTTTATACTACATATTACCACCATTAATTTGTTCACTTTAACCTTTACTACTTTTACACCACACCACACCACACCACTCAACCAACCATTTTTGGCTAACACAGACTTCAAGTAAGCCATAAGTAACCTACTTTTCCAAAAAAAAAAAATCATCACTGCACAGACTCCACACTGACTAGCCAAATATAGAAACACTAACCTGAACTAAAAGTCCACACACGCAGAAACACACAGAGTCAAGTTAGCTAGACTGTTTGGCAGTCTGGCAGCCAGGCTTTATACAGCAACCGATATGGCAATAAAATAGTTGTCTTGTCTAGCAACAACCTACGGATAAGCATCTTTATTTTCACTAAGAGTGTACTATGACTATGTATGCTGACTGCCACTGATTACTTCGTTAAGCTGCAGGCATGTTTGCTACAAATTGTTTTCACCAAACAAAACCCAAATTAAATTATGGGCAAAAACATGAAAGGGTTAAAGGTAAACTTACACTGTATACGTATATGAGAAGCAGGAAAAAAAAAGGTAGCACCAAAAATAGATGAAAACGATTAAGCTGCAGTAAAACTGCAGCAGCATTTTATATGCTCCATGATGATATCAATTCAAGCAGTGGAGAAGATTTAAATCCAAAGAGACTGTCGCGCGCCACCAGACACATTCATTATAAGGAGATATAGTATATTGTCAAATATTTTTGTTGTTCTTCATGTTGTTATAATTTGTTATCAGCTAGTATCATCTGACTTGGAGACGATTAAAAATTCTTTCAACGGCAGCAAGTGCACACAAATTAAAAACGCAATGGACAGAAACGACCCCACGATGGGAACTTCATTAGGGAAAGTCACTACAACTTGTCGTACATATTTTAAAGTTTTTTTTTTTTATATTTTTGCCTAATTTTCTCGTGAAGTTTTGTATTTTTTTTTTTTTTTTACTTTTTTGTTTTGTCAAACTAATTAGTCTGTATAAAACATTAACAATGAGCGAATGATGACTGGCTGACTGACTGGGACTCGGACTGGGACTGGGACTGGGACTGACTGGAACTGCCTGTGTGCTTGACTGATTGAGCGTTGTTTGCTCTTGTCTAAACTGAACTGACCTAGTCCCTGGGGTCCCAACAAAACAAAATGCTACTGCAGCACGAAGTTTTAGAAAAAAAAAAGAAGAAAACATTTTGTAGTCGCACAGCATAGTACTACGAGTAGCTAAGAAAATCTCATTATGACATACGTATTAGCATAATACAGCATATAATGCGTATTAATTACAGTGTAGACATTTGCATTTAAACGCCTATTTTATTCTTAGCCAAGTCAAGTCAAGTCAAGCCAAGAGACCATCACATCAGACCACCATCATTTCAAGCATGAACTGGAAAAAAATGAAACCTAAGCAAATGGCCTTTTAGTTTGTAATTATTGAATTAGATGCGTCGCGTCTGTGTAGATTATAACAGCGCGATAAGACCACCACCAAAGACTCAAGACAAAAAAGAGTTATTATGTTCAAATTTGCATAAATTTTACGCAACGTTGAAAATTTTAAAAACAAAAATGCTCGAAAGAAAGAAGTATTCTCACACACAAACGGAAATGCAGCGTAGCACATTCTATTTCATATCATATCGCATTGTATTACGTACATCAAATTATTTTAAATCCAACACCTTCCAGATATCATTTTTCCACGATGCAACATCACTGAAATGCGATAGTAGAGAACGTGCACAGTTCTGATATATTAGTTCACAATCGGCGCCCTTGCGTCCTAAATACTCTGCCTGAAAGTAGTCATTATCTGCATATTCTGAGAGTTCATCGACGGAGGAAGAGGGTCTATAATTAAATAAATATATAGATTACTATATTATAAACTGTTGTCTACTTACGTTAAGAGTATGTGTAAAATTTCACCAAATAGTCCATTACCATAATCGAAAGGCTCCGCTGCCGATTCACAGATGCTTTTCAGTATGCAAGTACGTCCAGATAAGCCCATTCTGTAGATGTAAAAGAAGTAAAATTTTGCTTATAATTTACAATAATTTAAATTGATATACCTATATGCGTAAGCAGGAAAGTTGTTTCATATGTGGCAACACTCAAAAAGTTTATCGTTTATCGAAAAGACCGTTAAACAATTAAAAAATACTTAGAGCATATAGCCGGCACGTGAACGTCTGACGAACTTCACTCTGAAAATCCAATTTTATATCATTTTTTAATCATTTTAAGCTGTATCCATGGAACGATCCAGAGGGAGAGTACTGGGCAACGAACGATAACTAACAACGTAGCATATAAAATTTAGAGAGAACATTCTGAATCCGACCCTGCCGTATCTCCAGAACAGTGCGCTCGATATTGACTTTTAAAACTGAAATAGATGCTGGCTTGTCCGTATAAACCAACGATTTCAAGTATCCCTACAGAAAGTAATGCAGCGTTGTCAGATCGCACAATCTTGCAGGCCGTTTCTGGAGATTATGTTGTCATCAAAAACATCCCTCAATAATTCGATGGTGGTAACAGAAGTACGGCATATAGCGGATATAATGGATCGAACGCCATTGACGGTGACTGCTGCATTTTTTTTCACTTTTGAAGAAGTATGGTCCGATGATGTGCCTAGCCCATAAATTGCATCAGAGCCGTGCATTTTTTTTGTCGAATTTTCAGTTCTTCTTTTGTCGCATTACTTAATATTTTTGTAGTGCTGCTTTCTACAGAAAATGAATAAGAAACCACTTTTCTATATAATTATACCCTGTAGCCAAATTGTACATAACAGATGGAGGGAAACAAGGTAGACCGCATACAGTATATAAATTCTTGACCAGTATCGCAAACTGATTCGATTTAGTCATGTCCGTCTCTCCGTCCGTCCGTCAAGATGTGTGAGACCACAGATCTCAGGAACTATAAGAGCTAGAGACTTCAAACTTGAACATTTAGATTTTCTTTGACCATACTTTTATGTGCATTTTTAAAGGTTTCGGTACACATAACATTCCTCAAAATTTTTTTAATATCAAATGATTACAATACGTTACAGATTAGAACATTCGATTAGAGGGGTTATCGCACGAAATGTTACCAACTTCACGCTGCTGTAGCAATCAAACGGCTAATAACAGCACGCTCTTCTTTTGCCAAGCGTCAGTCTGTTATGTTGTTTACAAGCCTACGGAAGCAAATCGTTTTACGTCACAGTTAAATAAGTTGTCGAAATGGAATTCAAACGCAACAGTATTATTGCTTTGTAGTTGGCTGGAAAATCGCAACCAGACATTGTTAATGAGCTACGTCATTTATTTCTTATAAAATATTAAACATTAGTCCAGATCTGACCAATAAGCACTATGTGAAGGACGTTAAAATTTCGCTGTTATCGAAGTTTAATTTTGCAGATATTACAGTACGCTTGTACGCTTGTGATGTACCAGAACTCAGTCAAACAAATCCGGTGCTGATTTAGATTTGTGCTGGAGTGTGAGTAAACAGATCGATAAAGTGTCATAAATGGCATAAATGATAATAAATGATGTATAGATTGCATATGTAGCAAATAGCTCGAAAGTGAATTATTCTTAAAGTTCAAATATAGGTTTCTTAAGAGAAGTTGCTATTTTTTTTGGATTTTCAAAACTATGCGCTTATGCGCCATCTTACCAAAACTATTCTCGCCATTTAACATTAAACCACTCACCTTATAGCCAAACCTTCCAACTCCTTATAAGCCAGCCAACGATAATTACTCAACACTGGTTCATATTTCGTTTCACTCTTCGTTTTATTTCCTAAATTCAATTCAGCATCAGTTTTTAAAACCGACTCAAAGAAGCTTCTACGTCGTCTTAAATTAATGGGTGTTGGTGTTCTTGTATACAATTGTTTTGGTGAATATGGTAGCCAGTAGCGTGCTTTCAAAACATAGCCCACAGTTATAGTCTCAACTACGAGATTCGTTACTGGTATACCAAAGCCCGCAATGAACTAAATGTGCAAATAAAATAAAAATTTAGCTCCAAGAAGTTTTAAATTGCAAGAAAAATTTTAGTTTACATTTAATCTGGGCGGATTTTGGCGTGGAAAAACTAATGCAAATTCGCGTTCCTGACGCGATAATATGGCACTATCTGTATAATTTGCAAAACATAATACAAATGGATGTAATGTTAATACTACTAAAAATGTTTGCAGAAACTTCATTTTTCTTAAGTTTGGTACAAATATTTTTAATCACTTTAAAATTTCGCTTTCTCCGCAGTTGTGCACTAGCTAGACACTCTTTAAAATAATAACTGATTTAAATTTTTGATGTTTCAGAGTATTTAACACTTTTTATCATAAAAATTCGTTTAAGTTACGTTTTAGACAATAATGAATAAGTACAGTGGTGGCACTAAAAATGTATACAAATTGATATGATATGAAAAAGGTGAGTTATATAAATGAAATACAAATGTGAAAATTTAGAAAGTAAAAGTGTGAATTGTGTGTGCTTGAAAATAAGTAAAATTTGTGTTCAGACCAGAGTACCAGAGTATGTAACTAATACAGAAAAATTTTAACTAATTTAATAGCCAAAAAGAATCAAGCAACGATTCACTACAGTACACGGAACCAGCGCTAATCTGGTGAATTTCCAGTATATTGGTAATCAGCTCTAGTGCCACTTGCAGCTTTTTAAAATTAGTTCAACTAGCGAATTTAACACGACGATGTCACGGGCAATTGCCACCACTTTCATTACCATTCACTAGCCCCTTCACTAGTTCTGACGAACTAGCTACATCACCAGTGAAAAAGATTAATAATTTCATCACTTGAGTGACTAAAACTAAACTAAATTTTATTTGTTTTTTATTTTTAATGAATTTTATTTTATTGTATTTATGTATTGTATTTACAAATTTTGTTTGGTGTTGAAAACTGTAAGTCAAACCACGACCAACGGTGCTGAGCACAAAGTGTCAATGGTTTAGCTACATCAACTAACTTCTCTTTGACTATCGAGGCAAGAACAAAACAAGCTATGTTGCTTTCAGCAGGCTAATGAACTAAACTAGTTATCAGTAATGCGGAGCGGAACTGGTGAACTTACTAGCGAAATAGTGGATTCACCACTTGCTTAGTGGTGAATGCTAATAAAATAACTTTATATTTTAACTCTTAATATAAATAGTTTCCATTTTTTCAAGAAAAGTCTCGATTATACTACGTTGAGTTTTTCAATTTTGTTTTTATATGAGTTCGTGAGAGGTCTATTTTACTTAATTTGGGTACACTGAATTCACTAGGTTAACGGATGTCCCCAAACAAAATTTTAATTTGAAAGTCTTTTGATCGTAAACAGGAATTTTTGACCTAGCAGAGTTACGGAAAATGTAGCCATATGCAAAATTAAAGCAACTACAATTTAAATTTCAAGCTAAATTTTCTTTAGATTCTTAGTCGTAGGAGTGATAGTTTTCGAGATTTAGAGGCGGGAACACGTTCCAAAGAAGTTCCAAAACCCGAAACTTCTTACATTTTGGCCTGTATCTCCGATCAATACCTAGGCCACCATTAATAATGGCTGTCAAATGGTTTCGTGCAAAAAGCTAGCTATCCCTGCTTATGTCACGCTCGAACTCTCCACTTTGTGTATACATATCGTATATTTCGATTATATATTGTCTTGCTCGCACTCAATGTATCACAATACAATAGACCGGGGTATAAATAACCTAATTTTATACAGCACCTTTTATCACACTATTTTAGCTCTGGACGTTTGTTCATAAGCCAAATCTTCTTCAAATACTTTTGAGGTAATACTATCGAAAATACATATAGACCCATTCAATTATTTTCAACGCCACTGTATACTCATTACAATTCAATTAAACATATTAACATTATTTCTATCATTTCTGTCTCGAATCTAACTTTCTTGGCTCGCGTTCTGTCAATTAACACCTTAAATATAGCAAACCGTGCTTTCTTCTAAGAAAAATTACACTGCAAGAAAAAATCTATAACAAAACAGAAAATACAAAATAGTGTAGAGTTTTAGTAAAATTATTTATTGCTATGATTCTAATACTGCTAAAACTCCCATTCCTTTGAGGCTACGTGAATAAACTTCCAACATTATCCGCAATACTATGCAACTGTGAGACACGATTTAGTAATGAACGTGGACAGTTCTTAAATACAAGATCACAACTACCATCCGAACGTCCAACGCGCTCTGCATGAAAATATTCATTATCCGAATGCCGTGACAGCCGATCAGCTGATGTGGAGGGACTGTTGAGTACAAAATATATTATAATACATGGTTCGATGGTTCGATTCAAATTTAAACAGACTTACAGTAGTAGTACATGTAAAATTTCTGCATACAGTCCATTCGTATAGTGAAATGGTTCTGCAGCAACTTCACAGATGCTCTTCAGTACACATTCGCGGCCATTTAAACCCAAGCTAGAAGAAAAAAAATATTAACTTGTCATTAGTGGTAATGAGAACAATTCAAAAATTGTGCTCTGAATTCTTTATATAGTTTGGGAAACAAAGAAACAAAGGGAAATAAATACCCCACCTTCCCTCTACCCCACCATCTCCATGCCCCTTTACACTATCACCAATTCTCCTACCCCTCTTCTTCTGTCCCTTCCACCCATTCTACAACCACTCCTTATGCTGCCCCCATTCCTCTGCACCCTTCCCCTACCCCTCCTTACTTTACCAACCCTTTTCCCTGCCCCCTTCGATCCTATTTACATATATATAACATTTCATCCGTCTATCTTAAATGGTACCCAGCGCGTTGCTGTCATTCCCCTGCTGCCGTTACCACTCCTTCCATATGATCCCTTACCCTACCTCCCATTCCCCTACCCCTCTTCCCCTGCCCATCTTCCCCCTGCCCCTCTTTCAATTCTAACCCATTAGCAACACTCATCTTTTCATTCCCCCATTGGCAGCTAGTTTCTAATATTTTGCTCTTCAAGCCGCTGCAAACGCTCTGTACTCGACACTCGCGCCCGTACTTGGGAGGTTCTCAAATTTTGTTCAGCAAGCTGCTGCGAACGTTCGATACTTGACTGCCTTGCACGCGATTACGACGCGTATTCTCTCTAACTTGCAAGACGATTTTCAGTTTCTGATGTAGATTCTCCATTACGATGTATTTTTGATGCCCTCACTTGGGAACTATTACTAGAAAGTTGAGATCTTGATTTTTTGGCATTTTAAAATGATACAAAAACTTTTAAACTTCCTTTGTACTAAAGTATTTGCATAGGTTGCTAGATTTAGTTCTGAAAATAACTTTTGTTTAGTTTTGAAAATAACTTCTTTGTTGGGTTTAATTACCTACTAAACGAAAACTTTTTGTAGATAATGTTGTGTTCTACAAAGTCGTAATAAACTATTTTTAGTTTTAGTAAGGATCCATAATTTTTTTGAAAATATAATATAGCCCATGTCAAACGCTGATAATGTAGCTACCCAACTGTGAAAGAATTTTTCAAATTGGTCCAGTATTTTCGGAGCCTATTGGTATCAAACAATCAAACCTATCCTCTTTATAATATTAGTATAGATATTAACTGTGCATTCTATTAACACCATGAATTGCTTCCCACAGTTTGGCATTCAAACTATTAACTTCTTTACCCCAAATATAACTTACCTATTGCCTAAACCTTCCAGTGCTGCATAGATAGTCCAACGATAATTCGATAATACTGTGGCTTTGTTATTGTGTAACCAATTCTCCGTACTATTCTTAAGTTCATCAGGTTCAACTAGAAAGTTCTCAAATAAAGGCCGCTTGCTCACTTTTCTGCCTTCTAGCTCATATATACTGGGTGTCACTTTCAATGTGAGTGGCAAAAATGTTTTTGTACGTAAGTCCTCCGCCTTTGTCGGTAGTTGATACTCAGCCTTCAAGACATAACCCGTTGTTAGCGCCTCGAAATTGAGATCTTCTAGTGGTATACCAATACCACCAATAAACTGAAAATGTTGAAAATTAAATTAAACAAAATTTCAAATCTATTTTAATTCGTCTTCAACTTACCTGCAATCTTGTAGGTGAAGTAGCCGGATAGATCAGCACTGGTACAAAACGTTTATTGCGTTCCTTACGCGCTGTGGTACAATTTTTTTCTAATAGTAATAAACTAAATACAATTGTGAAGAATGTTTTCATTTTGCTAAGATTTTTATTTTTTATTTTTGCCAGAGTATTTTTATTTGTTTAACCAAATCGTGAAACGTTTCGTTACGTTATCAATTGCCGACTGAATACAAAAAAACGTTCCTACACAAATATTCTTGATTTTAAGAAAAAAAAAAATAATAATCGTATTTTTCTTTACCAATAAATCAAGTTTAAAAAATCCAACGTTCTAAGCAGCTAGAGAAATGTCGAGAGTGTGCGAACGCGTCCATCTGTCCCAGAAACTGTTACAGATTCTACCAATTAACACCTTTGTTCTTCGAATAGCTAGCGAGAGTTCTTAGCTATTTTCAGATTTCTATGAGGTCAACATGAAACTATGCAGAACTTGCTTATACCAGTTCTGCAGTAGGGAAGAGCTGCTTTCGGCCATTCATTCATAAATTTTATACAGGGTGTTTTATGTGCTAGTATGAAAATGTGCACAAAAAGCTTAGAACAGATTTCTGTAAATGTTGTTTAGTTTAGTTCTATAGCATAATATTTCGTAATTAACACTGTTTCTTCTAGGCTTTCTAGAGATCAAGAGTACCCCTAACCAGGTGCTAAGCTGTATTTCAGTTTAACTTGGGATATGATGTCTATCTTTAAAAAAATATATAGTACTGTTAAGGCAGAAGGGGAAACTTTTTGTCTCGTCCTTGCATACAACACAACAAGGGTATTCACGACCGCTTAAAAGTAGAGTTAAATGATAAATGAAGTTTTGTTCATTTATCATTTCTATAGGTCGTGAGTACTCTAAATGTGCATATTCTGTTCTATGTATACGGAAAATAATAAACCGCTTAGCGAAGACTGATATCACAATTCACTCATGATATACTTTGTGAATCCAAACATTTTCCGATTACAAAATAAAACTGAAACCATATGAACCATTAAAAATGTTTGATTTATTAAAATTTAACTAGGTTTATAAATTTATTTATTTATCATGATAACATATTACAGTAAGTAAAGAAATATGCGTATAATCGTGTTATCATGAAATTTAGATTATTACGAAAATTTAGCATGCTATACTCTCTATGTTATGCTAAAGCATGTCCTTATCACCTTGCAATTTTTATGTTATGCGGCAATAATTTGCTGTTGACCACTTTACCAGTTGTTGTAACAAGTATTTTTGTTGACTTGAATGGTCTATGCATAGTATTGTACCTTTCAATTTCACATAATATTTATATGTTGCGATCAGCTGACTTTTACTTATATGTGTTGCCACCTCCCTTAACATAACTTTGAGTTGGCAGCGTTCAACTCATATCACGAACTTGTAAATTCAGCATATAGCAATATCGTGATAAGTATGTGTGATATTTTGATATGTGTCGTATAAACGTAATAATACGACAATAAAAACCTGTACAAAATATAGTGGAAGTTAAAAATATGTTCAATGTATTCCAAGTGTATATATAGGAAGTATTTGTCATAATGTTCAATTTGTAATCCAGCAACCAAAACAAACGAAGAGTTATAACGGAGAGTTATAACGTAAACTCTATGAACTCTAATTACTTAAAGTCCACAAATCGCATGACACTCTTCTCTGCCAATGCTCACAGCTACTAAATATTTTTATATCTTGCATTATTATTATTTTTCGAGGCTATTGTAAAAACAAGTTCAACTAAAATGTGTTTATACTAAAATGACTTTGCTTAGGAATAGCGCCCATGATTATTGGAAGAACGGTACAACTGAACACTCAACAATCCTAAAATGAGAAATAAACCTACTCGGATGTACAGATTATTGTAACTTCAATAAGAGTTTCTATGTTCGCCAGATTGGCAGAAACAGCAACAGGAAATAGCAATAGAAAAATTATTGAAAATCTTCACAGACAGCTCGAAACTGGAAAACAGAGCCGGTGTTGGACTATACATTCCAGAAATGGGTATCAATACCTTCTTTAGACTATCTGATTACTGGAGCGTTTACCAAACGGAAGTCGCTGCCGTCCAGTAGGCAGTGTTTTACCTAGAATCGTCTATGATTAGAGAGAAACAAGTCCATCTATAGTCAGACAGCCTATGGTAGCTATAGAGGTAAACCATTTAGTGAAGTTTGTAATATTTTCTCAGTGGGTTTCAAAAGAAATGGATTCGAAGTCTCAAAGGAGATACATATGGTATCACAACGGGCCGTGTAAGGCATAAATGCTGGGTGAACATTTGGGTGGGTGAACTTACTCGACCGTTCGAACCTAACCTAACCTAAAAGGTCTTCGCAGCTTCCAAAAGCCTTCTTTCGAACAGCTGGCAGTATAAGTAATATCAAATCTTAAGTTTTGTTGTTGCCCTGCTACTGAGTAATTTCTGTTTAACTGAATTTCCTACACCCTGTATTTACGACGGCTGTCTTAAATCTCTATGCCAGTTTTTCAAACTGCAAATCTTTAAACAAGTTGCAGCAATTAGTCAACGCTCGACATTTGCAGCACAATGAACGCCTTTCTACTGTTGTTCCTGCTATTTTGCATCTGCCTAAACGTTTGCCACATAAATCTAATTGAAGGTTTTGTTTTCTTTCCTCGTGGCGGTTCCTTTGGCGTGAGTATGGAAATATATTTATGTCTAAGCATTAATCTTTAAGGCAAGATATATGTATATACCGCAAACCATCCCACTCCAGTATTTAGCTGCTGTAGCTATACCGTTAGATCTGCCCAATCGTAATGTCTATATGGCATTCAATTTTGAATCGAACTATGGATTACCTTCGAATGATTCGTACAATGAATGGATTGATAGAGTAAGTTAACGGTAAATGAAGTGCTGCATCTATATACATACGTAACGATAACTTTTTCTATATAGTGGAATTTGGATCAAAATTTTCTGGGCATTGGTAATAATATAACACCAATCAATGGCAGAAGTGGCGATGAGTTACTGGAAGCGTATACTGATATGTCAACTCCACCACCACGTCTACGCTATACACGCAGCATATTCTACCGCAGTGTGGTCAATTACATGGAGCACTTCGGCATGAATGGCAGCGCTTGTTTGCTGCGCACAATATGCGAGGTCAACTCATATCATTTGGATGTGTCGAATGGTGTACTCGGCAATCTTTTGAAAATATTATTCACGTAATTCCATTTTTTTGTTTTAATTATACTATGGGGAATACTAATCTAACTCTTTCTCTACACAATAGATCTACAACATCCGTGCCCGAGTCGGAAATCGTATTGAATGGCGAGGCACTCTATGCAGCGGAACTTGGTGAAGATTGTGCATCTACATATGCAACATGGTGTCCACATGGAATAGTCGATATGATAAGCACAATTTTGTAAAGAGCGTTTTTTTTTTTTTTCTTTTTAATTCCGCACAAATTTTTAATTGCTAATATTTGTATGGCGCGGAACAAAAAAAGCAAATACAATTTGTAAATAAAAGGATTTTATTGCTGCTGTTTGCAAAACAAAAAACCCACTAAGCTGCCGCAATTTTAAATTGTTCTGCAAAGTAGGTAGGTTGTACAGGACAGGCAAGGATTCTTTTCAAATCTTTTCACTTATGCGAGTAGTACTTAAAGCGCTTAAGACGCCTTACAAACTCTTCAAACAATGTACTCTACACTCTAATACTTCATGTCATTCTCAAGTTGATATACGAGTACTCACATACATACATGTGTAGAAGTTTTCTATAGGCTGTGTTTGTACTTATTGCTGGGATTTAAACATATCTCTATAGAAAGCCTCTATATGAATGGACAGCCGATTGTATATGGAACCAATTTAAAGCAATACGAGAAGAAATGCATGAAGTCAGTGAATGCGAAAGTGTAATACTCTTCAACAAGCATACTTCGCCGTCAATGTCAATCAAAATTCGGAGTCTCTAGCATAGATGAACGAGAAGTTATACACACCAGCTGGATCATAGGTTAGATGTTGGCTGTATTTGCGGTGTAGATCTGAACCAATGGTGAACATTTTTTGGGATTTTCCATTTGGAGTCTCTAGTTTTTATTAGAATGTAGAAAATCATGTCGGATCTTTATCGGTACCAGAGAATAGTATGGAGACTAAATGCTTTAGGGTTTGAAATGTGTATATTTTATGGAGATTAAGAACATTCATATCAAATTGGAAGAAAAATTTGGTAGAAGAAAGTTGTCCATATGAAGACTTCTTTTGGGATCATAGAATTGACTCTGATCTATATGCTTTACAAGTTCGATCTGTACTAATAATGATTGCTATTGTTCTCACTCATAACAAATTTTGAGTCTATTAGCGAATGAGAAAAAAATTTCCATTGCAAATACGTTTATCAGAACCATTGGTTATTGTAGAGCAATATCGAGTAGGACTCGGACTGCTGAACTTATGTTGTATACGAGTATATTATGGGGAATGGATAAGAACTAAATTTGCCTTTAGAAAAACAGCTTTCTTGCTGAAAGGTTTGTAAAGGTCTTACAAGCTTTGGCAGTGCGATCAGAACTAATGGTAATAATGGCAATATAAATTGAGGTCAATATACAAACTGGACTGGAACCCTATCATTTTACAATTATGGGGAAGATTTTACATACTTCACTAAATTTTTTACCTCTTGCTTAATAGTTTCAGATGTGTCATTTAGGAAGTAGTCCCCCAGGTACCTGATTCGTCTCTTGTACAATCCGGGAAAATGACGGATTCGAGATCCTCGCAGTTATCAATGCTTTTACACAAGGTGGATACTGTTATGTGCAGCCATCTTGTTAAGAGATTTACGGCAGTCAGTGATGGTTCTTGACCAATTTACACAGGAGTCCAGCACTTTTAATGCTGCTTAGCTGTCTGAGTATAGGTGGACTTGTTTTCCTCGAATCCTAAACCTGGATGGCAGCGACTTCCTCTAAAAAAGATATTGATAACAATTTTTGTGAAGTACACCCCACCACCGACTCTATTTTCCAGCCGTCTATAAATATACTCAATGATGCCTAGGAGGGAGCTTTCAATTTGTGTTAGAAGGGTATGCAATGTATGATAGCATATCATAGCATATTAGATTTGAGTTGCATATGACTTTACCTAAGTGTTGTGATATAAGTAACAAAGAATTGCTTCATATACCGTCAGTGACTGACGATAGGCACGCTGCAGAGTCCGAAACACGTGTCTTACTTGCTAAAATAAAATTTTTTTGCAACAAAATGTTTGTTCTTTTCGTATTGAGAAAATATATCTCAATGTATTGACCTCGAATTAGCCAAAAAAAACGACTATAAGTACTAATGTTGAATATTTTTATATTAATTAAAAATTCGATTCATATTAAAGTTTGTAGAGTCTAGACGCTTATCTGCAACCTGTGTTTATTTTTATGCTATAGTGATCCTATCTAGCTTAGTTCAATAACTCCAAAACTAATTAAATTACACACATAGAAACAGACAGACCTGCTTGACTAGATCAACTTGTACTAATGACAAAATCAAGAATATATACGCATATAGGTACTACAAATCCTGTTTCAATACTTCACAACCTTTCCAACAAACTGATCATACCATGCTCACATTATATTGCGAAGCGTATAAACGAAAAGGATAAAAGTTTTTACGCTGTTTTTGGCAGCTCAGTGATCGCTCTTTCCGCTGCATTCTTTGTATGGATTGTTCTAAAGCCACACTTTCTGAAAGAAGCGCCTTGAATTTTCTTTTGTTCGTTCTGCGCTCTGCCAAAAATCTTCATTTTTCTTTCATCAATGTCAAAGCAATTTTTTGTTTGTTTGAGGCTTGTAGAGTTCTTTACAAACAATGAAGAGTTTGGGTTTTTGAAGTTTTGTTGAGAATTTTTTTTTTCTTTTATTTTCTAAATATTTTTGTACAATTGATTTGATTTGCCGCCTTAAACGTGTTTTATTCATTTCTTCTGGCTGGTCTTCTTGGATTTATATATGCTAAAACTTCGCTTAGTTGGTTCGATTCTGTCGTGATTGAGGAGTGGTGTGAGAATTACGCCTTCTTTGATTTTTCTGGCATACCATTGCATAATATAATTAGAAGACAAATGCTATTCTTTGAGTACAAAGCGAAGTAAGGAGCAGCTACTTAGACAAGCTATGCTTTGAATCGAGTCTTGAAGATCGTTGAAATTAACTGAAATACTCTAAATTCTTTTTGTGTCTTAGATTTGTGCAGCTAGTTTCTTTAAGTTTTACAAATTAGTCCAAAATTAAAAACATAAAAAAAAAACGATCGTTATTGAATGGAGGTCTATCCGTCTATTCCTCAGTTCGTCTGTCTATATGTCGTTCTGCATTTTTTAAACTCAATTATAAATTAAGCATTCATTTGAGCAAATTTGCACAAAATCCCAGGTTGGGTTCAATAAATAACGCGAGTAATTCAGTTTTGACATTCTAGTCTATTACACAAGTAGGTTTTTGACCTTCGTAAATACGAAACGGAAGAACTGCAAGCAGCCGAAACTGACAAAGTTACGAAGATTTTAAGATATGGGAGAATACTTACTTACTTACTTAGGTGGATCTACAACCGTCTATCGGTCAAGGCTGCACATAGGAAAGAGCACCATTCGGTGAGGTTTAGTCGGCGCCAGTCGCTGGCAATCCGGAGCTTCTTCAGGCCATCATAGACTTGATCTTGCCATCTTAAGCTCGGACGTCCTCTCTGACGCCGTCCACCAATTAAGTTCAGATTTCGGTCGTAAACCTTTAGTGCTGAGGCTGCGGGTTTTATCCGGATGAGGTGACCATTGACCAGCCCAGTGCAGCCGCTGGAATTTAATGCGCTGGACTATGTCAACCTCATCATACAGCTCATACAGCTCATGGTTCATACGGGTCCTAAACTCGACGCCAACTCTAAGGGTACCAAAAATCCTACAAAAAAACTTTCTCTCGAACTCTTCTAAAGACGCCGTATCCGTTGATCCGTCAGTGTACATGCTTCTGCGCCATACAGCAGGACCGGGATTATCAGTGTCTTATAGATTTTTATTTTCGTAGTTCGAGAGAGGGCTCTACTTCTAATTTGCTTGATGAGTACAAAGTAGCAGCGATTAACAAGCGTGATTCTTTATCGATATGGGAGAATAGTTTTACGAAATTCGACGTCACACAGTTCTAGAGCTTCTACAATGGATTTTGGCTGCTCATTTGCTGAAATAATTGCACAAAATCTTCTCCACATCTTCAGAGAGACGAGCGGAGTCGATCTAGCTATGTCTGTCTGTCCGTCTGTCTGGATATTGTTGCGCATTTCTTAGGGCATCAATTTTAAAGATATCTGGTATTTTTATTGCACTTTAATACAGTATCAAAATTTATATGCCACGCCCACTTTTTAGATAACCCCATACAAATCACCATCCCACTTTCAACATTTTGTATGAAAATTTGTTTTATTGCTGTTAATATCACCTTAAAAATTGACAAATGGTGGCTTCTTATGAAGGGACTCTTTACATATATATCAATGGATGTGTTCCCCCCATTTTTTGAGATAGTGCCCATTGAAACCATTTGCCCACTTTTGTTATTTTGTATGAACATTTGTGTATTGCTCTCAATATTACCTTAAAAATTGGCATAGTGGCTCCTTATGAACGGGACTCGTCACATATATATGCGATACTCCCACTTTTGAGGTAGCACCAATACAAACCACCAGCCCACTTTTGCTTTTTAGTATGGAAAACGTTTTTATTGCAGTCAATAGCGACGTGAAATTTGACATGACGGCTTCTTATGGACGGATGCTTCACATAAACATCAAGGGGCGTGTCACGCCAACTTTTAGGGGTAGCCCACATGTACAGTATATAGCATATATAAATATCATCTTAAATTAAATATAGTGGCTGCTTATGGACGAACTCCATACACTAAATTTGATTTTGAAAACATACAACTAGCACGAGAGAAAATTGAGAACATTGGTGTCAGGTATCCATTGTTATTATAAATCCGCAACTTAAACACACAAATATTAAAACTACAATAATCCAGATCTTTGTAATCCAGAGCTTTACAAAATAAGTCTAGTAATAAATGCTTACGTAGTGGTAAGCAACACCGGAAGAATTTTTTAAAGCTGACTAGCCTAAAACTAGCAACAAAATAAAATTTTAAACCATTAAACTGAAACATAAACAGATTATGCCTCAATACAGAATATTTAAACCAAAACGTTGCAAAAATCTCAGTTCTAATCTAGATCTTCTGAAGCAAAGAAACAAACCCAAACAAATACCATACAGATTGTAGGCTAAACCAACAATATTTGCAGCAAATAGTCAATTCATGCAACCATGTAAACTGTGAGGTCAACAAAATCACTGCGGCAACATTTCTGTGAAGGGATTAAATTTGGTTTAGAAGATTTCGCAATCTTCAAAGTAACAACTTCATTTTGTTGTAATCTTTCAACGAATTTAGCTGTAGGCGTTCATAACAAAATGTCCATGAACAAAGATCCTTTTATGTGCTCAAACTGTTAAAATCGCTTGGAAAATAGCTCAAAGTCTGACGCAACGACTCACCTGAGTGAACTCGTGGAAAATCATTATAACAAACTAGATTTCTGAACTTCCATTTTTTCATACTGGGCGGGTTTTCTACAGCAGCAGCAGCAGCAGCAGCAGATCCGCCAGCAAACCATCAATCATTTTTTGTCTAATGTCAGCTTTTATAAAGTTTGCTTTAGCAGCTCCTCCATCTTCATTTTTATTTTTTCATATTTTCTTATATTTTTTATGACAATACGCCATGACTTTAATAAGATTTTCATAATTTGATGCGCTTGTGCATATTTTGAGTCAATTAATGTCAAAAAGTAGTTTTGCACCAATGATGACGACGACGACTAAAGCGACGTCGACAAGCGGCAATCGATCAAATTATGAAAAAAATTATGGTAAATGAATTATGGATAAACTCTGGAAACTCAAATAAAATAGATGTGCATTAAAAATGCAATGAAATTTGCGTGGCAGTGTAGAGAGTTATGAATATGAATGATGTTGTGCTTCGTAGTACCAATGCTGATGATGGGCAGCATTTGATAAGAAAAAATGACAAGAAAGAATGCTGCAGTTGAATGTGCTCGACTTCGAGAAACCCTTCCATCTATAAACCATATATTTGTAATCTGGAACTATGTGGTTTATTTTAAAAGAACCGCATTTTAATTTGTAATGTGGAAGAATTTGTTGCACATGAAATGATTAGAAAGAATTGAATTTAAGTTGGATCGAGAGAATTTGGATCGCGAACTTAATAATGAATTTGTAAGAACTATTTGTGTATTATAAGTGCTATTAAGTTTTATAAGTGTATGTGTGGAAGCTGCATCTTACATTTGTGAAATTTCTTTTAGGAAAGAGTCTCCATACCACATTTCAAACAAATATTTCAAAGATTGACGGAGGAAAGGCTCTGACAAACTCACAGACAGACGGACATTTCTATAGCGACTTGACGTTTTATGCTGAAAAAGAATGTACATATATAATTTGTGGTGTCTGCCACGCTTCCTTCTGCCTGTTACATACATTTCCACACAACTAATATACCCTTTTACGCTATGTGTATAGCGTATAAACAATTAGCAAGCAAAGCGTTGCAGTTGAAGGAAAAACTTGTATTAGGTAAAAAATGTATTAAAAAAAACGACAACGAAAAGAAAAGGTGCATTTTATTTTCTAAATTTGCATAATTTTTGTAATATTTGATTAAAGTTAGTCAGTCGAGTGTTGATGGACGATAACAAGCTAGCGATAACAATGGATGACTGATGGAGAGATGGGCATACTGTAAGAACTCGAGTGTGGGAATATTTTTTTTTTTTAATAAATGGGCTTTAATAATTAATTTGTTAACAAATGCTCTATTTAGAGTCTTACAGAAGGGAGAGCGGAGAAGTTATAGACGGAATTTATCGGTTTTTTTTCGGAGCGTATGTCAAAAACATAAATTTTGTCCAATGATGTCTCCTTGCATTTTATTGGCTTGCCCGTACTCATGCGCTTCAATTTATGCTAAACTCAAGACTTGATTCGAATACAAACAGAAAAGAACGCTGCAGTTGGCAGTGTTCGACTTCGAGGTACCCTGTACTTTGTGTGAGGCTTGTTATTTCAACCATAGATTTGTAAGGTGTCTATATTCCGATCTGTAATATTTTATTAAAATTGCTGTAAGATATACAAAATTTGACATTAATGGCATATTTAACAAAAAAAAAAGAAATTTTCAACCAAAAACTGAAAAATGGGTGCACTTTTGTATGGGATCTACACCTTATAGTGGCTCCATCGTGAACTTTTATCTAGATCTGATATTAGAATTAGAATGCCTCGGCTGTGGGAAGCAGGAAACTTAGAGGATCACCCTTCAAATACCCAGGAGAATTCTGGTGAATATTACCTCCCAATTCTTGCTTACATCATTCGAAGTCCCATTTACATTAAGAACTGATTGAGAAAAACTTGGAAAAGTACAAATGGCATTTCCACACAGCTGCATGTTGGAGTATGATTTAGAAGCAGAGTGTTCTTGAGGTGCATCGCAGATTTCTAGCGAAGATTCTTACTCCTATGAAAGTTGTACGCCCTTCACTGTAAGGGAACTACTAGAAAAAAACACTTTACACATTACATTTTTCTCTGACAGTTACGCTGTTGTGCAACTGCTGTCGTCAGACGTTATTCACTTAAAATTATTGCACGATCCTCATAAATCATGTGAGAATCTTGCAATCCTAAAACGGATGCAAGCAACTGGAAAGCTATTAGCAACAGTAGTAGACAGCCCAATTAGATCTTTACATGAAGGGATCTATAAATATTATTAAGGCCCTGTTCCAAGGATCATACATATATGTATCAAAGATTCAAAACTTCACTTCTAGTTGAAATTTCTTTACTTTTGTAAAATTTTAGGTACTATTTTCAATTCAATATGATAACTTGAGGTTTGCTATGGAAGAACAGACCTGAAATATGCAGACAAATATGACAATGCTAACAGGACTCTTTGCAATTGAAACTCATTACCAAAAACTTCTTACAAAGAGAAAACAAAGTTGAAATAATGGAACGATTTCTGGACAAATGACCAGCAAAATTCATTAAATCAATTGCACAACCCGCTTCCCAACATTTAAGTAACACAGTATCTTAGACCAAAAGATAAAAATTTACTCCAATATCCTTAAAAATTCCAGATATTCTGGAAAATTCAACTTCTTCAATGCACTTTTCTCTACCTCTCCCCCCTCCCCTTAGAAATCCTTCCTAAACAAATTTTAAAACAAAAAAAGAAATTTGACTGGTGAAAACTGACCCGGACACCATATTTTCTTGGTACTCCATCGAACGATGGAGTACAGAGTTAGGTCTTAATTTTCAGTTAATTGAGGCAGAATCTTCTCAGTTTCATTGACGAAACTAATAATATACCTTGTCTACGCGTTTGAAAGCTTTTCAAGTATCTGACTCTGAATCTTCTTTGACTCCTTACTAAAACGAAGAATATCTTTTGTAGAATCATTTGGATTCTTTTTCAGATATTTGTCTTTCACTCTGTGCAAGGCTGTACATACACAAAGTAAGTGTGCAAGTGGTCTCATCGCCTCATCTTGGCAGATTCTGCACTATATCTCCGATAAGAGGCACGTTTTATTAAGTTGGTGAACAGTCGGTGGTAAGCAGTCAGATAACCCATTAGCAACCTTAAGTTAGCTCGGCTGAGATGCACGCACGTTTCGAGCTAGTGCGGGCATGCAATATTTTTTTGCTTGACAAAGCCAAAAGTATCTCCATTTCGGTTTGATAAGTTTTATCAAGAAGTGTTTAACTATTTTGTTTTAGAACAATATTTTTCGAAATCTTTTTAACTTTTAAGCGTGCTACTGGCATACATTAACTAAATATACATCAATTCCTTACTGCTTAGAGCGCGTTTCTCTCTTTATAAACTATCTAAATGCAAAATCTCTGAGCAACCAAAGTGTTTTCTGCATAATTCAATATAATTTTGCAAAAACCGACACTTAAAGAGCACATACCACCAGCAGCACTGCTAACACTTATCTAAAATATAAAATCTAAATACACTGCTGCACTTACTTCCTTTCAATTGTGGCTAGCCGCGTATATCCTTCGACAGCCTTTGCGAAATTACCACAAGAAGATACAAGTAGAGGGTCGTAGATATAAAAATAAAAAAAGTCTCATATAACATTCGTTAGTTCATACGTTCAATCGGAAGTAGGAGTATATGTTGTGGTTGATTCATGCCGCAGGTCTACCTTTGAGTCCTTTTGGCCTCACTAGCGGATGCTGTAAGGTGATATATTGATGCGCTGCCTCAATTTTGCGCTATAAAATGCGGTTTGGCGTTTAATTTCCACTGAGTTTTGCTGTTGCTGCTGCTGCTGTTTCTTTTGCTTTTGTGTTGATTGGCATTTTGAGTAAACAGATACGGAAATGCATTTAGATTTTTAGCTGTATCTGCATCTGTATGTAGTCCTGAAATTTGAGTATTTCACACAGGTGTGCTTCTGTATATTTAGGTTAGGTCTAACGGGGCAGGTTTTGTTTGATTGGTAAAGTGTTTTTGAGCATCTCCGATTTCTATTTGAATATGTACATTTAAGCTGAGATCTAATGGCAATCAAACATGTACCATATACATGTACATATGCGTGGTTTTAGATAGTCTTTATAAATTTCAGGCAGCTATTTTATCAAAAAGTACCAGGAAATTGTTCATAAAACGAAAACTGTTTGATTATTCTTTGATAATTATATTGTCTCCTGCAAAATAAATTCACATTAGATGAAATATACATTTTCCAATGCTTCTTCCAATCTTCGAAACAATCTTCATACGCAGATTTTTGAAAAACTTTCTAACTTTTTTTGGACGTCAGTGGAAGAGTTGAATAGTCGTCCAGAACGTTGCAAATCATCAACCACAGTGCAGCCCGATTTGAACGGCATAGTCGTCCACTCTCCATAGGCTTACTATAAAATATTATTGCTTCACACATGATATTCTCATGGCAACACACAATTTTTAACAAACTTCGCAAAAAATAAAAACTTCAAACATCGCAAAACTCACCAAAAACTAACTTCTACACCTAATTATTACGCATGGCCCATCTGACAGTTGTATCAACTTCGAGAAAAGCTTTCTTTCACAATAACTCAAGCGATTTTTATTAAAATGGCAAATTCCGGGTATTTTTTGATCAGAAGATGTGTACATTTACCTCAGTTTGGATAACTCCATTTTAAGGTTTGGCTTCAACGGTTGTCCTTTGGCTTTTAGGCTGTTTAGAATATGTTTTGCGGTACGCTGTCAAATCAAATGTTGGCACATGTTCCACTACCTTCATATCTACCCATCTTGTTAGTCTTAACTGACAAATGCGTGCATTAATGGCAGCACGAAAACCGCAGTATAATCGACGCCAAACTGACTTCCTTCCGTGTGTACTACACCTAAAAGATAGTACAAACATATATATATATATATATATATATATATATATATATATATATATATATATATATATATATATATATATATATATATATATATATATATATATATATATATATATATATATATATATATATATATATATATATATATATCTAAGATACATATCGCATATGTTAAAAAGCTCCTTCTTGCTATTTTTTTTTTTTCTGTTTTTGACAGCATGAAGTCTTCGCATTTGGGGGCGGCACTGTCGCGTTTTGTGTCAAAGTTGGGTGTGTTGCGGTTTCGCGATTTATTTAAGGGGCACATTCTTGTCTAGATGCTTCCTGTATGTGTATATTAGACATGTTTGTATATCCTGCATGTTTGCGTGTGTGAAGTTACATTTAAATAAACCAAATTTTTGTGTGATTTTTTTGTTCCTTGCATTTGCTTTCTGGATGCGTCTGCCTGTCACTTGTCTATAATGTTGGTTATCCTTTTTGCTATAAACACACCTACATACTATACATATAATAAGTGTATATAATTTTTCACTTGTCTGTGCATATCCATACATACCCTTGTTTCAATGTGTCTTATCTAAACTTGTTACTATACCCTACATTTATAGTTTGTATGAGGTTTTTTTGCTTTTAAATTTATTTTGTAAGTAATGTCCTAATATAATTTTTTTGGTAAATTTCTAGGATTTACTGTGAAAAAAATGGTTCCAAATTTAATTACTCTCCATCGCTAACCACAACTTTTTCACATCTTTCGTGCAGTGTACAGGTTCCACGTCGATAGAACGACGCATCTTGAGGTTCTATACTTGAAACAACCCAATTTTTGTGTTCATCGTAATGTGGGAAGTTCTTGTCAGCCAGGCCAAGAGTCAACGATCTGAATGGCTGGTATTCAGAAGAAACAATGTCTGGAGAATACGGCGGTTGAAGTAGAATCTTCCATTTTAGTGTTTCCAAGTACGTTTTTAACACTTGTGCAACATGAGAATGAGAATTGTCGTGCTACAAAATTACTTTGTCGTGCTTCCAACTTCCTTCCTAAATGATGTGAAATGATCTGGTGATTAGCTCCCAATGTGAGTCCATATTGAGTTTGACATGAATCTTCCACCCGTCGTGTTATACTATAGCATGTACAATACATCAAATGCTAAGTATGCACAGCGCTGAACACAATTCTCAATTTATCTTATCTTACAAGTAAATATTATCTTTTGAGTAGACAGAAATGCATCTTGATGTGGCCTCTCATCAAGCAACTGATTTCAGTGTTTATAGGACGAATAATTCAGCCAACTCCTAATATGTTTCTTGTATCCTGTTCTTTAATTTCTTTAATCGATTCAACTTGAATTGAACAATTTGTCTCCGATATGCATATTTTATCAATAGATGACGCAGTAACTTATACGTTAGAGATCGCAACCAAAGCCATCTAGCGATACGTAGCGCCATCTAGTAATTATTCCTATTTCAAATAGAATTTAAAGAAAATGACATTTTAAAGCATAAAGCGTCTGCAAGAGAAAATTGGCAGGGTATGTGAACTTCAATGTAGTAAACTCAATATTCTTACTTGTTTTAACGAAGGATAGTCCTATAGGGTTGTTCCCAGACTAGTTAGACTGATGAAAAAACGGCTGAAACCATTGCTTTTTTGTTCTTTAGTAGTTCCAGATATTTTCCGCTTCAAACCGTGAACTGTTTGATCCCAGACACCTAGAAAAAAATTACTTATTTTAATAACTTTTCTCATTTGGAATAGGTATGTCGAGCTTCATATCGCCTTGATTTGATTTGAAGTCTATTGAGCATAGGTTAGTTTAAGTCACTACGGCTGATCCCTTGAAAGAGATCACATATAGACTAATATGGTCCATAGTCAGGCCAATGATGGTGGTCGTTAAGAATTTGTTAAAGTCCGTCGAATGTATGGCGAACGTAAATCTATCGATATATTTATCTATCTATTTATCTATCTATTTATCTATCTATTTATCTATCTATATATCTCTATTTATCTACCTATCTATTTATTCTATCTATCTATCTATCTATCTATCTATCTATCTATCTATCTATCTATCTATCTATCTATCTATCTATCTATCTATCTATCTATCTATCTATCTATCTATCTATCTATCTATCTATCTATCTATCTATCTATCTATCTATCTATCTATCTATCTATCTATCTATCTATCTATCTATCTATCTATCTATCTATCTATCTATCTATCTATCTATCTATCTATCTATCTATCTATCTATCTATCTATCTATCTATCTATCTATCTGTCTATCTATCTATCTATCTACGAGATTTACCTATCCATATATATATTATCTATCCATCTATCTATCTATATATCTATCAATCTACCATGTAGTAGATAATATTTCCATCTAGTTTTAGTAAACATATATAAGTTTTAGCTAGCTCAAGGTCATTTTCCATATAGTGAAATAATTTTTGGCATATTTTTTCTCAATATGTGGCATAACAACCACTTTTAATTACACAGAAAAATATTTAGCCGATTAAATACGTGTTTCGAACTTAGCCACAAGTTCTCATCAGTATGCAAAATGTCGCTACTCATATCATGCTACGCAGGAAAGACGCACTGTGTATCATAAGTATTGCTATATATCCAATGACAAACACGTTCACCTTTCCAAGCATACTATAAGGTGTGGCGCAAAAGAGACAGGACTTTTTAAAAATGTCTGTTTCTGGTGGCGCCACCTATTGGTAGGTAGATGCGTTGGAAAGGTACATCCTTCACTGACATCATATAAAAATTTTATGACAATCGGACCACTATAAGTGAAGTTATCACAATCCTGTCTCAATGTCCTCATAGCGGTGTCCTTTCATTGACAAATGAAGTTTTCCAAATAGATAAAAGTCACACGGAGCCAAATCAGGCGAGTACGGTGAATGGTTGCTGGTTAATATGCCATTTTTGGTGAGAAAATCGGTGATAAGTGTCGACCGATGAGACGGCGCATTATCGCCTTTTTGGTCGTCAGTGAATTTGTGCGGAACAAACTGTTTTTGCAATGTTTCACAATATAAAATGATACCATATATAGGGTCTAAAAGTTGTTATAAAACTAAACTAACGATCATTTATTACCCATACAACCTTTTTTTCATTCTGCTCCATCTGTCCATGTTTCAGCTGCCCACATATCTTCAGATATATATTTTTTTTCACAAATTTTTTTTTTTTTTTTTTGTTTTGCGTGCTTTATGTTGATAAATTTGACTAGATTATTATCCAGTAGTGTGTCTATCTTTCGGGTAATTAGTTTCTGCAGCATGTATAAACAAAATGTAAGTATATACCAAGCTGATAAGATGAGCTTGTTTACGTACAAGTTTGGGCATTTGTTCATTCATACTTACGAGTACGAGTATAAAGCTTCATTCATGCCCATTCACATATGTATATAATTGTAGAATATCACTATACAGAGTAGCTGTCTTGTTATTTTATATCTAAACACAACATACGAGTATGTATGCATATGTATGTATCTTGTATAACGCAAATTTTGGCATATTTATGTTGGCGTCAGAAAAACATTTGCTACATTTTTATTTATGATACAGCGGAGTATATGTTTTTCCATGTTTTCAATGTCGAGAAAATCTTTTGCATGTGATTTATTGTCGACAGCTTAAATGTAACGCTTGAATTTTGTTTTGGATTTTATATTTTTAGAGCATTTAAAGTTTAAATTTTGATATTTGGTACTGCAAGCAATTAAAATGTCAAGAGACGCCTTCAGGTGCTTAGTATCTGCATAGTATGAACTTCCGTGCCACGCCCCCTTACTGCTTTTGTTAAATCACATGAGATACAAAACAAATTGATTTTTAATTAGTTGCAGTTTGCATAGCAGCGTTGATTTACTTAAATTGAAAACATGCCGCTGCAAGCGCAAACATATTCCAAGTAAGTATCTGACAGATACTTTTTGTACATAGCAGTGTACAAGACACACAGCTGCACACACGTTGTGAACTGTGCTGAAAGTATAAGATTACAAAAACGCATTCGGTTCAAATTGTGCTGTGGCAGCACTTGAGTGGTTTGCCTTCATATAGAAATAATGTATATGCATAAATTATAATGAAAAAGTGCATTCTTAAATACAAAATCATATGACAGTTTTAGTGCGTAGAGAGGCGTACTTGTGACTTGTTTTTACCAACTGCGGTTTGCCTCTAAAATTCGTTTTTTTTTTCCACACAATGGTGGTATCATGTGCATGGATGCAGGATATGTGACATATGTCAACAACTGATCCTGATGCTGTTTGCGCCTACGCACCACATGATGACATTTGTGCGCATTTGTGTTATAAATCAAGAGTCAACAGATATATTACATGCATCTACGACTGCAATTGACTTCACATTGCCAAAGTAGTTCAATTTCATAGACAGTAGTTTGAGTGGGCGTGTGTAACTTGTCATTGAGCAGGCTAATTTGTATCTATATACATACAAATATCGAGAAGTTAAACTAAGTAGCAGTTCATTTAAACATTGAAAAACTGTGCTAGTTACTACTACTATATAATAAAGGGTTTTTCAATAAGGAAGTAACAATTTTGTATTCATATAAAATACAAAAACGATAATGCGTAGCGTAAGAGCAACAGCACCTCACACAGCAAAATGCTGCTAGATACATAAGCTGCCGAGCTGCAAAAGAATCCAAGCCGAGTGGGGAACCACAGCCATAACAAGCGAGACATATGCAGGCATTACCGCTATTACGGAACCTAGTAATAAACGAACTACTTACGAAATTTCGCTGGAAAGCTGCCAAAATAACTGCATAATTATCATGGGCAAATGTCCATTGACTCTCAGCTCAGAGCTACTTGCATGGGCCACAGAAGCCGGACTCAATATCAATGCGGTTAAGATGCATCCCATTCGCTTTACTAAGAGACACAAGGTGCCGCAATGGTTCCCACCCCAAAATAAGCGGAACACTGTTTATAACTAAAAACAGCGTAAAATACATTGAAATAGTATGGGACAGCGAGCTGACCTGGAGACTCAATGTGAAAGAAAAGATGTAAAAAGTATCAAATGCGCTCTATGCATCGCATAGCATGCTGAGCAGCACATTAAGTACTGGATCTTCATTTTATAATATACTATTTCATGGAGTTCTTGTATGGTGGCAGGCCTTGAAGAAGTCCACATACCTAAAGCTTATGGAGAAGACCCAATGGTAGGCATAAGTCTGTATCACGAAAACTTTCAAGTTCACCGCCAGATGAACACTGGAAATGATGCTACGAGTCTCAGAAGTCGCACAGAAGTCCGTTCAAACAATTAAAAATCGTAAAGAACTTTAAAAGCTATTAAACAACCTTCATCATCGGCCTCATTATGGATCATACTGGTCTATGTGTGAACTCTATCAATGAGTCAGCTGGCGTAACTTAACCTAAAGATTTAAAATGTCATTTTCTGCTCTGTGACTACAACGACAAACCGCTGCTACTTTTGCTGGGGACATTTAACAATTACAATGGAATGTGTCATTTAGAAATGAAGTACACATTTTAGAATACTTCAAAAACAAGTGGCTTGGATTGGAATATAAATTCGGAATGGAAAATTACTTAGAATTTTACAAAAAAAAATTGAGATTGTCAATTCAAAAAGTATCAAACATTGCCATTAGAGACGTGGTTCGAGAATATTTCCACAGAAGAATGGGCTGTCCATTCAATTGAAGTACTTATGTGTATGTTTATAAAATATGTTTAATTTATAACATAAAATGTGATATTCATTTGTCATTTGCAAAAACCAGTTCACTATTTTTAATCAATTGGGGGGGGGGGGGGAATACCACTATTATTTCTAAGAAGTTTTTATTATAAATATTCAATCCACTAACATTAGTGCAAAATTCTAGCAATGAACTATTGATAGGTGCGATCACCGGTTGAAATCATTTAATAATAAAAACAATAAAAACCAAAAGAAATAAAGAAAGAAAAGATATAGCATTAGTATTAATCCTATTGTGGCGCCCACTTAACGAAAAACTTGTAAAAGCAACTTGCGAATTATAAGTGATTTTTAGTTTTAAGAGTATTTTAAATAAATAAATAAAGATCAATTTGAGCGAAAATTATCCTCAAAAAAAAAAAAAAATGGTACGATATAATTTATGTTTACTTATGTATATATAAATTATATTATTGGAAGCACTTTACATATCACTGATGTAAAGTGCAAACAATTATACCTAAAACAGATATTCCAACATATAACGATAAGCGAACACCATTGACCGTAACATGGCAATCAATTTCATCGATGAGAAAATATGGTTCAGACATGAAATTCACAGCACACGTTCACTTTTTGTGGATGCAGTGGAGACTCATGTGAAGCACAGATTGGTCTGTTGCTGTCGAATATCCCAAAGCCATTACGCGAAGAAGATTTTTCGATGATATTCACAATTTTTTCAAACTTTTTCAGAAGTTTCGGCGCTTCAAATGATACATAGTTCTTGAGTTAGTTAGAGTTTGTATGGCTGTATGGCAAGATTTTTTTAACAAAATTCCGCATAATGTGGATTTAGAGATTACCAATTGCTGTGAACGGCGTGGCATCGACAGTTTTCGCTCATTTTGAACTGAAGCACTTACGAATGCGACACTTTCGCTACTTCGATCGGTGCATGGTCTCATTGAGGCACGGAAACATCCAATAATGAATATGTTTACACAAACTTGTGCACTATAGTACGCACAGTCTATCTATTGGAACGATTATTACGATCGAAAATTGGAGTAAGTACTCTTTAAAGTTGCAAACACTGACTCAGAATTTCGGATGGGATGTAAGATTTTTGTTTTTCATTAGTATTGTGGAAATTGATTCTAATATGTAACGGAGTGTTGGATTGTGGGCGTGGTAGGAGTTGTGTGGCGTGGCATCTAAAAAGTTTAATATAAGACAGCTGCGTATGGTCAAGGATAATCTCTTTGGGTACAGCTTATAACAAAAAATGTTCATACAAAAACTTTCAAATGGGGGCCTGGTATGTAAGAGGGCTATCCCTTAAGTTGTCAGAAGATGGAAATGAAGAGTCTAAATATACTAACTTGAAGTCTCTATCTAAAACAAACTGCCCGACGGAGAGGTCTAGATCAAGTCGTCTTCCGAAGCGGTTCGAAATAATATATACACATTATGTGAAATCCCAAGCCTCCTTCTGTCTACTACTATATAAAAATTTTACCAATGTCACAACGTATTATCACTCGAAATTTATGCCTAAAATTTAGGTCCTTTCCAAATTTTATTTTCAGCTATATTTTTGTAAGTAGTAATTGTACAACACCATCTAAGAACACATTTGAAAGTAATTTAAAACAGATTTGCAAGGACGTATTTCATGTTGGGCATATTGGGCCGTTTGGTCAGTATACTAGCTGTGCCGGATTTTAGTTTTTCGCGCTAAAAATTCGCCATTTTGAAAAAAGTTGTGGAAGAAAAGTTTCTTAGTTTTTTGTGTACCTAAATTCTGTATGAAATAATGTAGCTTTTCTAAAGGACTCAAACAAAATTTTTAAATAACTCGTCAAAATTTCACAACTTTTGAACAAGTCGGCCGAATTTCTTGATCTTAAGCTCGTTGGACTCGTCTCGGTGTGAAGAATAAATAAAATATAACGATTATCTAATATAACGACACATCTTGAGTTGGCGTATTTTCAACATACTACATTTCGGACTGGGATCATTCGATTTTATATGTGTTAACAATTTCTGCATGACCTTTTTATTGTTCTATATCATGTATCGATCGGACCGATCGGATCGATCGGATCAGTAAAAACTTCGCTATTACGCTGAGTAGGGCTACCGTTCTTATTGATGATCTCCAAACGTTGCACATTCGTGAAGTTCACCATTTTATAAATGTAAATTTTTATGGACATTTTGATGTTGACAGATGCTGGAAACATTTAAGAGTGCATTAGTATTAATCCTATTGAAGAACCCTTTACATTTATTGAGAAGTTAAGCTAGTAGTTCATTTAAACATTGAAAAACTGTGCTAGCTACTAACGTACTACAATACGGGTTAATTTAACATTTTGCATATTTTATAAAATAATTATTATTAAATTAGCTTTAATCCACAAAGCGCGCATATTAATACGAGTATCAACAGCGACATCATTGCTATTTAATTGAATATGAAAATGTTGTGTACAATAATTAACAAATTATATACAAGTTGTTATTAAGATACTACATACATTCCGGTGGATTAAGTTAAATTCAAATTGGCATAAATTGTATTTAATTGTTGTCAGTTCGAATGTATGTCACTGAAATATGACACAATTTTGCATTGTGTATTAAAATCATTTACATGTTTGTGGTTTAATTAAAGAATTTATTTTGCTGTGACAGTTTATGAAAGTTGAATATTTGCTGAATCGGAACTCCAAGCTTAAATATGTTATTGAAGTTAGCAGTGCAAGATACGCACAACAAATATTGTCTAAATTAAGAACTGATCTTATGATTTTTGGATTAAATGCCTTGTGCTCATATTAATACTAATACATTCAAATCAATATGTTCTGCTAACTTAATAATAAGTTAGCGGAGCTTTTTTTACTAAACTAAGTGTGTTCAAATCGTACTTGGCGATTTGAACATCAAACTTTAGAAAAGCATTATTCCAGCAATGGCGAGTGTCTAATGCAGCAATGAAGAGAGACTAAACCAGATTTCCACACATTAACCTCCACAATTGCTACTTTTCGCAGTGCCTATTAAGTCACACAAAAATCTGATTGAACCTTTACGCTAAACTGAAAAATAAGTGAAAATGGAAACACGGCACTGCGCAATACAAAGACATCATTCCGATCGACATACTGAATCTATAGAAGTAAATTTACCAGCTCTAAAAAATGTATGGCCTCAAATTTTCCGAATTCCCCCCCCCCCCGTTTTTTTCACAAGAAATTTTGTTCAGCGATGATGGCGGTCGAAAATTGGGCCTCTCGGCTGGAATTTATTTGAGCCAGCCGCCGCGACCACTTGCCCGAAATCATTTTTAAAACATAATGGCAAAACTTTATTATATTAAACTTTTATTTCTTCTTCAAAACCACACGTCTAAAAATAAATACCATAAAAATTTCGCATAGCATAGCAGATAAGGAACATAATAGGAATTGATCCTCCACGAGCTCTTAATCTTTATACCATTCACACATAGTGTGAAATGGTATTATCAGTTTGTCTGAAAGTTTGTAACGCATTAAAGGAGGCATCTTAGAACCCATACAGTATATATATTCTTGATCAGCTCGACGAGACGAATCGATCTAGCCATGTCCGTCTGTCTGTATGTTATTGCGCATTTTTGGTGACCAATTTATATGCTATCCAGTTGAAATTTTGCACATATACTTCTTTTTATTGTAGTTTAATAGAGTATCAAGATTGACCTGCCACGCCCACCATACAAACCTACTGCCCACTTTTGACTTTTTGTAAGAAAAATTCTTTATTAAAGTCTATATTAGGTTGAAATGCAATGTGGTGCCTTTTTATGGTCAGCCGCTTAACATACATAGACTAACGGGCGTGGCCCGCCCACTATTTGGGGTAGCTCCCATACAAACCTACAGCCTACTTTTGACTTTTTGTAAGAAAAACTTTTTTATCAAAGTCAATATTAGGTTAAAAAGCGATATAGTGGCTTTTAAGAGACAACAGCTAAACATACATTGACAATTGGGCGTGGCCCGCCCACTTTTTGAGGTAGTCCCCATACAAACCCACAGTGCAATTTTGTGTTTTTTTATGAAAAAAATTCTTCATTCAGAACAATATTAGCTTGCAATTTAATTTTGTGGATTTTAATGGACAACCGCTTCATATACATATATAAAGGGGCGTGTCCCGCTCACTTTTTGAGGTAGTCCCATACAAACCCACAGTTTACTTTTATGCATTTGCATGGAAAACGTCAATATCAACTTGAAATTCGATATGGCGGCATCTTACACATCTACTACATCGCTTCATACATATCTACTAGTACCACCCCCCCCCCCTATTTAAACCATCACTTTTATGTATTACAATACTATTTAAAGTTTCGTGTGAATGGTATTAGAGCTTCGGTTCAACAACCGAAGTTAACGTTTCTTCTTGTTTACTTAAAATTAGTGTTATACTTATCCGATCATCCAAGCGCTTAAACTCTTAACTTAACTCTTAAACAGTATCTAGCATTTTATATTATAGCAACTCTATAACATACTTACAAGGAATATAAGTAAATATTATAGAAATAATAACCAATTCAAATCAATACCTACAATATACTCATAATTTAATTGCTTTAAATATTCACAATTCCAATTAAAACTTCATTAAATCTCTATAAAACAAATATGAAACGCCAACAAAAAAAAAATGCAATTTCGGAAGTAATAAAAAATTCGCTTCCTCTGTACATACACTGGTAAAACTTAATCGAAGACCGGATATAAATTCACAGCTGCCGATGCTATTGTCATCAATACAACAAATTCGACAATGAGATAGGCTACCAGGAAAGCAAAAAAAAAAAAGTGAAGAAAAAAAATTAAACCAAGTAAAAACAATAATAATTTCAATAACGGATGTAAATCAACCACAAGAGATCGATTACCTGGCGCACACACTACGAGCATAGCCAACAATATCGAATCAATACAGTATCTATTTATACATACGAGTATATGTAGGTATACACTGACCCTCACTAACTCCATGCGCCGATAAATACGACAACAGATGCAGGTTGAGTTACATTTTTTTTTTTTTGCATATTCAGTTAACAAAACGAATTCGAATCATTGGAGAAGTTACAAAAAAAAAAAACAAAAAAAAACCAAAGCAGTTGAAATACATACAAAAAAAAAAAAGAATTCCAGAGCTATGAAAACATCTGCCGTATTGAAATAAATAAAAAATTGCAAAACCCTTTTTTACACGGAAACCAAAAAAAAAAAAAAAAAAATAAATAAGATTGCAAAGTGTAAAGTTTGAATTTAAACGAGTATACAGCAAATGAAGATTCTCCAGACACGACACTTGCAGCATGAAGCAAACGCATGACTTAACTTGCTTGAAAGGGCACGATTGGAAAAAAAAAATACAAACGCAAACCATTAAACTGTATCACCTGGTCCATAAGCAGCAAACTGGTCAGATTACAAGTTTAATTGGCCATTGACCGAATGAGTTAAAGAAGCAGCCGGACCGGGAGAAACAAAAGCATAAACTGAGTCTGCGTAGTCAACTTGAAGCATTTACTACGCTTGAGGGAGTTATTAAGGCATAAAGATGAACATTTTTACTGCTCTTAAAATGTGGCAATCAAAATACAAAATATCTGGCTTAAAGCGCATAAATACGCATAAATGAAGCCAGCAATGAGGGAATCATCAGCATCATCATCATCATCATCATCAACATCAGTGGAACTGGTCAACTCTGTCAGTTATTGAAACTCAAACCAAGACCAGATTACACGCATAATGCGATATATGCATAAATGTGTTGATATTATTACAGTTAAATGCGATGATGCATTTTAAATTGAATTTAAACCGAATTTCGAATGGGAACTACTTACATACGTATGACGTACATACGATATATTCATTCATTTAAAAATGCAGTTAATAAGTGGTAAAAGGGAAAGAAATTGTGTTTATATTTATATGTACATTGGTATGTATAAAAATTAAATGGTATTTGCACGTTTGTACGAATTTGTTATCACTTAGAAGTATTTATTTTTTAAGCGCAGGATTTGAATTGTTCCATAAAACGCAGCAATAGCACCTAAAAAGGTGCTCCGGCATTTGCTACGGCTTCAATAACAGTAGCAGGAGCACAAAACGTAATTTGTGTTGCTCTGCTACTGATATGTGCGCTGAATATGTAAAAACTATTTGTGAATTATAAGTTTGAATTAAGTTTGAAGTAAGGTTTTTAGAGCAAAACAGCCGTAGAAGCTCAACAATTTTTTGTGCACTTCTACTCATTAATCCCTACAAGAGTTGTACAATCAAATTTATGTTTACGTATTTATATATACATGGTGTCCCAACAAAAGTGTACGATTCAAATTTGGCACCATTTGTTTTCTGTGCATATGGCAACTCTAAAATTTGACATATACGTTTGTTGTGATATCTATTATTATAATTAAACAAAGTTTATCATTGTGAAAACCCATAACAAAAATGGGGAAATACCACTTAGATCTAATGTATTAACAATTCAAAAAGGATCAATAGATTTGAAGAAACTAGATGGACTATAAACAGTAAGTCTCGTGTGGGTCGAGGTATAATCTCTCGAAAACATTGCTGCTGTAAACAAGAGTGTCGCCAAAACCAGAGCACATCAATTCGGCATCGTTCACAACTGAAAGAACTCCACCTTCACCCGTACAAGATTCAGCTCGCTCACGAGCTCAAATTAGCAGACCATGCATAGCGCCGGCAATTTGTTGAATGGATAGAGGAGCAAAATCAAATGAATGCCAATTTTTCAAAACAAATCATTTTCATCTGAATGGGTTCGTCAATTAACAAAATTTTTCAATTTGGCGCTCAGAAAATCCGCACTTGATTCATGAGAAACAAATGCATCCACAACGAGCCACTATCTTGCGCGGATTTTGGTCAGGCGGCGGTTGGGTCTTAATTCTGGTGATTAGACCTTACTTCTTTGAAAATTAGGCCAGAAATGCAGTGACTGTGAATGGCATTCGTTACAAGAACATGATAACGAAGTTCTTTGGGGCACAACTGGATGGTATGGATTCGTCGCATGAAACAATCGAATTTTTAGAGTAACGATTTCTAGACCGAATCATCTTCTAAAACTCCGATGTCAACTGGCCACCAACATTGTGCGATTTCTTTCTTTGGGGATTTGTGAAATCTCAGGTGTATGTGTGTAAACGACAAACAATTGCTGAACTCAAGGATATCTCTTTGTCAAAATGTCATGAAAATTTCATAAAAACAGCAATGGTATTCACAGCTGCGGGGACCATTTGTCGGATATTTTATTCTATACATAATCGAAACGTATACATTTTAGGTTAGGTTACGCCGGCAGAACCCTTGATGGAAGATGTCTACTTTACAATGCAATAAAAATATTACCACTCTACACTACACTCTTGTTGGGACACCCTATAGATTTAAATGTAATATGAAGCATTAAATGCGAACTGGAGACAAGAAATTTGTACAAGCGAAGTATATCAGACGTCGATTCGTGCTAAATTATACCGAATAGGGCTGCCTTCCTACGCGGATCCTTGACCAATAGACGGTTTTAAAGCCACTTAAGTAAGTAAGTAAGTAAGAAGTATGTCAGGAAAATACTAACTTAGTGCAGAAATATGGTCCCAAATTTATGCTTTTAGAATGCATGTGGTCCTCTGTTTCTTATATAAATACTAAAACAGCAAGAAGCACCTCCCTTCCGTCTGCATTTTCCCTCGAACTGATCTAAAATCGAACACCTCCAGCATGATACATAAATATTAGGCATACATTCAAAATGACAGAGGCTTCTTTCCCGCTTCTGGAGCGGCTATGGAACATTCCCTCCGCGAGATACAATGAGTTTCCCCGCAAACGACTCGTTTACGATGAGTAATGAGTAATTTGATGTTAAGCACGATTCGTAGCACCAAATTCTAAAAGAATCATGTCCTTAAAAAAATATTTAACTTTTGATTAAAATAAAGAAAAAATAAACATGTTAGACTACTCACCTTAAACTTCTCACCTCTCAACTGCTCGTAGTCCGCCAATATTTGATAAATTACCAAAAAAAATTCGCTACTAGATTACACAAATTCCAAGCAAAATTGTGCAACCCGAGCAATGCCGAGTATGCTTGTTGACGATATATAAAGTGCGTCCCTTACTTGTGCATTTGCTGTCATAATTGGATTTGAAAGTTGCGCTTAAATTATAATGAGATCGTTCGATTATGCTTTTATTGGGTATGTATGTCAACGAGTGGAGATTCAATTGCATGAATGGATGAATACTTTTTTTTTCCAATTTACAATAAATTGAAATTTAATGCTTAAAGAGATAATGAGGCATTTTGTTAAACGATCGGCTTTAAGTAGCCGTTTTGCTGCAATTATTGAAAGCGCAGAGATTTATGTAGCCAACTCCACACTCACCACTCTCCAGCAGTACACGCACTACTGACATAGTTTCCCAGACTCTAAATTTCTTACGGTGGAACAAGCCAACAATTTCAGCTGCCTAAATATTGTAAAACGCAGACAATACAGCAATTCGATGTTGTGCTACTTCCAGGAAAACAAAACCAGACAACTAAAGAAGTAAGATACAATAAAGCATCAAGTCAAAGAGTCATTGCAAACGTATTGAAGAAGAACGGCTGAAAAATGGTTTTGGCTCTTTATTGGCCAAAAAAATATAAAAGATTATCGAGAATACAGCCCGAAAAATGCAGCCGTTTGAGTATATGTACAAGAAGCCTACTTGCAGCAACAAAAGATTCGAATTGAACGCCTACAAGCTGCACAAAAGCATCGCACAATTGAAATTGAACCGACAAAGGTGAGAAAGAAACTGTCTAAAGAGAAAAAAACCAAATTGTGTGTATTTTATTTAAAGAAAATATATAAGAGATCTATAGTTACAATTAAAACTGACCATTAAATGGCGGCGTCTAATGTTCTTCCCAAGGAAGAATATCATTGTCCCTAAACATTAATCAAGCAAAGCTGCATGAGCGACAACAAATAGTAGACAGAATTGAACTACTATAGCAAGGATCAGCGCCAGTAAAAATTATTGTTACCGTTAGATCAAAGTTTTCAGTGTTTCTACAGACAAACTCAAGTTAAAGAACAGGCGTGTTAGAAGTTCAACACAATGGATCCTTGTATCAAATTTTTTCCCATTTGAAGCAATGCTGCAAACCGTGTTTTGAAATCAAACTGCTCAGTGAAGTTGAAGAATGATATTTTAATTCTTTAGTATACGTTTCAGTTGTCCAATGCTGGGCCAAGGTTTGTCCAAGGTCGATCTTCGTTTGCCCATTCAAAAACAATTATGAAGGAGAAAATTGATTTTCAAATATTAATACTTTATTTGTAAAGCCAGATTGTACATTTTTAGGACTGCAGTTCATTTGCTCTATACTAGCAAGCAAAAACTTCGTTTGACCATCCATTGGTAGGCCCAACCAGCTAAATTGTATAATATTTTTCAAACATACGAAGGACGGACGGACGAACATAGCTAGGTACACCACTACGATTTTGATGCTGTTCAAGAATATACATAATTTCTGGGGTTCGGAAAAATAGTACAGTTCAAAGTAAGTTCAAAATTGATACAAATCCAAATTAGTTTTCAGCTCTGGAGACGAGTATAAACATAATTCTCTTGCTTTCTTATTAAATTTTAAGAAACTTGGTGAACTCTCGTAATTCTTACATTATCCATAGTTACTTAAATTTTTTGTTGTTTTTTCTTTTTGATTTGTTTCAAATTTTTAAATTTAGTGTGGTAAGCATTATGAGCAAATCACTTAGTCAGCAGTTACTACATACACATTCATAAAAGTCTTCTACACTTCCATTTCATACAGGTCTTTTAGTCCATCAGGCTTTTCAAAGACGAGCTGTATTTTCAATGGAACTACCGCCTTCCAATTATCGGATTACGTTTACAACTCGAAAATTCGCGCGAGGAATAATTAGATATCAAACTTGACATCCTGCACAATGACTTCTGTAGATGTTGTCGAGCATAAAAACTTGAAGATTAAAATGTTTTGATAATTACGATACTTCTTCAAAGATATGCCAGATCTAAACGAATTTCATTTCCATCTATGTGTCCAAAAATTAAAGGCATTGGTCTCAAAACATGAAATTACTCGACTCAACGAAAAATCCGGCAAATCCGACAGTGTAATCTCCAAAGACGGATCCATTATCTGGCAAAGAAGATCTTTACTTTCTGTGGAGATACTGTCTGTTGGGATACTTGAAATCGTTGGTCTATGCAGATAAGTAAATTTCAGCATTGGAAACCAATATCGAGCGCACTATTCGTTAACTATGGTCTGAAATGATTGAAAAAAATATGAAAACTTGGTTCTCAAGAATGCAATTTATCTGGTTTTCTCGAGGCGCCTATATGGCTGAAAACATTTTCCAGCACTAAAGCCATCAAATTATCTAACGAACAAAAAACAATTCAACTATTTCATTTATAAATATGTGTTTATTTCGATTTATAGTACTCTTTTCAAAAAAAAAAAAAAAAAAAAAACACCCTGTTTCGCACTATATATCAAATATTTTCATTTAAATCCTGTCCACATAATCGCCGACTTAGAGCTCAATTGCAGCTGAATACTTTAATAAATAAGTAACTACAAACTATTTAAGCAAACTCATTCTTTCTAGCACTTAAGTACAGTTGCCTACAAAAGTTATGCCATTCACATATTTCAGTGCACTCTGACCTGCATTACTGAACTGACCCGCAGCTGCACTTGCACGCTTGTTGATTGATTTCATCAACGTGGGAGCCACGTTTGCTTTGAATTAAAAAATTCCAATGTGGACATGGTCTCTGGACGAAAAGGATAAGCATACGTACATGTGCAAAGCGTAGATGCACAATGTCAGGCATTTAAGATATATAAAGTACTCAATATACAGGCATATTTTTGTACAATAGAGGAAGTTGTAGATCCTTTTTTATATGCTTAAATATTTTCCATTTTTTTTTTTTTTTTTTGTGTGTGTTTTTTATCTTCATTCCTGTGCCGCACTATTTGCTGTTGCCGAGCTACCGAGACAATGAAAGGATTTTCCGCAAACTATTTGAATATCGACGTGTGGCTATTGTCGGCTTAACAAATATGTATGTATGCATGTCCAGGTATTTTGTTCACCACAAACGAATATGTTTATATGTACCTGCCGCCGGATTGCAGTACGAACTGCTTGACGACCTGAAGTGCCTTTGGTCAGTAAATCGATTGAACGACTGAGAGCCATTGTGTGAGGAACATTGAGCGCATTTAAATTTGTCCACACAGCTTGCGATGTGGCAAACACTTGCACGACAAACGCGCAGCGTATGAACAAACATCCCATTCTGATGCTGGACATCGAGACAGACGGACAGAAATATAGTCGAGCGGAAGCATAGCGATACTGCACTGCATGAATGAAGCAGCTGAATGGACAGACGGACGGACGGACATACGTAGGGACAGGCAGACAGACGCATCGATTGTGACCACCTGCGGAATTTTTGCATACAATCGGTTTTTGTGATTTTTGATTTATTCGCCTTTTATGCAGATATTCTTGAATATCTATTTTTTTTCTATACCCTTTGAAAATAGCAGGAAAAGAGTTGAATTAGTTTTTGGAAATGCATGTAACGCAGTTAGCGTGATATTAGAAAATCCAGACAACCTTTTTTATTGACTAAATAGTGTAAGACGAAATATAAATTTGTTTGGTCTAGAAAAAGAAAGCACCAAACTCCTACATTAAATCTCCATAATTTCACCATCTTCTGAAAATACAAACATTGTACCATTATCCGCATGTGATGATGGGCGTTGTGGTCATTGTTTAGATACACACAACAACAAAACCGCTACTAGTATTTAGTTCCACAGTTGGACTGCCTCAGTTAATATGTAAAACATGTCTTTAAACTCTATTAGAAGCACGCATATTTCAGAAAATTTGTCTGTGAAGTCTGAGAAGTAACTGAAATCTCTACTGAATTATTTTCATCAAAACGAATCTGGTGAGCCCTTGATTAACAAAATCCTTAATCCAAAATCGAAAGTACTGAATCATCAAAGCTGATGGTTAAAGAAGAAATGTATATGATGAAAGATATTAAATGGTCGGCAAAACAAATTTAAAATGATTTAACAACAAATTTGACCAAACACAAAAATCGGCCAAACACAAAAAATCCCCAAACGAAGAAGTCTACGGCAACAAATAATGATGCTAAAACCAAAGAAGGAACACATACATTCCAAAAATAAATATTATTAAGTATGATAATAATAACAGAATAATAACACTACTTCAACACAAGAGAGATCAGATAGCTGTTATTGTGGTAGCCCTCACAGGCCACTGCATAATAGAGAAACATGCCACAAGGCTATGTCACTGCCCGGCCCATAGTAGGAAGAGACTGACGTTATTAGGGAGCCCCTTCCTGGATAACTTAACTGTGCTCTCGGAAAAAGAGATAAAACATATTTCGACGCACTTGACACTGTCAAAGTGGTACTCGGAGTAGCTGCGGTGAAAATAGGAAATACATATGGTATCACAAGGGTTCATAAATGTAATGTTTATCGAAGCAGCTTCAAAACTATTAAATAATTTCAAGAAACATAAAATTGAGGATGCCGATAAACGTAAATAAAATCTGTGCTTAACAAAGAAGATTAACTTAGGAGACATTTGATACCAATAGGACGAAGCAACGGCTCAAACTGCAACTGCATCGATGACTGTTTTGAGGGAATACTTCCCGCGGTGCCTCATCTCCATAAGAGCTGGTTTGAAGTAGTGGCCAGCCCGATCGCCCAATTTTTTTTTTGTGGGTTTTTTTTTAAATCCCTTGTTGATGTCAACTGCTAAAGGAACCTGCAAGACCTGAATGCCAATATCTCGGCCGAAATTGCCAACATATCCGCTGATATGCTGGATGTATTGTAGTAGTTGCATATGCAACGAAGTTTCCGTAGAACGCAGAGTACTTTTATTATTTGGAGTATGTTTCATATTTATTTATATTACATATATTAAAATCAAAAAAAAAAAAAAAACTCAACAGAGTTTAAACATTATTAAGAATATTGCAGGGTGGTTCATTTAAACCGGCAGCTGCTGGAAACCCTAAAACTTTTACAATTGTTTTCAGATCAGCTTATGTCAGCACGCGAGCAAAGCAGCAGTACAAGGAGATTTCTACCTTGCAACATCTACCCGAGCTCGCTGTTATCGTGCATGCAAAATTAGTTCTCAATTTTGAAAAATGTGAAAAAAAAACGTTGAGGTGGCACATTTTCGCTGAATGAAGCCGTAAACAAAATTGAAAAACTTCTGCAACTGAAAACACGCAACAAATGCACTCTGATCTATTCTCAAAATTAGTAAGTTCTCCAGTATTAAAACGTTTTCAGAAGTTAGACAGTCAATAGAAGTTATACCTGGCAGCGGTAGAAGTTCATCCTAGTGAGTCCATGAAAATTTGGACAAAATTCCAGTACTGCTGAGTTTAAATCGTCAGGATACTGTTAAATGCTCGGAGAAGCGTTGAATTTGATTCGTAACATCTTTAAATTAAGGTTGAGTAAAATTTGCAGAAAACTCTTTTACCTTAAACTTCTTTTTGGCCATTAAAAACTGAGTTCTAAAACTGCTCAGCCATCTTATACGCTCAACTTCACTCCTTGTGACGTTTATTCTTATCATGTTTAAAAATAACCTCAACGAAGCTCAGTTTGGAACATTCAAATGACTGTAAATGATCAGCTGAGTCTTATTCCAGTGTCCAACTACAACAAGAACGTTCTCCAGCGCTGTGTTGGTAAGCCACACTTTAAAGGAGACAATGTCTTTGATGTGTTTTGTTGGGGTTAGAATTAAAATTTATATATATATAAAGTAGAAGTCAAAGTCTTTTCTGCCTTTTTTTTGGCTTTTCGGAGATATAATGTAGGTTACAAAAAATTCGACACTACCCAAAATGAAAAAATACTCATGTATTTATCTACCTTGCAAAGTATGCTCGCATTTAAATGAAGCATATTAAAATTACATTTATTTATTTATTCTCTTTGGTTTTTATCCTCGAATTTTTTTCGACTGTCGCCAAAGCAAAACAGAATAAATAAAACATTCTGCATAATTTCACACCGTCGAAATTAAAGAAGTAATTTATCTTCTTTTTTTTTTTTTGTTTCTAAAATGTTATAAATGTAAATTTAATGAAACGAATTATAATGCCCATCAACGCGCATTCAACAAAACTTAGCGAAACAGATGACTTTGACGACGTTCTGGTCATTAAAATTTCATAAAATGAAGATCATGTATACAACTTCAATTTAATTATAAGACATAATCAAAAAATTTCTGCGCTACACCATCGCTGAAAAAAAAAAAACTAACTATCTCTCACGGCGGTAATTTGGCTCATTTGGCAGACTATCGACTCAGTTCGTTCGGTTTAAAAAAAAAAAAAACAAAAAAATTAAATACAGGTGCAAATGCATAACTTCACAGTTTCCGTGAGTTTTAGTTTGGTTCCAGTTCATTCGCATTATTATACATATGAGTAAGATCTTAGCAATGGTTTCGACTGCGTTTCACATTTATACACGGTTTATATTGCATTCGATCGTTGTACATTTGGATTGAACGTTTGTCTTTCTGCCCCCCATGCGTTCCATGTGAGCGTGGCACCATGATCACACTCAACGTCGTCGACGTTTTTAGTGATTGTTCGCAAAGCGTATCCAAAAATGTTGATGGGATTATTATAGTCTTTGCTGCAGGTGGAATTTCAGTTTTTTTTTTTTCTTTCTACTTTAATGCACTTGTATAGGAATATCTTTATCTTTGACTTTACCTCTCGGCTTAAGTATTAATTTTCGTTGAAGTTAGAAATCCGTGAGGACAGGTGAATTTCCTTCTTTTTTTTTCGTTTGTATTTCTTGACGTGCTTTGTATCTTTAAGTGACTTCTGGCGAAGTATCCTACTTTGTGTATTGTACATGTAGCAATTTTAAGGAGCTGGTGTCTTTTGCGAATTATATATATTAGTCGTAATTGAACGTTAATGAAGTTTTAAGTGAGATTGTGGATTTATATTTGCAGCTTTTTGGTTGCTTTGAAATTTTTGATATGTGATATTTGGCTGCACAAACTTGTATACATATGTATGTACATACAATGCATTCAGTTTTATTAATGGTACCTTACATAGTATTGTGGCATTTTGTACCTAAGAGAAAATGTTGCCTATTGTTCTTGTTGCATATTTTCTATACAAAAACCTATTTAGAAAATATGCAACAAAGACAATATCCAATATATGGTCTCTATAAGGAGCAATACAATATAACTTAACTCAACAGTCATTTCGGCTTGCTCGGAAACATTTTTATTTAATGGTAATTCATGAGTTTTATGCAATTTCGATTTAATAAAATAAATTTGTATGACCAGTTGCGTATTCAGCTAAAATAGACTCAACATGTTGGTGCCCGAGCAGGGATCCTGAAGACTGTAAGACCAGCGGCGTGAATTTCTCTTTTTTTATAATTCGCTGCTGATTCATCTGCAGTAAACTGTACGAGCTGAATGAATGAAACAACTGTCGGAAACAAAGCTAGAAAGAAATGAAGCCAAAAAAAAAAAAAAACTATAAAAAAAGTAAATAGTGCACCCAGAAATTTTCATTTAAAACAACAAAACCTATTGGAGTATATGTAAGAAAGATCACAATACTGCACAGAATACTGCCTTATCCTCATCCTTCTCCTATTGTTTCAGTTTTGGCGCAATTAGGTAATACTTCTAAGACATAGAAGCTCATGTATCATTTGAATGCTTGCCTTTCTTTACCCAATAAAGTGGTCTGCTGACATTATAAAAGCAGTAGGAAAAAACAGTATTCTGCAGTAAAACTATAATATGTATATATTTTTCATTGTTTGGCGCTTCACTACTTTGGAGACTTCTTTCCAGTACACTCTAAATATTCACATATAGTGTAGTGGCATCTTTCTTGAAGCAGTTCATAGAATCGACAGGTTTTAATATGATTTTTATGTTAATCGGATTACTATACTGGTTCTTGATTCTTGAGTTGAGAAAGTATTGTGTCTATCGTTGATCCATATTGTAGACTCTACTGCTGAAGTCTTTTGGTTGCCTATGTCATTGAGTTATCGTCGAACAAGAGATGATCTCCTGGAACCATAAGGAATGTCTGTCCGTAAAAGAATTTTAATGAACGGTCCATCGATTTTTTCATATAGATATTCTTAAGCAACGATCTGAATGCAAAGTAAATCTGTGAATGTAATAAATGCATGAGTGACTTTATTGATACTACTACTATATTCAAATGAAAATTTTCAAAAGGGTTTTGAAAATATTATTTTTTTTTTTTTACGTTTTTCCCATAGTATTCCCACAATTATTTCATCAATCCAGTTTATATACCAATGTTTCTTTCATATGCCGCCGCATGCAATTCTTCAGCCGAATAATGCGAGAAGCGAGCGCTACAAATCAAACAAGGCCTGCAAATCTGTCCACTAAAATGAAATTAATGACGCATCAATAGTTCGACAATAGCAATAGCGCCAGCTACTTCGACAAAGCCGACAAAGCACAGAGCGCACTACTCAGCTATTCAGCTATTCAGGCGCACTCGACAAGAACAAAGGATCAAAAAAATTACAGGACTCTTTTGTGACTATTGGGGTTTGATTAAATACAAATGAAACGAACGAGCAAATGAAATTCTGAAATTCGAATGAAATTTGCGGCAATTGTATGCCATACATACAGAAAAGTGCTACTTCATGCAACGCACGTTCTTCATCGCCTTTCATCTTCGTGCAACACATCTTCTTGCAGTAAGTCATCCATCCATTTGGACAGTAATTTCGTCTCGGTCTTAGTTCATTTGTCATGCGCCTTTTATCGGTTCGATTGCAATGTGATTGTGTGTCTTTGACACTTGTATTGTTGCACTTACAAAGCAGTAACTTTCCAACTGTAGTAGTATTGTTTCGTAGTAGCAGAAGAAGCCATGCCAAGCCAAGCAGCACACAATTAGTCCACGCCCTCAGGTATTTTTACACCTGGTAATTGCTCCACAAAATGTCATGTAATTTTTCTTTAACGAATCTTAAATGACTTTTCCAATTTATTGCATTGGTTTTCCTTTTTATTGTCCGAAAATTTTACTACTAACTGCAAACAAGAAAAACTAACGAACCTATGAAAAAAAATGTCCTTGTAGTATAAAATTTGGTTGCGTTCTTTGAGTTTGCGTCTATTGTTACACTTACTAAAACCATTTTAATGCATTTTTCAGCTGCCTAAAGGTGTGAATGCTATCTGGGTTTGGTTTTGTATAGATATCAATGTGTGAAGTAATAAAAATTTCTATTTGGAATTTTATATTTTTGAATATTTTTATTGCAGTTTTATAGGTCAGAAAAGTTTTAAATTAAATATTGTATTGTTTTTGTAGGTATATAAAACCAGCATATAATCTTCGCATATACTACAAGAATATGCTTTGCATCAAAAAAAAAAACAACAAATGTGAATGGCAAAATGATAATAACAGGAAGTTTTCAACGTCTTAAAAGAAGCAAAAGAAGCACGTCTATTTCCAATCAGTCCCACGAAACGATTTAACCAATCTGTCTCGTTTTATACAGATGCAAATACTCTTTCAGTTTTTTAGAAATTGTACCTAAATTTGTTAAGAAGAGTTTTAGAGCATCACAGTAAATTATTCGTTGGAATTAGTTGGAATGAGAAAAACGCTTCCTTAGGTGCAGAGAAGAGCTGGGAATATGCAACAACATGTTTATTATAAGGGGCCAATATACGAATCTATAATAGTCTTTTAGCTTTTGAGGTACCGATCCGAAATTGTGTATGGAGACTTTTTGTAATGGCAGGCTGATCATATTTTTATACAAACCCATACCCATACAAATCCACACCCTTTTTTCAGATTTTGTATCGATATATTATATACTTGTTCAGGTATCAATGTAAAATTTGATGCAAAGACATCGTATTGATAAGAACGCTGCTGTCTCTTATCGAACTAATAAAAAATTACTATTTAATCGACTCATTAACATTACTTTTCGGATAAACAATGTAGTAGCTTGTACAGCTTACACGGAAGATGAAAAAGAGTTTCACGGAAAAGCCTCGTTTTACACTCCGATGGTCCGAGACGATTGAGTAACCTTGAAAGCTGACTTTCCGATGTCAATGATCAGAATTGTTGGTCAATGATACGATAGTGCAACAGCTATGATCGATGAATTTCACGAAGCTCAAGCTTATATTTCTGTAAAATACACCCTAGTGCGGCACACAGTTTCAAAATGGTCTTTAGTGACGAAATGAAACTTACTCCAATGAAGAAGTGCCCAGACACCTTTCAGATGGTGAAACAACACGAGTCAGTTGTAAGCTATCTTCATCTACAAATAGCAGTTATTGGCACCATAGATGTTATTTCCGGCACTTGAAAAGACCTGAACTTCAAGTGATGCTTTTTAGCGCTTAACAGCAGTACAAACTTTGCAGTTCCAATCATCATTACACGTACTCCAAGCAATTAATTCTTTTGCTACACAATTGCGTCCAGTCCTTCAAACTAAGAATCAACTTTAATTGAAGCCATTGAATTGGCCGATGTTGCAAAAGCACGAATTAGTGGACAGAAGCGTTATTGCAGTCAAAAATTTTGGTACAATTTTTCAAACTGTTAGCAGGGGTTGCGACGCATACGATGCCGAAATCAAGTTACCGAGACACACTTCACGTCAAATTGCAACTTATATATTCCAGTAATATCTTCACTCATCAGAGACCACTCTGGTAATTGGGCGCAAAGTGATGAAGAAAAGACAAATGTGCTTGCAGCACACTTCAAAAATGTTTTCCAGCCAAACACACCCACCAACGGTTTCGTGCTATGAACACACTTAATGATTCACGCAAATGGAGAGGTAGCTCAACTGCTGGGCACGACCTTATCTCCTCAAGAATGATAATTGCACTTCCCAACACAGCTATCGTATATATATCACATCACTATTCAATGCTATACTATCCCAACTCACTGAAATAAATCACTAATAGTCATGATACCGATGCCCGGGAAGGATAAGACTCAAGAGCGGCGTCATATAGACCCATAAGCCGACTCTCATGCTTAGTCAAGCTATTCTGCTTCTGCAAATCAGAACGCACTTACAAAGCATCATACCTTCCCATCAGTTTGAGTTTCGTGAGAAGCATGGCGCTATTGACCAAGTAAATCGGATCACAACCAAGATTCGAACTGCATTTGCAATTTGAAACAGAGAAACAGCAGTACGGCAGATTGATTTCATCACTCAAGACTCTGAGTACGCTGGAGTGTGCTGGAGTCTCGACTTGAGAAGAAGATACAATAAATAAAAAATAAGTTTGAAAAAAAAAATTATATTACATACTTCAATTAATTTGTTACTCATCGTCAAGACCGATTACTAAAACACCGTCATATTCTTTAGAACTTTAGGTGTCTATTGCCGAACTAAACTTCAACCCTGAAGGAAGAAGAATATGCTACAATTTTACAAGTCGATTTTCCCAAAAGCATCAATTGGTGAAGTTAAATTTTGTGTCTTTGTGAAACTTCAGAGTAACTCCTACACACAGAAATAAACCCTGCGGACTATACTAGCTCAAAATTAAAACTTGATAGCCATAAATATACACAATTTAACGTATGTAATACTTAACTCAGACCTCTTGCCCTTTTTAGTGACAAATTGAACAACTAGTTCTGTTTTATAAAATTATTTATTTTACTTTATTTAAATTCAACAATAATTCAATAATGGCATTGGAGAACAGCATAAATATAAATATAAATTTTACCAAATTACACAAAATAAAAAAAAAAAAAGCAAACATAAAATCGTATAATCAATTTCCACTTTTGAGCAGACAGACCCCTAATGGACACTCAACACAACTCAAACGACTCAAAACTGCACTACAGAACACAGACTGAATGAGTGCTTGATCAAAAAAGCTCTAATAAATACAAATGCAAGTGCACTTTGGAAAACTAAATACTACTACACCAATTTTTTTTTCCTTTTATACCCTTCACACTTAGTGTAAATAGTATTATAATTTTATCACGAAGTTGGTAACGCATTGCATTAAATATCGAAGTCACCATAGTGTAAGTATATACATATATACGTGATAAGCGCGACAAGACTTGTCGATCTAGTAGCACTGTACATCCGTCCGTATGTCTAAACTAACTACTGATCGTAAGACTTTAGCTAACGATTTAGTCAACTAATGTTCGTTAGTAAAGGAAAACGCTCCATCTAAAATAGTATTTAAAACAATATCAAATCAACATAATTCTTTCGTTGCAGCAAAAGCACATCGAATTCTTGTGGCGATCTTACGGCGACCATATGCAGAGTTTGATTTAGGCGCTTCAAAAATACAAAAAAAAAGTATGCAGATGGAAAAATTGGAGACATTAATCGGTAACGTTTCATTTTAAACGCAAACACATCGATTTTAGATGTATGGTTTCTAGCGCAAAGTTGTAAGTAGATTACTTTCCAATGCTACGGTTTCATTTTTCCAAAAAAAACTACAGTGTTGTCACGGAAATCTCTAGAGATGCTTACCTCTCTTTGTTTGCAAGTCGTTTGAGCAAAACCGTTGGCGTCACAGAACATTGTGAGATTTAGTTTTTCGGACTCCAGTTATCGAATCAAAATCGAACAGCTAATCCGTGCTCATAAATTTTTGGATAAGCAGTACGGCTACTATCATGGAGCTGTCAGACTTTTTGGGATAAGTACCATATAAACCACCCAACCCAGTGGGGGTTTAGTTTTATGTATGAAAATGTTTTTAAAGCAATCTATCTTAAAAATTGATGTTGGATTTCTATGAAAGTACTCTTCACTTATACTAGTGTTTGCCCAGTGGTTGATATTCACTGTAGCGACAATACAAAACAGTTCAGACCCATTTGATAATGCTGAGAACGTTAAGTATGACCAACATATTGCAGTCGACATAAGTCTGCGGTAAACATGTTGGCAAGTTCGTCTGTTTCTTATTTCAAATTGTGCGAATTAAGAGTGGGAGACAGGGAGAGAGGGATAGAGGTGTTTGTAATAGGCCGAGGGCGTTACCTGGTTTTTATCTACCTTAAACGAAAAAAATAACATTCGTCCATACTCCTCTTTACAACCTGTCCACCAAAAAACAAAAAAAATTAAGCGAATATGTTGGGTTTAAATGGGTTACAAAGGGTGTGAACGTTTTGCACTTGCCTATTTATAGTATATACTAGATATCAAAGTGTGTGAACCCTCCACTTTTTGGAATCGTTTTTGCTTTTATGTATGGAAAACGTTTTTGTTGCGGTCAAAATTCACTTGAAATTTATCTTAAAACGTTCTTATGGGTACACCCCCCCCCCCAATTTCAACTTACCGTGGTAATATGCGCCAAAAATTATCTACTCTCGAGATTAGCACGTCCGTCTGTCTATCTGTCTGTCCATATGTCCGTCTGTCCATCCATTTTAAAGTCAGGATCTTCGAGCTGGATAATCCCACCACCTTATGAATTTTATACTAAAAAATATGGAAGCTTCTATGAATATACAAATTTCTATCTTTTAGAGGTAGCTTCCCATACAAACACACCTTCCACAATTCGAATTTTTTATGAAAGACTTATTCATTACAATCAATATTAACTTAAAACTTGCTATTGCGGACGAAAGCTTCAAATGGTTATGAGCGTGTGAAGCGTATTGAAGCTTCGGTTCTATGAAAGTTAAAATTTGGTCTTGTTTTGTTTTCAATTTTTAGATAACGTTTCGCTACTGATGATTTTAGAAAGGCTTTTAGCATGTGTAGTATGTATATGTATAGTTTGAAGCCACTCAGACCGTAAAAAAAAAAATAGAGTTGGAAATATGCATTACTAAATACAAAAAAAAAAAAAAAAAAAAGTAAATTGCATATACGGCAGAGTTCATATTGAGAGCTACCTGTTATTGCATATACTCGTACATACATATGTAGTTGACAGGACATCAATTCGATGCAAATTTTGAATACATCAAGGCCTAAGTCCGTAGCCTGCTTACGCTTCAAACTACCATTCGCTGTTAAATGTTTTAAGTGCAGTTGTAATTGCAGACTGATTTCCTTCGTAGATATAATGCAAAGATATAATGCCAAGTGTAGACTCAAAAGCAGAATCATTTGCATGCTGAATATTCAAAGGACATTTCCATTTGTGCGCACGAATACATCATGATGGTGATGATGGCGTTATTGATGAGTTAGCAGGCAAGCAAGCAGGCAGGAAGGCTGGTATCACGCAGGTTGTCGATTCCAACTCATTTGCATGCGATTGATGATGATAAGTGAAGCGTTCGGACTTCATTTCATACTATTAAATGGTGTGCAAGCTGGACAACTTAAATAAAAAATATCAAATCAGTTAAGAATTATATGCTGTGTACAGCGATGTTCTCCAACATTTTGTACATGTTGGAGAGAAATAGTTAAATTCTTTACATATTGGAGATAAATACTTGAAAAATGTTATCGCTGCCTCCTTTTCTTCTAGACGAATGAAAGCTTTCTAATGGTTCTAGTCGGTAGACTATATCTTCAACATTTTGTAACAGTTTTTGACAGTATGTTACATAGGGGGAAGAGTGTGGTCAAAAATGGTGTGTGGTCTATGCAGGTGATGAAGCGAGGTATCAATTTTTTTGATGCCTTCCTCGAAGTAGTTTCCCGCGAAAGATTTGGGACCCACCTTGCGGACGGTTTCTGATATCCGAGGGTTTCTGTGATTGTTTCGTGTAGTAGAGATCTGCAGATTTGCGGAAACATCGCAGAAAGTTCATCCACAGTCAATCTGCGATCGTCACGGAGCGCATTTTCGATTTTTTCCACAATTTTGTCAGTCACAATTGAAGGTCTTCCGCTCCTCTGAGCATCATGCTCAGACGTACGACTGTTTTTTAACTCGCAATCCTAGGCAATCCTAGGACCAAAGCAAGCAAAAACAATATAAAAATTAACAATTTAAAAGTAAAAATGCATATGATTCTGGAGGTCCCTAAAGCCAAAGTGAGGAGCAAAGAAAAATAAAAGAAAGAACAATTTCAAAAAAAGAAATACACATGGTTCTGGGCACAAAAGAAGGCAAAAGTGGAAGGCAAAAAAAAATGTACAATTTCAAGGAAAAGAAACACACGATTCTGGGTGCGTCTAAGTTCGAAGTTAGCAGCAAAAAAAACCGAAAACAATTAACAATTTGAAACAACACATGGTTCTAGGAACCCCTAAGGTCAAATTGAGGAGCAAGAAAACAAAGGGGGGACACGTCTAACAATGCATATTCAGCAAAAAAAAAAACAAATTTGGGGCTCCACTAAGCCAAGAATGGGTTGACTCCACCCCTTACTACGCCACTTCGTGGAGGCAAAAGTTACTTTGAAATTAAAAATAAAAATCGACTATCGTTACCGATGTCGAAGGGATATATTTCGTAGCTTCGAACACAAAAAATGTTTGCACCCTGTACATAACCTCAAAAGTTGGAAAAAACGCCGTTTTTCGGGTACATAACCTCAAACATCTCAAAATCCTGACGTGATGAGCCAATTCTGACCCCAGATTCGGATTCTACGCAGCCAATTACTACGGAAATGACCCTTAGCTATTGCCCTCTCTCTCTCGCAAGGATATCAAGTGGGATCAGATGGAGCAGGAAATTTAGTGCGTCCGTCGGTGTGGTACGTAAAGCTGCACTGATACAAAGTTCAGCACTCCGTTGCACCTTATGCATTTGCTTAAGAGTAGAAGCCCTTTCTACATGGTGTATCAAACCCGGGTCTTCTCTATACGGGGAACATTTCTCTTTTAGGCAGAAATACGTACGTACATGGGTAGGATCGACTCATCTTGTCGCCCCTATCACGAATATATTGTATGTAATCACTTTATAGGGTCTTCCCCGCTATGTATTACATACATTTGACAGTTCAACAAACACAATATACCCTACTATAAATATTTTTTGTAAAGTACATAAATATTCTATAAAAATCCATTCTTGAGAACCTTGACCTTGATTGGAGATTGGAGGTTGGGGCTCAATTACCTAGTGATATTCTATTATTCATTGTTTTACATTGGAGATAAAGATTCAAAACTTAATGCCACCATTTGGAGTCTCTAACTTGAGTAAAAATGTTTACTTCACTTATAAATGTTAGTGCTGCCAAAGCGGCAGCGACTGAATTTTTCCGCTTCAGTAGCGCTAAAAGACGCTTACTTAGGCACTAAGCTTCAAAGCCGGGTTCTAGAATATCACAAGTTCATAATCAAGAAAATAAAAAGCCAACTCCATGCGCTTCAGAACATCTATGGTTCTTGCTAACTCGTTTTAGATATGGCATCAGAAGTTACAAAACGAGTATATCTTGACTCGCACCTCATGATCATATAGATTAGTGTGTTTATATATCCGGTAGCGCACAATTGCATAAAAATGCGGTTGAACAGTCAATAAAGTCTCTCAGCGACAATAATGTGCTTGGTGGCAGGCCGCTAACTATTGATTGTGTGAGAGTGGAAAACTTCTATGAAACAGTACTAAATTAGCACACGACCCACCTGTTCAACTGTCCGTCCCGTCCGACGTAACTTTGAAGTGTTGAATAAACTGACTCAAAACACGATACGAAAGACGTTGCGGCTGCCTACATATATCTCCTTCAGAAGTGAAGAAACACTTGATGATGAATAGATGCCGTAAAGCTAGAAAAGTTGAAAACATAAGCGCATAGCGAATATATTTTAAAGATTTTTAATTAATATTTAAAAAGCAAGCAATTCTACTAAAAACAAACTCTACAGCTGCTCTGCGCTTGTTGTTGCCGTTGAAGTAGCTTGCGCAGCGCTGCTGGTGCTCGCAGCCGCTGCATTCTTAGCCAGCGTCGAATGATGTTTGGCCACCGCTTCTTGCGCTTTGCTAAGATTAATATGACCCTCAGAGGCACGTGAACGCAGCTCACTTTCAACAGATTTGTACACCGATTTCGATATAACTTGTTTGATTTTCTGTTGTTCATTAAATTTGGATTTCTTAGCTTGAATCGGTGCATCTGAAAACAAAACAAAAACATACAAAAAAAAAAAAAAAGAACACATTTAGACAGCTTAGGGTTAAAGTGCTTTAGTAAATCAATGCGCACTTACTTGATCTGCGTGTAAATGCTGCTGCATTCTTTTGTTTTTGTTTCTTTTGCACACCAGCAGGCATTTTAGCCTTCTTAAATTTGCCTTGCACCATTTTGAAGCTTTTAAATTAAGAAAATTTAAGCAAAATGCGGCGACAAGAAATCAACACGCGTTTTTGTTTTGATGCTGCTTCTTGCTAAAAGAGACAGTCACAGTAAGCAGCAACATGTTTAAAGCATACAAAAAGCTGATTGCTGCGTGAACTGACGTTTCTGTAACGATTAGTTTTCTAACTGCATACGAAACAATTCAAAATCATAGCCGTTATTTTTTTTGTATTATTTTAGGACCTTTCATTTATTTGTTTATGTTATTTTGCGTCACAGTGCAACTCGATTTGATTGTTCGCATTATATAAAATATGTCTAAATTGATTTATATAAATTCATCGAAAAATTTACATTATATACCATTTAGCTATTTGCCTCAATTTCCTTGTAGACCTCACGCTTATATTCGTCTAGGCCGCCTTCAATGGCGCGTACAGTGCGATTGCCGCAGACCCATAACTCCTTGCAGACTACTTTTATGAGACGCTCGTCGTGAGAGACTAAAATAACGCCACCCTGTGTGCGTACGAAATTTAAATTATTTAAATTAGCAACACTACTTCAGCATATTAAGTTAATAAGAACAAACCTTAAAGGCATTAATTGCACGGCCCAGCGCATCAATTGTTTCAATATCCAAATGATTAGTCGGTTCATCGAGTACCAAAAAGTTGGGCTCAGCTAAATTAAAAAAAGAAAAACATTAAATTTGCAATTAAACATTCGTACAACTTCATAATTACCCATGCACATTTTAGCCAGCGCTACACGCGATTTCTGTCCTCCCGACAAACTGGCAATGCTCTGCAATGCCAATGGTCCGGAGAGTCCAAAACTGCCCAACTGCCGTCGATATTCCTCATCTGGACGTCCGGGAAACAGTTCAGCCAGCACACCAACACATGTAACATTCATATTCAAGTGATCAACATGATGCTGCGCAAAATAACCTATTCGAAGACCGCGATGTAGCACTATATTGCCTATAATGGTGCTCAATTGGCCGACAATGATTTTGAGTAGTGTAGATTTACCGGCGCCGTTCTCACCGACCTATTAATCAAAGTCATTATATTTGTGACAAATAAACTATATACCGAGTTATTTATACATACAATACAAATACGCGAATCGGAAGTTGCAGAGAGGCTGACATTCTTGAACACAGGCAAGGCATCGTTTGAATGATAACGGAATTCGATTTCGGAGATAGCCAAAACTGGCGGATTCAAAGGCTCAACTTCGGGAAACTTTAATGTAACGATTGTCTCCTTTTCTACGGGCTTAAGTTCGGGTCTATTGTTAAAAAGACAATTAAATAAAGCATTAAAAACTATTTTCATATAAAAATACGCTATTGTGACTTACAATTTTTCCAGCATTTTAATTTTGGACTGTACAGATGAAGCACGATTAGCATTATAACGAAATCGATCAATGAATTCCTGCACATGTGAACGATGTGCCATTTGTGCCTCATATTCCCGACGTTGTGCCTTCATTTTTTCCGTTCTGGTCTTATCGAATTGTTCGTAATTACCTCTGCAATTAAAAATGTCATGTTTAGTTAGGATTGTGTTACAGTTTAAGTAGCTCCGATGTTTTGTTTATTATGAAACTAAGAGTCAGAATGGTGCGGGGTCCAAGCAGAGTATATATTGTTCGAGAAACTGATTTATAGATGTCTTGCTAGGGTTACGAGTAAATTTTCTGAAGTTTGAGTCATTTTTAAGCAACCAGTGGCAATTCTCAAAGCGCTATTTTGAACCATTTGCAGGCATTGGCATTGAGTCTTCCAGAGATATGGGGTCCAAACAGAAGCAACATAATTTTAGGACAGATTATTCAATAACTTTATAGTTGGCAATAAATCTCTCCTTACTCTTACCCAGGAAGACTCGGCAAGCGCCTTCAGCACTTTGTTTTTGAGCCGAGAATCAAAGCAGGAGTTCCGAAAGTTTTACCAAGTATCATCGGGTACTGAAGTGTCGGAATACATAAGCCCATAGCAAAGACGTCTAGTTCTAAACTCCTTAATGCAGCTGGTGAAGATGGAAGCCGATGACTTCTGGATTGTGAGCTTGAAGATGTAAGAGAACTTCACATTGTTGCACACCCATTTTTAATTTTCGATACCCCGATAACTAGTGGTAATTTCACTAATTCTGAAGACGTGCTGTGGGCTTTTCTGTACCGCTTGTACGTAATGTTCTGTCATCGATGGTATTGATACCAGAACTTTCGCAATAATTGAAAGTAGAAAAATGTGCCCAAAGAAGACCCAAGTTCAGTTGCATTACCAAGTTTCAGAAGAGATACAATTCTAGCTACCTTTCATACGTTTGACAGTTAGTATTTTACAGTCTTATGTGGAGATATATTTACACAGGCAGGGTAGCTATTGAAGGACCGTACAGGAATAATGGCTTTAATGAAGTCGTTAGCTAATAACTTTCTGCATTGGCATATGTTTGACGTTTTTTAAAGGTCCATGATTATTTAGTTCGATTTTCATTACTTTTACTTACTTATAAGCCTCAAGTATCTGGGAATGCAAATGTAAAATATCTGTCGGCACTGTATCTAAGAAATTGCGATCGTGCGAAACTACCAAAATTGTTGTCGGCCATGTTTGCAAATAGTTCTCCAACCAAATGATAGCCTTAATGTCCAACATGTTTGTCGGTTCATCGAGTAATAATAAATCCGGCTTAGAGAATAGCGCACGTGCCAGCGCCAAACGCATACGCCAACCGCCTGAGAATGATCTTGTTGGACGCTGCTGCATATCCGCATCGAAACCGAGACCTTTCAATATCACAGATGCACGTGCCACTGCCTTATCTGCTTCAATATTCTGCAGCTGAGCATATGTTTCGCTTAGCTCAGCGCTCAGTTGCGCATCCTGTACGCCATTATTGAGTAGCGCTAAGATTTCCTTTTCACGTGTCAACAAATTTGTGCGCACCGTATCGCATTCGAGTACACTGTCAACAGCGGTTGTATCATCGCCTACAACCTCCTGTTCCACATGCAATACTGAAATATGCGTTGGTATTTGCAACTGACGCTCGGAGATCATGCGCAACAGTGTTGTCTTGCCAAGACCATTGCGTCCGACAAGTCCATAGCGACGTCCAAAGGAAAGTAGCAAATCCGTGTTTTGGAGCAGCACTCTGTGAAGTGTTGAATTAAATTTAATTGAAATTGACAATATAGTATTATAATTTACGTACTTATCACCGAAGGCCAAATCAAAGTTCTCGATTTTAATATCCATAGAACGATTAACGCCCTTTTGGTCCATTTTGGTATTCTTCTTATTCGTAACCTGAGATGCTGTGGCAGTTTGTAGCTTAACAGGAGCAACCACTTGTTTAACCGTTTCCTGTCGTTTTTCTTGCTTCTGCTGCAGCTTTGCTTCAGCCTTTTCAAGCCTTTTAGAATCGACTTTCTGCAAAATTTCAATAAAATTAATTATTTTAATAATAATAAACATAGTCTTTATACTTGCAACGAGCGAACTCCTCACAAATTTTCGATACATAAAGACTTTCAAGTTGATAACTAAAAATTTAAACAAAAAAATATCTTCAAAGAACGAAAACTGGGCGTTCGTATAATAGGCAATACCCTTTAGTGGACGTGGCATGTTAATTTTAAAAAATTATCAATATAGCATTATAGCCATGTCTACGTATTCAATTTCACATCGATATCCGAATGACTGGTAGTTTAATTTGCAACCGCAGACACGAGGCAGGCAGACGGACGGACATAGCTAAATAAATTTTCATGACTGCTAGATACTATGTTCCTACTCTAAAGGTCTTTAGCTTAAATAACAAAGAAAGAACGTCGCAGTCGACTATGATCGACTTCGAGATACACTGTCCCTTGGTTTAGACACCTCATATGAACCATAGATTATATACTTTAGTGATCCTATCTGGAAATATGCGGGATATTTTACTAAAATTGATGGAAATTAAAATTAGATAATAATTTGAATCGACCAAGGACTATACTAAACAGAGCTGTCGATGGAAAATATGCATTCAGGACAAACTAATTTTTTTTTTTTCTGATTTACGTTACAAATTCTACTTACATTTACATTATCCTTGTTGACCACCCATATACTTTGCATATCCTTATCCATTTGTTCCATATTCCTAGCCATTTCTTCAATATTAACAGGCGCATTCAACACTTTGCGTGCTTCGTTCTTGGTGTTCTTTTTCATGATGTTAAGGAACTCGGTGCATAGTTCACTGTAAATTTTTTTAACAGATTTTAAAAGAGTTTATACAAGTATAGTATATATTGCTTACCGTATGTTATCCTCCGACTTCTCGCAATTAACGCTCTGCAATATGTCACCAACTGCATCGAAGATATCATCGCACGTTTCAAATTCATCGATGCTGCCGGCAAGCACACCTGTGATGAGTCGTCGCACATGCTTAAAACAATGAAAATATTTTACCGGACAATATTCCCTACTTACCCTCGACATAATCCTTCAGCTCATTGTCCATTGCTGGGAATTCACGTCGTAAAATTGCAGTGAATAGACTCATTTTGACTGTTTTGTTACGTGTCGGATTTTTTTTTTCTTTTCGCTTTCCTGTCTCTGGTTGTTTCTTTTACTTGGCGAAATTTTACAATTCCACGCGATGTTTTCTGGCCGCTCTCCCCTCGCAACCTATACCAACACAATGGACTCGTTTTCGAATACGAGCTCCTAGCACAAACGCAAACAGACAAACAATCTACCGCACACCGCTCCGACGCCGTTTAACCTTGATCGTGCTATCGCGCGCCCTTTACTGCTATCTGTGCAATATGTCTATTGCTTTCAATTGATTTACTACAATTTTTTAATTATTTTAATTTTTCATTCGTTCTCAACGCGCGTGTGAACGAATAACGAAAGAAACGATTTCCTAAATATGCCTAGACAGATGCTAAAAAATGCTATAGTTTGTATAAAACATGCGATTTATTATGTCACTCTCTCTCTCGCTCTCTCTCTCACTCTATCTTTAATTGTCCGTTATTTTGAATTAAAATTTTCAAAATCATTCAAAACTTCATTCTTATAAGCAGATATTAATAGTATCTAATTAATCACACAGTATTAACTGACTTATCGGTGCGATTTAATAATATTTGTCTAGTTAAAATTTAGAGTCATCGTCACAGCCTCATCAAAAATTTGTATTGGCCTCATTGATTAGTTAATTTCGACGCCACCTTTCTGAATTGTTATTGGATGATACGCAATCGACCACGCGATGTACCACATGCAGCAAGTAGTGAGGAGAATATGGTTTCTGTAGCGAAGAGTGTGGCTGAAAACCATGATCAATCGATTCAACTCCGTGCGCAACATCTTGACCTCTCGTACAGAACAACTTGGTGAATTTTACGCAAGGATCTTGGTTTAAAAGCTAACCAAATCCAACTTGTTTAAAAATTTAAGTCGCCAGGCTTGAACTTAAGCTTTAATTTCAGTCAATTGACTCTTCAACAGCTCAATGAAAATCCGATGTTTTTGCATCGAGTTTTGTTCAGTGGTGAGCCACTTGTCTGGCTCAATAGATGCTTCAATATACAAAATTGCCGCATTTGGGCTGGTGAGCAACCCGTAGAGATTGTCAAACTACCGTTACATCCACAAAAATGCACTGTGTGTGCATCGGTCCGTATTTCTTTAAAAATGATTCCAGACTGAACAAAATCGTCAATGGCGAACGCTACCGCACCATGATAACGGGCTTTATATTTCCTGAAATTGAATTCCGTGATATCGGTAACATTTGCTTTCAACAAGACGGTGCTACGGCACAACAGCGTGCGAAACAATGGCTTCATTGAGAAGTCATTTTGGTGAGCACCTAATTTAGCGTTTCGGATCTGTTAACTGTGCGCCTAGATCGTGTGATATCACACCTTTGAATATTTTTTTTTCCTTTGGATTATGTGAAGTCAAAAGTCTTCGTCGATAAGCCAGCTACGATTCAATACTTGGAAGCGAGATACCAGTAGCAATGCTAGAAAGAGTGATCGAAAATTGTACCTTCCGAATGAACTACAGCCAAAAACAAACACCAAATTCATGCCATGCGACTTTTTCGTTTTCCCAAAACTGAAAAGACCCATGAAAATACAGCATTTTGCCATTATTGAATAGATAAAGACCGCATCGCTGGCAGAGCTCAAGACCATGCCAAAAAGCGCATAACAGAAGTGGTTCGAGTATACGACGAATATATATATCTGTGACAAAGATTCGGAATTATTTCTAGTTGAAATTTGTAGAGTTTTACAACTATTTTCAATGCAATATGAGAATTGTATAACATATATGATCGTCTGAACATGACATAAACGGTTGTAATTTGGTCGAAGGAATTTTTGTTTTGTTTTTATATTGTAATTTTAAATCTATAATTCGCAAGTGGTTTAAGCACCAGATTAGTAAAGTCCACACATAGAATTGCAACTTATGTTTTCAATTAATTAATCTTTTTTTCTTCCCATCTCTTCTTCTATTGTCTTATTATTTTTTAGAACTGCACCACGACACAACTACATGTAAATTAAACACGGCAACTGAGAATCGCTGATGTCAGTTGCCATACAATATTGCAATTCGCGGCGTATCAGTAGTGTTAGCAGCACAAAACCAGTCAACGTATCATTAAGTTGATTGTCGATTAAGATGATTGTCGATATTACTTATATAATAACAATAGCGCACTAGTAAGAAACAATTGATACTCAATCACTGATATTTACAATATCGTGTAACAGCTGATATCGGTGATATTTCAATTGTCGTGATTGAATCGCACAGGTAGTTAAATATCGCTCAACTCTAGTTGATACTCTCAATCAAACCGTTGCGCTTGTCGCCTAGTCCCCTGCAAAATCGTTTAAGGAAAGATTTAACAACATGTTGAGTGCCGAGCGCCGTTAGTGTTGCTAAATGCAGTGCTTTCTTTGCATCTTTTGGAACTTGGCGTTGATTAATAACTTCAAAAACTGTACTCCGTTGACTACTATCGCCGATATACTATCTTCTGTGACATTACTCAGTTCAATTAAAAGCACTTTACATTCGGTTGTGAAAAATTATTATATTTGCTTTAAATAAATCCATAACAATTGAAAAAATATTGAGTAAAGCAAACTAAATGTATAGAATTTCATAATTAAAAAATGTTCAAATGCGATATACTATTAGAAAAAAATAACAATGCGGAGTTTGCTTTAATCAAACTTCATAAGAATAAAAAACTAATTCAATATAAAAGTGGTTGGAATTGTCCTACAATAAAAATTGGTTTGTTTTGCGTAAATTATCAATAATTAATTATACATAGTACGATATAATACAATTTACATTAAGCTAAAGCAGTAATTCATGCATTAAAATAAATTTGTTAATAACAATAAAATTTTTTTTTTTTCGTTTTTTTGTTTTTTTTTTTGTTTTTTTCTTAGATCTAGAAATGAGTGTATCACCATAATTCATGTACAGCTTATTATACTAATATTGTTGTTGTTCTCGTTTGTTGTTGTTGTTGTTGTTGTTTGTTGTTGTTGTTCTTAATACTAAAATCGTAGATAAAAATATGTTTTTGAACTTGATGAACGTTATTCTTATATACAATACATGCATGCAAAATTCGAATTTAAATTACATATTAAAAATTTATACAGAAGTAGATTTTGGAGACGTTTTTATACCATTCACACATAGTGTGAAATGGTATTATTTGCATATTTTAATTATGAGTCTTGCGCTGTCTAGCGCCACGGCCGGAGAGCAAATAAGTAAGATCAATGGGTGCCTCCTGCGCTGTGTAGGCATCGAGTACTTTTAGTTTTATTGTATTCAACACATTTTCCAAGCGTGTGCGTTTATATTTTTGTTTTTGGGCCTGTAAAATATAATGAAAGAATTTTAAATTAAATATAACAATGAATTTATTGTACTGCATATAATAACATCCAGGCGAGCGCTCAACACAATTCGAGACTACAAAATTTATGGGCGTTTTTTTTTTATATCATTCACACACAGTATGAAATTGTATAATCAGTTGAAAATTCAAAATAAATGCCACCAACACGATCCTTTACGACTTTCGACGTCAACTCAATTATCCCGTGGAAATTATCAATGAATGCCAAACTGCATATGAAACAAATGCATCGTCTCTTCAAACTCTTTCCAAGTTGGTTTGGAAAACTAAACTTTTTGGTAGAGAACGAGACCGAAGAATATCGGCCAAAATCTTCGAGCAGTAAGAGAAATTTAGCACTGGTAAAGGTTAAAGCTGCCGAAACTATGTTTAAATGCAATGTTGTAAAACCGCAAGAAAAAGGTGAACTGCATCGCTACTAAAAAGTGGAAACATCACGATAGTACGCCAGCTCACACTGCTGAAAGAACAAATATCTTTAGTGCGCTCTCTGGTATTAAAGAAATACGCCCGGCAGCCTTTTCTCCGGATCTGGGAACTTTGATTTCTGGTTATTTCCCATAATTAAAAAAAATATTAAGTCTTCAATAGCAATGCGGAGATAATTGATGAAGTTAATTTAGAAATTGAGAAGCTACAAACGCACTATTTTCAGGACTATTTTGACAGACTAAAGAAATGCATTGAATTTAATGGTAACTATGTAGAGAAGATTAAAAACAAGAAAAAACGTTAACTTCGGTTGAACCGAAGCTCTAATACCATTCACACGAAATTTTAAATCGTATTGTAAAACTTTTCTTGGCCGGAAATTTCACACGTTCTCCCTAATAAGTTTACTAAAGTTAACTATTTAAATATTTATTATCTGAACTTCAAATAAAGGTAAACGCCAATGAGATCAAAGTCCTCGAATTAGGTGTACACCGGTCATACACACATAGCATAATAAATAGTAAAAACTTTTACCTGCACCACTGGCGGCGTAATCACCGTCGTGTTTACAGCAACAATTGGTGATGCCGCTGCTGATAGTGTTGGCGTTGCTATTGCAGCACGTTTGCGTGCTTTAGTATGCTCCTGCTTTAGCATAACAGGTGTAGACGGGTTCTCCATAACTATTTCTGCATCAGATTTCTGCTGTTTGCGTGATTTAAGCAGTGCTGGATCTATATCATGTGGCTGCGCAGCACAAGTAAAGAGATAATAATTTGTTAATAGAGCTATAATTCAGTTATTAACAATATCAAAAGACTTACCGCATAGGATTTAGATATCTTTAACTTTTCGGCAAATTTTCGGAATGCATAGTTCTTTGTGCACGTTGGATAGTTGGCTTTTGCTTTTGAAAAGAAACGCGCCGATTTGTCTACACGTAATTCGCATATAAAACAGTGATCATCATCATTACATTCGATTGGTCTACCCTTGCAAAATGTGGTACGATCCAATACCCAGCAACGTCCAATGACCAATTCAATAGGCACAACTTCATATAAAGATACGCGTACCACTTCGTTGGGATAAAATCGACGTGAAGGTTCGTGAAAAGTTTCATGTGGTCGTAGAAAATGATGTCCGAATATAAAACGCTTGCCAGCATCATTCTTCCATAAATGCTCAACACGAAATATATCACATTCTTGATAATCAATAGTGCCAATAGTTTCGTATGTGTGTTTTTTCGTTGGTATTGCTTTGCCAGCTGCATCTTTAATGGGTATATCGCGTAGCACATAAACTGCATCACCCTGACGCACTTGCAGCTCACCACGCATCAGTGAGAGATAATAACGATGTCCTTCCTCGGTATACTCATCGAGCGGTATTTCGCGATCAACTTTACGCGGTTCACAACGTTCGCATTGATAGTTATCTGCATTGATGTCTGCCTTGGTGCATTCGGTATGCTGCCAAACCATGCAATTGCTACACTGTATCATTAGACCTTCATCCTTGTATAGACCACAAATGCAGCGTATGACATCCTCATTGCATTCGCCTGGTGTTATCTGCTGCAAAGATAAATCTGCGTTTGCTCTACTAGGCTCTCCAGCAACAATGCTTAAAACTGATGTTTTATGCTGATTGAAACCGCTTAGTAATTGCTCATCGCCGATTATCTCCAACAATGGTGCAAAATAGATTTGCTTCTGTGCATTGTAAGCAGTAACTAGTGCCTCGATGCTGCACAATTTCGCTTTATGCTCGACATGCATTTGTCGCGCCTCACAAAATAGCTGCAACATATCAGCATCAAATTCGCTGGGTAACTTATAGTGTCCTTGTTCGATATTAGACTGCACTGTTTTTAAAGTCAACCCACGTTGTGCTACTGTTCTCATGGCTTTCTTCTTTTTATTACCACCGCCAGCAACAGCATTGATCAATGCAACAATTGTTGTACCCGCATCGTCCGGCGCTTTCAGCTCTTCTAATGTAGCGCATATTTCACGTAATATAACAGCCATTTTGGCCATTTTTTCAACTTCGGGATCTTGACCGGCCAGCGTGAATCCGCGTGTTTTCATATTACGCGGTGAGCATAGCGCAGAGATTTGTGAAGCAAGTGCCGAAGCAGGCGTTGAAGGACGTCGTTTGGTTATAGCAGCGCCAGTGTTTAGCGTAGTGCTATTTGGCGTTGGCGTAACTGGCGTAACTTGATTAGCCTTACGTTCGCTCCGTTTAGCCTTTGCACGACGTATCTGTAACAAAGAAAAAAAATTGAATTTTATTTAAAAAAAATTACGCTAAACTATGCTATTTGCTATTTGTGTCCGAATTTACCTTCTCAAAGTTGCGCACCAAAAAGATATTAAACTGCTTAACAAGTTTCTTTTCCTTTTCGGATAGTTGTTGTACACGCGCGTATGCTATATCCTTTGTCTGCTGACTCTGCTGGCGCTGCTGTGCATGTTTACGCGCCTTGTGCTTACGTTGGCGTCCCTTACGTCCATCTTTGAGCTGTGTTTCGGCGTGCTGAAAAATAAATAAAAAGTATTTAAATAATTTTGTAGCTTTATAGAGCAACATTTTTAACGCACCTTGTTTTCCTGTGGCAATGGCTTAATACGCTGTGACTTGCCACCGATGACACCACGACACTGTGGCGTATTACAACGACACGGTTGACCCTCTGACGGATTAAACAGCGAAAAATTATAGTCATATGTCAATTCTTCGCCTTCTTTTATATGACGCTTAGCGAAGAGCACCATGCGCGATAAGCCGTTTACAGACCACTTTTGCATCTCACAGTTCGGTTCACACGAATGATTTACAAAGCGACAATCGGTGCCCATGCGTTGTCCATCAATGACCAAGCCACCATCTAAATGCAGACAATAGTGATGTGTATCCTTTAGATAGATAGTGCCCATGCGATCCTTGAATTCACGCTCGTTGACCACTTCACCGGTATATTCGAGTATATATGTACCCTTTAGTATTGGCAGCTTGGTACGAACGCCCCAACCTTTATCCTCGGTCATGAAACGCTCTACACCCGGCGCGACATCATGACGATATATTTTTTGATTGCGACATTTATCGCCTGCTGGACAATTTGTTGCTGAGCATTCGGTGTAGACCATACGATTAAGACAATTGTCACCACAGCCAGCATCCGGTTTACAATTACAAATCGGATGTTCGAAACCCGCCATGTTGGGACGTACCGACTCAGCATAGACATTGGTACGTATTTTTCGATAATTCCACGATGGTACCGAATGTCGCACCGGTAGCTTTGCATTCGTATACGCCCACCAGATATCGTAAGGCAATTCAAAATCAATAGTTGTACGTCGAAAATAATTCTCACAATACGGCGGTGGCGGCAGCAGCGTTGTGGCGACAGCGGCTGCTTCAGGCTGTTTTTCTACAATTCTCGTTGGCTTTTCTGACTTTTTTTGTAACTTTGCTGGTGGTGCCATCTCCACACGCTTGAAACAATCGGATAAAAGCCCTGCATTTAAATAATTTTTTTTGGTGCGCATAAATTTGCGCAGACTACTCGAAGCATTGGATGATTTCTCATCACTGGTATCGCTGCATGTTGTATAACCCGTAGTATCCAGTGATTTTGCCTCACTTAATGGTAAAATGTCATGTTCCAACTCCACAGCATCTACATACTTTGCAGCAGCTTCAGCATCTATTGCCTCTGCTGTACTAGGCAACTCCTTGGCATTCTCTGTTGTTGGTAGTGATGAGCCCTTAGCAATTGTTAGCGGATATAGTGTATTGGGACGCTTCAAACGTATCTTACAGCTGAAATTTGTATTGGGATCAACCCCAGCTGGTAGTTTTATTTTTGTTGCTAACTTCTTGGCAGACACAGCAGCTGCTGCTACCGAATTTGGTGTTGTTGGTTTTAGCTTTTTATAAACATCCGCTGTGCTTGTATGCTTTAATTTATTATTACCACTGGTAACAGCAACCACAGCACTTTTAGCATTCTTTAACTTATTATTAACACTGCTAAGAGCATCCGCAGTGGATTTTGCAATCTTTGACTTATTATTACCAACAACCGCAGCCTTTGTTGTAATTGTATCCTTGCCAATAGCATTCGCAATAGGTGCGACAAGCTTTGAGCGTCTACCTTTCTTATTCGTTGGCTGCGGCGACGTTGGTGTTGGAGTTTGAGGTTTTGTTGGAGTTTGAGGTTTTGTTGTGCTTAATTCCTTGGATTTCTCATTTACAAGCGGCACAACCGCTGCAACTTTAGGCTTGCGACCGCGCACTTTTGGCTGCTCCTCGGACGCACCTTCAGTGCGTATCAACTTGGTACGTTTCGATTCTGGCTGCTTATTATTATCCTCACACGATTTCATACGTTTTCCACTTGCCTGTTTGCTGCTCTTGCTGGCCGCTGCTGGCGTACTTGGTCTTGGCGAACCCTGCAACCGTTCCAGCGCTACCACCGATAAACGTGGTGCACGTTGATTAGCACGTGCTACAAATGTTTCACTTGTCTCGCCCACTTGTGGAACACGCTCACATTCCGTTGTTGGCTTATCACTAGCCACAGAGCTACGCGTGTCTTGGAATTTAGGCAATTCAACCGTTTCCGGCTCCAATGGCTCGGTTACAATATCTGTTGTATATGAGTCCACCGTATTTTTTCGCTTTTTGCGTCTTACCGTTGGAAAACCAGTGCGATTGATTTTCTTACGCTTACGCTTCAGTAATAGATTTCCGCCAGTTTTATGCAGTAGTGTTTCAACTACACGCGTACCTTGTTCGCTTTTCGTTGACATTGCGCTGGCATTTATATCCAGCGTTAGTAGTGGTGAGTCTACTTCAGCTTTTGTTATTATTGTAGCTGTCTCATTTAGTTTTGAAATCGGTGGTATTTGAATTTCCAGCTCAACGGAAGGCTCAAAAACGCCTGGAGGTGGACAACTACTAGCCGGTGATCCAAATGATTGAGCTTGTGACTTCAATTTGGCTGCATCAATGCCATTTGCATGCAATTTGCTCTCGCTGCGATTACGCTTTTGTAGTTTGAGTGAGCACAATGAACTTGGGCTTATGTCTAACAGTTTGCCACCACTTATTGAATTATTATCGACAGCAATGCGCAGCGGTGAACTGCTTGATGTCGAATCTTCGCTAACATTCTGCAATAGATGACGTTTCTTTGGTGTTAGTCCAGATTTACCATTCGTCGTTGCTGTTATAGCAATCGGCGCTATTTGCGTTGCCGTAGCCGTTGCCGACGCTGTGCGCGCATTAAATTGCGCCTGAGATTTAGTAGAAGCGGTGGACTTTGCTGTTGCTGCTGCAGCAGCCCATGCTTCAGCATTAAGTTTTGAGGTAGCTGCAAATACCACTGATTCACTTGATTTCTCACCCGGTGTGAGCAAATAGTGACGCTTTTTCAGCGGCAATTTGTGATCATCTGGACTTGAAGTCGTATTCGTTTTCTTATGTCGTCGTTTGCCCGTGGAGCTGCTGTTATTCGGTGTTAAACTACCACCAGCCGCAGCACTGGCTGAGAGCATAGCAAAATCCACCAGAGGTTCACTCATTTTACGTTTCTTCAGCGTGCGCTTTGAATCGCGCACTTTTGTTGCTGCCAATGTGCTTAAGTTTGCGTTTGAAGCAGCACTCGTTGTTGAAGTTGCCGCTGACAATGTTTGCTGTAGTTTATTTGCCTCCGCCAGTAATTTCTCTTTGCCACTACTGGCAGCTAAACGATCTTCTTGTATGCGACAACGATTCGCAAAAGTCGAAATTATAATCTCAATTTCAATTAGTAATTTCGAGTCTTTGACCGTTGCCCTTGTGCTGCTTCGTGGCATGCATATACTCTTGCGTCGATGTCGTCTACGTACACGTGATGTGCTCGAATAGTATGAGCTGCAATAACTTGCGGCCGATGAACGCCGTGACTTTATTTTACGTGCCTGCGCTTGCGTCAAATCGCTTGCTGCTAGTGCGGATTTACGCTGCATTAGCATCTTGCTGACAAACGTATCCTGCGAAGCATCATTTAATGCTTTAAAAGTCGTTGCCGTAACTGCAGCTGCATTTAAGCCACCACCATTAGCTTCTGTTGCATTGCCGCCACTACCAAAATACTGGCCCGTCGTAACATAACGATTAATTTCACCGTATTTTTTACTAGCACTTGTTGTCGGTAATGATTTTAAGCTCGGCTTACATACAAACTCATTACTCTCCTCACTGCTCTGACCTAGCGAGAGTCCAGCCAGCTGTAGTATTTCATGATCATCATTGAGATTACATGCAGTGTTTGCTGAATTCGATTGAGGCAGCATCGATGCACGTCGTTTACGTCTACTTGATTTGTGTGTTGTGCTGCCATCCTTACCGTCAAAGCGATAGTCACAACTTTTAGCGCGACCACGTCGACTCGTACAACTCTTAGTGCTATAGCGACTTTTACAGCTTGCATCGCTCTTATAGCCGGAACTGTGTGTATGGTGATTGCGCGGATGCACGCTACCATAATCTGAGACATAGCCACTTTTGGCTGCGAGTATTTTACTGCATATGGTGTTGCCGCCACCATCACTTTTGTAACCACTAACGCTGCCCAGTCGAAACTTTTTATTAACATCTATTTCACGCCACACCGGATCAAGTTCCTCCTTAGCGCTGGATTTCTTTTGTTGATGATTGTTTGTATCGGCTGCTGCTGCTGCCTGAGATTGACGCCGCTTGTTACGTGGTGAGGGATATAAACGCCGTTCGGTGCATGCATACAAACGTTTATCTACATAAGCTATGGCAATTTTCGCTTTTCCACTAGATGTAGCAGCAGCAACATTATCAGTAACAGCAGCACCAACGGATTCATGTTTCTGCAGCTGCTGTTGTTGTTGTTGTTGCTGCTGTTGTTGTGTGCGACGTGATGTTGTTGACGCTGTTGGTGCTGTTGTAGCATGCAATGTTGCCGTTGTATTACTAACTGTTGCCTGTTGCTGCATTTTCGGTGATGGTGTTGTACTTTGCGTGGTGCTTGTCGTCGATATTACACCTGAATCTGCAGATTCATTAATAGCTATTAAATTTACACTAGCTGCTTTACTACTACCACTACTACTACCAGCTTCTATGCGCATCTTCTTTGGTCTACCACGACGTTTACGACTTGTACTCGATGCAATGCTCTCCGATTGCGAACTAGCAACTGCCTTCAGTGAACTACTATCCGGTGATACGCTTACCGTAAGGCATGTAGTAGCAGAAGTGGCATTTTGTCCAAGCATTTGTGTCTTCTCCATAAAATCCTGCAATAATGTCGATTGATATTGCGGTAGATGCTTTGATTTAGCAGCCTTACGAAAACTACCCTCCGCTGTGGTATCTTCCGTATCACTTTCAACGCACTTAATAGCTGCTTTAACTAAATCGGGTAGTTCATTATCACTCGATGATAGTCCAATATTATCGCTGCCAGGGGCAGCTGGTGTTGTTGTAAGTGTGCTTGTCGGTGCGCTACTACTAATAGCAGTAAGCAGCAAACGAGGTGCACGCTGTTGATGTAATTTTAATGGAAGATCATCATCAGAATCAGATGAGAATTCATTCGGTTGTACGCGTGTCTTTTTTTGTACCTGCTGCTGACGCTGCTGCTGAGGCTTCTCACATACATTATTTGATTTTGACGTAATCTTTTTACGTTTAACTTTAACCTTTTTGGTAGCCTTTTCATTTGAAGCGGCAACCGTTGTTGTAGTAGCCTCTGAACAGCCAGATTCTGTGGCATCACTTTGACATGGCGCTGCTGGTGGTGGTGCTGGTGCAGCGGCAATTTTTGCAGCAGCCACACTACCAACTGCTTCCATTGTCAAGGACATTTTACTATGTTTTGTTTGTGTTTGATTAATATTGCTTATTGAATTCGATTTGTGGTGCATTTTTTCTTCCTTTTTCGAGTTGTGATAGGCGTTTTTATGATTGCTCATATTTACACTTGGACGTATTGCCGAGAATTTCATGCGCAATCCGTCCACATCCGAGTGTTGTACACTAAATTGTGTTGCTGTTGTTGTTGATTTTGATGGCGACGTAATGTTTGTTGCAGTTTTGGCGTGTGTCGTCGTACTGTTCGTGGCATGCGTTTGTTTCGATTTGTGTTTCTTTGCTGCTGCATTTTCCGATACTGCTGAACTAGACTGATCTGTATGCACTGAATCGGATTCCTATAAATTAAAAGAACAAAATTAATCAAATTGCAGTTTATAATAGAAAAATGGGTGTTGTTTTAGAGGTGTAGAACTTTGAATTAATTAATATACTGAGATTACATCATTTTAAATCGGTTTTAATAGAAAGATAATTTTATGCCATTAGTATTTCAATATGATTTGATTGGGCTGGCTTCGATGAGGCGCAGTCTGGAAGTGCAATGTTTCTTTTAGTAAGTCAAAGAATCCTGTCCATCCATCCATACTGTTGCAAAAACAGCTCTTAAATTCTATAGCGCTCGCCGTTGACGATAAGGTTTCCGCCGATCTTATTTTTGAACAAGCACTAATAATTTGACGTGCTCAAAAAGCGCACCCAACAGTGATTTTTTATTGAGAATCTCTCGTGGATTTTATTCATTCCGAATGCAGCTACTTTGCTTATGAACATGTCCATTTTCCGACAAAAATGAGCTTCATCATTGAACGTAATATTGCGTAAAACAGCATGTTGACTTCCCGTTCATTTCAAGCACATTGATCGAACGTACGCCGTAAATGACGGGTCGGTCGGCTTCAATTCTTACACCAGCTGGATCTTATAAGGTCGTAGGCCGAGAACTTTATTTAAAATTTCTTTCCAATTGCTGCTGCGCGATGGCGAATCATTTCAATTAGGTCCTCCTCAAAACTACGCTTGTTTCGTCGGTGTCTACTATCCGACGTCTTTGCGTATGCATTGGTGCGATCCATGATTAATCGAATTAGTCGCTCGAATGAACGATTATGTTTGCGCTGTTCTGGCGTTAGGTCTATACATGTTCAAATGGCCAAACCAAACTGATTACAAGAGCCAATAGCGTTGTCAGCGTTAATCGCTGTCGGAATATGAAACCTCTAAAAACACCCTTTACTTGCCTCATTTTCACTAGCGGATTTCGATTGCTGTTGCGTTTCCAAGACACTCTTTGCTGCAGTTTCATTGTTTGAACTGCTCATATTTTGACCAGACAAACGCTGTAAATGTTGAAAATTATTTAAAATAAAAAGCCGTACATTAACAAAATCAAATGGACGTAATCGCCGTTGCCGTTGTGTTGCTAAAATTTGCAAGTTGAGCGTGAAAGTACAGGACATGAAAACTTGGCGCAATTGAAGCGTGAAAAAAAAACCCAGGCTAATTTTTCATTTTCTTTTTCTTTCTGTGGCAGCTGCACCTGTATTGAAGGGTGCAAAATGCGAAATTAGCTTATGTTGTACAATTTTTCATAAATGAAAAAAACATCTGTACAACGTCGAAAATAAGCAATTTAATTACGCTTTTCTTTTCTTTTTTTTTTTTTTTTGATTAATTTCAAAGCACAAAAAAAGTAAACTAGGTCAAACCACAAAGCAGCGAGATGACGACTTAAATATCTTTATGGACACCAAAAAAAAAAAAAAAAAAAAATGGAAAAGTAAGGGGTGAAGAAGTGTAGCAACGCGACGACGGCGACGACGTCAAAAATAAAAACAAAAAAAACCTCTACTCACATTCTGCAAGCGATTTGCTATTCTTGCAAAACTGTTTATTAATTATGTTGACACACACACACACTCACACATACACGCGCAGGCATAAACAAATGCATTTAACGAAATAAAAAATAAACTATTATTAACAATATTGTCTCACTTTCATTCGTTGCACTGAAAAACAGCCGTCGCTTCTTGTTGTTGTTGTTGTTGTTGTTGTATCTTAAAATGGCGCCGTTTTCTCCATTCTTTTTTTTTCACTAGCTAAGTTTGTTACAAGCACTATTTTAAAATCGTTTTTTATTACACTTTACTCTTAAATTTTCACTGTATTTTTATTGCTTTGAATGGCGCCGTCTGTATAGTTTTGCGTTATGCATTTATTTCATTAAAATTTACATTTTATTTATATAATATTAATAATAAAAATAAAATCGCGTACGAACATAAATAAAGAAAAGAAACGTATGCTTTGTTGTGAGTGCACCAATCGGTCTGAATTACATCAAATGGACCAATTAGCATTTTATTGTAGGTATTTAGGGCCTTGTACACGGTCGAATATGTTTCAATACGAATTTGCATTGAGCTCATTCGAAAAGTGTTCAAAATGAATAGCATAATAACAGCTGAAGAATATAATTAGCAAGAAGAATGTAATTAAAAAAGAACTAGCAGTTCCAAAAAAGTGTTTACATTTATTAGTCACAAGCAAAATGGAATAACTGAACAGCTGATTGTTTTTTTTTTTTGTGTTTACCTCTCAATTTCTTTCTTTATACAAATCTGTGGAAATATTAAAAAATTTCTATATATAGTGAGAGAAATGCGCTGGTGCGTAATCGAAAGGACTGAGCGCATAATGATTTTACCTCAGCATTCCATGCGTGCTGTCCTTTAATGAAATTTTAGTATTGCAAATCACAAAAAGACCCAGAATAGCCTTTATAAACGACGCTGTAAATATTAGATTTGATTTTCATAAGGCCTTTCTTAAATGTCGTGTTATAAGTAGAAAATAAAAATTCATACCGTCAGCGACTGATGCGCGTCTCAAAAAAATTTACAAAAAAAATACGATTCCATTGATACCGGGTCCTAAAGTGTCTGGGTCCGGGAATATTAAAAAAAAAATGTATTGACCTCGATCCAGCCAGAAAAACTGATAAAGCTTATTTTTAGTTTACAAAACCCGCAGTGAAATTAAATTAAACTCTAATATAAAATATATAAATTTGGTTTAATAATCAATTAACACAAATGTTTATAAATCACAAGTGAGAATGTGGCACTTGTGTATTCATTACTAAGAAATACCCTACACCATTTCTTATGTAGACTCAAGTAGTTTGTACGCGCGCTGATTTCAGAAAATCACGCTGGTCTCGCAATTTGAGTGACACCCAGATGAAGGCGATCTATTACCTCCCTTGAGCCTATATCCCTCCCCTTGATTCTCAAAAATTTAACATTTTACCAAATTGCTCAATGGAGTTCTATGATATTCAAGTGTATGGTTGTATGCCTGTACATTTCTGTGGCACTTTCTGTAACGTAAACGGCTTGCGAGGATTTTAATATGTAAGGCTTCGTTAAAATTTTTTTTAGTTTTAATTTTATAGGCAATTTTGTTTTTGGCACATTTTTTTGCTGTTATCATCAACAAAAATTATTTGTGCGCAGTAAAATAAGAATACACTTTTTTGTATTCCAAGCTCTGATAATGTTTTTTTTCACTAAATAAGTTAGTTAGATTGATATAATTTAATGGTGCCTGCATCCCCCAAATTAATACATATTGATACCAACCCCATTTAGATATTGATGATAGCAAATTCTTGTAAAGCTCTTGTCTTCAACGGGAATGCTTTTGACATTTCCAAACAAAGCAATTTAAAAAATACAAATGCCGTAGTACTGCCTAATATTATTAATGTTATTCGAATCTTTCATAAACTGTACATATATTTAAATGCATTTGGAAATTGTTTAAGTTCACTAGCACCACACACAATTTATTTTTTATAACATGATTTTATTCATTTTATTTAGCTACAATATCCGTTGCATAAATATTTTATCACATTACAAGACTTAACCACTAATTAAGTTATTTATAAACATAATAATAAATATGGAACTGAAAAGAACAAATACAATATATTTCTCCGTACCAGTTAAAACGTAAATGTAGTTTGATCGTGTAAAGCAGTGTTTTAGTTAAACAAAACCAGACCGATTAGTGTGAAACATTAATACAACAACAACAACAACAACAACAACTCTGCATGAAAATAGTGCAAGAAGGAGTAGCCACGGTGGTTGTATTGTTTTCTAGTTAAATTTATCTGATTTTATCTGCGTTAACATAAATAAATAACTTAAAATGAGTGGTAGAGGAGCAAATGCCGCTGTAGGAGGCGGTGATGGTGAATCGATGCTCTACGGCTCCACACTCTCTGCTGAATCGATGAAGGTAATTGCCGAAAGTATTGGAGTCGGTTCACTCTCCGATGACGCTGCCAAGGAACTCGCCGAAGATGTCTCCATCAAAATCAAGAAAATCGTACAGGATGCAGCTAAATTTATGCATCACGCTAAACGCCAAAAAATGACCGTAAACGATATTGATCATTCGCTGAAAGTGCGAAACATAGAACCACAGTATGGCTTCACGGCAAAGGATCATATACCATTTCGCTTTGCATCCGGCGGTGGACGTGAGCTGCACTTTATCGAAGAGAAAGAGATCGATTTGAGTGAGATTTTACAGAATAATAATAGCCGCATACCATTAGATATCACATTACGCTCGCATTGGTTTGTTGTGGATGGTATACAGCCGACAATACCGGAAAATCCTGCGCCACAATCAAAAGATTCACAATTTATGGAATCCGTTAATCCGGTTATTAAACTGGATCAAGGCCTAAACAAAGATGCAGCGGGTAAACCAACTACCGGCAAGGTGCACAAATTGAAAAATGTCGAAACGGTGCACGTCAAACAGCTGGCAACGCATGAGTTATCCGTGGAGCAGCAGTTGTACTACAAAGAGATTACCGAAGCCTGTGTGGGTTCCGATGAACCGCGTAGAGGTGAAGCTTTGCAATCGCTTGGCACCGATCCAGGATTGCATGAAATGCTACCGCGCATGTGTACATTCATAGCTGAAGGTGTTAAAGTGAATGTCGTGCAGAATAATTTGGCCTTACTTATCTATCTGATGCGCATGGTGCGTGCGTTGTTGGATAATTCGACGCTTTATTTGGAGAAATACGTATGTAGTTTGGTAGTAATAACTCATATATGGAATAATTAAATGTTTTGCTTACAGCTGCATGAACTAATACCATCAGTAACTACATGCATAGTCTCCAAGCAGCTCTGCATGCGTCCCGAACTGGATAATCATTGGGCGCTGCGTGATTTTGCCTCACGTTTAATGGCACAAATTTGCAAGAATTTTAATACCTCAACGAATAATCTACAAACGCGTGTAACACGGTATGTGCAAACATTTAATTTGATAGCCTAAAAGCCAAATTTATGCAACAATTATATTCTATTTATTTACAGCATCTTTAGCAAAGCTTTACAGAATGATAAAACACATCTGTCCTCACTGTATGGCTCTATAGCTGGACTATCGGAACTCGGACCCGAAGTTATAAAGGTATTCATTATACCACGTTTAAAATTCATATCGGAACGCATTGAATGTAATCTACTGGGCAATGCACAAAGTAATACGGATAAAACTGCTGCAGGCCATATACGCGCTATGCTGCAGAAATGTTGTCCGCCTATACTTAAGCAAATGCGTAATCCGCCGGATGTTGTGGAGGAATACAAGTAAATATGCTGCTACACAAACCAAACAACATAAATGTTATAATAATTTTGTGCATTACAGAAATGATTATGGCTTTCTGGGTCCCTCACTATGTCAGGCTGTTGTCAAAGCGCGAAATACGCCGAATAGCTTACAGAATACAGTGCCTGCTAGTACTACAATTAATACTGCACCCATAACAAGCGCTGCACAAAATGCTAGCACTAATATAGGACGCGTTACACTGCCTGCAACTATACAAACACAGCGTCAAAAGTAAGTACGCTATTTGCAATATGTTATGCGCATTGAAACAAATCTTAAACATGACATGATACACTTATAGTCCGGTCATCACCACACTCCCACAAATACGCACCATACCCCAAACACAGAACGCACGGAATTTTGTTATTGTCTCACAAGCTGCCGGTGTTGCAACAATGACGCCAGCGCCGCAACAACCACAAACTGTGCAATTGCAGACACCACGGCGTCCATCAACGCCACAAATTATAACGCTAGTACCAAGTGCTGCAATTAATGGCGCCGGTGCTATAACAGCAGTGAGCAATGCTAACGTCACCGGTGGCAATGGTTTACTTGGCGCACGCAATGAACGAGTATGTGTTTAGTAGTAATTCTATATATTTTATTAAGTTTTTTGTATAATTTTACAGACTTCTATCGATGCCAGTTCAATTATTATTGAAACTGAGGAAATACGTGATCCCCCGGAACTGGATGATCTGTCACATCTGGAATAATTTAGCTTTATACGCTTTTTACGCTACGTCTGTAAATTTATGTTCATATAAAACACAATTACATTTGTATTTAAACAATACGCCGCTTCTTACAACTACTAGTCGTCTCAATGCTATACATAGAGTGGGGGTGGCACGCAGCACGCATGTGCCGGAAAATCGACAGGAAATTAAACAAAACTATGATAAAACAGTGCGCGCCGGCACTTAGCGTGTCGTATTGATTTTTCACAATTTTCCTTGCATAGTAGTAGTGGTATTGTTGGGTGTGGAATGGACACGCGTACCTTACGGAATTTTGATTACATATATATATATATATATATATATATATATATATATATATATATATATATATATATATATATATGTGTGTGTGTACACACACATACAACAAAGCCAAAATACGTTTAAATTCAATTTAGTATATGCGTAAGAGACGTGGTGGTGTTGGCTGTGCTGTTTGGTATGGCTGCAATTCACTCGAATAGCAAAATTTAATGCTGCATACACAAAACACCCGTACACTCTCTAACACACAGACAACTACTACTCACTTTGAGTTTGCAATTCTAGATACCAACGCACAACCGAAACAAACGCACAGCAAAACAGACGGCAGTAAATTCCGTAATACAGAAAGCAAAAGCAAAAAAATAAGGATAAAAATTTGCATATTAATTAAAGTCTAACTAAATTTAAAGCAAAAAAAATCATAAAGATGCGTGCTCATTTCGCCGAGACAATACCCGCGTCACCCGACAGCATTGATGAAATCGAAGCAGAACCATTAGAGTCACGCATTGAGGATTTTAAGCAGGACACAAAGAATATGGCTGTATTGGCTGAATTTATTGATGATGTGCTGGTAACAGCTGAAGCGGAAGCTAACAAACAACAAATCGAACAGGATGCCAAAAAATCGCAACAGGTTGGTTAATAATGTTCCAAATTGGTATTTCGTTTAGTTTAGTTTAAAGCATATTTGTGCTAAAGAAAAAAAAACGAAGTGTAATTTAAATTTAACTTTTCTTACAGCCTAAAGAAAAATCGCGACAATGTAAGTACATATATACATATATTTTTATACACATATATTTCTAAATAATGCTGCACTGCATCATGTTTTCGTTTACGGATATTTGAAGCTTGGTGGATCGTAATCCGCAATACATTTGGTTGTTTGAAACACTTTCTCGCATGATTCCTTGAAGTTCTTTTCTACATATTAAAAAAAAAAAAAATTTTTTTGTATATATCAGTATAAATCGCACAGTTTATATATAGTTTGAAGTATACGTACGCGCATCCTTGCAAGCGCTTAGCGCCGCCTTGGCTACATCTTGCAGTTCCAGTGGCAATATAATTGGTATTTGTGCAAGCGCTTTTTGTATGCTGAATTCACCTTTTTTTGTTAGCTAGAATGTAACGAGCAAATTTTTTTATATATATAATCATTTATTCTACTTTTAGATAGTTAATTTGCTTTAGACCTACCGTGCCGGCCAGCTGAGCTACACATTTTGTATAGCACTGAAATTAAAAGAGTATAAGAGTATAAAATATGAGTGTAGAGTATTTATAGTTTTCCAAATGGAAAGCGGTTTTCGAGTCCATAATAAATTTTCGGAAGTGATTTCGTCAAAATGGGCCGTTTTCGACTTTCAAAAGGTTTATGCAATTCGAATTCGCTTGGAGTTGGCACTATGAAGTTCATACTATCAATGTCAAGTCAGTTCAAATCCTATTTAAAGTGAAAAACGCAACATTTTAACGAAATCAAACACTTTTTTTCGAACACTTTTTTTTGGATTTGAAAACTGAGTAAGGCGTATAGTAAATTTGTCGTTTTCAATATGTCTGCAGAAAATAATTAATTTACAGTTTTGTTAGGTTAAGTTATTGCAGGATATTTCAAAAGTTATACAATTTTCTTTTCTAAAGTTTTAATACACTTGAGACATAGCATGGCAAATGCTATTATCTGTTTTCGTAAAGTTTGTAACACATTCAAAAGCTTAGGTTAGGTTAGGATGGCCAACATGGTTGAACCCCACATTGTCACTTAGGCCAGCTTATGCCCCTTGTGATACCATATATCTTTCCTATTTCTAACGCAGCTACTCTGAGAAGCACTTTGTCAGTGTCAAGAACATCGAAATATGTTTTAACTCTTTTTCCGAAATCTCAGTTAAGTTATTCAGGAAGGGGCGCCCTAATAACGCCAGTCTCTTCCTACATTGGGCCGGGCAGTGACATAGCAGGTGTTCGATCGTCTCCTCCTCCTCGGCATTTCCAAAGCTTCTGCAGAAGTCCCATGATTTCAATCCTAGCCTTGTGCCATGTCTCCCTAATATACAGTGGCCTGTGTGGGCTCCCACAATAACAGCTAACTGATTTCTCTTGTGTTGGAGTAGTGTTATTGTTCTTTTGAGGTTATCTATTGGTTGCTATACCGATCATCTCTGTTGAGATCTGTAGTTTACATGTAGCCATGGGTACATCTACTGTGGTCTTCCCTGGAAGGATAAAAGCAGTGGTACCCTGGTTTATACGTTTCACAATTTCTCTCTATATTTTGGTGACCAGGCACACAGATGAGATGTATAACATAGTGCTCGATAATCTGTTGTAAGAGATTTACGGCACTCCGTTGTGGTTTTGGTATTGGAGCTGAAAGAGTTCAGCGCTTTCAGGGCAGCCTGACTGACCGAGAAGTTAAACACATGCTTTTGTGTATGTGAATATGACCTTAGGAGATGCTTAGCTTCCTGAATAGCTAGCATCTCCGCATGATAAACGCTACAATGATCGGGCAGTTTAAAGGAGTCTCTATGAAGATGTTAATAGCGTTTTCTCTATAGTGCAGAAGGTTGTCCCACTGTTGTCGCGTGGTTATTATGACGTCATACTATTTACCGAAGTTAATGTTTGGTATGCAGTAATCTGTATTTGATGGTATATTTCATTGTAATTGTAATATCCTCGAGTGTCCGAAGGAGCTACCATGCCAAGCTGTAGATTTCCTCAGACTAAGGGCTGTAACTATTGTCCTCGAAATCCCACCTTCTTCCAATAGCTTTTTTACATGCAAAGAGTGATATATTTGCCTTCTTAAGACGCTCTTCCTTGTTTTTGTTCTAGTTGAGCTTAGTAAGACTAATATTGTTAAGTTAGGGTGGAGTCAGTATCGAAATCTTGTATTTCCTTGAAAAAAGCAGTAGTTCTGTTTTTGTCGGGTTCACACCCACACCGCAGCCAGAAGCCCATTTCGAAAGTACCACATGTACGGATTGCATTAGGTTACATAGTGTTTGCGGGAATATTCCCCTTATTAACACCACTACGTCATCCGCGTATGCTGTTACATTGCAGCCAGCCACCTCTGTGAGTTTTAACAGCTGGTTCACCACTATCACCCACAGAAGCGGAGAAAGTACACCCCCCTATGGGGTTCCTCTACTGACAAATCTTCAAACCGATGAGCCTCCTAGTTGCGAATTCAAAAACACTTATTAAAAATATCAAATTGAACTAGTCATGTCCTTTGCGTTTCTTATATTCATATCTACAATCATTTGTGGTACACAAATTTGATAACTATAGCATATTCCAGACATATAAACCTACAATTCAGATTGAAATACTTGATGTAAAAACCTTTTTAGTACTAGAGCTACAAATTTAAAAATCGGTATCAATATTTTCTCGGTATAAATGAAGAATTATTCACGGGTTATACTAAACTAGTACTAAAAAGTCCATCATTGCTATTCCTAAAAAAATTTACAAAGTAATGCTGATATTCAAGGTTTTCATCGATGGGTCTAACATGCGTTCAACTGCACGATAACTAAAATGGGTTGTGTACTCTATCCGCGAACACACAGCAGACCATCTCCATCAACTCAAACAGTCTTGATTCTAATACCCACAACTCTAAAACAGTTACAGAGTGTCTCAAATCGCTCAACTTGATGGCAGAGCAGGCCGACATACATTTCGAATGGATTGGATACAAGGATTTAGGAACAATATAGTTAACCAGATAACTGATGAGTTTGTAACTGATGTGTAAAATTCTTTCACACATGTGAATAACGGTAGTAATGCCGCTTGGAATCTGCAAGCTAGTGTTTCCTAAGTGAAGCCACGATGAGTTGGAACAAACTTGGACAGGCCCACTACCAAACTAATGTAACCAGAATGGAGATGGACTAATACGAGAACAAGTGGGCTACTCTCACTGTCAAATGAGAGTAGTAGTGGTGTACTGACCCGTCCGTTGTTCGATAGACATATTCTGTAAAAACTGCATGAATGAAGAAGATCCTAAAACTAGCATACAATTTTTATGTGACTGTGCCGTACTTTAACGTACGTATAACAAGGAGTCTATTGAAAGCTGAGTCAACGACTATACCAATTGATTAAATTAAAAGAAGGAACAGTCTGTAGCAAAAGTTTATGCAATTATTAAAACCTCGGATACACTGAACTAACGAAGTCTGAAAAAAAGTTCTCAAATGATAACTCAAGAAAAATAAATGCCAGGTGAAAGCTTAAAAGTGAGCTTAATTGGTTTTTATGCTGGCTAAAGCATGCAGTGGATGTGCTACGGTGATTTTTATGTGTGATCTTTGCACTATTTGCATGCCTAATTTGTGATGGTTAACTTAATACCTGGGTGACTAGTTTGCATCGTCACATATACGAGACAGAGTCCTGGACATGATTAGGTCTAAAGAACTGTAACGATAACCTAAATAGTCTTTAATGTAGTAATTTTTAACCAAACTTCTGTGAAGAATTGTACAAATGACATACAAAAAAAGTGATAGACCAGTTTCGAGATTATTTTTCTTTAGAAACTTTCCCAATTGAGGAGTTATGAATCTGTTATCAAAAATATTCAAGCACATTAATTGAGCTAATTTGGCAATAAGTTTTCATATAAAATATTACTTCGGATACAAGTTATTGTGTACAAAACTGTCTTATTTGAGCAAGGAAATTTTTCAATTTTTTACAAATTTTCAGCTAGAATTTTTCTACGCATTTGGAAAATAAAAAAGCGCTATAGTTAGGTTTCCTTAGTAAATCAGCACCGAGGATTCGTCATTTGTTATAATTTCCGACACATTTTAAGCTTTAACCCCCTCAAAAACACATACCATTACATCTGCATTGACTAAGGAGAAGTCACCATAGCGCATTTTGTCCAGTGTCTCCACAGGTATTTTAAATTTAGGTGCACAACCATTACGCATCATGTCCAAGGATTGATCAAATTGTTCCTTTGTAATCTTGAAAAGAAAAAAATAATAATTCAAATATTATACAAGTTTCTAGTAGCTGCTTAAAAAAGTTTAGCACACTTACTGCTTCAATAGTTTCTATGCAAATACAACCTATGAGAAGAATGTTGAATAAACTGTAATAAATCCTCATTATCCTTTTAGAGTGTACTACGCTCAAAATTTGTAGGAAACTAACAATGCAAAATTGCATTCCGGCTGTTTTATAATTTCGCATTGCGTTTTACAAAACACACTTGGACTTTAATAATTTGTGCATTTAATTATAGGCTTTTGAGCGTAGTAATTAAAACTAAGTAGGGAGTATAATTGTGCAAACGATTTGTAATTAGTGTCAAGAAAACAACAAAATCTTACATGAAAATTGCACTCAAATATAATTCCAAATTTAACACACACAATGATTGCCTATTTTTTTATTATAGTATGTACATAGTATATGTAGTATGTCTACAGAAACCAAATTTTTTTCTCTCTTCACCTTTTATTATGTATATTTCGTTTTTTGTTTTTGGATTATTGGATTGGTTGGATATTTAAAACACTCAGCTTTTGCCATACCAGATTTCAAAAATGGTAAGGTGGTCAATCGTGCACGTGGCTTTGTGGTGCGCATCTTTGATGCAATCTGCAACTGCGCCAATAATGCAGCTGCTGCGCCTACCGCACGCTTCAAGCTACGTAGTGGTAGCGGCGCCGGAAAGCGACAGTCAAGCCAGAACAACGAAGGCGCAGTATCATTTGATGATAAACCGGCGGAAACACTGGCGCTGAATAAACCGGATAAGCAGAAGAATGGCAAGGAGAAAAAACCCAAGAAGGGCGTTAGACTTGCCGATGAACCAGAGACTATAGAGATGCTCAAGGATTAGGTAGGCAGCATAAATAATGCAGCTAATGATGATGCTATTGTGTAAAGCAAGAGCTAAATGGAAAAAAAAATTTGGTGTTTTAGAAAGAGTTTTGAAGCACAGACAGAGTTGAGGAAAATAGAAACACAACAATGTTTTGCTATATTTAAATCAAAAATAATATCCATACAAGCACTAATAATATTTCAAGAAAAGTAAAATCGTGTGTTATACAAAAACCAAAAAAAAAAAAAAATAATAATAATAATACTGATACATCTTTTTGGTTTAACTCTATAAAGAAAAATGCTCAAATCTATTGTACTATTTGAAAAGTCTTCCGCATTTTACTTATTATTTTTCTAATTTAACTTCAATTAACGCTGCTCTCCCTGAAGTTTATGCAAACGACTCTCTTATAAAAAAACTTAAAATAAAATGCAATACAATTTTAGGTTAGGCATAAAAATTCTACACCGAAAATAGGGAAACTCTAATAAAATGCACACAATCAATGTAAAAGTTTTTGGAAAACTAGTACTTAAGCATGATAACATATACATATATGTATGTCTATCAAAATTTTTAAAAAAAAAGAAAACAAACAAACAAAAATGGTAATAATTTTTGAAAAACACTTTGAATATATTAAAATTCAATAATACTAACTAGATATGTGTATATCTATATATTATACCATACATAGCCTAATGTATGTTAGCAAATATAAAGTTAAATAAAATATGTGTACTGATTTTATATAAAAAAACAAGTAAAAACAAAAAAAACCCATTAGTTACTTATAGATGTATTTACTCGTGCTACAATACTATATCGTATAAAAAAAAAAAAAAAATAAAGCTCTGCTAAAAAAATGATGAAAAAAGATCTCTACTAAATATTGTGCAATTGAAAGATCAAATTGTGTAAAGATCTCTTGAAATAAATATATAAATTTATATATAATAAGCGTACTACACAATATAAAACTCTTAACTACATACTACATAAATATCACAAAACTACTTAGGTTTCTTTAACAATATTTTTGTGAAGCCTCTTTACACTTGAACTTGACCTTTTACAAGCAAAACAATAAAATATATCAAACATTTTTCGAACAATCTACTACCTAAAAAGGGAAACCAAAAAAAAAACAAATGTAACCAGACTAACTAAAGCGGCACAATTTTTTGTATATGTAACTTAGCAAATTTAGTTGGATTTGAGTGTCCTAGCGTATATTACAACAAAAATAATCAACAAACTCCACCTATTATATATGTATATTTATATAACATTGTGTAATAAATTATGCTGTGATCCTGTGCATGTATTAAGTAAAAATTTATTTTGATGCGTCTTTAGTGTTTAGTGTCAAGAACCTAGTATAATTTACTTTATGTATTGTTTCTAATATTACCACATTTTTATAAACTATGGCTTTTTATAAACTATTTTAAATGTGTTAAAGTAAATGCATTTTTAGACTAGCATATATTGTCGTAGAGTTTAGTTATACTATGCAACAAAATGTAAAACATTTTGAGATATGAATTTTTGTATATTTTTATCAATATTTTTCAGCGCTAGTTTTATATATTTTAACATATCTTAAGTTACAGTTAACCGATCTAGTTAAGTAAAATACCAATTAAATTAGCTAGAAATTTTACAAGAGCTTGGTCAATCGGTTCGGTAGTTACGCAGCAATATTTTAGGAAAAAGTAATTTATTCTATCAAAACTTATATCGTAAATGCATATAAAAAAAAATTAAAAAGCTTTGCTTTCATTTCATTTTAATCTATATATTCTATATATAAAACAAAGTCGGTTGGACCGATTTTAATGATCTCTTATTTGTTGAATACATCTCCGCCCCTAATAGCAGAATAACTAATAAAAAAATATGGGAAACATTCAATAATGGGAAAAATAGAGCAAATTAATCTAGAAACATATTGAATATACATATTAATAGGGTCGAGGAAGGCATGCGAAAGGGGACAGGAAGAAATTGGTGTCAAAGGAACGTAGGGGAAAAGGGGCAGGGGAAGAAGTGGAAGGGTAAGAGGTGGTAGAGAGAAATTGGAGTCAAAGGAAGCTAGGGGAAGGGGCAGGGGAAGATGTGGTAGAGAGAGGGGCGTGGAGTAGGAGAGGCAGGGAAGGAGAGGTAGGAGAAAGGGCAGCAACGCGCCGGGTTCCTCTTAAGATAGAGGGATGACATGTTCTATAAATGTTAATTTGATTGACATTGATTGAGCAGGGAAAAGGGGGAGGTAAAGTAAGGAGAGGGACAGCGTATGGGGTGGTTGGAGAAGGGGTGGAAAGGTCAGAATTGGAGGCAGAGTAAAGGAACAGGGGGAAGCGCAGCAACGCGCTGGGTACCAGCTAGTTTTTCATAAATAAGAAACTTTTATAAAGAAAACAAGCTATCGTTGAAGGAAATCCATAGAAAGATGGCGAAGTTATGAGCAATCGAATGAAAGTATCCAAATTCGGCTTTAAACTGTTTTTAAGTCTTGACCATATCAAAAGTGTTAACCTAGCCTTTTACCTCATTAATAATAGTTTTTAATACACTCTTATGTCATAACTTATCAAAATACTTGACAAAAAAAAAATAACTTCAGATGAATTAAAATTGAATTAACCGGCATAAAATGAAAAAAAAAAAAACAAAATCTTAATATATAAAAACGTTCGTGCAGTGTGCGAAATCCAAAAACCAAAACCAAATGACACCAAATTTTTAACAAATGTTAGTTTGAACTTCAGGAAGTTTTCGCTTCTGTTTCCGTTTGATAGGTACCGCAGATGTGAAAATATCCACGAAAAAGTGTTTCTTCAGTACAATATTTTGATAAAAATTTTTGTGTGTGTTCATGGGGATTCGAGAATGGTTTAGAATCACAATTCGATCCACAGTGAATGCCTGCGAGTGTTCCTGGCCCAAAAAAATATAAGATAGAGAGATGAAAATTGGTATATGGGAACGAAGCGGGCAGGTGAAGCGAAAGGAAAGTTTTGGTATAGAAGTGGATGGGAAAGCGCCGGAAGAGAAAGGGGGGAAGTGGGGCAGAGAAATAGGAATAGGGAATGAGAATGGGAGGTAGGGGAAGGGGTGGTTGGGAAAGGGGCCAGGAGGAAAAAGAGTAGTGGAATGAGAGGTAGGATAAGGGGCCATTGGGTAGAATGGGTTGAGGTAGTTGAGGCAGGGGGAAGTACAGCAACGCGCAATGTGCCATTTAAGATAGAGGAATGAAATGTTGTATACATGTTAATGGGATCGAGGTTGGCAAGGAGAGGGGGAGGTAGGGGAAGGGATTGGGTGCAGGGTAAAGGTTGGTTGGCGAAGGGAGCAGGGGAAGATGGGTAGGGGAATGGGTGTTAGGGTAATAATACTATAAAGTCGTTTTTGAATACCTTCACTCAATTACACAAATAACCTCGTTATTTTTCCATGAATTTCCTTCAAAATTAGCTTATTTCATTCGTAAAAGTTGCACCTTGCGTAAATTTTTAATTTAAACAAATATTTTACGCTACATTTCTTTCTATTGCTCATTAACTACCGTGCCGATTGAACAAGTTTTGGAACAACATTTTTAGATATTTTAATTATATTTGATTTGGTAGTTTACTTAACTCAAACGGTTACACCGAAGCCGAGATATGTTAAAAAAAAAATTTGAAAAAAAAAAATATTTAAAAAATCAGCTAACAAATTGCATACTAACAAATTTTATTGCGATTTTTGTGTTAAGCAGTTCAAAATCTATTTTGTGACGTATGGTTAACAAAAATGATGTTGCATAGTGTTAGAGAAAGAAGTTGTTTCAATTTGAATGGAAGAAAATTAACTTGAAGGAGGAACTTAAACAATATATGCAAGTCTGAGCAGCGTCTTTAAATCGGCTCTATGAAATATGTTACCAACGCAAGCGCTGGTTTCAAAATATCGTTTTATTTTGGAATAAACTTGTTTTGTTGAAAGAGTAGCAACCAAGTGTAACTAGTGTTAACAAACTGAATCTATTAGCTATATTAATGATTTTGAAATTCAAGCAAGATAATGGCAACAATTAACAACTCGCTTAAATTAAAAAAAAAATTCTAGTGGTTCTTAAACATAAGTTAAATTTTTGCCATTATATAAACATATTGAATCTTAGAACTTAGTTCAATATTATGGCTTTTTACAAACGTTTCTTAACCATCAGTTAGACTCATTTAATACCAATACAACAAAAATAGTTCATATCGATTTGTTTATAGAAAACACAGCTTATATAAACTAATTTATCTCCTGTGGTACTATTTCATAAATCCATTTAAAAACCTATATTATAAAATTTTCCTGAGTCAATGCTTTAATATTTTTGTTAAACTATTAAGTTATGTTTAGAAACGTAAATGAAAATGTTCATTGTTGTAATAATACTGCAATAAAATTTAATTGAAATAAAGATATAAACTCCAAATTTGCATTTAAATTATTTGTAAATTTTTAACCGTGTAAAACCGGTATTTCTCATTTGCTTAAATGGTTTGTAGTGTATAAAACGTCTGACTTGATTAGCGTTTGTGTGAAACCACATAATTAGACATTCGGATCACGTTTTGCAAAATGACTTTATTTTTGTACAACACAATGAGTGAGAATTGTTTTTGCTATTGATATATAGTAGTATATAAAATGCCCTGCCCGCATATGTATTGAGTACAATATGTTAAAGTTTTGATATGGATACTACTACCAGTAGAATTAATTGGCATACTTATTACAGTGCAGGCTAATGTGAAAGTTTGTATGAATATAATAAAGACTTATTGAGAGTAGTTGTTGTTGTTGTTGTTGTAACAGCTTGGTTTGTGCTGTATGAGGAATACAATTTATTATATGATGAACATGAGAGAATTAGCAAAATGTAACCCTAGATGTCAAGTGCCAGAAAGGAAACTACTACTGTTGGACGTAACCAAAGGTCTAAAGGACCCAATTGAGTCGGTTGGGACGGACATTTGTATAGATGGATTGTGTCGTGCGGTGACTAACCGCATTTGGTGCAGCAATTATTATTGCTTATCCTAATTCCTTCTCTGTAGCACTAAAGCATATTGCTCTAGCCGGACCTCAACTGTGCAAGTTTCGTCTGTGGTGCTACGAGGGATCGTTTTTCACTCTCATTAATAGGTGTTGGTCTTCCACCTAATACTATGTTGTCCCTATTAGAGCTTACTGACTGTTCAATTGCATCTTTTTGCAATTGAGCTCTCCCAGAAGTATATATCATACGATTCTATACGATTCTCTGGAATAAAACGATCAATACTTGTTTTGTAACTTCTAATATCCTTTCTTATTCGGGTAGAGGCTATTCTCGAGAGGGTGCCATGGTTTGGCTGATTGCTCCTATACGCACCTAACAATAACTGCTTCGAAAGCAGCTCATTATGTTGGTGAACATGTAGCATCATTGCTTCTTCATGTAGATGGTCTTCATGTGTTATTTGCAGACAACCAGTGGCAGTCCTCAGAGCACTATTCTGACTTCTTTGCAGGCATTTCCATTGAGTCTTACTAAGTTAATGAGCCCAGAGAGGAGCAGCATAATTCAGGACAGAACGTCCAATAGCTTTGTAGGTGCTAACTATTATTTCTTTGTCCTTACCCCTAGAAGACCCAGCAAGCGTTTTCAGCAATTTATTTCTCGACTTGAGACGATTGTTTGCATTGGTGGCATGTGCCGAGAATCTAAGTAACGGATCAAATGTTGTCCCAAGTACCTCGAACCTCCAACAAAGACATCTAGTTTCATTCCCTTAGTCTTTCACTCCCTTAGTCCAGGAGCTGAAAATGAAGGCAGATGACTTGTGAGTTGAAAGCTTGACGTTGCGAGCATTGAAAACATTTTATAGATTCTCCAAATAAACATTAATTCTCGCATAAATTTTATCGACGTTCACGACCGAGCATAAAATGGAACAATCATCTGCATAGGTCACAAATTTTATACAGGGAGGAGGAAGATGCATCTTTGCCAAATAAGGATTGAACAGGAGAGGGGATAGAACTGCGGAGCACCCAACTTTAACACTCGATATCCCGACCTCACAACCCTGAACTCAACATATGCCATTTAAGATAGTTCAATAGCCATCGCCTTGTTTTGTCAGGTAGTGAGGTGGAGATCAGGTCTTGAAACAAGATTGCATGATCAACTGTATCAAATGCATTGTTCAAGTCTTCTTGGTTTGTTTAGTCCATCAACGATAAGAGTGGTGATTTCAGTTAATGCTGAAGTCGTGCCACGACTTTTCCTGAAACCAAGCTGGTGATCTGCTTGAAGATAGTGTTCTGTTATTGAAGGAAGTAATAATGACTCTAGAACTTTCACAATAGTTGAAAGAAGTGAAATGGGTCTATAAGAGGAACTAAGTTCAGCTTCACTGCCAGGTTTCAGTAGAGGTACAATTCTGAGGTCCAATTGAGAATAGTAGTTTTATTTAATGCAATTCGTGTTAAATTAAGGAAGTTTCAAATGATTTGTCTCTCCAGACATTTAAACAGAAGCTGCTTATATTTATAAGAGAGATCTATGATATTAATTGCAAACTTTACAAAAAAACATAAAGTTTTTTTATACAATAAGTTAATCAACAACTTATTAAGACGGATCTCTATCTCCGCGGGGTTCCACTGTGATGTTTTATAAATAAATGTGTAATGTAATAATAATATAGGTAATTAGAAGCAATAATAACGATGTAACTGTCATATGAAATGAACAACAATCAGTCTATAACTAGATATATATTTTTAATACAATACACAGTTCATAGAAGAAAACCACAAACAAGTTACTTATTATTGAAATAGACGACTCTATTATACACTGCACAGTTTTAAAATGGGAATTTTGTGTTGTTGAAAATGAGGGGCTTTATTGATAATATTTTAAATTTATCTATAAATTAAACACTAGAGAAGAATAGACAATTTATACTATATAGCGTCAATTTTAAAAGTCTTAGGACGTTATCAGTTTTGAAGATCTAGGCCCTGTTTTCACAAAGACATAACGTGCTATGACTTTAAAAATGCTGGAATATTGGTGGTAAATATTTTATCTCGAACTTCTCGACTCGACTCTCTCTCTCTCTCTCTCTCTCGTATCTTATTTACAAACCATCAGTTAATAATTTAGAGTGAGAGAACTTGCAGTTCGAACTAAAATCAGTTTGGAGTTTATTAGTGGAACAATGGCATGGCCAGATACAAAAGAGTTATCATATTTCCTTTGAAGCTTACTTCAAAAACCTAAACGAAAAATCATATTCCGTTTGGGTTCCAGAGAAAGAGAGTTGAGTGCGCTATCTATAATTTTATAGTATATCAAAGTATGTATAGTATATCAAAAAATTATATGTACACAATTCAAACAGTGAAGTTCCAGCTTTGGTTACAGTGTCTTATTTGACATGGTGCCGACTTTGAAAGAAAATTACCATTATTTTTATTATCGGAATCGACGGCAATGTCAGTTTCACTTCTTGCTGTGAAAAATACAATAGCCGATTTGAAAAAAAAGCTCCATTGAAATGTAAATATATGTTTTTCTAATCTAGAATCGACAGAACAGAAAATGTTGCACTTCGAAATCATGTTTTTGAACACAAAAATTCTTTATTTTCACCAATGTCAGATTTGAGTATTTTTTTTTCTTTTTTTTGAATTTGAAATGTTAGCATAGTCATTACTGTCATAGTCGGCACCATACAATACAGACACCAAACAGACCAAATTAGAAAAAAAAAAAAAAAAAATAAATAAAAAAAAAATTGCATACGAGTTCAACTTCGCTTGTTGAAAATTCACACTATAATTTAATCCCAAGCAGCTGTGAATCAAGACAATCCAACATCATGCATACTAAAATTGATCTAAAATCCTCTGATAAAGTGGTTTTCTCTACTGACGTGCAGATAGTCAAGTGTTCCGGTACTATTAAAAACATGCTAAATGTCATGCCGGCCGATGAAAATGCTGTCGTACCGCTGCCGATTGTTCATTCAGCTATTTTGGGTAAGGTGCTGCAATGGGCCAACTTTCATAAGAATGATCCACTGCCGTCCGACGATTTTGAGAATTATGAGAAGCGCACCGATGATATTTGTTCGTGGGATGCTGATTTCCTAAAGGTGGATCAGAGTATACTCTTCGAGTTGCTACTTGCAGCCAATTACTTGGACATCAAGGGTCTGAGGAATGTTATATGCAAGACTATCGCTAACATGATAAAGGGCAAGACTACAGAGGAGATGCGCAGGACATTCAACATCGCCCAAGAGTAGAAATTACGATGGGAGAACAATTGGTGTGAGAAGCTGTAAAAAAACAACAACAAAAAAAACAACGCGCTAGTGATAGGGGGAGGCGGGGGTATTCATTATTTTGTTTCAAGTACCGGCAAAATTATAATAAGATTTACGATGTTAGAGAGTTATTAAGAGTACACAGACTCACACAATCACATAAACTTTTCGTAATAATAATGTAAACTGTCGTTATTAAAAATATAATAATAACTAAAGCTAAACCTAAACTATCCAATAGATAGAACTGATACCAGTTGAGATTAACTCCAGCGGCCACCAAATGCGGTGCACCACGATGTTCAATGATATAATCGTTCCAATACATGGCTGTGTTCATGGCACATAGCGTACGATCACGGAAAATGCGTGAGGCACGCTGAATATTACTTTTATATCTGAAGCCTGCAGACTTTCAGCAGTTAGTCCAAACCCAGTGCATAGCGCCTTTGCCTTGGCTTATATTCAAATGCTGCGGTACACTATGCCATACCTATGGTTATGGCATAGTGTACCGCATCCTGTGTACCAGTCGACCGTGTGTTATGTACAGTTTCACCTTGTGATGTAAAAGTATGTATATCGCTCTGTGGCATCCAAGCCTGTAACATAACTTTTTTTTCTGCTAGATTAGTTAGATTTTCTATTTGGAATTTCCAGACTGCCAAAAACATTCAGAAAGATTTGGCGTTTCTCGTGTGACATATCAGCGCTAGGAATTTGTGAACCTAAACTAAAGTATATTACGCCGTGTTCCGCACCATTCAGAAACTTTTCTATATGCGCTGAAAGCAACCTTGGCGGTAGTAGGTGCAGTCCACCACATTGTATGATATTAAATGCAGTGTGTCTTGCTTTTGCCAATGGCACATAAGTATTCACCAACAGTGCAGAGATATTTCGTTACAGCTGCGCTACGATCGGTGCATATCTATGGGCAGATATGAGAAATGTTGCTGCAACACTTTATCCATTGCTGGTATATAGTAGAATTTGGCATACAAATCCTCGGCAGCCGAGTTGAGTACATTGACGAAACGCTCCGTAAATGTCATGTGATCCGTAAAAGGCATGAAACCGGTGACCAAGGTGATATTATGCCGAACAACTGACTCGAAAAGTTGGCGTAGCTAAATGTTGAAATGGTAATAATTGGTATCTGATAGAGTTGTACGAAGATCAGCTCCGGTTCATTATATAATTGTTCTGTGATAAGCAGCTCATATTTACCGCATTTATGCTTTTCATTAATGATTGCTTTAATTTCGGGCAAAGCCCAATACTGCTAATAATATACCAGAATTTTAGTTTTGGCACATCGGCCATAACGAGTTTGCTTTTAGTATTTGTTTTTAGCTTTGATTTGTGGATAGAACTCGTATTTGGGTATCAGTATTTTAGTATAGTTTTGGCGCAGATTTTCCTACGCCAATGAAAATGGCGTTATAAATGTGACCTCATGTCCTCTATTATCTAGTTCACGGACTTGTGCACAGTGCAAGTTAATTCAAATTGCAGAGCTACCTCGAAGTGTAAAAAAATCGAAGTGTTCATTAACCTTCACGAAAACTTTCTGAAAGTGAAAACCGGAACAAGTCAGATTTTCACGAAATTTTTTTGTATTCTATCTAAGAACCACGCTCATGTATACTGCTTGGGTTATTCATTCTTCTTTACTAAACAACATATGTAAGTGCAGCTGATCCGAAAAAAATCGCGTCCACGATTGTTAACTGATAGGGATGCTCGAGCTATGGAGCACGTCATGATCACCAGGCCGAAAACAAAACCAAAGGAAACTGCAATTGCCAGCAGCGGCAGTTAAACAAAAGAAACCAGCTCTGTCAGAGAAAGATTTTGCAGCACGTCTCTGATTTTGCAAGGAGCACAAAAATTGGAGTGCAGAGGATTGGAAGAGGGTTACTTGGTCACATGAGACCAAAGTAAATAGATTCCAGCCCGATGGCAAACAATATTACTGGCACCGCCCACATGAAAAATTGAAAGAAAGAAAAAAAAAAAACATCAAGTAAAAGAAACAATGATGTGCACAGAGGAGGTAGCTTGATGCTATGGGTATGCTTCACTTGGTGGAACGTCGGTCCATTGATTAAAAGCGAAGGTATACTGAAAAAGGAACATTGGCTTCATATTTTGCATTCTAAACTACCAGACTTTGTAAATAAATGTGCTTATCCAGAATGTGAAGTAGTTTTCCAATAGCACGGAGACCCAAAGCACACGGCGAAAATCGTCAAAGACTAGCTCAACATTTTACAGGTATTTAAAGGTCAATTTGAGTAACATGTATACACATGTACTCACCACTGTACATGCTGAAAGTTCAATAAATTCAATATACCCTATCTGCTATACATAAGCAGGGTACATATTCGTACATCTACACTTGTACATGCATATATAATGTATAAAAAAAAAACCCACAGCAAAACGAGAACCGACATTACATTTTAAATGAGACAAGTACAATATAAAATAACGAAAGTGATGATCATTGTATGCTATCAAACTACTATGGTTGGATGATACTCGCTGAAATAATATAGCCAGAACGGGAAAAACTGTCAACGAAACAAGTTCATAAAATCAGTTAACAAGGTGAAGCTTAAGTGAACGTATGGAATGGCATACAAAAAAATAGCGCACAAAGGCTTAATCGAAAAATTATAGTTATAAATAAAACAATTATAAAAATCCAAGCTTAAAAAACGTACAAGAACAAAATTCGTGATAAGCTTTTAAGCGCACGCCGGAAGTTGCAAGTGATAAAATAAAACAAAACAAAACTTAAGAGTGAGAAAAATACGATTTTATTAAAATATATCACTGAGATTTTGCCAGTTTGCTGTAGTTAATGTTCGGGAGCAGTGCGATTTTAATAATTTATAGCACGCCCAAAATGCGCATGCAATGCCTTTTTGTGTTATTGAGCTGCCTGTACTGCGCACTGCATGCAACAAAACTAAATAGTGACTATATAGGTAAGTAGAGACAGCTTAAATTAGAGGGCGACGTTCCGAACATGCAAACCAGATTGACTAAAATTTTTCATTTGTGACGCACAATACATATAGATCTACTCGAGCTATCCGATAATAGTGAATTTCAATGGGGCGCGCATGAGAATGAAGCGTATACAAGCTTAGCATCAAACAATGCAAGTGATTATCAATCACGTCATCGTTTGTTCAAACGCCAGGCACCCGGCGGAACAGAGCAGACATCTCAATTGCTGGTGAGTCAGTCAAAAATATGCATTTAGTTTATATTGGGAAATTACATATAGAAAATAAATACACAATAGGAAAACAAGGACTATGGTCCATGCCGTACACCGCTCGGTGATAGTGGACGCTGTCGTCATATCATCTATTGTCGCATGCCGGAGCTTAAGGATGATGTTTGGCGTTTGGTTTCGCAACTGTGCGTCATAGAGAAAAGGTAAGCTTAATGGTCAATGGTTTAAAGCAAATTGTATACTACATTACTTTTCGTATCTTACATGTATATTCAGCTCCATTGGCATTTGTTGCACCGATACCATGACCAGTAGTCGCTTTAGTCCGCAATTTGTTAGCGGTGGAAATGAAAATGTTAATGCCGATGAGTCGCGTATTGTTAATCGACCGGAACAACGCGGTTGCGGCATTACTACACGTCAATTTCCGCGTATTACAGGCGGACGTCCAGCAGAACCGGATGAATGGCCTTGGATGACTGCGCTGTTGCATGAAGGTGTACCTTATGTCTGGTGCGGTGGTATTTTGATAACCGATCGTCATGTGCTCACTGCAGCGCATTGTTTGCGTAAAGTGGAAAAGGAGAAAATGTTTGTGCGTCTTGGTGAATATAATACGCATCAATTGAATGAGACACGTGCGCGTGATTTCCGTATAGCAAACATGGTGATGCATATCGATTACGATCCCTTGACTTATGAAAATGATATAGGTTTAATACGCATAGAACGTGCTACATTATTTAATACCTACATATGGCCAATCTGTATGCCGCCGCTTAATGAAAATTGGGAAGGACGCATGGCTATAGTAACCGGTTGGGGTACACAAACATTTGGTGGCAAGCACTCGGATGTGCTGATGGAAGTAAGTGTATTTAAAATACTAATATATAGTTTTAATATCTTTTACACATGGTAGACGACTCCATAAAGTTGGTATACTCATATAGAGGTATATGTTTATTCTTTATCAGCTTGTTGAGATACGCTGTGTCCGTTCGTCTGTCTAGATGTTGTTGCGCATTTATTGGGAATATTTCTTTATATACTGTCGGTTTCTTCTTTTTGTTTAATGGGAATATATATTCATATGGTGGCACTTAACCTACAATACATAGGTAAAAATCTATGACATTGATATGACAACACCCTCGGATACAGTATTTGGTAGTATTCAATAGAAAGATTTTTCGTGTTTTTTTTTTTTTTTTTGGCTAGTAGAGTTGGCACCGAGTTTTAGATTTGTATAAAACACGTGCTGTTTGAGATGGGCTGGTAATTTTCTCCGGGTGGACTACAGAGCTTTATCATAGGCGGTATACAAGAGCAAACCAGATTTAATTAACGAACAACATCCGAGAGGACTAACGAGCATGCCTTGCTAAGACGAAGTGTGGGAAAAATCTCTGAAAACCTGGTATTCACAAAAACATGGAACCTGCGCGCACTAGAATATAGGAGCTATTGCGACTTTCTACTAATCCAAATATTGGTTTTAAAGAATCACTGCTATTTTCTGTTAAATTACTATTTTCTGTTAAAAACACTGTTATTTTCTATGCTGCAAAAAAGTGTCAAATAACATTAATAGAACTAGCAGTGGTTTAACAGAAAATACCAGTGATTTGCAGTTATCACTGCGATTAAAATATAACATATGCTACACATGCCTATTGTGCACAGTTTATTAAATCAGATACAAGATCTAAGTTGTAAGCTAGGGACTTCTAAGTTGGATTGTAGGTTTCATATTTTATGTTTATTTTTTACTAATAGATTTTAAGTAATATTTCTGGCTTTGATTTTAACTTTTTCTTTAGTTTTATTTTCCTTACTTGTAATGAAGTATTAATCAACTAACTTATTTAGGTCTCCTTACCCGTTTGGAATCATGATGTCTGCAAACGCTCAATGGTTGAACGCATACCCGACACTGTTCTCTGTGCCGGTGTACCGGAAGGTGGACAGGATTCATGTCAAGGTGATAGTGGTGGTCCATTGCTTATACAGTTGCCTAATAATCGCTGGGTCACCATTGGCATTGTTTCTTGGGGTGTACGCTGTGGCGAAGTTAATCGTCCTGGCATGTATACACGCGTTGATAAATATTTGGATTGGATTATTTCTAATGCTGATATTTAAGCGTGCAAGACAAGGAAACCTCCGGTTTTTGTTTTGTTTTTTTTTTTTTATAAATATAGTACTTATTTTTGAATGTTCGTTGCTTTGTTTTTCTAAACATAACAAATACAACTTAAACTTAAAGTTCTTAATATATTCTTCGATTTTTTTTTCTTTTCTTTTCTATTTTTTTTTTTTTTGGAAATAACAGTTTGTTGCTTTTGTCATTAGCTTTATGGACTACTGTTCAGGATGTGCTCTATATAATAGCAAAAGACAAGTGAAATAGTAAAAAAAATATTTGCAACTTTTGTTATTTGTATGCACACACAGCCGTCCATTTAGTATATAAAGTCATAATGCGCAGCATTAATTTATGACGAACAATTTGAAAACTATCATGGGAACACAAATGTTGTAGTTGCCGCCGTTTTTGTTTTTTAACTACATAAGCTCAATATAAAACAGTACTCAATGGCTCCGCATCATTGACAGGTAGGAAATGAATACTCTCAGCAATTCTTGGACCATTACTGAAAGCAATTTTATAGACATCTTCATAATTTTTAGCAAAGTGCACCTCAAGGCCATCGGTTATGAATTTCGGTAGTTCATCATAGTCTTTTTTGTTATCAAATGGCAGTATGAGACAAGTAACGCCGCTGCGTTTGGCCTGAAAAATCAAAAATAATCTTTAAACTGTTAAACTTTCGATTTAAATAAATTACCGCAATAGTTTTCTCCTTAATGCCACCCACAGTCAGTACTTTTCCCTTGAGTGATATTTCGCCAGTCATGGCAACATTTTGACGCACCGGTTTGCCTGTTGCTAATGATAGTAACGCTGTAATTATGGTAACCCCAGCGCTGGGTCCATCTTTCGGCGTTGCACCTTCGGGCACATGTAAATGAATTTGCCTACAAAACAAAATTTATGTAAAATCATTTCATTAAAAACAAAAAAATACTCACTCTTTCTCCAGAAACTTATTCTTACTGTCTATCTTCCATATATAATTACGCGCAACTGTAAGCGCAATTTGTGCAGATTCCTTCATTACTTCACCCAAGTTGCCAGTAATGTGTATACTACCGGATTCACTTGTATCGGTTTGTACCTTACGCTTAGCCGTTTCAATGTAAAGTGATGAACCGCCCAAAGCGGTCCATGCCAAACCCATAACAACACCCGGCGGAGTAGTTTGATACATGCGCTCAGACGTAAATATTTGTTTGCCCAAGAATGTTGTCAAGTTGTCCGCACTTATATCAAAGTAAGTGCCTTCTTTTTTGACAAATTTAAAGGCTACTTTGCGTATGACCTGTGTAAAAAACGTTTAAATAAATGAAGAATCTTTTTTTGTTATATTAGACTAGTACCTTTTCAATATGTTTCTGTAGATTACGCACACCCGATTCGCGGCAATAATTTTTGATCAGCATATTTAAAGCATCATCAGTCAATTTCATATGTTTGTCAGTTAAACCGCAATCCTTCATAGCTTGTGGTATTAGATATTCACGCGATATGGCGACCTTTTCCTCAGCAACATACCCTGACATTTCAATTAATTCCATGCGATCGCGCAATGGTTCTGGTATTGTATCTATAACATTGGCAGTGCAAATGAAAAGTACCCGCGACAAGTCAACAGGTACATCTAGATAATGATCCAAGAAGTTTGCATTCTGTTCGGGATCAAGCAATTCAAGCAGCGCAGAGCTTGGATCGCCCTGAAAACCTCTGTAAGTTAATAAAAAAAACAAAAAACAAAAAAACAATATAAATGCAACAAAATAACTTTTTAAAACGTATAATAGACACCTACTTGCCAATCTTGTCCACCTCATCAATTAGTACTAAAGGATTTTCGGTTTTAGTCTTTTTCAAACATTGTATTAATTTGCCGGGCATTGCACCAACATAGGTGCGTCGATGTCCTTTAATTTCAGCTACATCAGTCATGCCGCCAACACTGAAACGGAAATACTCCCGATTCAGCGCGCGTGCAATGGAACGTGCAATACTTGTTTTACCGACACCCGGTGGTCCATGGAAGCATAAAATTTTACCTTGCACGCTGCCGCGCAACGAGCTAACAGCAATAAACTCCAATATGCGTTTCTTGATATCTTCCATACCATAATGATCATGATTCAGTATATTTTGAGCTTGATCTAAACTGAGGTTTTCAAGGCTTGTCAAACCCCAAGGCAGTGAGGTCAACCAGTCCAGATAGTTACGTGTAACGCTGTAGTGAAAGAGATACAAAAAAAATTTATATATAATTATAATGCTTACACATTATAAGCTTTAATCAAAGACTCACTTAAACTCTGAACTGTGACTCTCCAAAAAGTTTAACTTGTTTAGTTCCTCATCAATGACAGTCATAACATTTTGCGGCACAGTTTTGTTCTTTAGTTTTTCACGATATTTTTCGCCTATAGCATCCTTGTCGTCTTTTTCAATACCCAGTTCCTTTTTAATAACACGCAACTGCTCCTGTAGTATATATTTACGATGCTGTTGCTTTACCTTTTCCTCAACTTCTCGTCCAATCTTCTGCTGCAATTTTGATAACTCCAATTCTTTTTTTAGCAGACTTAAGGCAAGTAGAAGACGTTTGGAGATCTGAAAAAAAAAAAATATTTAACTAAATAGTACTAAATATTATTCAATTAAAAACGTACATCCATTTCCTCCATAATGCTCTGCAGTTCCTCGGGGTCACCAGCGGATAAGGAAGCTCCAAGATCGCACAAATAGATAGGATTGTCAACTACGCGTTGATTTTGATGCAACATTTGCTGTAGACTCTCTCTGAAATTATTATTACGTATGTATATGGCTTACTGTAATGTACGTCTAATTACTGCATACCTGTACAGCGGATTCATGCTGATAATATCGCGCAATGTTTTGATAATTTCCTGCGTTAACGCTTTGATTTCTTCACTATTTTCGAATGGCAGATTCTTGACATTTTCCACCTCAACCATCAGCACAGGTTCATTTGTAGACACTTGTTCTTTTGCTTCAGCCGTTTTCGTGTCTTTTGTTGCTTCAGCAGCAGGTGGCGTAGGACCAATATGTGCTGGACCCGTAACCGTACCAGATGTCAAAGGCGCTTCGGTGGTTTGTTCATTTACCATAGACGCTGCACTGTCCGCTACTGTTGTTGTCGCCGTTTCCTTGCCATTGCGTTTAGAACCACGTGTACGCTGAATACGCTTGCGTCGTTCAGCAGCCTCGTCTACTTGTGTGTCAGCTGGTACGTGTAATTTTATATTAAATAGTGGATAATGTATAGTCGTCATTTTCACTAAGATCAAGAGATGCACACACATATATGTAACGGCAACTGTAGCACTAGTACATCTCGTTCGTTTGCTCACCTGGTTTTGGTTTCGGTTGATCAGCCTCTAGTATTTGACCCGTAATACGTATGCGTCGATGTGCTACAACAATCATGCGTAGCTTATCGCCTAAATCTTGTACTTCCTGAATTTGTGCAAAGGTGCCAACATTATAAACTTCATCAATTTTGCCAACAACTTCAACTTCGTTATCGCTTTTCTTCATAAAAATACCGACATACGGCTGATTGAGCTTAACCTTGCGTCGCAAAATATCAATAACTAAAGGATTCGTAACCTGAGTAAGGCAAAAATGAGTGTTGTTAGGAGAAGCATTGTATTTTTGTATATGTATATGCTAAATACCTCGATTATTTTCATAAAACGCGGAAACAGTGGATTACGTCGCACAGCCAGCAGCGGCAAGTGCGGCCAAACTTCCGGCACTACAACTGTTGCCGGCAACTGTGAACTCATTAGATCCGTTTCGTTTTCGCGACCTTCGTCATCGTCGCGACGATTGCCGCTGCTGCTACAATAACTACGTATGTTTACATTGGCTCCGGCAGCCAAAATGTTGCGATTCACGTAGCTGCTGCCGTTCTTCCAGAAACGTCGGAGTTGCATATCGCTGTAATAATGTAACAGCGATTGTCGTTTACTGCGACTCTCAAGCGCGACCAATTGTGAAGCATGGCGAATAAATGGGCGTGCACGTACGCTGCGTGCCAACAACATTATTTTATAATATAACAACAATAATTAATCTGTTAAAAAAAAATCACAAAAATTTCACAATCCCAAACGAATTTGGAGTAACACAGAGATTATAGTAGATTATGTGACAGTTGCCGCCTCTGCTTCTTCTCCCTCTGCCAGTGAATGACAAAATTATACTGTCAACATAATTTCAAGTATGTGAATGTACATGGTGATTGACTATTTGCATAGCAATATAAGAAGCAAACGCATTTTGTCGTGGTTGACTTTTTTTTTTGTATTGAATTCTACAATTAAAAATATTCGCGGTGTAAAATTTACTGCTGCTAAAATGGCCGTCAAATTTGATCAGCAGAAGACCAAGCATCAACTCTTCCATCTATCCATCAGCCTGGCCACCATACTAATCTGTATGACTTATATGCAATTTCGACGCAATTGGACGAACTTGGGCAACTTTTGGAGCTCACTTATTGTGCCCATTGTTTTTACCGGTGAAATACTAAAAGTGGTACTCGCGCGTTTCTATGGGCGCATTGAGGATGGTGTGCTAACCGCTAAACAGCGTCAGAAGAAGGCTGCCTACTTTACGCCACGTGAACTCTTTGGCGGCTTATCGGTACAATTCCTGTGCACACTACTCTACGCCTTTATTTGCATTATACTCGGTGCACCCGTGCTGCAGAATTATGAGCAAACTTTTGTTTTAGCCTTGTTGCTAACGCTGTTAACTGTCTCACCAACTGTATTTCTGCTCGGTGGCGGCGGGGCACTGCAGGTGTGCTTCTGTGAGAAACCGGATTTTGTAACAAAATGCGAGGAAACTGCCTTGGATTTATTCAAGTATAATGCGCTCGGTGGCATTTTGGGCGCTTGGGCTGGCAGCGTTGTTGCACCACTGGATTGGGGTCGTGACTGGCAGATTTATCCAATACCAAACGTTGTTGGCGCACTGCTCGGTAGCGCATTGGGCAATATTTATGCTTGCTCGCGTGTACTATACGCCACTGCCAAAGTTTACATGAGCAAAAAACGTTCTTAAATTTCGTAAAAAAAAAAAAAACGAAAAAAAAAAGAAAAACTTAGTAGCTTAGAAGTATGTATGTAGTTGTAGTAATTTGAGATATAATCCTGCCACCACCAAAGAATATTGCGCTGCCAACCAGTGTATCAAACAATTTAGACGCCATGGTGGCGTACATCTAGTCATTTCCAAACGACAAAAGTACTAAAAGCAATTAATGTATTAATAATAATAAACTAATAATGCTGTATTGAAAAGAAAAAAAAAACAAAAACCTTAAGCTGCAACAACTGGTTTAAATTTTTAAGCATTTTATTAGTAGTTTATATATTTAATTTTCTATATATATATATAGATATATATTTCTCGATAATCACACACTCACAAAGACACTTTAAATGATATGAAAGTATATAAATAAAAATACCTGAAACATAATTGAAAACTTTCTTATTTATAACTAAAACAAACTTGTTCTAAGCTGTACCACATTATAATACATAGAGAGTTTTTCAAAAGAGATTTGATTTGAGTACAAACCGCAGCTATATTATTCAGCTGTGCAAAGTTTCTCGACTTCTAATCGTTGCAGGCTTTGCATATGAAGACGGTATCTCTCTTACGCGCTAATTTTGTAAGTCATTAACATTTCGATTTCACGCAGCTAATTAACAAATCTGCAACTTCTTATCAAGCCTTTGCTGTGAGCACAAAACTTTCATCTTCTAGCAGACAACGCCTGCCAACATAATTCTCATTGGGTTCCCAGAATTCATCGTCGTCTTCATTGTCATTCTCAGCGACAACGTTATGCGCCTCCAATGCTCTGCAATTGTTTGCATCTGCATAATTGTGCGCATTTAGTGTAGCATCTTCCATATTAAAGCTATAGGCAAACTCTTTACTGCTTTCGTTTGATGTTTCGCGACATTGACGCAACGCTTCATGTTCAAATTCACTGGGCGGACATCTTACGGTCTCATATAGTGCATGCAATTGCGTAAAATGCTGTCCAAAGGCTGTGCGTTGTTCTCCATTTTGTTGTTGTAGTTTTGCACACCAATTTAAAGCCAACGTTGCATGTGGTTCATGTTTTGCAACAATTGCATTAAATTCTTCACTGCTGATGTTCGCATTAAAGTAGATAGTTTCATTATTTGTTAGAAAACTATGCGCCTCATCTGGCGTTGGTAGCTGTGGCTTTACTGTATTTACGACCGGCATGATGTTCATTTGGGAAAGTCGTGTTTGAAGTAGCTCCTGTAGCGCTGGAATTTGCTGTTGTTGCTGCTGCGGCTGTTTATCAGTTTTATCTAGACGACATTGAAAACTAGTTGATTTGGAAGGTTTAAGGCATTGTGCTGCAAATTTAGAAGATTGAGATTAGATCTTCTTGAAGAAATATTTGTATTTACATACCGCCAGCTTGTCCAGTTGTCAATTCCATTTGGTTCATAACTGAAATATGCGAAATGATTGAAATTAAAGGAAGCGAGCATATTAACTTCGGTAATACCGAAACTTTAATGCACTTCTATGAAATTTATCTTAGAAATCGTGATGAAAAAAGGAACATCTAAACTTAGTTAAGCATTTGTTGCTGTTATAGCAGCTGATATATACCAAGCACTTGAGTCAACCTTCTCGTATAGGAATGGTAATCCATGGCCAGGGGAGAAACATCATCTTGGCCGGAGATCCAAAGACTTAGTGGCAAGTAAACAACATTTATGAGAAGCTTTCCTACACAACTTTCTGATATAAAAAAAAAAAACGTAGCTGAAACACATAGTCTGTTTTCGGAAATCTACAGGAAAAATCTCCCATACGATGAAAACTTTAAAAAGTGTTTCACACGGTTTACAAATTTCATGGCAGAATAAGATCAAATCGTTTAGTCGATGTAATCAAGAATAAACTCGCATACACTTTATGGAACTTCAGATGCTTCTTCAAACTTTCTGACAAACTAATAATTATTCGATATACCCGTATATACATCATACTCACTATATAGATGTTGTGCATTCAGTTTGTATTCCGTTGAATACAAATTAAGCGAATTAATGTAGACTTCTGCTGTGCGCGCATTTTGTTGTTCAAAAGTGTTTTTGATATTCAAATGTAGACCCAATTCATTGGAAACATTATTGCTGATAACGCAAGTTGATTCGCTGCGCAGACATTCATGTACATTAAACTGCCAAGCGTGCCGCACTAGACGATATTTCAATTGCGTACTGACTGTACTAGGTAGAGCATAGTAGAAAAGCAGACGTAGCGTGAATGGACCACTAGCGTAGGGTGCCTGCAGCCACATGGATATATTAGTAGCCTCCTGTGCACGCAGTGCAACAACTGCATCATTATTATGCTGCAACAAACGATAAACATGCTGGCGACGTATTTCACGATCTTTAACAAGCTTTTCGTTCGATAGATTCTTGAGCGCTGTAGAGCGGAATAGAAATTAGTAATAGTGCTCTATTGTGTTTAAAATTTCTTTACACTTGCAATAACTTACAACTCAATATGGATAGTGGCATATCCTGTGACTTTTCGAGTAGCGTTATCCAGCGCGGTGTCTCACAGGCAAGATACACCTCTTCGATCGGCACAATGCCCAGATTACGCAGTGAGATAGTAACCGGCATTATTTCACCGGCCAGCAAATCGTTTGGCAACGCATTAAAGCTAACACTTAATGCTGGCACTTGTGGCACAATTTCAATATTCAATCTGCTATCCAGCAGCACTTGCTTTGATTGTTTTAGATTGGATTTAATGCGTTGTGACTCGAAATATAGTGCACCCAGCAATTTGGCGCTAGGTTCTGCAGTGGCTGCCACATGACATACTATGCCGATAATAGTTAGACGGCCAGTAAGTTTTGGCGTCAATTTAAAGTGTAGCGTTTGCGTAGCACGCTCTTCGAGTGCAACACTCTCCAGACAACTGGTTTTAATAGCTGCATTTACAGCGGCGGTGGCTATGTGCAAAAAATAATATACAATAAATTAATTTTATATGAATACAATGCAAATATTTGTTACACCTACTTGAACTATCACTGCTCTGTGTATAGAGACAGCCGTTTTCGAGTACTTCATTATTTTCCAGCGTTAATTTCCAGAGTAGATCAATATTGCTAAGAGTTATGCTGCAACGTACGCTATTAGATAGGCTTACAGCAAGTTCAATGGGCTCTAAAAAATATGAATTGAATATAAGTTAAAGTGTGCAATGTATATACAGTAAATCAATGAAGTTTTCATTAGTCTGCATGTATGGCCAGATGACTGATGAGAACTCGTAGCTGAGAGCGAACCTCTCTATAAACTACAATTGCAGATTTGCTATTAGGTTGAAAAATCATTAAACTGCTTCCAGAACTAACTCTAGATCAACTCCGTAACCCCTTTCCCATTGGTGTATAATTTTCCAAAATTGTTCCCTTATATAACCTTTGTGCACCCTTTTATCTCCATGAGAACTTAATTTTCTAAAAACACCGCCTTAGTAAACTTTTCACATTGGATACATATAAAAAACTATAATACACAGGGCGGTATTCCTGAGAAGCTTGATATAAGTAGCAAAATTTACAATATCCGGCCAGCAGACTGATTAGAAGTCGTATCTGAGTTCCAAAACACATGTCTCCGTTGTTCAACATTCTAGCCAACACTTACCAGCCTGTACTGCCAATGGCACGTCTGCAGCGGGATGATCTTTTGTATAAAGATAACGTGAAGGCTTAAAAACGAAGGGTTTATTCGACGCCGCTGTTATAACAATCATTTCCTCCATTTTGTGCCAAGTTGATTCATCTAACAGCTCCGATCTGATGTCTATATTGCTAGCGGCTATGTTATGCGGCAGCACATTTGTAGGCTGCACTAGAGTCAAAACGCGTACAGTTTCCTGCAACACCTGCGGTAGCGCATGTGGCAATATGCCCAGTTCAGGACTGCGTTTTGTTAACTCCTGTAAGCATTAAGCGTAACTACATTTTTTTTTTATTCAGTACTAATAACTTACAATTTGCGTCTGTATGTACTCCTTTAGAAAACTAGATTGCTGCTGCGCGCTCTGTAAACTACCAGGACGCAATAAATGTGCAAAAGAGCTACTGGCCTCATCAAGTTTCTTTAGCATATATGCCTGTTTTGCTATTGTATATTGTATATGATCTTCGGCAAGACTCCAGCTACGTTCTTGAAACACTTGATATGCCTGACGATAACAGCGATAGGCGTGCTTACGTTGACCAGCCCGACTATAACGATTACCGGCCAGCACAATATGAAAAGCATACTTGCGATGCATAGGCGGGTGCGTAACAAGAAAGCAATATGCTGCCTGTTCAAGCAAAAGTGCTGAACGCAGATCGGATTCCTCGCTAGTCATGCGTATCAATTGCTTGGCTACTTCGGTATATAGACGCGCGGTCTTTAAGCACTCCATGCTGAGTAGTGTGGCGCGTGTAGCAAATTGTTGTAATCTAAAGAGCCATAATATACAACTATTTAAAAAGATTTATGCATACAACTACCACATACTTGCACACGGTCAGATAACAGACAATAGCATCCTCCATATAATCATAAGTTTTGCGATGCGCGGTGCCCAGCATAAAAGCGGATAGTGCAGCCATTTCAAGTGCTCCTGCATAGTACTGCCAAGCAGAGTCGGCATTGAAATCACGTTTAGCTTGATGATAGGCCTGAAAAGCAAGATTATAATGTCCAAACATAAAATATAGATCGCCTAGTTTGCGTGTTTGTAGTTCGGCAGATTCGCTGGTGTAGCTATACAACAACAACAAAAAAAGAAAACTTTAAAGTTGAACAGGCTCCTAGATAAAATTAAAATATGCACATACATCACCGCATTTTGATTATTTGCGCCAGCACCTGGTTTGCTGGTAACAAACCAACGTTTGGTGGCACTAAGCAGTGATTTACTGACACCCTTCTTGTTTGTCACCGCCTCGCTGAGTACGGCAACCAAGTGTTCAATGTAGGGTATTAGAGCGCGCATTGCATAATCTTGCACAAAGTGACGTAGATTGTCTAGATCACGCGAGTTTAAGCAATTGCCATGCGGTGCATCAGAGTCCAGCTCATTAGCCCAGACATTAGGATTGATAGTCTGCGAAGCAATACTTTCGCTGCTAATAGAAAACTTTGAGCTCTGTAAATGAAATATCAAATATAAACAATTGATTTATGGAACGTTGCGGGGGCCAGCTAGTGTAAATTATAAAATAAACTTTTCAGCAACTTACAATAGCTTCTGTCGCGCTCTCCTGCATAGGACTGAGCGGATGCAGCATTGCTAGATCAGCTTCACTGGCGGCAGCCGCCTCGACCAGCGTTGACATTTGCATTGTAGGCATAGAGATCACAGATACTGCATCCTGCGGTGTTTTTGGTGCGCTCAACTCAGTTGAGGTTGCATCAGTTTTCGGTTGACGCTTTATAAATGACAACCAGAGATCGGTAATGTCATTGCTACTACCAGCATCTACTGAATTAATGGATACAAGAAAACATTTACTGTCGCCAAATGTGGATTTTAGCAGCTCAAAGCCCTGTTGCGCTCTGTGAATAAAAAATATTTATATAGAAGACTAAGCAAATTGTTTAGGAAAAAAATTACTTAGACAAATCTCCCTGACTAGCTTCATGCAACACCACATAACTATTGAGTACCTCACTAGGTTGAAACCATTTGGGTAGCTTTTGCGGTGTAATGCTCTGCATTTGATGTACACGTTGCGTTAATTTATGCGCCGTTTCGACTATATTTGGATCAGCGCTGGAGAGGACTAGCAGACAGCTAAGTAGATGACGCGTAAATTCATGATCCGCAGGGAACTGCACTGTTAGAAACGTCTCACGCCAGCTTTCAAACCATGGCTCTGCGTTGGGCAGCTCAAGCTCGACATTACCTAGACCATAAGGAACTTTTTCAGCAAAATTTTAGTTTAAACAAGCTTTTATGCCATACGCACCAACTGTTAAAAGTTTTGTTTTATCATTGTGCGCATTGATCACGGATTCGTTGAGCATTTTGCGTGCTAGCACGGTCTGCGGTGGACGCCAGTCCACGTCACAGAAATTAAGACGCAAGCCACGTACGGATACGCTAGTACCGGAGACATCGCGAAAATGTGCTATGTTTAAAAGTGTTTATGATTATCTGTATTTAATGTAGTTCTTAGTAATTCATACAATCGTTGGGCAATTTAGCAAACGGTTGCAGCAGCTCCACAAAAGAAAGATTATTGCGATGGCAGATATCGTCCGCTAGATTACTGCTGACCACGCCTATAAGCGGTGAGAATATATTTTTGATAACTTCCCGTGCATTATAATTTTGCCCGGTTAGGTGTATCATAATTATTTGCGTTTTTCTTTAGTTGTAGCAAAGGAATGTAAAAGTTTAATTTTGGTTATTGTTCAGTAATAGCAACAGCGCTTCCCAATTTAACCGTGTGCGTCATTATATCAGCTGGCAAAGGCAACGCTTATTGGATCCAAATTTGAATTCTAGTTATTTGATGATGAGAGTTTTTTGAGTAAAATCCAGTGCTTCCGCTAAATTAGAATTGAGCAAAAGCAAACTATGGAGTAATAATGAAATAAGAGAGATTCCTCCAATAAATTATACAAGTTTAATGAATATCTGGATTTGGAATTTTTTGACCAAATCAAATACATCTGTTCAGAACGAAAAAATAATAATCACATCTAGCAAAAAGATTCTTAATTTTCTTACACATTTGATCAAGCAGTCAAATACTCCAATAGATTCTCTGTCAGTAAAACTAATTCAAATTTAAAAAAAAATACCATAAATTGTACCAACAAACAAACTGAAACACCCGGTGTGACCTTTTTCTCCCGGGAGTCCCTGCAATTGGCGGGAAACGTCAGCTGTCAGCGACATTCCTACAGATGGAACAAAAAAAGTAAATTAGCACAAAATATTGTCAAAGAAATATTAAAAATTATTAAACTTTCAATTCGCGCGAATTGTGCTTAAGTGCAGCAAATAACGCGCAACTTATTGCAACTTATTTTCAACTAATAATTTGTACTTATACAAACGCAATTTCACATATTTGCGAAAACCCGAAAAGCCGCCGCTTTTTTGCGTGTAAGCGTCACAGCAGCAGCAATCTTTTGCGCGCGTCAGCGACACTAACTCAATTGAACAGCAGCTACCGTAACCCCAACACACAACATGGCCAAGGTGCACATCACAAACGTTGTCGTGCTAGACAATCCCAGCAGCTTCTTTAATCCGTTTCAATTCGAGTTAACATTCGAGTGCATTGAGGAGCTGAAAGAGGATCTCGAATGGAAGATGATCTACGTGGGCTCTGCTGAGTCGGAGGAGCACGATCAAGTACTGGACACCATATACGTTGGTCCGGTGCCCGAGGGTCGACACATATTCGTCTTTCAAGCTGATCCGCCAGACTATACAAAAATACCCGAACAAGATGCTGTCGGCGTAACTATTGTGCTGCTCACTTGCTCTTATCGCGGACAGGAATTTGTACGCGTCGGCTATTATGTTAACAATGACTATGTCGATCAAGAGATGCGTGAGAATCCACCACCAAAACCGCTCTTCGATAAACTAACGCGCAACATTTTGGCATCGAAGCCGCGCGTCACACGCTTCAAGATCAATTGGGACGATGGCAACACAAACGCGCTGGGCTTGCCGCCAACCTCATCGCTTGGCAATGGCAATGGACACACAAACAATGGACTGAATGCTGATGATGATGATGGTATGTGCTATACAGTAAGTGGTGATGGACCATCGACATCCGGCGCTGGTATGCATAATGAAGCATCAATGGATGAGAACAGTTTGGCCATGCCAATTGAGAATGGAGTGAAAGCGCTCAACGAGAATTCGAACTCGCTGGCTATGGAGTGCTAAGCAGCCGGTACAGTTGTGTATGTGTTTATGAAAATGTAAGTTTGTATCATTTCAGTTAAAAAAAAAAAAACACGAAAAACGAAAAAAAAAACAAAAATATGCCGGAGTCATTTAATTTGGTTCATCCTTTCATTGTAAGTTATCTGTAACTAATTAATAATAATGTTATAAGAATTTAAAACAATACAATTAAAACTATGCTATTAATTGTAAACGCAGCGAATCACTTCAAAGTATAATTAAATGTGAATAAGATATTAATAGAATAAAAACAAATATTGTATTGTGTATGTTGTTCAGTTTATGATTATGTCGGGGTTTAGGTGAGTCATACATATGTGCCTATATGCTACTCCGAATGGGCTACAAAGCGCGTGCTTAAGTTCTTTATCAGAGTTCAATGGACTTGCTAATATGGCTTCATATAGATAAGCTATTTATACTCTATAGCCAAAGGAACAAGGGTATAAGTTTCTGCGAATGTACGTTACATATAGAAGGAGGCGTGGTAGACTCAGGCCGCGTCGAGAGGAAGCTCGCGAGATATGGTATCGAATTTACACTAGTGCGAATCAGTAGCTACGGCTATAGGGGCCGTTTCACCTAAATTATATGTAAACCACCTAAATTATATATAATCTTGATCAGCATCGGAAGCTGAGGCGATTTAGCCATACGCGGCTGTCTGAATTTGTAAGATAAAAGTTCTTCTTAAACTTGGACATTTTTATTCTCCTTGACCATACACAGATCGATTTTTTTTTCGCACAGATCGCGTATATTAAATTTTGTAGATGCCACGCCTACAATGCGGCCATTTTTTCATGGTTGAGAAGGGAATAGAGCGTTGGAAGTAATTTTATTAGGTATGAAATGAAGAGAATTGGATTAACATAACAGTCATCCAATATCATTCAATGTCACACATATCTCATAAATTGAGGTGACTAGGATGCAAATATACACCAGACAGATGCACAGAAAGATGGATATGTCTAGAAAGACTCAAATTGTTGAGCTGATCACGAATATATATATATATATATATATATATATTTGGCGTTGCCGCTCCTTTCTTGGCAAGCATATCGGCTAGCTCATTTCCTACTATATTATTGTGTCCTGCCACCCACAGCAAGTAGACATTGTTGTGTTCGCCGAGTTTTTTCCAATATTTTAAGTGCTTCCTGCACTAGTTTGAACTTGACGAAGTTTGAGCTTAATAGTATAAATAAATGTATCTGAGTATAGTATTGTATATCAGTAAAATATCTGTCAACATATTCTATGCAAATCACTGTTTCAGCTTATTATATGCCTCTAACATAGACTCAGAGGGGCATTCATCATAATTTAAGATCGAAGAGTAAAAAAGGTAATATGTTCCAAAAAGGTTCCATTATAAATAATACAAACGTTATATGTAATTTGTTGTAATTTTCAATTCTTAATATAAATATGATATTCATCGGAACCGTTGAATTGCTTGGAGCTATATTATATTAGTAGATTGTCCTACACTAATGAACAATGTTGTGTGGAGACTTTTGTCTCCTTCAAAGCAATATCGTTGAATTGCTTGGAGCTATATTATATTAGTAGATTGTCCTACACTATTGAACAATATTGTGTGGAGACTTTTGTCCCCTTCAAAGTAATATCCATTGAATGCAATATAAACATTCTAACGCTTCTTTCATTCTGAAAACCTCGTTCATATAACTAGCTTATTCCCTCAACATTCTCAACATGTTTTCAGCGGAATACGTACCTCAGTCGTAGAAAGAGAAAACGATTCCACGTGCTCACGCTCTGTGAATACGATATTACACGATATTAAGTTTGTTTTTCGTCAAATAGTCGCGTAAAATATGACCAACAATTGCGATACAGGTCGCGCTGCAACTTATCCTATGCCCAAAGCATGTTGTACAATGCTCTGCGCCGATGTGAACGAATTCGGTATGGCTAACGAGCGGAAATTTGGCCCGGAGCTAAAATATTACGGGCCCGGTGTAAATTATCTCTTCCCCCCTCCTCCTCTCGACGGGATTCATGGTCGGCTGCTATACCGCTGATGGCCACACGAAGATTTTCAATCACTTATTTTTTTCCAAATGAGTTAGGACGACTAGAACGGAGCAGATCATCAACCAGACGTACTTCGTCCAGCTTTGAACTCTGATGAATGCGCTGATAACATGAAGCAAAACTGTTAGTTAGAAATGGGGTCAAAAAGTTCAACTAAAGAGAAACCGTGTGTGTGCGTGCTTCGCTAAAACAAAGCGAAGTGAACGCAATCCGTTGAAAGCATTCAGCATAATGGTTTTTTTCTATCACTACTTCCTCTTTAGCTGACTTCGGCAAGCAGAAAATCGTGTACATGTTGGGACCCGAAGTGTGTTTTGCCATGTTTGGAAACATTTAAAATATGAAAAATTCTTGAAAAACCTAAGTTCACCGATATCAATATTATTTCATTTTAAATATTCCATGCTGTCAAATCTCAGTTGTTATACGAAATTCATAGTGTTCAGATCTTCCAACGACAATTTGCCACGAAATTTATTATATATATATATATATATATATTTTTTTTTTTTTTTGGTAATTCTTTCTGGGTTCGAAAGCTTGTGAAGAAAATTTGAAGCAATGTCCGGTTCAAAGAAGCCAGTACGTACGCGTCAGGGTGGAGGCGCCTGTTGCTGTTGCGCGCAGCCTAGTTGCAAGCCGGCAGCGCCGCCACCGCCAGCAGTTTGCGCAGCACCACGTGGTGTAGAGTAAGTTTCTTAAAAACAAAATACAATAATCATAACGAAAGCTAATGTAACAAAATGCTCTTTGCAGCAAATTTGATAGGGTTAAAGTGCGGCCCATGAGAGTATGTACATCAATGGATATTATGCCGGAGCCGCCGCCACTTGAATGTTTCGATAAACCAAAGTGTAAGTAACGACTTTAGTGCCGCCTGCAGCTGCTCTAAATAATAAATATTTCTCATTATTCACAGCCGGTAAAAGCAAATATTATGAGATCAATTCGCTCGGTTCACCCGTTGGCATTGTCAGTCTGAATCAGCCACAAAGATCCAATGTAGCCAATCAGGATAATATACGCTTTGCTGCGTATATAAAGGCCTATACAACGGCATTTCTAAGTGCACGCAGTGATTGGAACTCCGAAATGCTGGAGAATCTACTACGCGAGGGTCAGCTGCTATACAATGATTCGCAAAATTTGGAAAATCCAAATGCTACATTACGTCCGGATATCTATTCGGAGGGTGAGCAGAAGATTTCGCGTCACTTCAAGACGGACGATTGGGAGTTTAAAGTCGAGCTGGAACCACCTTTTGAGCTGACGGTGCCCAAACGGCGTTCGAATATCATAGCCAATATGCGTCCCATACTGAAGGCTTACTTTCAGAAGGCTTATTTCGCTTTATTCAGTGTACTGAATTGGTATCTGTTCATATGGCGTGATAAGGGCATCTTCTTTGTGCTCGATTTTAATGGACGTAATTTGGAGGAGCTCAAGTCCACACCGGACGGTGGTCTACCCATGCTTTTAGTGCTGAAGACTACCGATAACGTTGCACATTTGATACGCAATCTGAGCGGTGTTGCACCCACTGATAAGTTTACATTGCGCGAACCGGTTATGACGCGTTTGGTCAATCCAGATGGAAAATCCATAGATCGCGATTACGGTACACGCATGAGCCAGTATGAGGTGATTGCCGGTGATTATGCTTATCTGAAGAGTAATTTGCATTTGACGCTAAATCCAAAAGATCCGTTGCGCAATCGTAGTGCATTGCCTGTTGCGGTAGCTTCAATACTATCTTCGAAAATTGATCATCCGGCAACTTGGGATGAGCGCACATACGACAAGGTTATGTGCTATGGTGTCAATATGTGTAAGAATTGCTGGGAACCCTGTGTTGATCTCAGCAAACCGGTTGATTTGGATACATTTCCGCGTCAGATACGCATGGGACAGTTTGTTGCTGAAATATTGCTAACGCCGAACCTCTACGAAGGCTACTGGCGCTGTGTGCCCACGTACAAAGATAATGATTTTCATCATATGTTGGATAAGGCTTTGGGCAGCGGTGATTATGTGCTCTTTCAGATCAACAATCAAATGTATGCCATATGGAAAAAGACCGATTTCATTTATTTAATGGATCCGTATAGACATCATATTGTTGGACGCATACTGGAGGAGGGTGATGATCCGAAGAGCGCATCTGTACGCATGTTCGGTTCATTTGATCGTTTTCTAAGCGTTTTTCATCAGATACTGCTCGAGTCTAATCGCTCGGCAATATTTCATATACATACACTGAAAATACGTAACATAACCGAGTGTCCACCGGGCACAGCGCCACCTTTGCTGCCGCCGAATGAGGACGTTGAGGTGGTGTCACTCAATGAGACCATCAATTTCACTGAAAACTATGATAAGTGTCTGGAAGAGCTTGCGGAGATTAGTGACTACGAAGAGGATTTGCAATCGGAGATCGAACCGATTATCGAACTCAGCTCATCCGAAGAGATGGTCGAAGAAGAAGAGGAAGGCGAAGGTGGTGGCGGTGATGAGGGTGAAGGCGTTGAGGATGAGGATTAGAAACATACGTATAAATATTTCGATATCAAAAATAATTAAATTTATGCGAACTTTTAAAGGATTGGTTTTTTTTTTTTTTTAAGGTAAAACGTATTTAAAATGTAAATATTAAGGCTGATTTTTGTGAAGGTTTACCATTTAAAAAAAATATATACATTTTAAAAAATTTCAAATCAACTTTGAGTATGTTGTCAATTTTTAATTTTTAGGTTATGTTTTTGGAAAATTTAAAAAAAATCTACAGTAGAATAACAAAAAACTAAAAAAAAATTTGTAAAATTTTGTTTAAAACTCTGTAGAAATTAGACAAATCAAAATAAATTCGCAGTAAATTCAAAAATATGTTTCACACAAATTCTTTTGGACCGCCGTGTGGTATTTGGAATCAAAATAACACATCATATTGTCGTACCGGCAAAAAGAAACGCAGACCACTGTTCTCCAAGGCAATGCGTCGCAAGTTGTAAGTGGTAGTTTCAAGTGAAGCTTAAATTTTGTTAACGATTTTGATTTTGCAAATTAGGCATCATCTCTACGATCCAGAATTATGCACGCCGGAGTCCTGTGTCATCTATGGTGCACACGACAAGCGTTATTATCGCCATGATTTGGAGGTGATCTGCTTAAAACAACGTAAGTGTGCAAAACTTAAATAGGTTATTTTTTTTTTAATACAAGTAAACAAAAAAATAACTCACTATATTCCACAAGCCAACCGTGTCGACATCAAAGCAGATTCATTGGGTGCACCTGTTGGCTTAGTCTGTTCGTATATGCATGTTAAACACACCGGATTGCCGGATGAAGAGCAATCAATACAATTTGCTACATATTTAAAAGCTTTTGCGCTGATCTATGTTCTGCCGGAGGTCGAATGGACAGCATCAAATATTGATCGACTGCTGGCAGAGGGTGAAGAATTGTATCGCGCAACAACATCCTCGGCACCAACTGTGCAGTCATCTGTATCGCAAATTGAAACGCCACGCTCAGAGGCGGGTCAGTCAGTTAGTCAGCGTAGTCGTAATAAGCGGCAGACAATGTTATTTGTTGAACCGTCGTCGAATAATATATCACAGTCGAACATATCACCGCAAAGCCTATCATCGCAAGTCAAACTGTCGGTTTCAACGGCACATGAGCAGCTTGTCTATATGCCAAATGAATTATGTGTTAGTCGTAATTTTACCATTGAGGAACATATCTTCACCGTAGAACTGCAGCCGCCGTTTTACAACAAAACGAAGCCTTACCTTCAGCCGCAGTCAGAGCACAGCGTAAAGCGTTTGAAGAGCGTTCTGCGTGAGTTTTTCAGTGAGCAACGCTATGCTTTGCTATGGATTTCTTCATATGGCTATTTGCTGATCTGGCGACAACGTCGTGCCTACTTTGTGCTGGACATCAATGGACGCGAACGCAAAACGTTTAAACGTCGCACTGATGACAAGGCACACGCTATGCTTATCTGCCTGAAAATGTTGGAGAACGTTGTCTATCTTGTATCGAATTTAAGCGGTGTCGAACAGACGGATATCTTTACCGTACGCGAATTAACGGTGGTGCGTTTAGAGACACCCGAAGGTCGGATTTTTGTACGCGATAATGTGCCACGTAATCTAGAATATGCGGTGGTCAGCAATAATTATGCATATCTAAAATCGAACTTACATCTAACGCTCAATCCGCGAGAAGCGCTGCGTCATCGTTCCAGCATTATGGTTTGCGTTGCTGGCATCATTGTTGCGAAGATCGATCATCCGGCTGCCTGGACGGCATACGTTTATGATCGCATCATTTGCTATGGCGTCAAGTTGTGCCGCAGCTGTTGGGATACGTGTTTGAATGAGCCAATCAATTTGGACAAGTTTCCCTCACAGCTGCGTGTCGGACAGTTTGTCGCAGAACTGAAACTGTTGCCCAGCGTAAAGGCTGGACATTGGCGTTGCTCGAAACCACATAAGGATAACGATTTCGAGTATTGTCTGATGCAGGCGCTGTCAATGTATAAAGCGGTGCTCTTTCAGATTAACAATCAAATGTATGCCATCTGGCAAAAGGATTACTTCTTCTACGTACTAGATCCGTATCGCCATAAGATTGAAGGACAGCAAAGTCATGTAACGGCAGCGCACGGCGATAGTGAAATCTTGCCACCGGCAGAGTTTGCCACCGTGCGCATGTTTCGTGATAAGGATACGATGCTAAGTGTCTTCCATAGCATACTGAATCAGTCAAATCGCAGCGCAACGTTTTATATACATGCAGTTAAAGTGCGTAATCTAAGTGAAATACCGGAAGGCTATGCACTGCCGCCGCTGGTGGATAATGATAATGCCGATGTGCGTTCTCTAAACGAAACCGTACGTTTTCCGGACGAATATGAACAGTCCTGTCAGGAATTGGCACGTTTAAGTGATTATCACTTGGATGTTAATTCATATACAGATATACCGTTTGATGAATATTTCCGTTTGCTGGGGGCCAGTCCACGTTTACGTTTTCCAATGGGCGAAGAAGGAGAAGAAGAGGAGGGTGGTGGCGGCGCTGATATGGAGGGCGTAGAAGATGCAGATAGTGGCGGCGATGAGTCAAAGTCAGCTGCTAATCAGCGTAAAAAGAAGCGACGTCCTAAGCTTAAAACCACAGCAACTGCAACAAAGCCTAAAACAACAAAAGAGAAGCGTAAAAAGAAAAAAGTACGTGTAGATGCGCCGGACAATGCAGTAGACACAACTGATGCTACTAAAGCGCAACAAATTAAAACGCCGAAATCGATTATGAAGAAAACAATACCGAAATATACAGCTTCGGAGAAACACATTGAAACATCATCATCATCAGCAGCAGCAGCAGCTAGGCCACGCATAAGCAGCGGCTCAATGTCACATATGACGTACATCACCACAACAAGAACACCAACACCACCACATATGCAATTGTTGTCCGATGGCACAACAGCAAAAAAATTATATACGCTCAGAAATGGCGCATACAATGAACGTCCGTATATGGCAACAAAATATCCCGGCTTTAATGCTAAACCGGAAAATATGGCTGTCTGCGGCTCGGAGAGTGGCACGCTGGAAAGCGTTGCGCGTTTAGTGCGCTCCGGCTTTAAGTGCGCCGATCGTGTACTGGCCATGACACCGTGGGGCAATTATGTCATCTTTCGCGTTATTGATAAGGCTGGCAAGACATATTATGTTTTTGATGGCTGTACCTGTGATATAGATCGATTTCGGCATTTGGATTTACGCTTTGGCACTGCCGGATTGAAACCATTTATGCGGCAGCATGATGTTGTTTGTCATATAATCGATTCACGTGAATCACGTGCGTTGCAATTGTTGCGCACGCGTTTGAATGATACCGGCCATAAATACAAACGCTTACGTGCGCGTGGTCCGTAGAATTATCAAAATTATTAGTTTATACAAAATTATTTTGTTTGAGTGCGCAATTAAAGTTTTTAATTTAAATTTATTTTTGTTTTTCTTTCTTTCGATTTCTAATATTTACGTTAAAATTAACCTATGGAATACGTAAGTACATACATATTAATATATGTATATATTTATTGCGAAATATCTATAGTATATATATATATATATATATATATATATATATATATATATATATATATATATATATATATATATATATATATATATATATATATATATATATATATATATATATATATATATATATATATTATATATATATTTATATATGTATATAGTTTATAGAGTGTTTACAGAAATATATAGATATATATTTATATAGTGAATAATATCTATAGAGACACAATCTATGTACGTCGGTTTATCTTTCGATCTTAATTGTAGTTGCATGTACAATATATATGTATATATGCGCTTTTGCTTTTCGTTCTTGTAGATATATGTATGTAGTATGTATGCATATATATATATATATATATATATATATATATATATATATATATATAGACTATTTATATAGTTATAAATAATATATAGCTAGCAGTGTACATATATACGCGTATATATATGTACATATATGTATGTAAATTATAGGCTGTATGATATAAGTACTACATTTTAGCTATACAATTTGGCACTGGAATGCCACTAGTATCAATGGTTGAAACGGAAGCGCTCAATAACAACTATAAAATTCCAAAATTTTGAGCATTTATACTCACTAGGTACACTTGATCGAAAAAGTCAACGTACATCACAAAAAAATCTGAAATTTTAACTCTAATTGCAAATAAATAAGCTAATGTTTTATGTATTGAATCAAAATTTGTTTTATTATATAGCTTATTAATTTCTCTTAACTAATGATGCATTTTAATACTTAAAATTATAGCTTTAATTCATTTCATGCTACAACATGTCAAAAATGCACTACCGCAAAAGTCTACGTACAGCTGCTTGCCAGACGCATGGAATGAGCAAATATGCGATTACCGTTACGTAAACACATTTTTAGAAATCCTTATCCAATTTTGGCGTTTTAATGCATTCTTTTTTAATCAAATGGAGTGTCAAATCAATATTAATAGCGCCATAGACAACAACGGAAATAATGGATGGGTGAAAAATTATTTGAAAGCTATATATTGAGTTAAAATCCTATAGTAAAAATGCAAAAGTAGTGGGTAGAGTTCACTCATCAATACAAAGACTAGTAACTAACTACATTTTAAAGGGTTCTATTCAGTCAAAACCCCGATCATATCGTCCATCTCTTTTAACAAAACGAGTGAAAAAAACGCGACATTCAGTTAATGCGACAAAATGCAAGGTTGACTGCACATCAACTAGAAGAAAGGTATTAAAAAATAATTTCCAAAGATAGAGCTCTGAAATTAAAAAAAAGGTGGGTATCATGTTTGAGTTGCCCGTAAAAAGCCTCATATCTAAGCTGTGCATAAGCAGAAACGCATTAAGTTTGCAAATAATTACGTTTCAAAGCCCCCAGAGTTTTGGAACAAGGTTGTTTTTTCGGATGAAAGCCAAATTTTGTATTTTAGGAACAAAAGCATAAAAGCTGCTATGAAGAAAGAGCGGTGGTACGGCCTTTGAGAAGGAAAATTTGTTGCCAACGGTAAAACATATTGAAAGAGGAGTTGTGGTTTGGGGTGTATGACAGCCAATGGTGTTGGGAAACTAACATTTATTGAATCAATAATGAATCAAACTAGTTATATTCAAGTTTTGAAGAACAATTAGCTCTAAAGTTACCAGAAATTGGAGCTGCAAGAAGTTAGTAGAAGTTAGCAAGACAACGAACGACTCCAAATACAGTGCGCATAAAGTAAAGCACTGGCTCTCCTTTATAATATAAAAAATCAGTTGAGTACACATTACCAATGTCCGGACCTGCTTCGCATAGCTTATTTGTGGAATTTACTCGAACGTAGAATCCGTCAACACACCATTAACTCCTAAAATATAAAAAAAAGACATAATAATGGATGAATGGAAAACAAATTACAACTGAAGGTAAAACAAAAAATTGTGGACTCCATGCCAAGACGTCTTACGGCGCTACTGGCGAAAAAAAGTTATCCTAATAGTTTTTAAAACATAATTTTTGTCGAAAAAAGCAGCCTGTACGCAGACTTTTGCGGCAGTGCTTTTCTGACATGTTGCTGCATAAAATGAATTAAAACTATAATTTTAAGTACTGAAATGCAGCAAAAATATTATTAATTAAGAGAAATTAAAACTAAGCTATATAATAAAACACAAAACGACATTAGAGATATTTGCAATTAAAGTTAAAATTTCAAAATTTTTTTTTTTATGGTGTAAGCAGACTTTTTCGAGCAAGTGTTTATATGTACTTATATTTCAATGGTTCAAACGAATGCACTCAAGAAGAGCTATTAAATTGCGAAGTTTTTGACCATTTAATTCAACAAAGTTTATAAAATTCGTTACTACTTACGACTGACTGTTAACAAGCGGAAGCTCTCAACAAAGCCTAATTAGATTCGAAGACAATTTTTCAATTATTTACAGCATCTATTTTATCATTTAGTAACGCAAGTTCCATAAGACTGGCGTCTTCAAGAACTTCAATATTTGTCAATTCTGACCCTCTGAAATCAAACCGATTTACATTTGCGCCTTAGATGTATATACTGAATACTTATTTCATACAGCCTATTTTAATACATATGCATAAAGACTTTTTCTATAATTTTATTTCTTGTTTGTTGTCAAGTAATTTTTTTTTTTTTTTTTGCTTTAAGGCACTGAAGCATTGAATTTTGTGCAAATCGAATTGAATTTTTTGTTGTATTGTTTTTGTGTAATTTGTTCATCGCACTGAACATTAAATAAAATTATAGACGAGCGCTTCTTAAAGGCAATTTATATATATAAAAAATATCCCTGACTATTTTCTGTGTTGCTAACTTCTTTCTCATCGTGTTTGCCTTAGAACTAGACTTAAGTTTATACATTATAAATAAATATAACGGTTTTGGAACGCAAAATGTGACATAAATTTAATAACACTAGTCTACAAAAAACATTTTTGTAACTTTTGGCAAAAGAATTACATACAAATTTTAGTTAAATATGCCACAAAACTTAACTTATACTCGGAGAATGCATAATATTAAGCATAATTTTCCAATAATTCTTTTAAAACAGATTATTAGTTTTGGTGCTACTAAAAGAAAAACAAAATACTGGTTTTTTATAAGCTTTAAGAAAAAATTTCATTTGCTCAAAAAATAAGAAAACATAAAAGTTGCACTTTGTAGCTTGTCTCTAGTGTTTAGTTGGAACTCTAAATAAGAAAACGAGCCATAAATTTTAAAGTTTCATGGAGATAATGCCAAGTTATAAGCGTTTGAGTGCAAGTACTACTTCAAAATTTTTGATATTTTCTGCCTTCTGTTTGAAAGTTATTTGCAGTTCTAACATAAAACTATCTAAAACTTTGTAAATTAATTGATAGAGGAGTTTCTTGAGAAAAAAAATTAAATTAAACTTTATTTGCAAGAAAAAAAAAACAAGGATATTACAGAAAAAATGTTTAGACTGAAGGTTTCAGTACTGCTCCAACTTTAGGTAAAGAGCATAGACCTTTTAAGTAAACATAGAGCATAGACTAAGAATAAAGGTTACACAAATAACCACAAATCTACGCAAGCGAAAAAAAAAACCGACTCCAAAATCGTTTGGTTTTCCTTTTCCCATTTGCAAATTTAAGAGTTTGATGAGTTTGAGTTCAGGTCAGGTGGTAAAGAATTATCACAGAGAGAACATATGTAAATCAAATAAAAATATTCCGACGAATTGAGAATTATTTTTTAAGTTTGTTAAAAAAAAAAAAAAAAAACTAACCAACAATGCACTTCGAGTTGTACTGTAACCAGTCTAAGGGTCTATAATTGAATCATAGATTTGTATAAGAATCACTTATAATAGTCCATCTGAGTCTATGTGCTATTTTGGCGGTATTCCAATTTTATAATTTCCCACACTAAATTTGAAGGTTGCACGGGGAATAGTTTTACAAATGGTGCCTACTACTTATAGTGGGATTGGCATATTCATGTCATAATTTTTTGACTGCAGAGCTTATAGACGTTTAAAAATTTGCAAATTTGGTGACTTTGTCTCTTATAGTCGCTCTGATCTCACCTTGCATACTGACATACAGATGGACATGGCTACATCTAATGATGAAAACTATTTATACCTACTTTATGAGACTTTACATATTGTACCTGGCTGGCTAGTCGTAAGCCAGCCAGTTCAACTCTTTATATTCATACAATAAATAAGCATAAGCTAAACATATACTTTTAAATTATATAAGTTCAAATTATATAACTTAATTGTACATTTTGTATAGTTTATGAAAACTATAAACAAAAATTTAAATTTATTTTTGTGGTCTATCAATAGTTAACAGCTCAACTAATAATCTGTTTTAATTATTGTATACATGTTTATCATCTAGCATTTTTTGGTGTCTTGTGAGCGCATCTAGAAGTTTGTGTATATCCGAAATGTATCAACTCGCACTATGCAATCGAATGATTTAAGAATTATATTGTTATAGTATTATTAAGTTATATCAAATATATCAAAACAAGCCCCATTTTGGGCGCCAATTTATATAGAAAGACAAAAAATGCTATATAATAACCATGCTATATGTATGTAGCTGAAATTGTAGCTACTCATACTATGCAAATCAAATGATTTAAGTGTAAGTTAAGTTAAGAAAATCAAAACAAGCCCCATTCTGGGCGCCAATTTTATGTGAAAAATATAAAATACTGCTATTCTTTGCGCAAAATTATTTTGTAAACTAGTGTATGCAATTAGGAAACAATTGGAATGAACATTTACATTGGCATTTACTTTCAACTAACGATTATTACTAGAACAGTACATAGAACTTATGTACGCTTAAATATGTAAGCTCGCTTAAAACACGAAAATATAATTCAATTTAAATGCTAATTAAAGTATAAATTGTTTGATTTAAAAACTAACATTGCAAAAATATAATACAAAAGCAGCTTAATACAAATTAATTTCATAATTATTTGTTTTTCTTTTTGTTTTTTTTTTGTTTTTTTGTTTTTTCGTTTTTTTTTTAATTTAAATTAATTATTACATAGAGTAAATATATTTGTATGTCGTATGTTTGTTGTTTACTACATATTAATTAAATCTGTTCATCATGAGAATCATTGCAGGATTAAATCAAAGTAACCGTGTACTTCCAACATGCCTCCTTCTTATAATTTATGTATGTATTTATGTATTGTATATGTATGTATATAATCCTTTGTAAACATTCCAATCCAAGCTACTGCTACACCGTTTGTCGGCCAGCAACTAAACGCACGAGTCAGTCGTTGTTGGCAAAAGTCTTCAAGCTAATACCATACATTCTCTGCTGCCGGAATTTCTGCAACATTTACACCGCATTTACAGCACCGTCAGCCTCGTAGATTGGTATCGAGATTATATCTGCGCTGCTGCGTATTTGCATATGTGCATTTGGCTGCATTGTCGTCGTCGTTGACGTTGTCGTCGTCGTCATCAATGTTGCCGGCTGTCCAACACCAAATTGATTGTTCTCAACATCTGCCTCCTCCTCATCATCATCATCATCATCGCTTGAGCTTTCGCTGTCCGTTGTTGTATTCGTTGCAATTGATTTCATCTGTTGCAGCACTTGCGGCACATCAGGATTACTTTCTAGCGTTGAATGTTGACTCGATGGTGAGTGACTGTATTCGGAGGTATTCTCCTCATCGGATACAATGACAACATTGCGTTTGTGTATTGCTATTTTATTGGCAAGCGGTGCTTTATAGCTGCGTCGTGCACGCATGCCACGTCCAATGGGTAGACGTCCAATGCTGGAAGTAGGCAAGAGAGAAATTTTTAAGTATTTATAGTATTAAATAATAAAATGAAAACATCTTCTTCATCGTCAGCTATTGATTGGCTTATTTGTAAGATGGTCGCAGATGTTAGGCGCCAACGAACATTTTCTCTCTACCTAGGTCACTTTTTCCTGTGATATTCGTATTGATTTACCGTGATCCATTATATTTTCAATTAACTAGTATTGGAATCTAATCTTATTCCGAATAAAATGTATTTATGCCCCAGCGGCTCAATAAATTCTAATTAATATGAATATACTTGAGTCTCAACCAAGTTCGCTGATAATTCTGATTCTTGCTTTGATATGATCGGGCCCCACGTTGGGCGCCAATTATAATAATTATTGTTGAAAGGAAATTTAGAAAGCATTGCCCCTTATGCATTAATCGTCTTTGCTGAACGATGTCCACATCTATGCTGTTTTGACAGCTTCTGATTGACTTCTTTCATGTCTGCCTACAGAAAATTTCGGGTAATGATTAACCTCGGTTTATTATTTTTATTATTATTTTTTTTATTATTTATTTTTATTTAACATAAAAATTTATCGAGAACGTCTTTTGTCGTATCCTAGTCAAGTTTGTTTGGAGTTACTACATATGGCCAGACGCTGATCCAGCGTGCATTCGCGGTGCTGATAGTTTTAACTTTGATGATCATCTTGCATGATGACAGGGATGGATCTGGACGAGGGTACCCTGTCTCGCAAATAAGTCTGCTCTGCAGTTTTCCTCAATATCACTGTGCACTGACAACCAAACGTATGAATACTATAATGCTGTCCCACCTCATTAACAAATCTGCGGCATTCCGTAATGGTTTTTGAACAACTCTTGCACAAGTCTTGTGATGTTAGCGCTGCTTGACTACTCATCTGATGAGATCTTTGGACATGCACAGCTTCCTGAATGGCTACTACCTCGGACACTTCAATAGTCTGGAGTTATGAAAGAGTCTTCTTCTCCCATTTCTGAAGCGTCTACGCATTCTCTGACTTGAATGTTTAGCTTAGAGCCGTCTGTGTATATACTTTCCCATATTCAGACCATATTCAGAACTAGTTTTGGAAAAGTCAGGGTCTTGTGGTAGATAGAAGTTTAGGTCGTTGGATGGCCTACCTTAGCGTTTGACCATGAGTTCCCCTTCCCTATTCGGTATAGGGGGAGAGGGAGGTGAGATAGAATTGTGTTTAGTGCTTCCGTCAGTTGTCCTCTGACGCATAGTACGCACTTTTTAACATCTTGATAAGATGGAATTGTGCAATTGTGGCATTCCTCACATCTTCTGCTTAGTTTTCGCTCCACAAAAGTTTCCTATCTAGTATTGTGCAGTTTCCTCAAATTTCAGACTTATAACATTAAGTTTTGGGAATGTCACGTTCGGTAACTCGTACTTTCTTGTGAAGAGCACAGACACTTTTTTATTATTAGGGTTCACTCCCAAAACCACAAGAGTTATTTGAGAGCTGTCTCCATTAAATTGAAGAGAGTCTTTGGCAACATGTCGCTTATTACTATGGCAGCATGTACCGCGTACATAATAACTCATCTACATGCCTTAGCATCTTATCGATAGGCACGATCCACAGAAGAGGGAAGAGAACTCCGCCTTGATTTCGTGCAACGCACACACTTTTCATTCGCCCACTATTCTGTAAGTCATCGAATAGGGTCGCCTTTATACATGGAATCTTTAAGATGAATATATCAAACTGTGGCAGCTCGTTTATATATTTGTTAATATTTCCTAAATCATTCTTTTAAATCCTGCTAACCGTACGTAACCGCCGTTTGCCGTCATTAGTAACCACCGTACACCTACCTGCGTCTTCGCAGCGAGTAATTATAATCAGTATCCTCGCCTTCTTCATCCGACCAGCTATCTTCGCACAGTTCCTCATTCGATTCGCCATTGGCATTTGAGATGGCACGTGTCGCGGCATCGTTCAGCGTTTGTTGCTGTTGTTGACGCTGCATTCTAGGCGAAAGACGTCTTGTTCTGCTCTGTGTACTGCCACAGCGCGACAGTGCAGGACTATGTTGTCGACTAGCATCTTTGGCTTGACCTAATACCGCTGCAGCATTGTCATTACCATTCTCGCCGCTGCACTGTTGCATCAGTTGGTTGTTAGTTAACGCTGCTGCAGTTACTGCTGCTGCCGTAGCATTCGTTGTCGATTGTATTGATAGCCGATTCTCGTTGATAAATTCGATTACCTTGCGTCCTAAACGTTCAAGATTTTCGTTGTCGCTGCAACAATCAGTTATATCCAAACGTTCATTGCTATTCATTACATCATCAATGAGCTGATCTGGACTGGAGCATGCATCTTGGTAGGTCAAATCACTGGTTGACATTGAATTATCATTACCATTCGATGGACTTGTAGCGGCGGTATCGGTAAGCGAGCTGGATTGCTGTTGCTGTTGTAATTGTTGTTGTGGTAATGTTGAAGATGTTTGTGAAGCTACACTGCCAGTGGCGGCAGCAGCAACAGCAGCCAATTGTTGTTGCTGCGCTGCAGCCAATTGACGTACACGTTGCAGTTGCAGTGGTAGTTTAATTTGTGGTAGCTGTGGTTGTTGCTGCTGCTGCATTTGAGGCACATCTATTGGCTGCGAACGTTGATAAGTTTCCGGCACGCGTGTCAGTGTCATTGAGATATCGCGTGAAGCCAAACCAGCACTAGGACTTATATCCGTTTCACTGACCTCCATAGCATCGGTCTGTGTCTCCATATCGACCAGTTTAACCTTGCGGTTCTCCGGTTCACTTTGATAACGACGATCACGCGTTGGACTATACTTAGGCGGCGCAGCAAATGAACCAGAGCCTATACGCCGATGACGTGTTTTCTTCTTACTCTGCGTGAGTATGGTGCAGTAGGATTTTGGCTGACAGTTGCTGTCAAGTTGAGCATAGAGTGTACATTTTACAGGACTCTGGAAAAAGAAAGTATGTATTAGTTATTGAGTATTAAATATTCTTTTAGTTGTAGTTGTTGTGAAAGTTTCTAATAAGGAAACGCGTTTCTACAGAGCACTATACATTATAATACATAGTAAATGAATTGGTTAGTAGTCCCTGTAGGAGAACGAATAAACTGAAAGTGTAACAAGTCGCTGCAACCATGTTAGCTCGACTAGACAACTTCGTAAACGACGAACATTTTAAAATGTATGTCTTGTCCGGCGTGGACTGACCACGCTCGGGCGCCAACTATTAGGGCGGATATCGTTTCGCTAATTGTAGCACTCGAGTATATTGCTACATCTACCATAAATCCTAAATTGATTAGCTCGGTTCTGGTGTTACGTGAGAGACTTATTAATTCGCATTAATGGTTCACATACCGCTAAAGAGCATAATGTAGTCCCTAGGAGCGTTAATTGAGCGTCTTATACTGCTTCTTTATGAAATTGAACCCATCGTGTATGTAGAGGAGCTTCTGAATTTGATATTAAACGCAATTCGAGATAAACTCGTTTTGTAGCGTCTGAAGCTATCGTGCCTACGAGTGGGAGCAACGTTCATTAGATTGGTTAGGTTGAATACTCATAACTGCGCTGGGGAGAATATTTTTTGACAAAAATTCATTATGGACTAAGAAGCAAACAGTGACAGTACTCATAGTATTGAGACTTACTGGAGTAAATAGTAAACTTACGCGTAAGTAAATCGATTAAATTGTAATAAACGATTTTATTTTGAAGATCTTTTATATCGATTATTATCTCCATTTCCTTACGCAAGAAGTTTGTTTCTCGATGTTCAATGAATATAAATAAGAGGAGATCGAACATTCTATAAAGTATTGTCGGATCCTCAACTTTTGGAATAATCAGACTTCCAACAAGGACGTCAATCACTTCACTTAGAACTTCCATTCTGAACTACGATACCCTCTAAACTAAACTGATGCTATGCTCTCATCACTAGTCAATGATTATTTAGGATGCAGTTATGCTCACCTCTGGTGTTGTTTCGGGATCAGGTGTTGTTGATTGTTGTAACTGTTGCTGCTGCTGTAGCGTGCCATTGTAGCCGACCGCATTCGTTGGGCCATTCAGTCTGCGTCTATAGTGTTGCATTTTGCGCAACGTACTGCCTAGGCGTCGAGTTGGCTTGTAGCCGGGTAGCTTCTTCTCACGCCTGTATAAAAAAAAATGAATTAAAAATTTTATATGCATCACATACTCTCTACAAACTTACTCAGCAATTTCCTTTTCTTTCTCCTGCAGCTGCGTCATGCACTCGCTTAGCTCATGATACAAACGATTTGTCTTCTCCAGCTTATCCTCATACACCATACGTATATCCTGTGCATGGCGCCATTCTGCAGTGCGTCGCTTGATCAGATCCTGTTCGTATTTGTGTATGCTTGTGCCATTCTGTGTTATCTCCTTCAGATGTGAACGTACCTCCTCCTTCCATGATTTTTGTGTCTCGAAATATTGCTTCTCAGTTTTACGCAACAGCTCAGGGCCAGCAATCTCCAGATGTGTGAGTATTTGTTTAAACGAGGGACGGTTACGTGGTTTTGCATTCCAGCAGAGCTTAACTAATAGTTTGAAACCATCGGGACATGTGCTGGGTACTAGTAATTTAAGTGAATTATTGCCAACACCCCAAATGATGGCTGACGAATCAACATCTTTATAGGGTATCTCGCATGTTAACATCTCCCAGAGCACTACGCCATATGACCAGATATCAACTTTTTCGGAACATGGTTCATTGCGTATAACTTCGGGCGCCATCCACGCTACAGTGCCAGCGAAACTCATCTTCGTGCTGATCTCATTCCACTCGCGACTTGTGCCAAAGTCGCTAATCTTAACGACTTCATTTGTACTAATCAGTATGCTAAACAAATTGAAAAATAAATTTATTAAATGCTAGATGACAATATAAATCACACCATAACATACTTTGGGCTCTTTAGATCTCGATGTATGATCTTGTATGAATGCAGGTATTGCATGCCCAGCGCTATCTGCTTGGACCACGAAACCAAACGGGACGGTAACATAACTTGCTCCTCTTTGAGTATATTCTGCAGCGGTCCATACGGACAGAACTCCATAATGATGCAGAATACCGGCGATTGTGTGCAAACACCCCTAAAAGATAACAATTAATAACTTCAAATGAAACTTCAAATTTTTTGCATACTTACTTAAACTTGATAATATTCTCATGATCCAACTTGCGCAGATGCTTAATATCAGTTTCTTTTAGCTCCTTCACCTTCTTTACCGCAACAATTTCGTTCTTTAGTTTACCACTGAAGACCGCACCTTGCGCACCGCTGCCCAACCATTCGAGATCGGTTATTGCCTCGAATGGTATTTGCCAGTCTTCCGTTCTTTGATGTTTTACATCATTTACGCCCGCCTTGCCAATGAACGATAGTACAGGCTTCATGCAACCGAATAATTCAAGCATCCAATTAATTGGCTTATCCGGATGCCCAAAGGCGCCCCCATGCGGTGGCCAATGATGCTGGCAAGTATTCTCGGTACTACTATCGGTAATTTCGGCATAGTTAGTATGATGCGGCGGCGTATCAGATTTAAATGGCAGCTCAGTGGTGGCAAGTCCTAGGTGTCCCAGTTCATCTTGTATACAGGCAATGCTACAAAGTTTAAAAAAAAAATATAGAAAAAAGCGTATTAATCAATTCAAACTTGCTTTAATTTGCTAAAGAAAACGGGTTATGTGGTGTCACTAAAATGAATAACCTTTGATCTATACGAGTAGACATAAATAATTCAATACTATCTTAGAACGAAAGTAGTTTTTATACCATGTAAGGTATAATGTACGTAAGGTGTAGGCACTATAAGCAAAATATGCGAGAGGTATAACTAATTTATATACTATACGGGTAAAGAAGTAAGGGAAGAACCGATTTTTTTTGAGATGTCAGCATCATCATCATCTGTATTCTACAATATTGTTAAGCTGTAGATTCCAAATTGTGTGGAATAGTCTATTATTTTTATTCGAGTGCCTAAGAGAGGAAATTTATATATGTGTTCATTTTTCTGGCATGCTTTGTAGCCTAAACGGCTTAATGAGTTTTACCGTGAGGTGTCGTTAGATTCGTCATAATTTTGAGAGTGCGAATTAAACAGAAGTGGTTTAACCAAAAGCACTCAATGAAAGTATGCTACAAAATATATGCATACAAAATTGAATTGTATCATATTGTTAGACTGTTGTTGTGGTTCTTTCCTTTTTAATAATTTGGTACTTATAACTAACAGTTTTTTATAGAGTAGCTATTTATGTGAATGTTTAGTAGTAAACAAATCCTTATCAAACGAAAGACTACTAATAAATAAGTTAAAGAATACGTAAAAACTATTTGTGAATTATAAGTGCTATTAAATCTTAAGTGAAAGTTTATAATTTACAGCATTTGAAACAAATGAATAAACCAAGTGTAGCTAAATATAATCTTTTATTCACTATTATGAGAAGGAAAAGGAAAAGAGAGGGCACATCAGACATAAACGCAAATAACTTTAGCAAACACATGCAAGTGACGTTTGCATAATTCTCTTTGTCTTTTTTCTTGCATTGCATATGCGTATTTAGTGGGCTGCATATAATGGCAGAGACGCCGCGAAGGGAGCAACAAGTGCCGTTGTTAGATAAGTGCGTGACCTGATCGATAAACTTTTTTAGTTTCAGATATATTTAGTATACATACAAATCTCTAATGAACTTTTTTTTTTTTTTGGTTAATAAAACTTGTAGTATATTGTATATATACACATACTAATTCTTGCGGTTCTCTATTGCCTTTTTGCTATGTGCCTCCGTTCGTTATGAGGGAGAAACCAAGAATTTAATTTCTCTACCACGCGTCTCTGTTTGTTGTACGCCACGAACACGTTGTATGCAAGAGAGAAAGAGAGAGAGAGAGAGAGAGAGAGGGTAGAGAGAGACAGAGAGAGGGAAAGAAAATATGTGTGTGTATGTATTTCATATGAAGCTTGTGTTTTTCCGTTGTGTGAGTGGATTGATCTCCTTGAACACCGACTATCTGCGCAACTGATTCTTTCCCATTCCTTTTGCATTTGGAATTTGACATTATTTACAAGCTAATCTTTTTTTATTTTGCATGATAATGACTTTACAAATTGATTTGTTTATTTGTTTGATTATTGACTTCAGAGCTGTTTAAATAAAAAGAGAGATAAAACAAAATGAGGCCTATGTTCCACTGGGAGGTCAGGATGGCAGTGTGTGGGCAAGGGCTTCGAATTTGAATTATGCTCTGCTGTACCTCACCCATTGTTTCATTCGATCTAAACAAATTGGCTACCGTTGGCCTCGCATTTTAATCAACTTTCTAATGATAAATCTCGTATTTTCCGTTCTGTCTGGTCGCTGGTTTAAGTCAAATCATAAATCGAAAAACACAAATGTACCGTTATCTAGGTGTAAGGCTTCAATGGAAAATATGAGTATGTTTTTATATGTTTATTGTACTCAAAATAACATGATTGCATCTTTTCGCTGTAAACCAGTGTAACTCATCTATAAATTAATTATTTCGTTTTCATACTAATAACATGGCATTGGAATCGAAATTCTATGGGTGTGCTTAGGGATCAATCTGATAATAATGTTCTTGGTTTTTCCTACTCCTGTCAAATTGAAGGCGACGTTGATATTTAACTATCGAAAGTTACGTAGTATTTTATTGTCATGGGGATCACACGTGAATGTAAAACTTCAGCTCAATCAAAAAAGTTGAAGTGTGTCAATATTATGTTCGACAAATTGAACATAGCACACAAACTTACGTTTTGTGGTAAATAAAAACTTTTAACAAAAGCTTATAAAATACAATATCTATTTCTATAATTTTTATTCTCAACATTTGATAAATTGTACACATATGTATTTCTAAGCGTTTTATCGTTTTGGTATTCCTTTCTCAATGAAAGTGTAGCAAAAGCTACAATGAACACCACTCCTTTGCGCCGCCACTGGTAAGCACATTGTAAAATTTTATTGTGTTGGTCTATAACGTTATAATTTTTACTATATCAGTGAAACTTTTTAGGGCGCTTCTGTGGATAAATACGGTCCTGCCCTAAGACAAGCTATCTCTAAGTGGAGCACACTCAACTGCAACGTTTTTCTATCATTTCAAGTTAGAGCTCTTTGCAACTTTCCGCATTTTTTGCATTGAACACTATTAGAAGCCGACCGTAGAGGTTCTATAAAAATTATACAAAATTAAATACCACGTATCACATGCTCATTTGTTCATTGAATTCTGCCCAGTGTTTTCGGCACCATATCTGAGTATCTGTTTTTGCACACTTTGTGCTGAAGATGTTTTATGTTGTCAAACGAAACGCTAGTTATAGTTAGTCTGTGTAGGTTTTTTTTGTATTATATTTTTTTGTAATAGATAAGATAAATGTTCGGAGAGAACGAAAAAGGTAAACTTGTTTTTAGCAGGTGAAAAAAATTATCAAAACACGCGGGTGGTGAAATACAGCATTATGGTGAGAAAGAGAAGTTTGAGTGAAACTGTGTGACGGACATAAATGAATTGGGTAAATCACCTTAGTCTTTTTTTTTTTTTTGGCTGGAATTCTAGAATTTAACACAAGTGTGTGTGTGTATGAGAAAGATATTATATTTCTATCTCTTTTTGTTAGTTTTTTTTTTTATTAATACATGTGTGTGAAAAATTTAGATAATTTATTTGGTGTCAAAAACCTCTGACACCACTAATTTTTTTGTTATTTATTTTACAAATTAATTAAGTAAATTAAAAAGTTGAATTTGAGATAATTTTCAAATAGGACAAAAAAAAAATATTGATTGTTTGCTAATGATAGCACACAACACACACAATAAAAACACGTTTTAACCCTGAACAAGTTCAAATGTGACAGCAGGCGATGCGGCAGGCAGTGTGAATTTATTTTAATACATTTAGATTCACAACTTCACAGATAACTGTGATAGTTATCCGTTTTATTTTCAGGTTATTCAGTTTAAGTTATGTATATGAAATTTCTAAATTTCTATTGTTTTGTTTAGACAAATATGCAAATTCCATTTATGAATAGAGAATATACATATATGTATGTACATATGTCTGCGTGTACGTCTTCTATCTATTAATAGAATTCAACTTCAAATTAGCTTCGTTAAGATCATTTCACTAAGCGATAACTATGTCTCTTTGAGAAGCTTTTACTTAGCTTCAAATGAGAGTTGTGCAGTCTGATGAGAACTTCGTAGCTGAATTCAAAATACGTGTAACTGCGGATAAAACAATTTTCGGCGTAACAAAAAGTTGTTATTCCTCTCTACGCATTGAGAAAAATATATAAAAAAAATATTTTTTAATGTAAAATTACCTTGAACCAGCTTAAATGAGTATATATTTCCGACCATTTTGTATACTCATGACATTTAGTGTAAATAGTATTATAATTTTGTCACGGAATTTCTAACACAAGAAATGAAGCATCGGAGACCCCATAAAGTACGAGTATATATATTATTATTCAGCACAAAGAGACGAATTGATATAATATACCTGCCTGCCCGTCTGTCTGTATGTTGCTGAACATTTTTATAACACTCCCCACTTTTAGGGTTACCCACCATAGTTCAAACACAGCTTTCCCTACTTTTCAGTTTTTGATATGAAAGTTGATATAAAACATTTGATATGAAGTCTTCTTAAGAACGAATGCTTTACATTTATATCAATATGTATATATATATATATATATATATTCCTGATCAGCTCAACGACACCAGTCGATCTAGCCCTGTTCGTCTGTATGTTGTTGCGCATTTTTTGAGCACCAATTTGTATGCTATCCAGTTGAAATTTTTCACATACATTTATTTTTATTGCAGTCTAAAAGAGTATCAAGATTGACCCGCCACGCCTACTTTTTGGGGTAGCTTATTTATAAACCCACTGCCCACTTTTGATTTTTTTTATGAAAAACTTTTTTAGTGTAGTCAATATCAACTTAATAATTGATACGGTAGCTTCTAGTGAAGAGACGCTTCACATATACATTAATGGGTTGGACCCGCCCTCTTTTTGGGGTAGCCCCATACAAATTTACTGCCTACTTTTGTGTTTTTGTATGAAAACTTCTTTATTAATGTCAATATTATGTTGAGATGCGATATGGTGCCTTTTTATGGACAGCCGTTTAACAAACATAGACTAATGGGCGTGTCCCGCCTACTTTGTGGGGTAGCCCCCATACAAAACTAGCACCCACTTTTGTATTTTTTATGAAAAAGTTCTGCCTTTAAATCAATATTAGTTTGAAATTCGACTTGGTGGATTTTAGTGGACAACCGTTTCATATACATATACAAACGGGCGTGTCTCGCCCACTTTTTGAGGTAGTCCCATATAAACCCAGAGCTCACTTTTATTCATTTGTACGGGAAACGTCAATATCAACTTGGAATTCTAATGGTGGCGTCTCACATGTAGATGGTCGCTTTATACGCATCTACTAGTGGGCGTGTATCGCCCACTTTATGGGGTAGCCCTATCAAAACCCCCTCGTTTATGTTTTATAATACGATTTAAAATTTCTTGGGAATGGTATTAGAGTTTCGGTTCAACCGAAGTTAACGGTTTTTCTTGTGTTACAGTCAATTTTAAATTGAATATGGTTGTTTCCCAATCAGTTTTAGTGTTAGTCCTCCAACTATTCACGTATGGGTTTTAGGCATTACATAAAAAAATAATGGTTGCAAAATACCCGTACACTTTTGACTATTTGTATGAAAAGTTTTCTTATTGTAGTCAATATCGACTTAAAAATATACATGGTGGCTTCTAAGGATGCTTCACATATAACAGTATATCAGTGAGTGTAATCAACCACTTACAAATTAACCACCAACTATAAAGCTGCTATAAACTTTGAAAATGTTGTGTGAATAGTATCAAAGCTTTGGATCCACCGAAGATTTTTTTTTTTTTTTTTTGTTAAGTGCCCTCCAAGTGAGTGTTCTCGATCTGGTTCTGATTTATTCTGTAAGTACATACTGGTGATGTTCCCATATTTAGGTGGAGATGAATTTTGAAAACCTGTAGAGTAGATTGTTATTCCTATTTCATAGAATCTAATTAATTTTGGCTGATGCAATATTTAAATAAAAAAATATTAGACTAAATCGCTTTTGCGTGTTTATTAATAAAAGTCACTATACATATATACATATATACACAGACTTATGGGATAAATTCTTTTAAAAAAAGCAAAAATTCTGGCTTATCTACAATGAGCATTCTTCAAATTCCGCAATACGAGCTGTGGCCTATACGACTCAAGCTCCCTGCAAAAGCTAACAACACAATAGAAACGAGGCGAGAAAATTGATAGAACGAACTATTTTAAAACATTGTGAAATTCACAAATGCAAGATTTATTTCTACTTTTTAAATTGATTCTTTTGTTGACGTATGATTTACAATAATAATTAAGCAAATGTGCTTTGGTGCATTTACGTTTTGGGCTAGACTACGTATTCCGTGGTTCGACGCAATCTGGCGATGGATTCTTATAGCACACTTCAAAATAAGACAACAATTTAATTAAAAATTATATTTTTAAAATTCAATATCTCGAAAACTAAGTGAAATATCGACAAAATTTATGTTTTGTCTTATTTTGGTGAGTTCGTTCCGCGCCGGGAATCGTAGAATCCACATTTTTTGTATGCGCACATTTATTACCTTTTCTCTGTGTTGATAATTTTATCAGGTGGTTCGATATTGCGCCCAAAAAATGATATGTAGAAAACCATTGTGTTTTTCAATAGGTGTTCTCTTATTGGCTGGAATTATTTTGCTTTTTTTATGTAATTTATTTTTGTTTACTTTTGTGTGTTTGCACTTTTTTTTGTTATACTGCCATATAACGGTGTATGTATATTTGTTTTTTGTTATACTCTGTTGTTATTGTTGCTGTTGTTGCTATTTAGCAAAAATAGAGAAATTGCTGTATTTGTTTTTGTAATTATATTTTGTTAAAGCCGCTTGTAGTTACGCGAGCGCAAAACAAAAAAAAAATTTAATAAACAACACTGTTGAGCGTAAAAATAATACTGTAAAAAAAAGTTATTTCTTTGCACTTTGTATTTGACGTCGTCAAATAAATTAACATTGATTTTCATAAAAGCACTTGTTATTGTTGTTATTGCTGCTGTATGCACGAACGCGTTTTGGGTTTTATTTTTAGACGCGTACGTTTTTTTTTATTATTGATTTTTTTTAAACTTTTTTGTTGTTGTTTTAGTTTGTTGCTGTTTTATTTGCAAAGACACAAAACACGACATGCACGGCGCACGTTCACGCAAAGCAAAACAACAACAAAACATCAAAGTGCGACTTAGTTGTGTGAATTTATTTTTTTTTTTTTTTTTTGTTCGTTGTAGAAATAGTAAACACAAAAGGTTTTTAATTTTTATTAAATTTTTAAATTGTCGATACGCTCTAACTTGTTCGCACATATTCTATTTAACATTTTCCCTCTCACTTTTGCATTCTATCATTATTAAAAAACAACATCCGCAGCTACTGCTGCCGCAATCGCTGCTAACGTTGACGTTAGCAGCAGCTTCGTGCCAAGCACGACAAGCCACCAATCGGCCAATTGAACGAATGTTAAACGGGGGTCGGGCGGTTAGACGCACTCACTTTGGTAACAGCAGCGAAAATATTTTAACTGTTTTTGTACACTTCGCATTATTTAGCACAGAGTTTTATAAATTTATCGAAGAGTTTGCTCGGCTCAATGAAACGAATGGATCGAATCGAAAAACTAAACTGAATATCAGCCACTTTAAAATATTATAATAACTTTTTACATAAATTATAATAACTTTAAAATATTAACGGTCTGCAAAACAAATAAATATACCCAGACTTTTTAAAAAACCTAAATCAACGCATTCGCACTTATAGAAACTCATGTAAAAGAAGAAAAATGTATCCAGACTAGAAAGTAATTTAATTGCTTTAACACTTTTTCTAAATAGATATTAGGCGATTTGGTAGAGCGAATTGTGATTAAAAAAACTAACAGCCTAATCGAAGTCGACTCTTTTAAGTTTTATTTATTTATTTATTACCATATACCTTATACTTATTGGAGAAATGACTTCTCAGTTGTAAAATAATTTTTCAGAGACAGTGGATCCTAGAACATGATTGTTATGGAAGATCTTACCGTCAGAATTGAGCAACTGCAAAAATTTTCTGATGACAGGATTTAATTGAGTTTTGCAATGACTACGTGATCCAGACGTTGGAATCATTTTTTTGAGCTCAGTTGCGATGTTGATGCAGTAAAAAAATTTAAATAGGTATCAATTTGAGGTCGGATCACATACCAATAACAAAAAAATGCAAAATTCGTAGCTCGTAAATTTAGCAGGACAATCTAAATTTATTGTATTATAATCATATAAACCCATTACAATCAAAGCTTAACATCAACATACATTCATTGTGTTCTAGACACACTCAACTAAGTTGCTTGATCTAGCAATAATAGTTAGAATATCTGATACAAATCAATCAAGCCAAATTCTAACGAAAATGAAAAATATCTATATGTCGACATAATCCGGTGTGTCACAGAAATCTCCAGACAAATTTCAGTCTGACGCTTTCACAGAAATTTTGTAGAAAATTTTTTTGATGAAAATTTTTGTGTGTGTTCATGGGAATAGATCCACTGTGAATGCCCGCGAGTGTTCCAGGCCCAAAAAATATAAGATACAGGGATGAAATGTTGTACATAGGATCGAAGAGGGAAGGGTGGAAGAAAAAGAGCCGGAAGAGAAAGAGGTGGAAGAGAAGTAGGGTAAGGGGAATGGGAGGTAGGGGAAGGGGTGGTAGGGAAAGAGGCCTTGGGAAGGATGGGTAGAGGTAGTTGAGGTAGGGGGAATGACAGCAACGCACTGGGTACCCTTTAAGATAGAGGGATGAAATGTTGTATACATGTTAATGGGATCAAAGGGGGCAGGGAGAAGGGGTGGTTAAGTAAGGTGAGGTAGGGAATGGGTGGTAGGGTAAGGAAGGACAGGGGGAAGGAGTAGGTGGAGAGGCAGAAACGAGCCGGGTACCAGCTAGTACTTTTATAAATTTGAATTAAATAATTAAAAATATAAATAAATGAAAGAGATTTCTGTGACACCCCCGAATACCCAACAATCCTAGTTCATAGAATCATTTGTATAAAAATAATACAGTAAAATGTCAATTTTTTTTACTGAAAAAGTAAAAGTTTTGACCTTGAAAACATAAAACATTGCCTGTGCTTTCGTTTTCAGTGCCTTAAAGTAGCTTTAAAGAATTCCATTAAAAACGAAGGCAAATGTGTATCGGAACTATAAAAAAATATATGTACATACATATGTATGTAAATAATGTAGGCCATTTAAAAACCGTTACTTTTTTAAAACTTGCTGTGAAGTGCATAAAAACTTTGGTTCAAACGAAGCTAACAGTTTCTCTTGTACATATTTTTTGTTTGCTGTTTCGCTCTAAACGTTTTATTGCTTTTGTTTTTTGCATTGTGCTTTTGCGCGCCGCTGTCGTATGACATTCGCTTCACTTTGCGCTGCGACACTCCGCGGAAACTCAACAACGAAGATGGCAATAAGGCGATGAGGTGACAACGACAACTATTAAGGCGGGTCGGGCAGTGATGGTGAATGGCGTAAATGACGTCAAGGTAATATGTAGAAAATATGCGAATCATGCGGAGGAGGACAATTACGTTTTTGTTGTTGTTGGATTATTATTTGGTGTACGTAAGTGGTTTTTTTTCTTCTTTTACGCAGGCGCAATACAATTACAACAACAAACACAACTTTAATAAATTGCACGTTGTAGCACAGTAAAAAAAAAATTAAATAAATAAATACATACATACATATATTTAAAATAATTTGCTTGTTATATGCACTAAACATTTATTTGTTTTTTATTATTTAATACAATTTGTAGTTGTTTTTCTTTTTCAATCATTTATTTAATGTAATAATTATTTGCCGTTTTTCTGCACAACCGGCCAACAACAACAGCAGCTGCGAAAGTTGTAATAAAAAAACAACAATAACACACGCGAAAAAACAGGCAGCAGCGCAGCGCAGCGCAGCGTTTTGTACTGATTTGGCGATAAGAAAAGAAGTCTACGTTCATTTGCTGCCTTAGCGCTTCTTCGTCTGCTTTGGCAACGTCTTCGTTTTTTTGCACTTCTCGCTCTGCTCTGCTCTTCAAACATATACACAACACACTCTTCACACACTCAACTACACGCCCACACGCTGCACATACTCCGCTACTCCATAAAGTAACTGTCGTATTTTCATATATGTACGTCGTTTTTGTTTTGGGCACACACGAACACACGTTGAAATTTTCCGCTCCACACCGCATCAAACGATTGATGTCCGTCGATAGACTAATTCGCTCAATTCAGAGATTCGCACATTGGAGCCAGTGCTTTCGACGCCAATGTACAGTGTGTCAAAAGCATATTTTACAATGCACATATTCGTTTGATAAGCTTTTATTGTTAAACAATAGATAAGTATAAAAAAAATAAAAAACGGCTTCGTTCCAAAATTTTAGAGCATCTTTTAAGAGAAATTCATAATAATTACTTATTTAATTGAAATTATATATTGTAGAAATTTTTAAACATTTTGTTAATGTAATCCATGAAGTTTAGCGCTTGCAGAAACATATAATGAAATATGTACATATAAAACATAAAAATATGAAGTAGCATGGTTGTTGTTGTAGCAGCTTCTTCTTGTGAGCTGTATCAGGAAATCATATGTACACAATTTATTATATATAAAGTATATATAAAGTGGCTGTATCAGGTATCAGTAGCATGGTAAATTTTTCTAATTCATGCTTAATTAATGTATGCATCCTACGAATTTCTGTTATCCAATGATAAAGAAATGGGAAAGACTTTCCAAACATGTTCTGTTGCACTACTGCAAGTGCGGTTCTCTTTCATTATTCTATGTATTGTTGTTGCATTATATCTTATAAACTTCACCAATGGCTACTAGTTCCGCTTCACGAGAATATGCCAGTATTGTTTTAAGTCAATTTGTAAAGGGATTGATTTCATTGAATTTCTACAATTTAATATTGTCTATCGATCTTGACACCAACGTTTTTCGTTCGCCGAAACTACTCGTTTACGTTTCTAGCCAAACCTTTCATTCAGCCCCCTCTTGGGGGGCTGAAACCCAAGTAACGAAGACCCTTTTGCAACTCATAAAATTACTGATATCAATTTTGTGACGTAAGATTTATATTGTCTGAATTTTTTCACTTGTACATAGAGAAGATAAGAGATTTTACATTTTACAATGTGACAAAAATATTTTGTTAGATATAAAGATTAAAACATTTACTTTAATGTAGGCATAATTAATGCATGGTTAAAAATCTTTAGCCTAATTTTAATTGATCCATTAGACTTCTTTTCTTGTAAAATGCAGAGATACGACTCTTAAAAGTATGCTACACTAAATTATTTATTAACTCAGAAAATATTATCAAAAATGTAAAAAATAGAATTAACTTATTTCTAAAAACATTTTTTAAACTAAATCCTATATCTACATACACATACCTAATTGCTACACACTGTGCACTGTTGCCGAAAACGTAACGTTGCTCTTCTTATCAGTTTTGTGTTGGCGCAGAGATTATGTGCGAAATGAGCAGCATAGAGAAGAGATAGAGTGGCAGAGACAGCAACTCTTCTGGTGATATTTGTTATATTCTTGTTGTTGTTGTTGCAATTATTGGAGCCTATTGTTGTATTTGTTGCTCTTATTTTAGCGTGTAACATTTTTGTTGTTATTGGTGCTTTGAAACCTGTTTTCATGGCTATGCGCGCACATGATCCATCTGAGCGCTTGTTACTGTATATTTGAGTGTGTGTACGGTTTTGGAGCTGGTGGCGTTCAATTTTAGTCCACGGAATAAGGGACATGAGAGAGTGAGCGCATACATACGTATTGAAGTCTGAGAGCGCGCGCGCTAATGATCATTATTTTGACTGTTATCGCTCTTAATGCACCCTACACCCTAATATTAAGAGTTTTTTGAGACTATTTTTTTTTTGAAATTCATTTGGACGAATTTATGTATTTTTTATGAATTTAAAAAACCGAAAACCGTTCCAATTGAGAGTGTTTCGATTGCAACATACCGAAAACTATCGCAATTGAGACTCTTTTGAGAGTTATATCAAGGAGTGCTTCGAATATCATACCAAATATGCGTGGCTTGAGAGCTATAAGGTTAAACCCAAAGAATTGAACGGTCAAATTTTAAGTAATGCCTTATAGTTTTTATAGTACCTATGTGTCGTAATGGAGTTTTCAATAGATATGTCCGAACTTTTTTAGCTTATTGGTCTGTCATTTCAGTTGTCAACGGTGCCATTCTTCGACGATTGTGACACAACTTTACCATGTACCTTCGCTGATTGAGCTCTGGAGCAGTTGGAAACGAATTCAAATTTTGGCGAAAGATCATCTTTATCAAAGAAGGACATTTTTGTTGGAACAGCTTCGTGAACAAGCAAACTTGCATCATTTGGGGAGAGAGTACATAATGCACAGAAGCATCAAGAGTGCTCATTGTATTCGGAGAAACTTATTTTTTGTTGTTGATTTTGGTGAGGCGGCGTCATGGGACCATACATCTTTCGAAACGATATGGCCAGACGGTGACTGTGAATGTAAGTAATATGTAAATCAATCAATCTATGATTGAAATTGGATCATAGGTTCCATAGTTATAATCATGTTAGCTACCGAAATACGCTCATTTCGAAGTTTTATATTTTAAGATATTATTTTTCCAATATATATTCCTATTTTTCTTCAATAACTAATACAGCAGAAACCTGTGTAGTATATTATGCAGTCGTCTATAACGCACTTACTTAATTTAATTTTCGATCACATTTTAATGCAATACGATATCGCTCTACTAAAACAAACAACGTTGTTAAAATAGCTAGTCACTCTTTAGTAGTGAGAGAATAAGTATAGCTACTTAACAGAACTGATATGTCTGGTCTATTATTAGTTTTCTATTATTTACAAAGCCTTTCTACGTTTGTATTTAGAAAATATTGTAAAAAAAAAGGAGTACGAGTAATTGCGGGTTGCACGTGTTCATTAAATTGGACTTTGTACATACAACAAATGCCAGCTGGTTTTCTATATAATTTCTATGATCACTTTAATAGATTTTATTTGTTTTTTTTTTTATAATTATAATTATTTTTGGAGACTTACCTTCGCCGAAAGTTATCCGTTTGATCCATTGAAAGATTCGGACTGCTGCCATGATGCTGTCGCCGCGTTTGATGGGCGGCAAGCGTATGTCTGGCAGCTAATTTTGAACTGGTTACTAGATCATCGCGACTTTTGCTAATGCTGTCGCTGAATGGCTGCATGATCTGCCGATTGCGAGTATTGCAGGAATTGGCGGTGGTGTTCTAGTTTTGCAGTAGCTCTTAGGTATAGTGTTCAATACTTAAGGCATGGTGAGAATTAACTGTAAGTAAAAAGTAAATGTAAGTAAAAATTATCCATAATTCGGGGCCAGAATTAATAAAAATTGTTTTTATGTTAGTTTAAAAATATAAACTGCTTTAATAGAATACAACATACGAAACAATAGGAAGAAATATGGTGAAAAAGTTTTTTTTGTTTCAGTCAAATCCTAAATTGAAAATTCATTAAATCGACGAAAAGGAGTCGAAAAGGTTAAAAAATGTATATAAAGAAGGAACTTTTATATATATAATTTTACAAAGAAAACAAGCTACTTTTGTAGGAAATCCATGAAAAGATAACATGATAATATAAAAAAGTTATAGACAATTGAATGAAACTATCAAAAATCGAGTTTGTACTGTTTTTCTCGAAAGTTTTGACAGTTGTCATTCCCAGTAACGTCCATATAGGAGTATTAACACAGTTTGCATTTAGTCGGTTGTCATTTATTTTAATTTACGAACCATTTCAATTTTCAATTCAATAGGTTTACTTTTATTGACCGAAATCATGTGAAATGAGCAAGAGAGCGGTAGTATTTTAATGCAGTAACGACCATGACGATTTCAGGATTTCCGTACTTGAATTGATCCATAACTGTATCAATAATAAAGTGCTTACGGATTTTTTTGTTAACGAACTACAAAATTCTTGGTTCAAGACATTTTTTTATTCAAACCCGAAATTCTTAAATAATGATTTACAAAATTTTTCTTTGGTGGTGAAAACTGATGTCGAACCATGACACATGCGCTGAGAAGTGCTATCGTCTTAACTACCTCGACTAACAGGCACCCAAGACATGGAGTTGTCGAATCGCAACCAATTGCTTTTCCATTTACTGTCTGAAATCATAAATTGGAATAGCTGAGAGAGTCAATTATATTTTCCTCTCAGTTTTTTTTTCTCCTCTCAGAGATTGATTAAAGAATTTTCTACTTAATTCAAGTTAAGAAAGACTTATTTGACATTCTGAGACTTTTGACTTGACTCTGATTTTTGAGTACAGATTTGTTCTTAGAGAATTCGATTTTTATACATATTCTAAGTATTTCCGTGATTGATTTATAAATCGATTCCGTTATTCCGTATTTGATTCAAGAAAATTGAGTAAAAATCGTAGTAAAAAATATTAAGTACGCCTTCGGATAAAAATAAGAATTCCAAACCTATTTTTAGAATGAGCTTTATTCCCTGTGTATGTAGTCTTCGATAGGCAAGCTTAAGTTTGCAAACTTAAGTTCCAATTAACAATAATAAGGTTGATAGAAGGCTATAAGCTGTATTGAAACTGTATAAATATTTAATACGCTTATTCGATTCAGTAAGATAATCTGCTGTTCCCATACCTTTCTTTCGAAGCTGTTGTGAAAATATATTATGGATATTTCCATGGAAAAAATTCAAATTAAAAATATTTTCCTTGTAACAGCATCCATCCATTTTGATTAAAATTTGTTTTTTTTTCTCGAATGCCCAAACATAAATCCAAGTTTTATTACCGGGTTCCATAACCTTCAGTTTAACCTCAAATAAACTTTTATATGCATATACAATGTAAGTATCCACTGAACTCGAGTTGACTTCACACCACATGATACGATTCTTTTTTATCAATGAAAACGTAATAAAAGGTAAGAAACAACAGCAGCTACAGTGGAAAATACGTAAAACAAAATCAATAAGACACCAGGCGAACAAAACGCAGCAAGGAGCGACAAACCAAACAGCAGAAACCGTAACAGGCGCAGGATAAGATTGTTTGGCTACTCTACTGGGTAGGAAGGGCAGGAATTGGCGTCAGTGGTCCGTTACGTTCTGGAGGAAATGACAGAAATGGTAAAAAGAAACAGCAGCAGCAAGAAAAGACGAAAAAAAGCAAACTCAAAATATCCAGGCAAGTGTCCTTATATACATACATATATAAAACAAATACATAGTTACAAAGCGACACCAAAGCAAAAAAAAAAACAAACACAAATACAAATGCAAATGCAACAAACACACAAAGAAAAAAAAAAGAAACCAGTGTCGCCAGAGCTATGCGTTTATACAGTGTGTAAAAAGAATATGCGCTCAGAAACTTGAGAATATCAACTTTTGATATCAACTATTAAATTTTGACTGCTAAACCTTTGTTCGTAACTGTTACACTCTCCAAAAATGTAATTCGAGGATATACACTGCAGATGGTAAATTGTCTGAAAATCGCAAGGCAATAACCGATTTGAAGATAGTCTAAGACAGCGAATAATCCATGGGTGAACTGATCCCAAATCAGAAATAATGTTATAAGGAAAAATATACAATTGACTGCTATGTTTGGTCGGTTCTTAAGAAAATCACACACAAAAAAGTATTTCACATCACCTGATTACAATATATTTGTGCTCACTATGATTTTCACATGCATTTTGGTCCACTAAGATAAGGCTTTCCGAAAATATAAAAGACATTTGGAAAAGGCACAATTATCTTGTATTTTAGTTAGTGCTTATATCGTCAAGTCGGTCAATGACAACTCGAAATACACTTAAAAACGTCGAAACCATAAAGAAAATTCGAAATTTCATATCGCGAAAAAGCTCCTATTCAAGATTTTTTACATATGATTTTTGTGTTACGAGGATTAAAATGCATTTGAAAATCATGGTGAGATATGGTGTGCAAAATGACTGTTAACTATTGTATACGTCTAAATCAATGGCGGATCCAAGGAACATTTAGCCCAACCAACCAAAATTTTTTACATATGATTTTTGTGTTACGAGAATCAAAATGCATTTGAAAATCATGGTGAGATATGGTGTGCAAAATGACTGTTAACTATTGTATATGTCTAAATCAATGGCGGATCCAAGGAACATTTATCCATTGTTTTCATCGTTTTAGTCTGTTTTTGTCCTTTTACCAATTAGAATTTTACAATGAAGCCAAATAGCTTAACAGGCACTTTGAAGATTATTCGTTGGAATTTTAGCTGGTTCGAGGCACTTATAATTTCATAAATGGTATCCCAGACATTTCCTTCTATTAAAATTCAGCAAACCAACAAGTACTACAGCATCATATATTGGTGGCTTCTTTAACTTCTTATCTAGCATTAGGTAGCTTATGGATGGCGTGCAATGGATAGTTTTTGAAAAACTGCGCAATTATTGCCACTAAGTAAATTATCGGTATACGGTATCACTTTTTTTTGTTTTCCTCTAAACATTATGCATACACGGTATGATCGAAAAATAACCGAACTTTCAGTTATATTCAAAATACGATCCATTAAACTTAATCATGGCAAATCTGGAGGGTGGTCGATGAGACAAATCTATTTTTTCATCAAAAATTCATTGACTTTTTTCGTCTTGTGAGGTGGTGCATAAAAACGTAGAATTCTCGACCACAAACGATGTAAAACTTGTAAATAATATTCTCCATTGACAGTATGACCTTCTGAAACAAATTAATTGTGAACAATAACCCTTGAAATCATAGAAAGTTATCTACATTGTCTTGATTCTTGACTTCTAAAAACGCAATTTTTTAGGTTTTGACTCGTCTTTTGACTTCCATTCTGCAGATTTTCATTTAGTTTCAGGATCATATTTGAAACACCATGTTTCATTACCAGCTATGATCGAATCAAGAAAATCTGGATCGTTTTCAGCTGTTGAAATGATGTCTTTAAAATGCTCTACCCTAGCGAATTTTTGTTCATACTTTAACTGATGTGGGAAAAAACGTGCACACACCTTTCTTTTAAACAAATCTTCAGTTAATATTTTCTAGATTGTACAGTAAGATGAATTTAATTCTTCTGCCAGCATTCTCACAGTGAAATTTGCATCGATAACGATTATTTCACTTACTTTTTCCATAGATACTTCGGGTCGTCCAGGTCTTGGAACACCATTTAAATCAACACGGCCGTTTTAAGATCGTATAAACCACGTGTAAACTTGAGTACGACTCATACAATCATCATCATAAACTTTTTTTTAACAATTCATCTCGGCAAATTTTTTAACGAGTTTAAAACAAAATTTAATATTTGATCTTTGTTCCGTTATGTTTTTACGACATGACTGCTGTTATTAAAACGTGTATCATTTTGTAACATGTCAAAGGATTAGCATGAACTTAGCTGCTTTCAAAAGAAGAACAATGTACCTTTCTAACACTGGTAACATTTAATAGACGGCGCTACGTGTTCTATGATTTGAATTAAAAGTTCCTTTTTTTTTAGATCTACCTTGTAGGCATAAGAAAATATTTTAGTTGGAAAAAATTAAAAGTGAGAACCGAAAATATACCGGTATAACAGTGTTGTTTCCGGTATAGCTTTTTTGATTTAATTTTACTTCGGTAAAAGTTCCGGTTTGAAAAAAATTTAAATATGGCTTCCGTTTTCGGTTCTCAATTTGAATCGGTTAATTTCGGTTAACGGTTCCGGGTTTATTCTCAGATTTTCACAAACTTAATACATGTACAGGGTATTCAAAAAAATTGTCTTTTAGGTTTTCTCTCATAAACAATAATAAGAGTTTTGTCACTACAAATAACTTAAAGTTTATTGCTACTACAGCATTATTAGTAGCAGTACTTTTGAAACAGTCCTCGTTTTTACTCGTTGTTGTATGGTAAATAAATATAAAATAACCGTAAACTATTTTGCTACACTGTAAGTGCGCGTGATAAAAAAAAGCGCTAGTGAATGAGCTGCAATAAGAATACAATTTTCCTTTGTTAATGGGATTCTTTATTGTTAACAGCGTAAAATAAAATTCAATTTTAGTTACGCTGCCAATTGGAATCGTATCGAATGCATTGGCAGAAGGGGTTGTGGGAAAACCAAGCAGGCGGAAGTTGGGAATTTACCTGTTTTAATTTATTTTTTTCCGTTCTTTTTTGTGTTATTTTTGTTTTTGTTGTAGTTGTTACTTTTTTAAAATTGTAATTAAAATTGCGCACATTAAATAATTTATTTAATTTGTAGTTTGATGCAATTCTTTTTTGCATATTAATTTATTGAATTTTTCGTAAATGATTTTTATTTCGAAATTGCACAATAAGAATAAAACAAACACTTTTTGCCAATAATTATGTTGGCTTTTTCTTCTTCTTCCTCTCCTTCTTCTACTACTGCTTATTCTCTTATGTTTTATATGCTTCACTTTATTTGCTGCTGCTTCTTGTGCTGCTTTTTTTTTTGGGCTTTTAACTTGGCTTAGCACACCAACAACAACAACAACAGCAAAAACAAGAATAACAACAACGGCAGCTTTGCTACACTAATACCAACAACACACTCATATAAATACACATACACATGACATGCACACATATGCAGCGAATTATGCTCTTCTCTGCTTATTCTTCTGCTTCTTCTTCTTGTTTGCTGTTTCCACTTTTGATTTTGCCTTCACTGCGCAAGTTTAACAAAAAAAAAAATATGAAAAAAAAAAACTGAAGAAAATCAATAAATTTTCTTTTTTTTTTGTTAAATTTATATGCTTTTTTCAGCTTAATGCATTTAATTAAACACTTTTTTGTGGCATTTGCAATTCACAATTGATAGTAATTGATATTTGTAATAAATGAATAAAACAAAAACATAAAATCCATTAAAAGAAACGTTTTAAAGCTAGGAACGAAATGCGGTACGACGGGACCAACGACCAACGACCATCCGCACCAAAGGTAGATAAAAAAGCAACTACCAGAAACTGGCCAGAATCTCCAATGGCGAGAGCAGCATTCAACCAACAAACGAGTGGCTGAGAGAGAGAGCATGCAAGAGCGTGAGAGAGATATAGAGAGTTAGGGCGAAACTGGTTATAGCTCCAATGTATTTTCCTCCCTCAAAGCCAGTTTCGAATCAAGTCAAGCTAACGCAAATGTCGAATTTGCAAGGTAGATTTAAAAAGTTCGGAAAAGTTTATATTAAGTAAACTAAAAATTTGCATAGCATGCTCCAATTAAGGTCGTTACAGCTATAGATTTAAATAATCAATTATATAGTAAATAAAAAAAAGACAAGTAAAATTCGGTTAAACCGATGTTTTAATACTCTTCACACTAATGAATACTTATAGCCGCATGTATATATAGCTATCCCTGTCGCACACTCTGTCGTTTTTAAAATCTCAAAAAAATTATTGAGCAAATATATGCTCATATTATTCGTGTATCATACGGCCATTAACAGCTAAATACCATATAAAGACAGAAAAGCAAGAAATAATCTAGTCTTATTTAAGGATCCTATATGAAGCATAGCATTAATGTTGCTATCTGAAAATATGCGAGCATTTTTTTTTTATTAAAATTGACGAAAGTTACACCAAATTTGGCGTTTCTAGCTTAATTAATTAAACTAATAAATAACAAATGTTCACTAATATACTCAAATATGGGGCAAGTTTGTGGGGACGTACACTTCATATTGTTTGAATCTGGCTCTACATGAAATATTCTGTAAGGATTAAACAAAACCCGAAAAATTTGCATACAAAAACTTATAAATGGGTGTCATGTTCGTGTAGGGGCTATCCCCTTTTAGTGATCCAAACTGGACATACGCAGCGCGTTTAATTGTGATTTATGTAAAATACACCATATTTTCGTATAAAAACTAAAATTTTATATGGAGGCTACTGCTTCAAATTGGGTTGGCATGTTCATTTAATAGTCTTTATATGAAGAGGGAAAGGAGAATATAAATATCAAAACTTAAAGTCTCTAACTCTTATAAGTAGTCTCCAAGATCTCGTTGTTGAAAAACTCTCTTGTGTGAACAGATGTTTGAGAGCTTGCATTGTTGTCATGGAGGCTGAAACGCCTTGCTGCAACGCACGGTAATTTTTACGATTTAATTCCATTTTTCAGCAGAGCTGAATATTTTAAGTCACTATAAACAACACAAATAGTGCTCGTATGTCAAAGCGTACTGCGTACGTTTATGCTAAAATGTGTTAAACTTATCAATGGAAATGTCAGCTGGCACCTAACAACACTAAGCGTTGCCAAGACGCACATGTACAAGGCCAAAATTGATTCCCAAAAAATGACAACTAACAGACAGACGGACGGCCAGATGGACAGACAGACGGCGACTCGTCTAGCTGTTCAAAAATATATATACATTATGGGAGCTGCTTTAATACGTTACATACTTTCAGACACACTAATAATACCACCTGACACCATTATTTTCTCAGCATCAATTACAGTTAGTCAAGTTAAGAAACATTTGAATCAATCGTACTTTAATAGCAAGAAAGAGAGCGCACTTAATAAGAGTGACAGCGCATATGCGCAAAAGCAGCACAGAAACACCACCAAATAGCGCAACCAAAACAATAGCAACAACAACGACGACCATGCGCTGCGATGGTAAGGTAACGTAAGGTGACTTTGCATCTGTGTGTACAAATTTGTATTTGTGTATCTTTATGTTCGTGGCTTATCGGCATCGCTTGCTCAAGTGAGGTGAGTGAGCGCTTAACTGTGTGTGTGAGCGAGCGCACAAATCTGTGAGAAATTTGTTGTATGTGAAACGCATTGCATTGAAGACAAGACCTGCTGCGACACCTGAACATGTGTTTGTGTGAGTGAGAAGCTGAGCGTGGAATGAAAACAGAGATAGAGAGAGAGAGAGAGTAAGATTCTTTTGCATAATATCTCTTATACGAATCTATGTATAACTTGAATGTGGTCATCAGTTCGTTTAGATAGTTCATAATTTAAAAATTTAATGAATTTTTCAAATAAATACGTATTTAATTTAAATATTTTAATGTTAAAATGAAATTTAAATTAGACTTGTTTCAATAAAGTTGCATATTCTATTTAGAATGTTAAGATAACTATGTTAGAATGTTGAGATAAAAATGGGCTTATATGTATATAAATAGTTTTTTGCATCGTATTGTTACTGGCGATGAAAAGTGGATCCATTACGACAACCCAAAGCGAAAAAAATCATGGGAACCTCCCGACCATGCATAAACATCGACGGCCAAGCCGAATATTCATGGTGCCAAGCTCATGCTCTGTATTTGGTGGGATCAGAGGGGTTTTGTGTACTAAGAGCTGCTGAAACCTAACCAATGCATCACTGGGGAACGTTACCAACAACAATTGATGCAATTAAGCCGAGCATTAAAGCAAAAACGGCCGGAATATGCCAAAAGACACGACAAGTTGGTTTTTCAACATGACAACGCTCGGCCACATATTGCAAGATCCCCTTCTGGCTACCACTTGTTCAGATCGATGACCCAAGCCCTGGCTGAGCAGCGCTTTACTTCTTACGAGGATACCAAAAAGAAGGGTCGTATCGTGGATTGCCTCAAAGAGACGCGGAATCCTCTTCGTTTATACAGATGATGAAATATGCAGTGATAATTTCACCATCCGTCCAGACAGATAATGAGAAAATCTATTAAGTCTGAACACATCTGAACACATATGCTGCCAAAAAGATGGAAAAATGTTGCAAAAATCGAAAAATTCCTTTAAAATTAATTCATCTCAATATTTCTAAGCAGAATTTTTTGGCTTCCAGGTCTCTGCTGTTATTTTTCGCGTCACTCTATGAAATTGCTCTATTTTCTATATTGTCTGTTGTTTCAAGGGGTACTTATGTACTTGTTAAATTTTATATTTACATGTTCTCTGAAAACTTGCCAGTCTGTCTTGTGGTTAGTCAATCCGAGATCCGGGGGAAGATATTGTGTGCAGCTAATAGATAGTCCAGTTGTATGGATTAGTGATCCAAAGAAAGTTAACATGGAAGTTGTTAAGGACGTACTAGTCGGTTGAAATGTTATGTCCTGGTGGGCTCTAAAGGGCTAAGATGGTATGTGTAGTTCCATATGGGTGATTTATGTGGAACAGTGAGTAAGTAAAAACTTAAAGTGAGAAAATTACTATTGTTTCATAATGCCTATTTTAGTTTTTTTTTAGATTCTTCGTCTGTGCATGTATTTATTAATAACCAAGGACAATAATGGAAAATCAGACATATATCCAATTTAAAACAAATGAATTGTACGTGTATAACAGATGTAGCAGCCAATTAGTATGACGGTTTATTATGAGAAATAGCAAAAATTGCACAATCTATTATTTGCGATGCTATAACTCAGCTCACAGTTTTTTTGCAGGAAAGTATAATTTATCAAAATTTGACCAAACTCACAACGTGTTGTTAAACGAAATAGGAGCATGAAATTTTGGTTTCAATTTTCAGCAAATCGAAATCATAAAACTTTTTTTTACCTATTTTTAAAAGTATAGACTACTACTTGATTTTGAGCTCGTTGGACTCGTCTCGGTAAACTAATAAAATATTTGTTGGGGGCCTTACCGAGCCCAAATACCGCTTGGGGGAGTGTATTTTCAATGCTTTATATTTTGTGCTGTGGCTATACGATGTTGTAGGTTTTGTTATTCTGAAAATACGTTTGAAGATCTTCTAGATCGCGTCTCAATCGGACTTATTGGTAAGAACTTTGTTATTGCAGTGCTCGTTTCCAACGTGAAGTAGCCTTTTGTTACTTGCGTGGACCTCCGATCACAGTAATCTGGCTTAAATGAATATACAATTATGTATATTTGAGCGGATATGACTCAGAATTTATAGTAATTGTTAATAAGTGGACGTATTCTAAACAAATACGCTACCAATAATAGCGTCTTATAGCATATAACTATGATAATGTACCAAAAAAAAAAAAAAGAAACAAAATGAAATTCTGTTCAGTAAAAGCGAACCACTCATTCCCTACACCACAACTATTGAAGAATAACCATACGCTCTTGGAATGATTAAAGCTGTCCGATTCAAATTAATATAAATAATTTGTATATATCAATTTGTCAGATCATATGTTAAGGTTATTTCTACTTGTATAATGGTCCATGTATCTGTAACTAGGATATGCCTGCTATTTTGTAAGTCATCGTTATCGTCACCTATATTTTCTCTGGTTTTATATTATAGATACGTATGCATAAAAATTTTGATGAGACTGATATGTAGAGAAGACTAGTTCTACCGGTATAAAATGTTTTAGACGACGAAAAATTACTGAACAGCGGAAATATAGCTGGACAGACAAATATAGCTAAATCGAACTCTGTGGCAACAATAAAGCCAACGTCCTTCATTATGTTACAAACATTCCGACAAACGAAAAACACACTTTATCATCAAATACATGCAAGGGGTACCGAAACGAAAATCATTCTTACAGATTTCAATGTTATCAATAACAATAATAATAGCAGGGTGATATGTTTAGGAATACGTGTTATTTCGACCGATAAGTTTTTTTTGTTTATTTTTTGTCACGGCCTCCTGCTGTGCCGCAACGCTTGTTTGGAAGCCGCGATAGTAGACCAACCAACCAACAATAAACGAAACGAGCTACAAACATTCTTATACATACACATACAAATATATGTACGTGGGTCACACTGAAAATTCGTTCATCAAAGGAACTAATAACACTATTGTAGTTTTTTTTAAATTTTTTTTTTTTTTAGTAGTTCGTGAGATAGATCTATATTACATAATTGGGCTACGCTGAAGTCAGTGGATGTCTGCAAGCTACATTTTTTTGGCGAAAAACCCAGAAATTTTTAACATATTCGGCTCGAAACTAGCAGAGATAAGGAAAATGTGTCCATATACAAAATTAAAGTAAATTCAATTTACAAGCTAAAAGATCTTCCAGTCGTATTTGCCACAATCTCGTGTGCTAGTGCAACTAAAATGAAAGAAGTGGTAAACATTTTAGATAAAAATGTATTTTATACAGACCTTGTGACCAAATCATGTTCTCCAAAACACATATCAACATTTGGTTGATATGTACTCCAATCTCTAGTTTTAATCTCCAGTGCTACATTTTGCATCTGCGCTGCACCAGCGTACAGTTAAAATGCATCATCGCCCGAATCGTATGGTCCTCGTCTTCATGCATGCAAATGCCTTCGTTAAAACTATCAAAATTTTCGTGAAACATCAAGTGTCCCTTGCCCACATTGTTCGTTAACTGCTCTGGCCGCTTGCGTTTTTGGCTTAGGCTCCGTCGTTGTTACTTCCGTCGTTTAGCATCAACATAATTTCCGAACTCTTCTAATTCATGCATGTTCGATGTATGTTGTGTTTCCCATTGTGCCATACTCTTATCCAAACATAGATTTCAAATGTGTAATCTTGACATGTCCCTCTGTTTCTCCATGCCTTTAAACGCGCCTTATTTCTTCAATCTTCGAATTATTGATTTGAAAGTTAGTGTGGAAAATTTGTATAGCCAGAAGTAACATACTTATCCACTAGATGGTATTGTTACAATACAAATAATGGACAAGTGTGATGTGTATTTAAGATTCGGTGCAACCGTTTTCTCTTGATTTTTTAACAAATTCCTCTTAGGTTAGGTTACACCGGCTGACTCCTTGATTGTGGTTACACATAGACCAATATAATCCTTAGTGAAACCGATGATGCAGCTTGTTCAGGAGCTTATAAAGACCTGTAAGATTTTGCGTGTTTGATGAATGCGATTAGTTTTTTGGAAGTCCTTCTGACCGCGTCTTCCAATGACCCGAGCTCGATGATGTCAAGGTGTTTCAATCTTGTTTTTGTGATTGCTGGGCATCTACAAATGAGGTTTTCCAGAGTTTCTGTGACTCCCGGTTCCTTGCATTTCCTACAACCGTTCATCTTGGTTATCGCTAGTTTTGTTCGCATGAGCGGCTGCTAGTCAATGCCCTGTTAGGATGCCTACCAACAATTTGCTGTCTCTCCTCTGGCGAGAGAGGTAGTACGAGAGTTTCTTGTTTCGTTTCTTTGCACACATTATCGTGAATATTTTTCAGCTGGAAATGTTCTACCAAACATTCGGTAAAATTAACTCAAGCTCTGTGAAATGCGTCGAACCGATTTGAAATTCCTGCGAAAAAAGAATTGATCGATCACTAAAAAAGTTTCTCTTTTAAAATCGGTTTCTTTATTTTCATTTGTAGCTTTGTCTTCTTTATTTTTATCGAAAAATTTAGTGCATTTGTTTCGGGAAGAAAGAAACGATGATGAGAAATGTCCTAATTTTTTATTTTATTTATTTATTTAAAATAGCAACTACATATATAAAACAGTCACTTAATACAATATAAAAATTTAAGTTTATACATTAACTAATATCGTAGCAAATTATATGCAATATGCAATTTCACTGATACCGAGTCCCAAAGAAAAAAAAAAGCCCGAATTTACTTCGCTTTATTTATTGCACTCATTTTAATGCAATTTCCTTATTCAGTAACAAAACTTTTAAGGTGCCCTACGTGAGAATGTATTCGTATATGAAATATCAGGTAGATTTTCAACTGATTGTACAAGTTAAGTGGATGCGTTTGTGTGTGTGTGTGTGTGTGCGTCTGCTACCTTTTGCCAGAAGAAGAAAGTAAACAAAGATGACTCATGCTCCTTGAATTTTTTTTCTTGTTGGACATAAAAAAAGGTAAATAAATATCTATAAAATTCATGCAACAAGTAAATTGATCTTCAGATGCATGTGCCGTACATGTACCGCACCCCTCTTCAACACTTTGTCATGTACACATTCCGCTCTTCTATTATATGTTTTTGTTGTTGTTTCGTTTCTTTTTCTCTTGGTTCACATAATTAATATGCTGGTAAGGTGCAATTCTACCTCTCTCTCTCTCTCTCTCTATCTCGCTCCAGCTTATTCCCGGTGCGGTGCATTCTACACTTCTCACACTTTGTGTGGTTCTGTGTATGTGTTTGTTTAATTGGATTTTCTTTTGCCATGGCTTTTAGTTTTGAAGCCGATGCTGCCGCTGGAAAAATGAGTCAACAGGTTAAAATTTAAACAACTTTAGTGAATAGGGTTGAAAAACGTGCGTATGAGTGTGGTAGAGGAAATTATTTAGAATTGCAAATATTTAGGTAAGAATTTATTTTTGTATCTATTGATTTTGCTTTTATGTCCACTCATTCATTTTGTAGTATTTGAATTGTAATCATTTAAATAGGTATGTACAAGGCTTTTTACTTTAGCTAACTTAAATTCTGATAGGGCACTAGTCACGTGAGCTACTAACGGTAAAACCCACTGACAGAGAACAAGAAAGAACGCTGTAGTCGAGTGTTAGATACCGATTTTAATGATCTCTGATTTGTTGAATTCGTCTCCGTCCCGAATAGCAGAACAGTTATTAAAATAGTCAACGGAATTTCGCGGAATAAAAAGTTATAGAAAATAAATCTAGAAAGATATTGAATATAGATGTTAAAGTGGTCGAGGAGGGCATGGCAAAGGGGGAGGGAGAATTTGAAGTCAAAGGATGAAAGGAAGGGAGGTAGGGGGAAGAGGCAGGTGACGAAGTGGTATGGGACGTAAAGGCTGGTTGGAGAAGGGATGGAATGGATAGTAGAAGAGGGGTAAGGAGAATTGGAGGTAGAGTAAAAGGGCATGGGGATCGTCGTTGGGCAGGGGAATGAGTGGCCGGGAGAAGGAGAGGCAAGTGGAATGGTAGCAACGCGCCGTTTACCAGCTTGTTCGTAATATAAGACATAGCATTTAATCTCAGTTTCTGAGCAATCTTTTCTTGTGTCCATTGTGTATTTTCGGCAACTTTAGCCTTTTGCCAGGATCACATATCTCTCGTCGGTCGAAGATTTTGGCCGAAGCTTGTTCTCTACCGAAAACAGTTCAGTCTGAAATCTTCGAAACCACTTAGAAACAGTTTTAAGAGATGGTGCACTTCTTGCATAAGAAGTTTGGCATTCATTGAGAATTTGTACTGGCTTGAGTTGGCATTGAAAGAACTAAAGATGTGCATAATGAGTTGTTTACTGAGCTTTCTTCCGAGCTTTAATCAGAACGAACTTCCTGAAATAGAATTATAATTTTTTTAAATAAGTAAAATATCAGCAACTTAGTGAATTTTTGTTAGTCCCTCCGTACCATATCAAAACCAATGATTGAGCAATCATTTTGAAGATTACCCTCAACACTAATGACGAAAAATAAATAAACAATTTAAAAAAGGGCAGTGCCAAGTCCCCACAATAGGGAAAATTAAAATTTATCCAATCTCATCAATTATTTGACCCATCCTTAAGAAATTTGTGTTGCTATCGTTCAAGAGAAGCTTTATGGCTATATGTTTTTTTGGAAAATATAGGTGCTGCCGCTGCAGGCTCTATAAAGTATTTGTATTCTTAAACAACATCGGAAGATAAATCCATATAGACATATTCGACCATCTGTTTGAACGAACAGATCTCGGAGACTATGAAAGATAGAGACCTCGAATTTAGATAGTTAGATTCTCCATTGCCCTCTACAGATAACTAGTATTAAAATAACATACCAAGACAATTTTTAGGATTTGTAGTTTGTTATTTACGCTAGGAAAGGAAAAAATTGTTTACCTTACGTAAATCCTAATAAAATATACCGCATTGGTCCAGATCGGGCCACTATTAGCGGTAGATCCCACACAAACTTATCCTTCATTTTAAGTTTTTGTATGCATTATTATTTTGTTTTTGTTCTTAACTAGTCACATACAATATTTTTACAAAATTACTTCTATGGGCTTAAAGGCAATCGATCATAGATACTTTTAAATATATTTACCTCTTACTTCACCTTGGAAATGTTTCTGGAGATTTCACAAACACAAAAATCAATTACAAGGTACGATCTAAAAATAACAGAACTTTTTATTTAAATCATAGAACACGTAGCGCCATCTATTAAATCTTGGCAGTGTTAGAAAGTTACATTTTTCTTCTTTCGAAAGCAGCTAAGTTCATGCTAATCGTTTTACAGATTACAAAATGACACACGCTTTAATAACAGCAGTTTTTGTAGTTCTGTCGTAAAAACATAATGAAATAAGGAGCAAATATTAAATTTGGTTTCAAACTCGGTAAAAAATTAGCTGAGACTTACAAATTATTAAAAGAAGTTTATGATGATGATTGTATGAGTCGTAATCAATGATTTAAATGGTGATCGAAGACCTGGACGACCGGAATCAAGACAATGTAGATAACTTTCTATGATTCCAATGATTATTGTACACAACGAATTTGTTCCAGAAGTTCAAACTGTCAATGGAGAATATCATTTCCAAGTTTTAGATCGTTTGTGGTCGAGAGTTCTACGTGTTATAGGCACTAATATTCCAAAGGAAAGCAGCTGTTTTCATTGCACGATAATGCACCACCTCAGAAGACTAAAAAAATGAATTTTTGATGAATAAACAGATTTGTCCGTGTATACACCGTGCATATCTGCACTTAAACTCTATATTTCGGTTTTCAAATCCGTATAAATTGTCTGGATGTGATTTCGTTAAAATAGTGTGTTTTTATACTTAGAAATATCGCGATTTGAATTCACTTGGAATTGACAGTGTTCATACTTCCAATGCCAAGTGAAGCGGATATGGAATAATTCAACCAGAGGGGTATAAAACTGTTCAAAAGCAGTAAAAGACACAAATTAGTTTCAAAATAAATACTTTTTACGCTTTATTGTTTTATAAGGCTCGCAACTTTCCTTAATTTGAATACTAGTACGTATGTACATATCTTAAACTTAAACAAATAAGATCTTGTTTGTTGTCATTTTAGAATTGAATTTACCACATTATGCATATATGTACTATATACATACACGATCATATATGCACTTACAAGCTAATAATAATATATCGGTTTATCGCTATTAGCGCGCTTAAACAAATTAGAATTTTATAATCAAATCACTTATTAGTTAGTTTACTTAATACATACAGCCCTGTTCTGGTTTTCAATTTCGTGAACATTTTGCGAGTGTTCATTTCAATGATAAAATGGTAAATCGCAGAATCGTTTCATATATGTATACGAAATATTCCATTTTAGCAAATTCACGTTTGCAAAATTCTTCAGAAAGTGAAAACCGGAACGGCGCTGTTAAAACTTTTTTATTATTAATTCAAGCGCTGAGGATTTTTGTGTTTAATTATTTAGCAGCAGTGCCCTTTTGCTCATTAAATTTTTTCGATTTTCACTTTTGGCACTTTGGGAATTTAAATGCGTTTAAATTTTAAATGTTTTTTTCTTTTTTTTTTTTTAATGGTTCCAAAAGAGTGTTTTAAGTAAATATTGCCCAACGAATTTATTAAAGCTATAATTATTAGTTTGTTGTTTTGATTTTTTTTTATTAAGTAGCATGTTTCTTTATAAGTTATTAGTTTGAATCTATATTTATTTTGAGCTGTCACCATAAAAAAATTAGTATACAGGCCTGTTCCGGTGCTCACTTTCGTGCAGATTTTGCGAAAGTGATTTCGAAATAGAATTTCACAAATTGAATTGACTTTAGATTCAGAAGTAGGTAAACTTCATATTACTCAATGCAACTGAATTCAAATCACAAATTTCTTGCTTATTTTCGCAAAATCTTCACGAAAGTTAGAATCGGCAAAGACCAGATTGCCTATTTAACCAACGAGTTTCACATTTGCTTTAAGTGAATCAATGAATTATGTAGAGGACGTGCTTTGTTTTGTAGGCTGTCGTCTTTGTGTTTAAAAAATTAAATGAAATATTTTGAAAATGAAGGAAAATATTTATAGTATGTTGCATAAGTTGCCAGTTAACCAGTTAACCAATGTGTGTGTGTGTGTGTGTGTGTGTGTGTATTTTTTGTTTATACCACTCATATATGCATATAGGAATAGTTTATTGAAAGCAAAGTAGTGAGAGTTAGTATGGACTACGTTTATACGCACGTCTTATAAACAAAAATTTTGCGTTATAAACCGCTGTGTAGATTTGATGTTTTCAAATAGTTTAGACACGTATTCAAAAAACCTGATTTCGATTTACAACTGATTTATTTGCCAATAAGACGTGCGTGTAATGGTAGTCATAGAGACAGTTTAGTAGTGAAGCAATAGAGTGAAGTATCAAAAATTCTTAGAAAAGTATGGAATTAAAAATCTTTTTTAATTGCAAATGTACGTTTGATCTGTCTGCATGTTATTATTTCTGAATTTTATGATTTTCTTATAGAACTTACACACTTATACATCACATACACTTATTTTGACAGCATTGTTGATACTTTTCTTTTTATAAGCACGCATCTCTCTCTCTCTCTCTCTCTCTCTCTCTATGTGCTTCTTGACTTGCTTTGACTGATTTTTAGTTATGAACTTGAAGAAGGTGAATCGTGGTTTTGGTGTCACATACTCAGTAGAGTTTTATAATAATCGTGGATACTAGGGAAGCGACAAATATGCATTTCGCTGTTAGAAGTAGTGGCGGGGAGCAAACGGGATCTAGAATTTCATTTTTTTTTTTTTTTTTTTATAAGTAGGGAGAGGAAAAAAAAAACGATAATAAAAATTATATTACTTTCAGAAATCAAAAAATATTTTTAATCTGCAAAAAATATACTTAAGTATTTAGATAAATTAGCGTACGTATGTATATAATATAAAATCCAGACAATAGTTTACGAAGCTAAATATGTTTTAGGGTACGTTTAGTTTTCGAAACATATATAATTCAAAACACAGGTCAACATGGTTTAGTTGTTGAAAAGCTGAGGCTTATTACCGAAATAATTTGCTGCGTAGAATCCGAATTCGGGGTCAGAATTCGCCCGTCACGCCAGGATTTTGTTATATTTGAGTTAATGTACCCGATTGATTTCTTGAACTTTTAAATTAAATGGTAAGAGTGGTACGAAATGAAGTAACTGGAGAGACAGACCACAAAGATTTTTTGTACCCTGTACATAACTTCAAAAGTAAAAAAAAACGCCGTTTTTCGTGTTCATAACCACAAATATCTCAAAATCCTGACGTGATGTACAAATTCTGAATTCGGATTCTACGCAGCAAATTACTTCGGAAATGAGCCTCAGCTTTCCAACAACTGACATGAAGACCCCGGCATTTGTAGACTTGTGAAATTGAAAATCAACAAACTACATTCTTCCTTGTGAGTTCTTAAAATCATAACAATAATATTTATAAAAGTTTCGTACTAATTTGAATTTTATGTTTATAACTAAAGACTTATTTCCCAATTTTAATTTACCGCATGAGTTGTTTTTAATACAAAATTTACAATTTAACTTAGAGTTCTGCACGAATGCAATCAAACGACTCATTACTTTGCATTCTGATTCTAGCATCATTTGAATCCGATACTATGATTCATTGAGAATTAAACGTCCTACATTCATTTCAAACGAATGAATCTAAATGAATAACAGTTCTATATTCATTGCAAACGAATGAATCTAAATGAGTAGCTGAATAGTTATGAATCGTTTGAATTAGTGTGATTTTAATTTAAATACCAAAAAATCAAAGTATGATTCATTGAGAATTAAACGTCCTACATTCATTTCAAACGAATGAATCTAAATGAATAACAGTTCTATATTCATTGCAAACGAATGAATCTAAATGAGTAGCTGAATAGTTATGAATCGTTTGAATTAGTGTGATTTTAATTTAAATACCAAAAAATCAAAGTACTTCTCACTGAAACATATGAATCGAAATATATATAAATGATGAAATAAAATAATTCAAAACAGTTCGGATTTAAGGGATGCAACAACTATGAACATAGTCAGTAGATATCAATAATCATTCAGAAAAAGTCTTCCTTAAACGAACATATCATTACACTATTCATTCATACAATAATGATTCAGATTAACAGAATACGCATGTTTTGAATTTAAAGTATACGTCACAACATATATCGCTCGATTTCGTTTCGTTTTCAAAACGAAAAATTTTGTGAAAACTGGAACAGGCCTGTGTATTCTATTATAGTACGATCTGTATTTGTATGGCATCGAGATAAACCTAACAAACATTCACACACAGCAAATTTCATGTTTCTAGCTTAAGTGTTAGAAATGAGTTTCATACAAAAAACTTCTTACTTAGTGGTCTCAGCACTTAAATAGACTTGATTTTAGATGCTGATGAAAAATGTATTTGCTTGGCTGGGCCTGCCATGCTGTTACATGAACTTAATATATCTTATCACTATTCAGTTATAAAAATTAATGTTAGCATTTATGGCGGAGACTAAGTTCCATCTAAAATTTTGTTATTTTCGGTTTTGTCGTTCACATTGTCTTTAAAAAAAATTCATTATATAGTATTGTTATCGCTTACATACATGAACGTCAAAATTCAGCTCAATTCGATAAGTTGAAGTGGCTTTTATTTAAGTTAAAAGTTTTGAATGAAACACACATTTTAGAAATGTGATAAAAAGTGATGTAATAAAGGCTAATTTTAAGTGAACAGAACCCTCAAATATTGTCAGATTTATACCATTAAAAACGCTCAGGAAAATGAACGAGTACAAGTTTGGCCCGGTCCAGAAAGAGTCATAGTTTTTTTTTGCTTCCACGAAAAACGTTGCAATCGTTTGTATTATTTATATTATTAATGAAAAGAGCTATGTGTGTGTGTACGACAATGCGTATGCTGAACTACATTATCAAAATAAATGTGCCTAAAGAGCACATCCTGGCCGGGGCACATCTTGTTTAGATGCAGACGAATCATAAGCAATCATATATCTTAACCTTTGCTATATAGCTAACATAGAAACTAATGTTAGTGTTTCTTGCTGTTTGTTGTTTCTAAAATTAATAAAGATTGTTTCTCTATTTTAGAAGTTTTAGTTATAAACTAAATGTACTTATGTATATTTCTAAGAACAAGTTTTACAACGTTCGGTTAAAATTTAACTGGCTGTTAAACTGCCGCCTAACACATTTTCTTTTATGTTTGTTGTGCCAATAACTGACAGTTAAATTTTAACTGGAGATTAAAAACTTGAACTAAGTCTGTATATTTATAACTAGAACATAGTTAAAAAAAGTTTAGCTATTGTCTGGATTAGTATAGGTATACAACATGTGTGTTCCACGGAACTTTTTCAATAAATCCCATACTAGTGGCGCCCTAGTGCATTCGAAAGTTTTTAGCTTTCGCTTACTTTCAGGATATTTTGGTCAATTGGAAGAGTAGTTATGGCATCTGAAGTGACATTATGTTCAGAATGTTGGTATGGCATGGCTTCTTCCTTCATAAAATGCTTTCCATGCATCGATAAATGCATTTTTCCGAAATTGTAAAAGTCGTCCGGTACCAAATCATGGGAATACGTTGAATATTTGATGATAAAATTTCGATTATTAGTCAAAATTGATCGCAAGTGTCAATTGTTGTTTGGTCGTCTTGTACGGAAGAAATCCTGCACACAACCTACGTGCGGGCAAAATGCAATATATTGATAATTTGGCAATGTTCCATGCCAATTGCATGAAATTCAATGAAGATTTTGTGCTAATCTTTGATGCAATGCCGCACAGTTTTGATGAAAATTTCGATGATAAGGGACTTCGGTTGGACAGCATGTTTTTCATCATTTATGTTCGCACTTGAGCTCCGCCACGGAAAAAATTTCATGTTAAGTTTTACAGTTTGCTCGAAGTTCATTTTCGAACGATGCCCCAAACACACTTTAACTTTGAGCGCAATAACTTCGCTTCCAATGCAACAAAGACCATGAAGTTTAGTCGAAAAGTGCGAAAAACGATGACATCACTAGAGTGGGATTTTTTGAAAAACTTCAGTGAAACACACCTGGAAAAAATTTTAATAATTCTCATTAAACCAAACCCAAATTTATACAATAAAACATTTATGCAACTCTACAATACACTATTTTGGGAAAACTACACTATTTGAAGGAGAGACATGCCTCGTTTAAAATAGAAGAAAGAAGCTATAAAAAAAATATACCTATATATATTGTATATGTGTGATTTTAGATATATATATAATTACATCTTTTATGAGTAAATGTAGCGCTTCAATAAATATTTACATGGTTTCTCTCATATATATTTAGTTTCATATCTAGTTCCAAACTAGTTCTACTTAACCATGTAGATATTTTTTGTTTCTTTTCTTGTATAGAAGTAGTTGTGTTAGTAGTAGAATTCTAGAACGCTTCAGTTCAGGTACACACGCGTTCCAGATTTACTATTTCCCTTATATTGTTTTGTATATACTCTAAGGAACTTCCGTACTGACTGACTGACCGACTTGCTTGCTGCTTCAATGCGCACAAAGGGAAGTTTTACGCTGCTGAATAAGTGTACCAAAGGCATGTGTAGTACGTAAAATAAACTAAAATCTATATGATCTATTTATTGCATTAGCATCCGCATCCGCATGCGGTGGCTCCGACTCCTCATCCGTGCGCTCCTCCTCGCTAGAATCCATAATATTATGCATTGTTAAAGATTGAAAATCATTCAATGCCCGTTCGTATAGATCAAGCGAATGTTGATTGGTCTCAATAACCTGCTGTGTAGTACCGAGCAGATCTTCGGTAGCACTACGCATGAGATCTTGTATAGAATTTCGATTGCTATTCGAATTGGCAGCGACAGCGGATGAGGATGGAGTCCCAGTTGCAGTGGCACGTGTTACGCCGGGTGCGGAATGCGTACGCAAAAGTGGTGCAGGCAGGCTTATGGAAGCCAGCATGCCATCATTACTTAAATTATTATCTGTAGTAGCTGTCGTTCTTGCTGTTGTTGTTGCACTTGCTGTTGCATGCTCACCACTTGACTCACCAGCGCCGACACCGTTGGGCGATAAACCACGCGTTAGTTCATCAGCATGGGCCAATGTTGAACCGATAATATCGCTAGCAATACGTATAGCAGCATCAGTTGCTGCTATGGTAGATATAAAATCGGCAGAGTTGAGACGTACACGACCAGTGTGTGCGCTACGCAGATGTGTTGGCGGCTGCAGTTGCTGTTGTTGCTGCTGCACTTGTGTAGCAAAATTCGAATCTGTGATGACCGTATTACCCTCAATACGCAAGCCAGCGACACCCTTCTTTGGTATTGTAGCCAAATCACGCTTAACGCGACGACAACGTGTCGGTTCATTTTGACGTAATTGTACAAGCGCCTCTAGATCAACTGTGTACACATAGCCGGCAACAAGTATGGTGCAGGATTTCTCACCCTTTTTGTAGGCTTCTTCAATGTCCTGACTGGTGCGATCATCGTATTGCCACCAACCTGTATGTGTGATGAGTACAAGTAGCGCAAGATGAGAGTGTAAGTAGTACATAGTACACATGTATCTATGCCATTTGAATTTTGTGTGTTTTTATGGTTAGTAGTATATAGTAGTGCATAAATGGTTTAAGTTTTGTGAGGTGCGTTTTTTCTTTTTAATTTGTTAATTTATTGCAGTCATAAATTGTCATCGTCAATGTTGTCTTATCTTATGTTTAATATTCATTACATTTATTTATAAAATTCTAATGAAACTTTAATAGTCCAGCTACGCCCTTTGTTAGCATAGGTTCATTCGAAAGCAAACGACAAATCTTGCGTCGACGCATCTTCTCATGCGCCGGATATTGCACCATTTCCGTAAAATCAATTATGTAAATGGTGCCGCAAATAAGTATATTGTATAGCGTGGTCGGTTCCGTCTCATTATCATCGGCATCATCGATAATTAAAATATCTTCGTTTACTGTTTCTTTCATTGTTTGAAAAGCTTCTTCGATTTCCTCGCTAGAACGTTTATCATATGCCCACCAACCGCCTGAGGGATGCTCTTCGCAATGAGTTGTGCTTTTTCATGCTTGTTGTTGTTGTTTTTCTATATATGACATACATTGCAACAAAAACTTACCATTACGTCCTTCATAGTACCACTGGTAACCATCCTCGGTAGCCTTTGTAGTGCATATATCATCAATGCCATTCACGAGCTGCGGATGATCAAGAAACTCCGGTGGGATCTCGCGACGACACATGGCGCAACGGCGATTTTTATAGGCAACACCCTGCAAGTAGAATTTTAGTATAAATATTAGTATTGTTGTGTTTATAATAAAACGAATTCGTTCTGCAAATATGTTACCAAAATCGATACAATTGACGACTGAAACTACTTAAGTGAAGAAAAATCGTCAATATTTATGAAATTCTTTGAAAAATACAAATTGGTTGGGTTATTGTCACACTCCCACCACTTCACTCCATCATCGATTGTTGATTTCGCATTAATTATAAGCAGAAAGATGGGAACAAATACTGGTTAGCTCTGGGTAATACAGCATATATTATTTAATAGTTCTACTGAAATAAATTTATTCTCCCATTCGCGAGGAAGAGGTGATCCAGGCGATCAAGCTCTTGCCGAAATCTAAAGCCCCCGGTCACACACTACATTGAGGGCCCTGCAAATGCGCGAGTTCCTTTTTATAACGTTGAACTTCAACGCTATTTAAGGACGCAACACTTTCCTACTCAGTGGAAGCTAGCGAGTATCCATATGATTCACAAGTCGGCCAAGCCGGAATATGACCCGAAGTCATATCGGCCAATCAGGTCGAAGGTTTGGGACAGACAGTTTTCCGCCGGCTCGCAAGGCTTATGGGTAGTATTCTTCCTGACCACCAATTTGGATTCAGGAGGGATCATGCCGCGGTTGAACAGGTCCACAGAGTAGTTAATCATATTCTTACGGCCTATGACGATAAGGACTACAGCTACGGTAACTTTGTTCATGCTATGCAGGCATTTGCCCGAGTCTGGATTGAAGGATTGCTCCACAAGCAAGTAAATTTCAAGCAGTCAACTTCACCCTGAGGCGTGGTGAGGCCCCGGAAATTTGGATTGATGGCACCACTCTTCTTCCAGGCAGTTGTGCCATATACCTAGGGATCATTCTTGACAAAAGCCTCTGCTTTCGAGCGCACATCGACGGGCTTCTGAAGCGGTGTCGCCACAAATTGCTAAGGTCAACTGGTTGCACAACGCCAACAGCACACTGCTGCTTCGCTGCAAACGTGCAGTATACAATGTTTTGATTGCGCCGATTGGGAGGTATGGTATCCAGGTCTGCGGCATTGCGACTCGGACTAGTCGAAGACGTATCCAGACACTCCAAAATTTGATCTTGCGCCGATTTCCTGTGACTTGTTTAAGGCTTCTTATATAAACATGGATTATATTCTTTATGCGGTATATTTTATTAGAGTTGATGCAAAAAGTCAGAACTGGAGAGAAGGTTGCAAGGGGTTACTCCTTAAAGTGGGCTGATATGTGATTATATGGAATGTTTTGTAAGAATTGACGTTAAATATGCTTGTTCAATTGTTTTTCATTTAAATTCAAAATTGATCTAAATATGCAAATTTGAAGTGTCTATCTCGTATAGTTCCCGAGATCTGTTTATTCAAGCAGACGAACATATCTATACCGATTCGTCTTTCGATGCTAATTAAGAAGATATATGCTTTATACGGTCTTCCAATGCCTCCTTTCGTGTGATTCATTTCATGGAACTTTTGACTTGCACGCACGAAACTTTTTTTTACTCTGCACAAACATGCACCTATTATATTTCAACTTAGTTGCACGAAGCCATCGTTGAAACGCGTGAATGCTTAGCGACAGAAAGCACGACACGCACCCACCTCTAATGTGTACTCAAATTTTAAACCTTCACTCTTTGACCTTAATAACAGGGATCGGAGCATTTCTTAACAATGAAAATAAGGTCAAGCATGTAAAAGCGCACACTAAATCTTAAAATAGACTAGTTAAATCTGTATAATGCGTACAGAGAGATAATTATGATTAATTAATTAAACCAAAAACAGCATCAACAACATTTGGTAAACCATTGCCAACCACTCTTTATGGCCACTGAGTGCGCAACAAAAAAGCGAATGCAACGTCTTTGCTATGCCAACAAGCAGACGGACAAACAAATGAAAACCAGTCTTCAGTCAACCGGCACATTAGGTATGCGCTACATACGATTTCACCAACGACGACGACGTCGTAAGATACAGTGTAATATTTTAACAAGAGAAAAAGTTAAGTTTGGTAAAGCCAAAGCCAAAGCTTTAATACTCTTTACAAGCAACTAAACATGTACTTTCAAGTCGTTTAATGCACTATTGGCAATTTGACGCCTGTCTTTCAAAATTTTAAGTATAAAAACCGCTTTGTCCTTATGAGAGCTAACTCTAAAAGCGGCAGGACACGCCCGTTCACCCATAAGAATTATACATTTTGAATTTCAAGTTGATATTGACTATTTACAAAAAAAAAAAAAAAAAAAAAAATAGTATGAATGATTCGAAAAGTGGGCGGTAGAACTGTCCCTCAATATAGGTGTGATGAGCTCATTAATAAATGTCCTTAATAAGCCATAATATCGAATATCAAGTCGATGTTGACGTTATAAAGTTTTTGTACAAAAACCGCTGGGCTAGTATGGGGCTACAACTATAAGTGGGCGTGGCCTAGCAATATAGAAAGTCTACATACTCAAATTTCAGATGAATAGCTTAAAATATGAGGGTCTAGTTTTGATACACATAGACAGCGGAAAGGCAGACAGATAAACATGGCTAGTTCGTTTCGCCACGTCGAACTAATTTAGAATATATATATATATACTTTATGCTGTCCCCGATGCTTCCTTTAATGCGTTACAAATTCCGTGACAAAATTACAATACTATGCACAATACGTGCGGAGAGTATCACAACAAATTCGGCACTGAACCGAAAAACGCAAACAACTGACTGGCTTGGATTTGTCCGACTATGCTAGACGACGATGACGATTGCGGTGGCGTGCCAATGAGGAAGCGATACAATATTGAATTCAATTGAAATTTTATGCATGTCTTGTTTTTACTATTTTTAACTCACATGCAAATGAAATTATTAAACAATTTTTGAAACTAGTCAGCTTGGTAGTTTATCTTGGGGTTAAAGCAACTTTTGGATGCCAGCAAGTCTTGAACTTGAAACGTGTGCCAGTAGCTTGCCAATACGTGATAATTGTACGCGGGCGTGAACGATATCGACGACAATTCATAAATAAAACAAACCAAACTAGCTTCCGCGTTGACGCCCAACTTTAGACGCCGGCGGTATGACGTCAAAGCGGTGTTAATATGTGCCCTCTTTGAAAATACTATGCAATCAAGCATAATATTATTGCTAAGAGATTTTATTGACACTTCAACTGCATCTTTGTGCAATAGAATCCCACCGGAGCAGCATAATTTAGGACAGTTCGTCCAATAGATTTATAGGTGGGAATGACTGTCTTTTTGTTCTTAGCCCAGCAAGCGCCTACATAATTTTGTTTATATACTTTAGTCAATTATTTATCTTGATGGCATGAGCCGAGAAACTAAAAAAGGGTTCGAAAATTATTTTGAAGTGACGGAATACTCGCAAAGGTTAGCTGGGTGAGTGCTTAAGGTAGCGACCATTAAAATAATTAAACAAATTCTCCAAATAGATATAAATTCTCGCACGAATTTCGGCGACGCCGGAGAATGAATTGTTATAATCATTCGCATAGTTTAACAATTTTATGCAGGCAAGAGTTAATGAAAACTTGGCCAAATACAAATTGAACAGAACAGGGAAGAGAACTCTACATTGTAGCGTTTTGTTTTATCGGGCAGTGAAATGGAATCCAGGACTAGAAACATGATCAATGTTCAAGTCTAGAGCCATTAGAGCTTCCACCGGAGAGAGAAGTCGGCGGCTTTAATACGTGCCCACTTTTACTTCTAAATGATACACACCTTAACGCAGAGAAAGCAAAATATATGCCCACACGGTAGACGTGCTGGATGTATACAAGTCTGTAGACATATAGGGCACTCTAGTGTTGTTGTTGCTGCAGCGGCGGCTGCTTCTCTGCTGGCAGTAGTTGAATCTGCAATGAAATTATTTAGTAATTAAGACTTATTTAATTAAAAAAGTAAGTAAACTAGTACAAAGCACCTGTTTGCTCTTTGAGCGCTGTTGCTGCAGCAGCTGAAGTGGAGGGTGAATTACAGAGATCGATGGTTTCTATTGGTATGGGTAATTGTTCAACAAATTGTACATCATCATCATCTTCAGCAGCCGTAGAAGCGCCGGAGTTGCTGGTCATTGTTGTTGTTGTTGCTGCTGCTGTTGCTCCAAAAATGGGTGCAGTTGTTGCTCCAACTCCTCCAACTGCTATATTTTCTGTTGGCATTGTATTGTTGTTGTTGCTAACATTATTGCTGTTGTTGGCATCAGCGGACGAAGGACGTTGCGACATCTCTTAATTCCTTTCTCTACTACTACAAGACTTTTGCAATCTAATTTACACATGCAATGTATACAACAAACAATCCAGCTCAGTGTGTCGTGACACATACACTATTACACACTAGAGTTCGATTTCAACATCACAAATTCCAAATGACTGAACACACACAAAGCTTAGAGCAAACGAAAAACTTATTTCTTGTGCGAGTTTTTTGCTTCTGAGAGAACAAAATATAAATGGAAGTATTCTTCTTCTTCTTCTCAGTTTATATGCTCTCTTGCACAAGAACACTGGTACGGCAGCTAATTCGGTGAAGTGATTGATATGGCAACATTAAAAAGTGCTTCGAAAAATAATGCTAAAAAATACCAGAAATCGTTTAGCGCGAAGAAAAATTTAAATTTGAACTAAAGCAAAACTTAAATTTTTGGTGTTGTTTTTATACACTGTGCTACAAAGACTACTAAAAAGTAAAAGGTAAGTTTTTTTGCACACACAAAAATTTACTGCTTGGCCTGGCGGGCGCACACAAGCACTTTCAGATAACGGCATACGATTTTCATTTGTTGTTCAGTTTATGTTAGGCACAAATTTCTATTTTTAGCGTTTCTAAATGGCATGGAGATGATTTAGTAAAATTTTGTAGGTTTTAAATAGTTCAGCATAGTAGCAAATTGTTTGACCTCGGAACTGCAGTTTGGCAGACGCTTCTAAGTTCTCTTTCATAATCGCTCAGGCTGGGAGGAGCGCAGCACTGATAGTTGAAGATCTACGATTAATTGGTACACTAACCGATACGGCTATAGGTGCGGGTGTCTTCGGACCCAACACCAGAATCTCTATTGCAATGGGTGCCTGGCTGGGGCTGCGTCCGACATCTGTTCGATAAAAGTCCTAAGGGGGCAAACATAACCGTCCTCTCAAGTAGCCAAGCGGCTATTAAAGCACTAACAACATGGAATTTTTCCTCGAGGCGAAAGAAAAAACTGAATAATTAGGTGAGAGACAGTAAACGCCTGAGGTGAGTAGCATACCATCGCTAACTCTGCTGACGTCAGTAGCGCAAAGCCTCTGCCCAATGTGCTTATGCGGCCTTCCATGATGTTTGAGTGCACTCTTTGTGAGCGAAGATTCTTGTTTTGTACTTTTTATGCCCTACTCTGTAGGCCAAGGCTACACTGTTCGACGCTTGTCAGAGAATATTGAATCTGCTTACGTTTAAGTGGGTACATCTTTATATGGCATAAATTTCTTCCTGAAGCATACTGACTAGTTTCCCTAAACGTGCGAAGTAGTTTATGCAGTGTCCGAAAAACTCAGTACCTTCGCCTTTATCCGTTAGTATGAATAGGTTTCTTTTCCTATTGTTTAAGCAATCAATGAAGCTACACTTACTTCTTCCTATCCTCAACATGATCAAAGCTGTCTGTTGTTACACGGAATGATGCAACAGCATTGTGTCAAGGCGGACATCGAGAGCTGCAGTTGAACAGGTTGGAACCATTCTCAGAAGCTTGTTCAGTTGTATGCTGGCTGTCATTAATTTTGCTCGTTCCGCACAAACTACGGCACTATATGTTCCCATGGCTCTGACCATAGTTAGGTACATACAATTTAAAATCATAGGTTTACAGTCCCTGAGATATGTTCCTTCCTTTATACTAATAATGTCCATGTTTTTTTTTTTTTCATGTGGTCCGTTTGTCGAATGTTAAACCCACCTTAGAAAATTATATTGACATACCATCTAATTTTATGAGTTTCAGTGCCTTCTATTGCAATGTTATATGGTCAAAAATCTTCTTCTGATCAATAATAACAAATTCTATAAATTTCATAACAATCATTGAAACAGCTTCTGACGTACGAAGAATTTGGTTTGTCTTATTAAATTATTCAAAAATTTTTCAAAATTTTCTAAACATTCCAGTTTTACTCTTTCAGGCACAGTTTTCAGTGCAGAGTTAAATTTGCAAAATAATTATCAATATCATCTAATTTCATTTCATTACATTTATTCAAAGAATTTGATTCTTTCTTAGGGACACAATAAACAGATTTCTATGAAAACTGTTAATAATACTATTATTCTTATTATTATTGTTTTTTTATGACAAAATATATGGTGTGGCAGATTTTTTATTTAATTGACGCTAACTATCCAATGACACCAGTTAGTTAGTTATTTTCTCTTCTTTCTTACTTCTTAGCCGATTTTGTTTTGTTTTTTATTCGAAATGGTCCAACATTTTTCTAGTTCAGCATCTTTTAGTTTTCTTGCAACTCGATTTCTTTTCCGCGTGTTAGCATCATCAAATTCGTGCTCCTCAATATGATCGCGTAGTTCTGAGATTAATCGAAAGCCACGAGGACAGAATTTACATGTGTGGATATTATCGCCACAATGTATTTTAAGATGCTTTCTTAAAACCAAGTACCTAGCAAAACCACGATCGCAATATTTACACTTGAATGGTTTTTCACCAGTGTGTGTTCGCTTGTGCTCCACTAATTCTGAACTTCTCGAGTAACTGAAAATATTGAAAATATATTTTGTAATTAGATGTTTGAAGGTAATTTGGTAAGATAGCCATAAAATTACAAAAATAAATATAACATTTTTTATCAAATTTTTTTGATTTAAAATAAGTTTTATTAAATTAAATTAATTAAAAATAAAGTAAACGAAAAAGGAAACCAACTTTTTTACGACAATGTAGCTTTGAAAGGTGTGTTTATATGTGTTAAATTGCCGTATTGTGGCTGTTGCATGAACAAAATTTAATAATAACGAGCTGCATACGGTCAAGAAGCATGTTTGAAGTGAGACGGACGTTTTGAAGTGAGACGGACGGGCATGGCTAAATCGACTCGTTAGAACAATTTTATCATTCACAGCATATTGTGACGTATATTGTGATGTGGTTAAAAACTTCTCAGGGTACAGAACTATCCATATATGTTTTAATACTATTTACAATTTGTTGTAGAATTTTTTTTTTTTTTATTTAAATTAACTTACCGCTTGCTGCACTGCTCACATTTGTATGGTTTTTTCTCAGTCATATTCTGCAACTCCAACACGTAAGTTTCTCGTGCAGCTAGATTGCTTTCTCGAGTCTCAGCATCATCATTTTTATGTGCTTCAGTGTGCTTCTGTAGTTCTGAGATCAATGGAAAGCCACGTGGGCAAAGTTTACAGGTGTGAATATTATCGCCGAGATGAGTTTGAAGATGCTTTTGTAAAGCAATGTTTTGAACAAAAGCACATTTGCAATATTCACATTTATGACGCTTTTCGCTTTTGTGTGTTCGCGTGTGGTCACGCAATTGAAATTTCGTATTAAAACTAAAAACAACTTAAAATGATTAAATATTTTAGTATATTATTAGCCAAATATCAGACTTACCGCATGTCACAGACCTGACACTTGAGCTTTTTGAGATCATTTATTTGACTATTTTTTTCAGCTTCTTTCTCTCGCATTGCTGCTATATTTCTTTCTCTAATCTCAGCAATACTTGGGCGTTCTATATATTTTTCAAAAGAATTTGCCGCGCTCAAGTTTATTGGAACTATTCTTTCCAACACAGAATCATAATCAATTGATGCTTCATTCGCAAGCTGTGTGTCGAAGTAACTGTTGAGCGAGAAGTTTCTGTTTTAGAGAAATTAATAATATATTCAATATAATATAATCAAATAATGTTAAATAGGTACTTACATATTTGGTGTTTGTTGTGCTGCATTATATATTTCTGACGTAAAATCATACTTCGCCATTTGTTCCTTTTTAAATGGTTTGTTCTCAACTTTTATTTCCGCCCAATCGCTGCCCTCCTGCAACTCCAGCTCTTCTTTAACTACTATTGTCTCATTGCTTGCCATTGCTTCCTTGGACGTATAAGTACAGCTATATTTCTTATCAAAATGCTTTTGATACTTTTCATCTTTAATTCGTAGACGCAAGTTTCTCTCCGACTCCATACACATATTCAGAAATTTTTGCATTTGCAGCACTTTTTCGACACAGTTTGCACAGATTAGCTGAGGCAAACCATCGGTGGGACTAATTACTATCATTGGCGTTAACTCTTTGAGTATATCAGCAATGCACAAAACACCACCAGTTGCTTCCGACGTTGTACCAACGTAAAGCGATTGAAGTTTGAGCGCATTTTGGGTGCCGCTCTTTTCGTATTTTATACAACAACGACACGTAAAGGAGAAGTCTCGACGGCACATTTTCATCATTTCCGTCATTTTATTTGAAGAGATTAATTTGTTTGAGCTCAAAATCTGTTGATTTTGTCTATGTGCTCAAAAAGAAGTTTAGTTTTATTTAATTTTTTTTTTAGACTGTCTGCATTTGTAACTATATCTTTGAAATCATATGATACATAAATGTAAAACAGTGTTGCCATACAAATCATTAATTTCTCATGTACATATGATGACAGTGCTGCCAGATGTGATGGTTGAAATTGCATGTTTAGGCGCTAGTTTTTGAATTCGAATTCTTCTTAAAAATTGTAATAAAGTTGACGTGAACAACTTTACTGCTTAAAAATCTGCAAGGTTCCTTCGAGCATCCATTTTATTTTTCTGATTTTCTTCTTCAATCTCTTGATTACTTTGTTACGCCCCATCTGTGAATATGGTAGTATAGTGTGAAATCCTCAGTATGAAGTTAATTAAATCACCATCTGCTGATTTATATGCATAGGAACTTTTGTAGAAGTGGAAAGTTAATGATTGTCATTCTCTTGGGAACGGATAAAAACGATGCTTTTGCAAACGGCTCAAGCAGACGTCCATTTGGACACGTATTCCCTGGCAATTAACTCTCATTAATTATGTGCTGTTACGCTGAGTTTGGTTCTGCCACCGCCTAACAACGTTTAACAGTGAAGACACAGAGAAAGCATTGGATACGACACGCTTTGACCACGACCATTGCAAACGATATTAAAGCCAACATATTCTTAAGTAATTCAAGGCAGGCTAGCTTTTTATACTTCCGACCTATCAATAAAAAAACAAATATGTGTACTTGAAAATGGTTTTATTGCTTTTTAAAATATTCTCCATGATGCTCAATACCATCATGGAGGTTAATTTTCGGAGTACTTTTTCCACTCCGAATGAGTTAGCTTCAAAGCAAGCGTTTCCAACGCTTCTTCTGTCGTAGAAAATCGACCAAGGATCCCATTACATTACATTTACAACCCAAGGATCCCATAAATAAATTTCGCTATAAAACGTTCCGCTGTTTCGGGGTTTTACAGAAAACGCTTTCGACTAAATATCTACGAAATTCATTCATAAAATTAAGTTTTAGTAGTGTTTGTAAGAATGAAATTTGGAGATTTTGACGCGAAAGCCGCGTCCTGCATTTGCTACTTACTTACGTTTTGTGTAACTGCGCTGTTCAAATTGGCACCATAGTAAGAACGGAAGCATTTCGGTGCAATTGCTGCTCTAAAACTAAAATGCAGAACCGTTGAACCGTTCAAAATTTTCTAACCATCCCAGTTTTAGTTTCTAAGGAACAGTTATACAGTGCCAAATTAGCTTCAAATTGAATAAATCGCGAATTAATAATCAATTTCATATCATTTATTCAAAGAATTTGATTCTTCTTAGGGCCAATGAACGAAATTATATGAAAACTATTACAATTATTATCATTATTTCTATGGCAAAATATATGATGTCCTCATAAAATGCTGTTGCAGCTTTTTTGTTTCGTTGTCGGTAACTATAAAATGACACCAGTTAAACAGTTAGCTGGTTAGTTATTTTCTCTTCTCAGCCAACTTTACATCATGTTTCGAAGTGGCCCACTTTAAATCTAGTTCTGCATATTTTAGTTTTCTTGCAGCTAGATTTCTCTTATGGGTCATAGCATCATCATATTCGTGTTCCTCAATATGATCTTGTAGTTCTGAGATTAATCGAAAGTCACGAGGGCATAATTTACAAATATGGACATTATCGCCACGATGTACTTTAAGATGCTTGTTTAAATTCGAATTCTGTGTAAAACCACGTTCGCAGTATTCACATTTATATGGCTTTTCACCAGTGTGTATTCGCTTGTGCTCCACTAAGTGTGAGGTTTTCGAGAAACTGAAAATTTAGAAACATAGTTTGTAATTAGATATATGAAAATAATTTTGTAAGACATCATTTTCCAAAAATGTGTCTCTAAAACAATTTTAAGCACCATGCATATCTCAACAATTTGTAGGGATTTTTTTTGCTATGCTACAGATAGACACGAAAATAGCTAGACTTGTCCCATTGATCAAGAATATATTAAAAGCTTCTAAGGTGACGTGAGTCCCTTTAGTATACATATTCTTGATTAAATCGAGGTTTTGTGTAGAATTCTATATAAATTAGAGTTATAATAGCCTCAAGACATCTGCGTATGGTCAAGGAGAATCTAAATGTTCAAGTTTTAAGTTTCTGGCTTTTACAGTTTCTGAGAACTGTTATCTAATACATCCATATGGACGGACTGACGAACATAGCTAAATCCATTCTGTTTTTGAAGCTGAATAAGAATTTATATACTTCACTAGCTCGTAACCGGCGCGCATCTGCTTCTCCACCTGCCTCTCCTTCCCTCCACCATTTCTTCCTCTGTCACTTCTTCCCCCTGTCATTCATTCCACCTGCCCTTTTACCCGACCCATTCCCCAACCTTTCTTTTTCTAGTCCCCTTCCCCTACCTACCATTCCCCTTCCAATATTTCTCGGACCCTTTATCACTGTCCCTCTACCCCTTCAAACTCTTCACCCTTCCTCTACCCCTGACCACTGCCCTTCTTCACTCTTCCACCTCTTTCTATTCCGGCTCTTTCCCTTCCACCTATTCCCCAACACTCCCCTTTCCATTCGCACTTCGATCCCATATACAACATTTCATACCTCTATCTTTAATTTTTTGGGCCAGCATTCACAGTGGATCAAATTGTGTATCTAAACCATTTTCGAATCCCCATGAACACACACAAAATTTTTTATCAAAATTGATCCAGCCGTTTAGGATTAGTTCAGTCACGTACACACGTACAAAAGATTTTTATATATACTTCTACTTCTGCCCGTTACATACATTCGCATACCCTTGTCCCATTGGGTACTTGGTATAAAAAGAAAACAACCTATTTTTGTTTATTTAAATCAACTTACCGCTTGCAGCACTGCTCACATTTGTATCGTTTCTCCTTAATACTTTTGGATATCATCGACACGTAAGCTTTGCGTGCAGCTATATATTTTTCACGGGTTTCAGCATCATCATTTTTGTGTTCATCATTGTGCTTCTGAAGTTCTGAGATCAATGGAAAACCACTAGAGCAAAGTTGACACGTGTGAATATTATCGCCGAGATGAATTCGAAGATGCTGGAGTAAAACCGAGTTTTGAGCAAAAACACGTTTACAATATTCGCATGGGTAAAGCTCTTCGCTAGTGTGTGTTCGCATGTGGTCACACAATTGAAATTTCCTAGTAAATCTATAAATCAAAAAAATTATTAGAAATTTGAATAAAAATTTACCAAATATCAGACTTACCGCATGGCGCAGATCTTACATTTTAGCTGCTTCTTTGCAGTTTTTCTACTACTTTTTTCTGGAGTCAGGAAAAAAATGCATAAAGAAGAAACAAAAATAGATACAAAAGAATATATTTATATTTTAAACTTAATAAAATATTACTATTAATGCTGGCAGTTAATTTGGCATTGTCGTTTAAGCCTTTTGTCTTTAACTGTTGCTCCTGTTCGGCATCTTGCTCTTGTCTTGCGGCTATATTTCTTTCTCCAGTCTCAGCTTTGGCAACATCGTGTTGCGTATAATGGTTGCTTAGTTCAGAGGCGAATTGGAACTCGCGTGGACAAAGATCACAAGTATAGATTTCAATGCCAAAATGTATTGCGAGATGTCTGCTGTTTTACGAAATGGAAACGAAAAATATTTAAAATGTGCATATACAAATAAATAAAATTATACTCACGAATGTTGTGTTTGCTCAACATTATTATCAATTTCATCAGTGCTACCATCACTTGTCAGGTCTATATAATTTACAAAAGACTTTGAAGCGTTCGATTCTATTGGCGGCACTACTTTCTCCAACAATGCATCATCATAATCAATTAATGGTTCATTCGAAGCCTGTATTTCGGTGCAACTGTTGGGAGCAAAGTTTCTATTTTATAGACAAGTATAATATATACCGACCGAAATATTTACTAACATGTTTGTTGTTTGTTGTGCTACGTTATAATTTTCTGCATCACCATCCAACTCATCAGCCATCGATTGCACATTAATTGGTAGGTCTTCTTCAATATTTATTTCCGTCCAATCGCTGCCCTCCTGAAACTCCAGCTCTTCTTTGACTATTACCTCAGATTGGTCTTGATTTTCATACTTAATTCGTAGTCGCAAGTTTCTCTCCGACTCCATGCACATATTCTGGAACTTTTGCATTTGCAGCACTTCTTTGACACAGTTTGCACAGATTTGCTGAGGCAAACCATCGGTGGGGCTAATTACTAACTGTGGCGTTAACTCTTTGAGTATATCAGCTATGCTCAGCATACCGTTGGCTTCTGTTGCACCACCATCAAAAAGCGATTGAAGTTTAAGCGCATTTTGTGTGCCGTCCATTTCGCATTGTATGCAACAGCGACACGTAACGGAGAAGTCTCGCTCGAACACAGGCATTTTCATCATTTCCAACTTAGTTTCTTTGAGCTCAAAAAAAGTTTGATTTATATATTTTTGTTTAGACTTGTTTCATTTGTAAATATCCTTTAAACCATATGACAAGTGTAACGCAGTGTTGCCGCGCAACTCACAAAATTTTTTGGTCTACATGGCGAATGAACAACAGTGTTGCCAGACACGTCATGTTTAACCGTTAGTTTTGGAATTATTCTTAAGAATTAAATTTCGTATACTAATGTAATGGAGAATAGAGTGCTGCATTACTTAATTCATTGAATCTGCTTTATGAATATTCATTCATTTAAATTCAATTCATGAATTCAAAACATTCTAAACATTCATTTCATTCAATGTAGAACAAATTCAACTTCACTAACATACACTTTGAATGACAGAATGAAATGTCAATTCATTTCACTATGAATGCAAGGTTATCCGAATTAAATGAATTCATGAATTCAAAACATTCTAAACATTCATTTCATTCAATGTAGAACAAATTCAACTTCACTAACATACACTTTGAATGACAGAATGAAATGTCAATTCATTTCACTATGAATGCAAGGTTATCCGAAACATTCATTCATTCATTCGAATGCGTTGGAGGTTCGATATACATGTTCCAATGGGTTCATGTATCATGTTGCGGGAGCCCAATGATTCCGACTACCTCGCACTCTCTCGAATGGTGTTTTGTACTATTTTAAGCCAATCCTCTCCAGAAATTGGCATTACAAAGCAGAATTCTGACAACACCCTGCATTCATGCAGTGCTTTAAAAGAGAACGTTAACTTATCTCTTAAAAATCTGTGGAATTGACTTGAGTCCACATTTTATTACTACATTCAGAATTATATGCAGACAGCTCATATTCTTTAAATTAAAAAATAAAAAAAAAAACTGCCATTTTAGCTCCAGCAAAATTGGGAAAGAAGAAATCTTTGGCACAACAGTCGGAAAATTAAATTAATTAATTCACAATGCTACCTTCAGCAGTGGAGAGAGACCTCCACAGACTTCACCACAGCTCGGACCCTACTTGGCTCAATCTCGATCAAAACACACGTAACCAAATTGATTTCCCATCTTTTTGGCAACATACGCATACTGCATCGGTAGAACAACTCGTCGTTAGAAGCAATCGAAGAATCAACGTAATTTTTGATTTCCTTGCAATTACGTAATTATGGTAATCGTAAAGGAACAATATCTGTAGTGCTTCATGACGCTATCACATACCCAAAGCGTCGTTATAGTAGGAAAAAAACCTCTCCGAACCCTTTGATACCAAGAGAGGTTTCAGGCAGGGTGATGCTTTATCGTGCAACTTTTCTAATCTTTTAATGGAATACAAGTACATCCTACGCCACTGCCCATACGTAGAACGGTCGGGCATGATCTTCCATAAGGAAGTGATGCTACTCGCTGCTACTTTGGGCGCAGCAAACAAATTAGAAGCAGAGCCCTCTCTCGAAGTACGAAGATAAAAATCTCTAAGACACTGATAATCCCGGTTCTGCAAAGGAGTATTCGAGAGAGACCTTCTTCAACCCTTTGTCTTAGAGTACTTAAGCTCACGGATCAACGGGGTTACTGAGAGGTCATGAGCAGATCGACTCATCTCGTTGACTTAATCTCGAATTTAAAGATATTTATACTTTTTCTACGAAATGTTATATACATTTTGACATTTCAACAAATTTAATTTACCATACTGCTTTACATATATAGTTTTTTTTGTGAATGTTATAAACAGAAAAATGAAAACTTTAAAATATTATAGTTTATTTTCGAGTATTGTAGTATTGTAACTAAAACGAAATTATTTGTAAATGCTTATTTTTTTCAGAATTAAATATAAATGGTGTACTCATCTCTTTCTTAACTTCCTTCAGTCTCATTTGCCGCCGTTGTCGAGTTAATCAACGTTAGCCCTAGTTCATCATCTTTTGCTTTTCTTGCAGCTAGATTCCTTTCTCGGGTCTCAGCATCATCATTTTTATGTTCTTCACAGTGCTTTCTCAGTTCTGTGTACAAGCGAAAGGCAAGAGGACAAAGTTCACACGTGTGTACATTACCACCAAGATGAATACGAAGGTGCGAGTATAATGCGGACTTTTGATTAACCGCACGATCGCAGTACTTGCATTTGTATGGCTTTTCACCAGTGTGTGTTCGCATGTGAGTCTGTAAGTTTCCTTTCAGACTGTAGCTGTAATATTAAAATAGTAGTAAGTACAAATTATAAAAAAATCACAAGCTAAATAAATATATCACACTTACCTAACGTCGCAAAAATCACACTTAAAAGGCTTTTCGCCCGTGTGTACCCGCATGTGGCGATCCAAGATGTGAGTTTTGAAAGAAACTGAAAATTTAAGATGTGATTTTTATTTAATTTAATTGGTTTATAGAATTTTTTATTTATACTTAATACTTAAAATCTATGGCTATAAAACTACATATGACTTAGAGTAAAGCCGCTTGAGTTATATTTTTTATGCTCATTAGCCCAACGCAGTCTGTTTTATGTCTGAAGTGTGACATATTGCCTATTATTTAAGATAGTTCATTCACTTGGCACGACTATAGATTACTTATCACCTTTAAAGAGTCAATTAACTTTCGAAAAGCCTGTTTCTAGCAGCCACCGCGAAAAGAAAATGTTTGCCATGCCTTCAGTGCACATAACTACAGCACGTACACCGGCGTATAACATGTTGCTCCCTTTGTGTACCAGATCGGCCGAGTGTACCAGTTATATCTACAGATTAATCAGCAGCACAGTGCTACAAAATAGAAATCGATATGTTTTAGGTGAAGCGGGCAGAACAGTAACACTTTTGTAAGCGTTAAAAATAATTTATGGTCCTCCTTAAATAACTAGCAGTAAATAGGTAGTTTCTGACTTGGCTCTATTCTTCGAAACGCTTTTCAATTGTCGATAGTTTTTGGTGGAATCATTTACCATATTAGTTCGTTAGTCGACCGAGTTTTTTCTGAAAAGAAACCTAAATTACGTAATTGTCTGCTCACTCAAAAGACCGAAAAAATGAGACGGAATCGCTCAGTATCTGAACAGCAACCCTCTTTTTCGTTTCGTTCGTGTTCTCGCTCTCGGGTTTAGCTTAATATACGAGTCGGTCTCTTACTGACCGCTCGATACGAACACAAACTTTCGTCGCTCAGCTACTGAGAGTCACTAAGTGAGCAAAGCAAGCAAAGAGTTCGCAAAAAAGGTCTTTATTTTTGTTGTTGCCTTTGCCTTATGTTGTTGCCTTAGATATTTCGTCACGGCAAAGCATTAAAGAGAAACGGAGAAGAGGATAGGGCGCTCATTTGTGTGTGCATATGCGTGTAATGTAAAATAAAAGACAAATATGTGTACAGATCTATCCACACGCGCAAGACACATACATGCTCAGAAGACCGTTTGCCGAGTTTATGCGAAGTAAAGGGTCTCGAGTGGACACATGAGTCGAGTGAGCAAACAAAAACGCTCGTTGATTGAGCGAAGAGCAAGCCAAAGACAAACGAACTTTGAGGGTTTTTTCGCGACAGTTTCGCATCGTGTCAGTGGACGAGTGGCACGAGAGAGACCAATTATTGTGAGCTCTGACCCTATACTATGATGTACTATAGAATATGTTATAAGCACAATATCAAAATTATAATACTAATAATATTTAAAATATGTAGCATAAAATGATCGACTTACCGCTTTTTGCAGTGCTGACACTCGTATCGTTTCTCTCTAGGAAGGTTCATGTTGGGTATATCCAATTGGAAAGCTTTTAGTGCAGCTAGATTTCTTTCTCGGGTCTCAGCATCATCATTTTTGTGTTCGGCATAGTGTTTCCGCAGTTCTGAGAACAAGCGAAAGCCACGAGGGCAAAGATCACACGTGTGGACATTATCACCGAGATGAATACGAAGGTGCGAGAATAAAGCAGAGCTTTGAGCAAAATTACGATCGCAATATTTACAGCTGTATGGCTTTTCACCAGTGTGTGTACGCATGTGAGTCTGTAAAGCTCCTTTCAGACTGTAGCTGCAAAATTATAATAATCATAATTAAAAATTGCAAAATAACAGACAAATAAATATCACAGACTTACCTTACGTCGCAATAATCACACTTAAATGGCTTTTCACCAGTGTGTTTTAGCATGTGGCTTTTTAAGTCTGAGTTGTGAAAGAAACTGAAAAATCAAAAAAAAAAAAAAAAATGAATTTTTTAGATTTTTCACCATCTATGCCATGTCTATCCGGTCTGTTTGAACATGAAAATCTTAGCTACTAAAAGATATAGAGACTTCAAGCTTGAATTTTTTGACACACCTTTTCTCTTTTCAGAAGAAGTGTACTAAATGAAATTGCTAATCTTTACAATAAGTGGTACCGCCTATATAAACCTACACCTGCATTGGAGACTCCATACACTATGTTAATTAGTGATCAGCATAACATGATGAGTCGATCTAGCCATGTCTGTCTATCTGTCTGTGAGTTGCTGTTCGCGTAATACCCTCATTCTTCGAAATATTGGATTGAAAGTTGGTATGGAGACTTTTTATAACTAAAAAGAACACAAGTTCAAAAACTACCACGATTTATAATTGTACACTAGAAAATATTACATTCGACATTACAAAAACAATTTATTTTGTTGTATCGAACATGTTTGAACTAAAGCAATTATTAATGTTCACTTCATACAAAAGGTGAATCCAATAAATAATATTATACATAGATAGAATTCATACATAGATAGAATTCATACATAGACTAATATGATCCTTAGTGAGAATTTATAAAATTGATATTGTATAAATTGTACACATTTGAGAACTCGGCTGACTCGAGTTAAGCTAACTGTACTGCATGCGCCCTAATATTCCAGACGAGCTGGGTTCACAACATCTACTCGATTCAAAATTTCTTTAAATTTTACTTTAATTATTTCTAATAATTTCATGCGCAACAAAAATTATACACAACTCTCCCATCTACAATCGGCAAAACGGCGGACTGCATGCCGAACCCTAATATGAATAAATTTTAATATATCAAAAATTTATAAATCTTCCTCATCGATTAAAAATGTTCAAAACAGAATTAAAACACCGAGCCAAAAGGCTATTAAATCTTCGTTTCCATCGATGTTAACGTATTTTTTGTTTTGTTTTAATTAACTTACCGCTTGTCGCACTGCTCACACTCGTATCGTTTTTCTCTAGGAAGATTCATGTTGGGCATCTGCAACATGTAAACTTCACGTGCAGCTAGATTTTTTTCCCGAGTCTCAGCATCATCATTTTTGTGTTCTTTATAGTGCTCTTCCAGTTCAGAGAGCAAGCGAAACCTATTTGGGCAAAGTTTACACACATGGACATTATCGCCAAGATGCAATCGAAGATGCACGAGTAAAGCCGAATTTCGAGCAAAAACACTGTCGCAATATTCACAGTTGAACGGCTTTTCACCAGTGTGTGTACGCATGTGAGTCTGTAAATGTCTTCTCAGACTGCATCTGTAAAATTCGAATTATTTCAAATAGAAATTACACAAATAACAAGCCAAAGAAATCAAATAAATATCACACACTTACCTTACGCCGCATATATCACACTCAAATGGCTTTTCGTCAGTGTGTTTTTGTCGCATGTGCTCGTCTAAGTGCACGTTGAGATAGAAACTAACAATAAAAATATTTTGTAATAAGATTCAAATATAAAACCATGTTGCTTCATATTACAAAGTTTTTAAAGCTTATTTTAAAGCTTATCTTTTAGTGTAGTATCGGGTGTTTTGAGCCACTGCTATTTTGGGAACAATGAAGCGTCTAGTGTGATTGGTGTAATATTATTATTGAGTATTCTTGAAGCTTCAAAGAGAAAAGACGTAGTCGATACACATATAAGTAAAGCCAGGCAACGTGTTTTAAAAATTTAAACAAAGTTTCTTCGTGATTTTTTAAAATAATGAATCGTGATATTGAATCGTTTTACCTATTTATTAAGGTGAGTATCGGGAATGTATTATAAATTAAACGGATTTTTTAAGTGTATTAAGAATTTTTGTGATTAAGAGTCCAGCCAATTAGTTTAGCACAATTAGTTTAGCACAAATAGCCGCTCATTGTATCTTGAAAATAAAGTGATCTGATCCCCAACGGTAGTAATCTGTAGTGTCTAGAACCGGTTTCGTTTCGTTCTTGAGCAGTTACCCTAAATTTGGATGCCATACTCGTATATTCAGGTCGGTGAGATTATTTACGTGCTGTCCGCCACGGTTTGGTTGCTCTGCTTACATGTAAGCCTGCTGTAAAGGATGATACCCAAATACATGCAGTCGAGACAGTGGAAGGGTAATCCTTTGTACATTTGTTGCTATTGACTTTAACATCCAACATATTCACCCAACCGATTCAGTATTAACTTATGCCACATTCCAACATTCACATTCTGAAGAGTAGAGTACGCTAACATCATCAACTTATGACACAAGCAGCTTAATGTGCGGAAGATGTCCAACTCTGTAGCGATGGGTCTATATATTGAGTAGAGGGTAGGGCACGGTACACTGTCCTTTGGTGCGCCGTTAAACATTGAACGAGTGAAATGACGCCACTTTAAGTAGGAGCGTAGAGTCAAAAAAAAAAAAAAAAAAAAAAAAACTGGAGCCGAGTGTGTCCCTTAACCAGCAACTTGGTATGCCACTCCATGTTAATAGCCTGCAGTAGGTCAATGAAGATGCCGTTACTGGCATTTAGATGAAAGGCTGGGGATCATGACTAATCATAATTTTGTTTTCTTCCATTTAACGTTTTTGTACGTTCTGTTTTTTTAAGGTGTCTCGAATTAATTAATTTTTTTTTGGGCAAAACTCCCATACAATCCATGCATGAATGAATTTTCTTGCCGTCAATATATCAACTTAAAATTTGACATTGTGACTTCTTCTGGATGAGCGATTTACATAATTGTCAATGAGCACCCAACCACTTTTTGGGGTAGGCCCAACCAAAATTATCACCCACGTTTAGGTTGCTAGGTTTTACAAATATAACTGCTAAGTACAGCGAAATGAACGTTTCTTCTTGTTTTTTAAACGACTTACCGCTTGTCGCACTGATCACACTTGAATCGTTTTTCCCTGGGATGGTTCATTTTGGGAATCTCCAATTGGAAAGCTTTTCGTGCAACTAGATTCTTTTCTCGGGTCTCAGCATCATCATTTTTATGTTCTTTGCAGTGCTCGCGCAGTTCTGAGACCAACCGAAAACCACGAGGGCAAAGTTTACACACATGGACATTATCGCCAAGATGCAACCGAAGATGCATGAGCAAAATTGAACTTCGAGCAAAACTACGATCGCAATATTCACACTTGTATGGCTTTTCACCGGTGTGTGATCGCATGTGTATGCCTAAATGGTGTTTCTTGCGGTATCTGTAAAATGAATATAGTAGGTAGAAATTATAAAAAGCAGCTAAATAAATATCACACTTACCTTAAGTCGCACAAATCACACTTAAATGGCCGCTCGCCAGTGTCTTGTCGCATATGTTTATCTTGTGCGAAACGGAAACTGTAATGTTATAAACTGTAATTGTTATACCATGCACAAAATATATTTGTAGGCATACAAATTGAAATAAATTTTACTCACGATTGATGTGCTTGTGCTGTTGAATTATATTCACTATCATTTTTATCATTGCTATCATCGTCAGTTGTCGGTTCGATATCACTTCCATCCGAATTTGAGTCGCTCGAATTTATTGTATCTGTATGCTCCAACAAAGAATCATCATCCGTCAATGGCTCATTCACAATATTCATTTCGGAGCTGCTGATGTATGAAAAACATCTGTTTTATAGACAATTTGTCAATACTGACAAATAGTTACTTACATATTTAGTGATTCTTGCGCTTCATTATAAATATCAGATCCAGAATCATTTTCTATCTTTATTGCCTCATTAATTGTCTGGTTTTTAATTGCAGTATCCTCAAGTTTTATTTCTGTCCATTCGAAGCCCTCCTGGAACTCCAGCTCTTCTTTAACTATCGTCTCATTGTTCACCATCGATGCATCATTACAGCTGTACGTCTTATAAAGAGGCTCATCAGATTGGTTTTGATTTTCAGCTTTAATTAGTATTCGCAGATTTCTCTCCGACTCCTTACACATATTCAGGAACTTTTGCATTTGAAGCACTTTTTCGACACAGTTTATACAAATTACTTGAGGCAAACCATCTGTCGGACTAATTACTATTTGTGACGTTAACTCTTTAAAAATATCAGCAATGCTCAGGACACCGATTGCTTCTGTTGTACCATCGAAAAGCGATTGAAGTTGAAGTGCATTTTGTGTGTCGTCCATTTCGCATTGTATGCAACAGCGACACGTAAAGATGAAATCTGGACGGGACACAGGTATTTTCACCATTTCCGCCATTTTGTTTGGAGGTGTTTATTTGTTTGAACACAGAAACTGTTATACTTTGTTAAGTTTTCATAAACAATTTGCTTTTAATATTATTTATGAGACTTGCAACATTTGTACATTTGTTTTATACCATATGATAAGTGAAATACAGTATTGCCACACTTATTATAAATTGCTTCTGAACATATGTTGTGGCCCACATAGTGTAGCCAGATCAATGCTTTTACCGGAAACCGATTTAAACTTTTTGTTGCGGCATCCGTTGCTGATGTTGATTACATATTGGACCAGGTTTATACTCCAATGGTTCACCTATTGTGAGATAAAAATCAAATGAAATCACGGAAACCACGAAGAGTTCCATGTTGCGATAGTTTCGTTGTTAGGATTATGTTCAAAGTATAGAAATGGTCTTCACAAGCAATCATTCTATTTTTAAGGTAGTTAGCTTATAATTGTTTCGTACATTAGAGGGCACCATATTGAGTTTCAAGTTAATATTGACTGTAAGGAAAAAGTTTTTCATGTATTGTAATATCCGAAAAGTTGGAGGCGGGATTAGTTTTAAAAGTGGAACTGGCATGGTATTTGCATTATATGTTAAGCCTTGAAACATGGGACTTCTAAATATGCGAACGATTTTAGATCGATATCCTAAAAACTGAGCGATTGGTTTCGATTCATATAGATAGAGCACAGACAGGCGGACATGGCTGTTCCATTCATCGTACTGATCAACAATACCACAAATAATTTCACAAATAATCTTTTATTTTCGTGTATCGTACTAAAACATAAAATATGGAAATCTTCAAATTTTGTTTTTATGACAATAAGTACAAATTGTGTTCTCATAATTATGTGCAAGCTTTATAATTTAGAAGTCGCAAAATAATAAAGTCACACTTTAATAGTACTGATTGTTTATTTATTCTTTTTTCCACTTCCAGCTTTTTTAGCCACCTCTGTTGAAGTGGTCAACTTTAGACCTTGTTCAGCATCTTTTAATTTTCTTGCAGTTAGATTTCTTTCTCGGGTTTCAGCATCATCTGTTTTATGTTGCTCTCGATGCTTGCTCAGTTCTGAGATATTGGAAAAGGCACTAGGACAAAGTTCACACGTGTGGACATTATCGCCAAGATGAATTTGAAGGTGTCTGTTTAAAGCGGAGATTTGGGAAAAAGCACGATCACAAAATTCACAGTTGTACGGCTTTTCGCCAGTGTGTGTTCGCATGTGAGAAACCAAATTTGCTTTCAGACTGCAGCTGAAAAGATGAAAAAAGTAAGTAGAAATTACAAAAAATAAGTCAAATAAATATCACACTTACCTTACGTCGCACAAATCACACTTGAACGGCTTTTCACCAGAGTGAGATCGCATGTGACGGTCTAAGTACGATTTTTTAGCGAAACTGAAAATTAAAACAAAAATATATTTATGTGTTTAGTGTAAAGTTATTGTGAGACCATTAACTCATTTTTAATAAAGTGAAGTAAAGTAACAATTCACTTGATGCTTTGAGCTTGCAAAGTGGGGTGATTGGAGCCAACTACTTAACTTTATTTGTTCTTGATTTCATTGAGTTTGCTTTCATGGAAATGACAATTTGTTTAGTATTGAAGTATGAATAACTGGCGCAAGAAATCGCAAAACTTACAATAATAACAAGAAAAACGTTAGCTTAGCTTAAGTTGAACCGAAGCTCAAATACCATTCACACGAAATTTTAAATAGTATTGTAAATCATAAAGTGGGGGTTTTAATTGGGGCTACCATTCAAAGTGGGCGGTACACGCCCACTAGTAGATGTGTATGAAGCGATGTAGTAGATATGTAAGATGCCGCCATATCGAATTTCAAGTTAATATTGACGTTGCATAAATGTGAGCTGTGGGCTTATATGGGACTACCTCAAAAACTGGGCGAGACACCTCCATTTGTATATGTACATGAAGCGGTTGTCCACTAAAATCCACCAAATCAAATTTTAAGCTAATATTGATTTAAATCAACAATTTTTTCATAAAAAACACAAAATTGCACAATGGGTTTGTATGGGGGCTACCCCAAAAAGTGGGTGAACTACGCCCATAAGTCTATATATGTTAAGCGGCAAACTATAAAATGGCACCATATCGCATTTCAACCTAATATTGACTTTAATAAAGAAGTTTTTCTTACAAAAACACAAAAGTGGACAGTATGTTTGTATGGGGGCTACCCCAAAACACAACCGTTAGTCTATGTATGTTAAGCGGCTGACCATAAAAAGGCACCATATCGCATTTCAACCTAATATTGACCATAAAAAGGCACCATATCGCATTTCAACCTAATATTGACTTTAATAAAGAAGTTTTCATACAAAAAGTCAAAAAGCGCAGTAGGTTTGTATGGGGGCTACACCAAATAGTGGCCAGGTCCCACCCATTAATGTATATGACAAGCATCTGCAAACTAGTAGTTATCATATCAATTAATAAGTTGATGTTGACTACAATAAAAGTTTTTCCTACAAAATCTCAAAAGTGGGCGCTGGGTTTGTATGGGCTACCCCAAAAAGTGGGTATGGCAGGTCAATCTTGACACTCCATTAAACTGCAATAAAATGAAGTGTACGTTTAAAATTTCAACTGGATAGCATTAAAATTGGTGCCCAAAAAATGCGCAACAACATACAGACAGACGACTAGATCGACTCGTCCCGTCGAGCTGTTCAAGAATATATATACTTTATGGGGTCTACGATGCCTCCTTTAATGCGTTACAAACTTTCAGAAGAACTGATAATACCATTTCACACTATGTTTGAATGGTATAAAAATGGGTGAAAGGTTATCTGAAATGTTTGTGATTTTTCGATCGCGAAATAATCATCATGGTGAATTTTGTTAATTGAATAAAAGCCGTGTTTCGTTGTATTTTCATAAAATAGTAGGTTTTTCTTTGTTAGTGGAGTTACCAACACCATACACCAGCCCACCCCACTCCCCCCCCTTCAAAAGTAAAACTTCCATCCAAGAAAGTGTGCTGCATCCGCTCTTGGATGGAATCAATCATCTGTAGCTCAGTTTGAACCAGTAAAAGTTTATTTTACAATAGTTCGCAAAAGGTATAGTTAGCGAGCCTTTTAGCGAGTCAGTTTTGATAACGAGTCACAAAACAACCTATCTAAAAACCAAGATAAGTATAAGTATATAGCAGAAAATTATTATTTTAAATGACTTACCACTTGCCACACTGGTCACACGTCAATTGGTTTTTCGTATAACGTTTCATTTTGGGTATCTTTAACAGGTAAGCTTTTCGTTCAGCTAGATTTCTTTCTCGTGTCTCACCATCATCATTTTTGTGTTCTTCACAGTGTTTCCGCAGTTCAGAGTGCAACGGAAAGCCACGAGGGCACAGTTCACATGTGTGTACATTATCGCCAAGATGCACTCGAAGATGCATTAGTAAGGTCGACTTTCGAGCAAAACCACGTTCGCAATATTGACACTTGTATGGCCTTTCATCAGTGTGTGCTCGCATGTGAGTGCGCAAATACTCTTTATGAATGAAGCTGAAATATTAATACAGTAAGTATAAATGGGTAAAACATAGGGTAGCATCGGGTGATTTAAGCCACTGCTAGGGTTGCGGTGGTTTGAGCCAGCCAAGTTGGGTCATTTGAGCCACATAATTTGTTTTTTTTTTTGGAGACCAAACTTATTGGACACATTTTAGAATGTCAAACGATCGGAATAATCAAGATGGCGGCTCTGGTTAATTCAATCAAAACGATAAACTGCAGAGATCTAAACTTTCGGCCGGCCATTTGACTACTTTTGTAATATATGTAGATTGTAAAAATCAAAATTTATTTTATTTAATCAACTTACCGTTTGCCGCACTGCTCACACTCGTAACTTTTTTCTCTAGGTGGATTCATTTTGAGCAACTCCAACTGGGAAGCTTTTCTTGCAGCTAGATTTCTTTCCCGGGTTTCAGCATCTTCATCTTTGTGCTCTTGCTGATGTTTTTGCAGTTCTGAGCTTAATGGAAAGCCACGAGGGCAAAGTTTACAGGCGTAGATATTATTGCCGAGATGAATTGGAAGGTGCCTCTTTAAAGCGGAGTTTTGGGAAAAAGCACGTTCACAATATTCACATTTGTACGGCTTTTCGCCAGTGTGTGTTCGCAAGTGGTCGTCTAAGTATGAGCTTTTAAAGAAACTTCAAATTTAAAAACATATTTTGTAATTAGATAATTAATTTGGTAGGATAGTTTCTAGTAAAATTATTATTGCAAAAAAGTTTTTCTAAAGATATATAGTATGTAGCACAAAATTATTTTTTAAACAACTTACCGCTTGCCGCACTGGTCACACTCGTATCGTTTTTCCCTAGTGTGGTCCATTGTGGGCAGCTTTAACAGGTAAGCATTTCGTGCAACTAGATTTCTTTCCCGGGTTTCGGCATCATCATTTTTGTGTTCTTCACAGTGCTTTTGCAGTTCAGAGAACAACGGAAAACCAAGAGGGCAAAGTTTACACACATGGACATTATCGCCCCGATGCAATCGAAGATGCTCGAGTAAAGCCGGACGTCGAGTAAAACCACGTTCACAATATTCACACTTGTATGGCTTTTCACCAGTGTGGGTACGCATGTGAGCACGCAAATATTCTTTTTGAGTGTAGCTGAAAAATTTAAATAGTAAGCAGAAAAATGGTAAGACGTGGTCATTTCCAGGTTATATTTTATTATATATGTGTATTTTTTCCTAAGTGCTAAACAGTAGTGTCAATCGGGTGATGTGTATCGGTGTAATTTTATTTCATTTCATTGAGTTTGCTTACACTTTTAGTGGAAATTTGTTTAGTTTTGCGCAGAAAATCGAATAAGTTGACAAAAATGGTAGTTAGCATATTATAATTTTTCTATGATTTTCATCCAACTTCGGACGGTTGCACGGTCATTAAACAACCAAACCTAACACCGCACATTTTTTCACTGTAACTTATTTCTTATATATATTAGACCATTAGACCACTCGTTTGGCAAGTGCTCCAAATCATTTTTATGCCTTTTCTTTCGGTAGCGAAAAAAATCTCACTTTTATGCATTTGTACGGAAAACGTCAATATCAACTTGAAATTCGATATGGCGGCATCTTATACATCTACTACATCGGTTCATACACATCTACTAGTGGGCGTGTACCACCCACTTTATGGGGTAGCCCCTATTCAAACCCCCACTTTCATGTTTTACAGTACTATTTACAATTTCTTCTGAATGGTATTAGAACTTCGGTTCAACCGAAGTTAACGTTTGTTCTTGTTTTTTTTTTTTATATATATTAACACACGAGCTTGTGAACAAACTAGCATACAAATTGTTTTTTTAATCGACTTACCGCATATCACACTGATTGCACTCGTACCGTTTTTCTATAGGAGGTTTCAATTTGAGAATCTCCAAGTGGTAAGCTTTACGTGCAGCTAGATTTCTTTCTCTGGTCTCAGCATCATCATTTTTGTGTTCTTCGCCGTGACTTTGCAGTTCAGAGTACAAACGAAACCCACGAGGGCAAAGTTTACACGTGTGAACATTATCGCCAAGATGCAATCGAAGATGTCCGAGTAGAGCGGAGCTGTGAGCAAAAGCACGATCGCAATATTCACACTTGTACGGCTTTTCACCAGTGTGTGTTCGCATGTGAATATTTAAAACTCCTTTCCGACTGCAACTGAATAGAAAATGGAAGTAGAAATTACAAATAACAAGCCAGATAAATACTACAGTTACCTTACGTCGCAAAAATCACACTTAAATGGCTTTTCGCCCGTGTGTGTACGCATGTGGTTATCCAAATGTGTATTGTTAAAGAAACTGAAAATTTAAAAAAAAATAATTGTAATACGATAGCCTTATATATATAAAAATCTTCGTGTGTACGTGACTGAACTCCTCCTAAACGGCTGGATCAATGTTGATGAAAATTTTTGTGTGTGTTCATGGGAATTCGAGAATGGTTTAGATTCATAATTTGATCCACTGTGAATGCCTGCGAGTGTTCCTGGGCCAAAAAATTAAAGATAGAGGGATGAAATGTTGTATATGGGATCGAAGAGGAAGGGAAAGGGGAGTGTTGGGGAAGAAGTGGAAGGGAAAGAGCCGGAAGAAAAAGAGTTGGAAGGGGGAGGAGGGGAAGTGAAAGAGGGGCAGAGAAAAGGGGAAGGGGAGGTAACGAAAGGGGTGATAGGATAGGATAAGGTGGCATTGGAAAGGATGGGGGGTGAGCCAGGGGGAAGGGCAGCAACGCGCAGGTGACCATTTAAGATAGAGGGATGAAATATTGCATAGATATTAATGCAATTGACGGAGGCAGGGAAAAGGGGAGGTAAAGTAAGGGGAAGTAGAGGAATGGGTGCAGAGTAAAGGGTGGTAGGCGAAGGGGTGAAAGGGGGCATGAGAAGATGGATAGGGGAATGGGTGGCAGGGTAAGGGGCAGCATTTGTGGTAGTTTCCGAAATGCAACTATTATTTACTCTATTTTTATATCAACTTACCGCTTGCCGCACTGGTCACACTCGTATTTTTTGTTAGTACTCCTTTTTTCTGGTTTCCGAAATAAATGGATAAAGAAAAAACAAAAATATGAATATGATCAAATTGTTCGCTAAAAAAATATTACTCTCAATTTTAGGTGTTAATTCGGCATCATTAGTAAAGCCTTTAGTCATTAACTGATACATCTGTTCGGAGTCTTTCTTTTGTCGTGCTGCTATATTTCGTTCTCTAGTCTCAGTATCCTCATTTTTTTGATCCGTATGATGTGTTTGTAGTTCGGACTCCAATTCAAAGGCAAGTGGACAGAGATCACAAGGATAGATTTCATTTCCAAGCTGCGTTTTGAGATGTCTGAAAAGTGTGGAAAGGAATGTAAGGAAAACCATTACACAAAATACCTATATACGGCTTTGAACCAGTGTGGTTTTGGAATTGTAAACGCTAAAATCCACCAAATCGAATTTCAAGCTAATGTTGATTTAAATAAAGATTTTTTTCATAAATAAGACAAAAGTGGGTGGTGGGTTGTATGGGGGCTACCCTAAAAAGTGGGCGGGACACGCCCATTAATCTATGTATGTTAAGCGGCTGTTCATAAAAAAGCACCACATCACATTTCAACCTAATATTGACTTTAATAAGGAAGTTTTTCATACAAAAACACAAAAGTGGGCAGTAGGATTGTATGTGGGCTACCCTAAAAAGTTGGCGGTTCCCATTCATTAATGTATATGTGAAACGTCCGTCCACTAGAAGCTATCATATCAATTATTAAGTTGATATTGACTACAATAAAGAAGTTTTTCATACAAAAAGTCAAAAGTGGCCGGTGGGTTTGTATGGGGGCTACCCCAAAAAGTAAGTGTGGCATACGAATATGAATACTCCGTAAACTTGCGACCAAAAGAAGCTTAAATACCGGCTTTTAGCCAGAAATCTAACAAATGAGTCAAAAAAAAAAAATTCGCAGAAACTTTTAGACTAGATGGACTCGTCTAGACCAGCTGATCAAGAATGTATGTATATACTTTATGGATAGGAATATCTTCAAGCCCTTAATAGCATTGAAATAGAGAAACACGATTTGTATGTAGACTCGAATTGCCTAAAGCGCTAGAAAAGGAATTCAGGGAATTAGTGGAGGTTACGCATGGCGAACAAATAATTAAAGATATCTATATCTATGAAGCAACAATTAGATTTAAACCATATACATACGTCTGTTTATTGATCTCATCGTAGACTTTCAGTAACTGAGAAAAATTAAATTCAGTATTTAACAGGAGAATTGTTAGGTAAAGGCATTGAACACAGTGAATCTCTCTATGCGTCGCCTATTGTTCTTACAAAGAAAAAGTCTGGTGAAACTAGGATGTGTAAAGACTACAAAATATTAAACAAATTGATTGTAAAGCATAACTACCCTTCACCTATATTAAAAGATTGTCTTGAATATTTGAAAGGAAAAAAATATTTTCAGTCATGGACGGGGTCAGTCTATTAAATGTACATCGTTTGTAGTACCAAGTGGCCAATACGAATGTACCAGAATGCTTTTTGTACAGAAGAATGGGCCTACAGTTTTCCAAAGATTTAGTACCAAGGTGTTAGGGAATCTCATAGATAACAATGAGATAGTGGTATACAGGTATGATATAGTGATAGCAACCAAAACTATGGAAGAATATCTTGATTTCGATAAAAAAAAGTAGTGAAGCAAATTATAAACTAATGGTCTCAAATTAAGCACAACAAATGTTAGTTTGGATATAGTGGAATTGAATATTTGGGTTAACTAATATGTGCAGAAGGATCAAACTCTCAGGAGAACGCCCGAAGGCAATAAAAAATTATTTAATGCCGAGTGCAAAAAGAGAAATGCAAGGTTTTGTTGGCTTATGTACATATTTCAGAAAACTTGTGAAATCATTGTCAGTAATACGCGACCATTGTATGAACTTCTTAAGAGAAATGTAAAGTTCAAGATGACCAGTGAGTGCATTGTCGTTAACACTATATCACACTATGCATGTTTATTGAAATAAAATCTACTCACGAATGTTGTGTTTCTTCTGTTGACTGATAATCATTATCAATAGAAATATTGCTATCATCAGTTGTCGGTTCAGTATCATTTCCATTACAAGAATCATCATCAGTTAATGGTTCATTCGCAACATGCGTTTCGGAGCATCTGATGGGAGAAAAGTTTTTGTTTTATAGACAAGGATAATAAATACCAACAAATAGTTACTAACCTGTATGGTGATTGTTGTGCTTCGTTATAAAGATCAGCCTCATCATCATGCTTCGTCATTGTTTCCTGATGATTTGGCTGGTCTATAACTAAATTATCCTCAAGTTTTATTTCTGTCCATTCGAAGTCCTCCTGAAGCTCCAGCTCTTGTTTAACAATCGTCTCATTGCACACCATCGTTGCATCATTAACTAGTAGTCGCAAGTTTCTCTCCGACTCCATACACATATTCAGGAACTTTTGCATTTGCAGCACTTTTTTGACGCAATTTATGCAGATTAGCTGAGGCAAACCATCTGTGGGACTAATTACTATTTGTGGCGTAAACTCTTTAAATATATCAGCAATGCTCAGGACACCGATTGCTTCTGTTGTACCATCGAAAAGCGATTGAAGTTGAAGTGCATTTTGTGTGTCGTCCATTTCGCATTGTATGCAACAGCGACACGTAAAGGTGAAATCTGGACGAGACACAGGTATTTTCACCATTTCCGCCATTTTGTTTGTAGGAGTTTATTTGTTTGAACACAAAAATTGTTGTACTTGGTTAAGTTTGCACAAGCAATTTTTTTTTAAATATTATTTATGAGATTTGCAATAATCGTAAATTTGTTTTATAGCATATATATGATAAGTAAAAGGCAGTGTTGCACCACTTCTCATAAATTTCTTATGAACATATGTTGTGTGTATTATAGTGTTGCCAGATCTATGCTTTTACTGGAAACCGATTTAAATCTTTTGATTTGGCATCCGCATCAAGTTTAGGGTGTTACAAAAGTTAATATCAGGTGGAACACCTGCTGTGAGATAAAAACCAAATTAAATCACTAAAAACCACGATGAGTTCCATGTTACGATGTTAGGATTATCAATATACTTCCTATTCAAAGTGTCCTGTAACGTAACGCATTGCTACGTATTAGTCACTCCGCAGAAACTATTAAGTATACACAAGCAGCATAACCAATTCGGATTTAGATGGAAACACTCCACGGTTCAGCAAGTTCACCGAATTGTTAATAAAATATCTTCTGATATTGATAACAGAAAAGTATGTGCGGCTGCATTTCTTGATGTTGCAAAAACCTTTGATAGCATGTGGCATGCAGCCCTACTGCACAAACTTCAAGGTATACTACCAAAATAGTTTTAACTGTCTCACTAAAAGATACCTAAAAGATCGCAAGTTTTTCATTAAATATAAAAATGAATGCTCGCAAATGATGCAAATGACTGCAGGAGTTCCGCAGGGTAGCGTACTAGGCCCCCTGCTCTATTTACTTTACACGGCGGATATTCCTACTCCACCATCTGACTGCAGCATGATTGGAACTTTCGCTGATGATACAGTGCTTTTATCATCCAAATAGGATGTCAATCTAGCCACAACTGATCTCGAAAATAATGTTAACAGAACCATGGGCTCGTCTAAAAAATAGGGCATTCACGTGAAACCGAGAAGGCAGTATACGTTGTAAACTCTAACAGACGCCCTATCATAAATACACTGACAATTACCGGCATCCAAATCTACCCTTCCAACTACGCAAGATATATGGGACTACTCTACTCTACCTTCTACTGGCTTTTGGGTAGACAATCAAAACTAACGTCCCAATATACAAATACGGTGCAGAAATCTGGGACACAGCCAGCAAATCTACTATTGAAATTATACAGAGAGCGCCTAACAAAATATTAAGAATAATCAAAAATGATCCATGGTATGTTCCCAACGAAGTTATTGACCGAGACCTTAATGTAGACACCGTAGCCGAGACGATTCGTAAATGCAGGCAAATACACATGCTTCGACTTTCCTTACACGAAAATAATGACCTCAGGCGTATATCGCGCACAGAAGGACAACAAAACAAACGATTGAAACGTGTTAAGGTGATATTGATCGCTATAAAAAAAATGTTCATACAAAAAATCAAAATTGGACGGGTACTCTATTTAACTGTAGTAAAAAGAACGCTATGTGCCGACTTACAACTGGATTACATAAAAATTGGTACTCAAAAAATGATCGTCGAACTGATCAAGAATAAAAGTATATATACAAGGTTGTCGCAAAAGAAACAGGACTGTTTGAAAAAACAAAACAAATTGCAAAAGTAATTTTTTTTTATTCAAAATAGTTTCCTTATGCTTCAATACAGCGTTTTGCACGGTCAATAAGCATTTCGAATGAGTGTTTTATGTAATTTTTCAGAAAGTCCTTGAGAACGCCGGTCGACGCCATTTGGATGGCTTCAATGTCCTCATTGCGGTCCTTTCATCGGCAAATGAAGTTTTCCAAATAGATAAAAGTCTCACAGAACCAAATCAGGCGAGTACGATGAAGGATGTACCTTTCCAACGCATGTACGTACCAATAGGTGGTGCCACCAGAAAGCGCTATTTTTAAAAAGTTCAGTTTCTTTTGCGACAGACCTTGTACTTTATGGGATCTACGATGACTCGTTTAATGCGTTAGAAACTTTCAGACAAGCTGATACTTCCATTTCACATTATGCGTGAATGGTATAAAACTGTATTTGCTTTTCTACCACTTCGGTGAGACGGTTGCGAGTTATAAAATTACAAGTTACGCTGCAAGGTATTAGAACTCTACTACAAAATTTTACAAATAATCTTTTATTTTCATGTTGCTTACTAAAACATAAAATATGGGAATGTTACTATTTTTCTTCTATTCTTTATGAGAATGAAATTGTGTTCTCAAAATAATATGGTAGCTTTATAATTTAGTACTCGCTAGCTTTTCAATGATAACACCAAAATAATAAAGCGATTAGTGCTTCCTATATTCCTATGCTATATTAGTGCTTCCAGATTCTTTAGTCGCCGCTGTCGAAGTGTTCAACTTTAGACCTAGTTCAGCATCTTTTACTTTTCTTGCAGCTAGATTTCTTTCTCGGGTCTCAGCATCATCTGTTTTATGTTTTTCTCGGTGCTTTCTCAGTTCTGAGGACAATCGAAAGCCTTTGGGACAAAGTTCACACGTGTGGACATTATCGCCGAGATGAGTACGAAGGTGCCCATATAAATTGGTTTTTTGAGCAAAAGCACTATCGCAATATAAGCACTTGTATGGCTTTTCACCAGTGTGTATTCGCATATGAGAACGCAAATTTGCTTTTTGTGTGAATCTGTAAAAATGAAAATAGTTAGTAGAAATTATAAAAAAAAAAATGAGTAAAATAACACTCACCTTACGTCGCAAATATCACACTTGAACGGCTTTTCACCAGTGTGTATTCGCATGTGTCCCTCTAAAGTTGAGTTTTGAGAGAAACTGAAAAAAGAAAAACAAGATAAATTTATTACAAAATAGACTAAACCACTTTTGAAGTAAATCAAGGCATAATATAAATTTAAAACAAATATTTAAATAAAACTGAACTGATTTTGTGTTTTCACCACAGCGGAAAACGGTGGTGAGTTATAAAATTTCACCAAGTCTTCTCTACATGGTTAGATTGACTTATCTCACTCATCACGTATAGGTATATTTCATCACACTTACCTTAAGTCGCAAATATCACACTTGAACGGCTTTTCACCAGTGTGTGTTCGCATGTGTCCCTCTAAGGTTGAGTTTTTAGAGAAACTGCAAAATAAACAATAAAAAACGTTAACTTTGGTTGAAATAAAGCACTAAAATACCATTCACACGAAATTTCAAGGTGTCTTGTAAAACATAAACATGTGTGGAGGGTTTGTATAGAAGCTAGCCCAAAAAGTGACCGATACACGCCTAACAGTATGAGTGTGTCAAGCGAATACCAGATCGATTATATTGTTTTTTTGGATAGTCATTTATGATAGTGATTTGCAAAAACGTCTTTCAAAAGATATATAGTATGTAGCACAAAATTATTTTTGAAACAACTTACCGCTTGCCACACTGGTCACACTCGTATCGTTTTTCCCTAGTGTGGTCCATTGTGGGTAGCTTTAACAGGTAAGCATTTCGTGCAGCTAGATTTCTTTCCCGGGTTTCAGCATCATCATTTTTGTGTTCTTCAAAGTGTTTTCGCAGTTCAGATAGCAGCCGAAAGCCACTAGGGCAAAAATTACACGTGTGGACATTATCACCAAGATGCAATCGAAGATGCTCCAGTAAAGCCGTACTACGTGGAAAAGCACGTCCACAATATTCACACTTGTATGGCTTTTCAGCAGTGTGTTTTCGCATGTGAGAAACCAAATTAGCTTTCAGACTGCAGCTGAAAAATTAAAATATTAAATAGAAATTACAAAATGGCAAAGAACTAAATAAATATCACAATTACCTTACGTTGCACAAATCACACTTGAACGGCTTTTCACCAGTGTGTGTTCGCATGTGTCCCTGTAAGTGTGAGGATCTAGAGAAACTGAAAAGTAAAAAAAAAAAAAATATTTAACGCATTTTTGCTGTCACGAAATTAAGCTATTGCGTCTAGTTATGGGGGCTATGTGAAATTACTTTCACTTGAATTAGAAAAAAAAAATCATGTGACGTTTTCATAATAGTCTACATTTCCATACGCACGAGTACTCGTATATAGTATGCAGCATAAAGTTGTATTTTAAAGGCCTTACCGCTTGTCGCACTTGTCACACTTCAAATTCTTTTTTCTAGGACGTTTCATTGTGGACAGATTTAACTGGTATGCTTTTCGAGCAGATAGACTTTTTTCTCGGGCCTCAGCATCATCATTTTTGTGTTCCTCACAAGAACTAAAAAAATATATATAAATGCCTTTGTTATAAATATATGCGAAGAAAAGAAGTCCACAAGAAGTCAACATATTGAATTTCAAGCTGATATTAATTTAAATAAAAAAGTTGTTCATACAAAAACATAGTATATTAATATGGATACATGAAGTTTCAAGCTGTAGGTCAGGAGTAAAAACAAAGTATTTATAAAATCCAACAACCTAAACGTAGGATGTAAGTTTGTAGGAACCTATCCTTAAAAGGCCCTATTAAGTGTATAAACTCTTGATCAGCATTGGAAACTGAGTCGATTTAGGTATGTCCGTCTGAATGTATAAGACAATAGATCTCAAGAACTACAAGAGCTAAAGACATCAAACTTGGACATTTAGATTCTCTTTGACCATACACAGAAGAACGCGTGTTGATACGACGCTGTTTAATGAACAATAAACGGTGTTCAAAAACGTTCGTATCATTCACAGCATGGCGGACATTGACGTGGATAACAACTCCCCACGGTACACAACTATCCACTATCTCATATTCAATAAATTAATATGTTCCCAACATAATCTCAAAACCATAATACTATTTACAGTAGGAGGTTTCCTTTTTAATTCGACTTACCCTTTTTCGCACTGGTCACATTCGTATCGTTTTCTCCTAGTGCCACTCTTTTCTGGTGTCAGAAATAAATGTGTAAAGAAAAAATAAAAATAGATAGATAATAATATGATACAATTATTAGCTAACAACAAATTACTTTGAATTTTGGGTATATATTCAGCATTCTCGTTAAAGTCTTGTGATGATTCTACATCATCTGTATCTAAAAAGAAAAAATATAGAAAAATTAAAAAAAAATAATGTTCGGCTGGTTTAATTTGAAAAAAAAAACGTGAAATTTTAAGATATATATAAACATATTGCGGGAGTGGCTTCTAACATTTTTAATACACTTGTCAGACGGACGGCAAACGGACATGGCTAGTTCGACTTTGCTTTCGATGTTAATCAACAATATATATATACTTTATGGAGTCTGCCACGCCTTCTTCTGTTTGTTACATACATTAGGACAAACTTAGTATGCCATCGAGTGTGACCGACTTCAAGATACCTTGTACCTTTTTTAAGACTTCTTTTATGCATAGCTTATATTCCTTAGCGATCCAAACTGGACATATGCGGCATATTTTTGTAGAATTCAATAAAATATTCAATCAAAATAAAAATAAAAACAAAAATTGAATACAAAAACTTTAAAGAGGGGCACATGTTTGCATGAGCACACCCCTTACAGTGGCCGGGCGAAGTTTATTGTATTAATATATTAATATATAAAATAAAATACACCAACGCCAACTCCCTTTATAGGTCCGGAACCTTTTTGCGAACTTAGCTTAGCTAAGTCTAATTCATTCATAGTAGTTAATTTATTATGGCCGACCCTCCGACGTTTCTAGCTTTGACACTGAGTCCTAGTTAGCGTTTCAGGATGATAGAGCCTGATTCGCAGTGACCACTTGCTTGTTATGCGGTCCTGGCCCAGATGGACTAATTATGGTTAAGATACACCAAAATTTGGTGTTTCTAACGTAATAAACCACCAAACAAATTTTCATAAAAAACTTAAAAAGGAGGGATGCACGTTTGTATGAGGAGTACCCCTTAAAGTGGGGTTTGTATGTACATTTAATATTAGTTATGTGAAGATAGAAAAAGGAGAGTTTAAATATCCAAAATCTCTACCTCTTATAGTCTCCGAGATCGGAACTGTTCGTTTAAACAAACGGACGGATGGACGGACATGTCTATAGTGACCTCTCTTGTCATGATGCCACGCCTCCTTCTGTTTTTTAATATAGCCTATTTAGTCTATAGCTACAGGGTACCATTTGCTATTGAAATAAATTATACTCACGAATAGTCAGTTGGCTCACCTTCATTCTCATTTAAATCATTGCTGGAATCATCTTCAGTTAATGGTTCATTCGCAACATGCAATTCGTCGCAACTGATGGGAGACAAATATCTGCTTTATAGAAAAATATAATCAATACTGACAAATAATTACAAACATGTTTGGTGATGATTGTTGTTCTGCGTTATAAATATCAGCCTCGACAACATTCTCCGACACTGGTTCCAACGTGTTTGGTTGATTTTTAAGTGCATTATACTCAAGTTTTATTTCCGCCCATTCGCTGCCCTCCTGGAAATCCAGCTCTTCTTTAACTATCGTCTCATGGCTCACCATTGATGCATAAGTATAAGGGTTTCGATTTCCATTTTTAATTAGTAGTCGCAAGTTTCTCTCCGACTCCATACACATATTCAGGAACTTTTGCATTTGCAGCACTTTTTCGACGCAGTTTGTACAGATTAGCTGAGGCAGACCATCTGTGGGACTAATTACTATCTTCGACGTTAGTTCTGTGAATATATCAGCAATGCGCAGGACACCGATTGCTTCTGTTTTACCATTGAAAAGTGATTGAAGTTGAAGCGCATTTTGTGTGTCGTCTATTTCGCATTGTATGCAACAGCGGCACGTAAAGGAGAAGTCTTGACCGGACACAGGTATTTTCACCATTACCGCCATTTTGTTTGGAGGTATTAATTTGTTTGAACTCCAGAAACTCTTGTCCTTCTTTATGTTTTCGTCAAGTATTAACTTCTGATCTTATTTACTATTTAGTAGAATTTGTACATTTGTTTATTTGATATCAAGTGCTGAGTGCAAGCCAGTGTTGTCGTGCATCTTTTAAATTAGGGATGTCAATATCGTATCGATATTGCCATCCAAACGATATTTTTTTGGCGATAATATCAGAATAATAACACCGAACTGCGAAATATAACCATTAATTTGCTTCTTGAATCATAATGAAATTTACGGAAGATATTAAAAGTAACCAAACGTACTCAAAACGCATTAAAACGTTAAACGATACTAAGTTTTTCTGTATATAGTTGTCGAATGTCAAATATAGCGAAAGTCATGCACGACTATATTGGCAACCTGTTCTGCAAGTCGTGCTACAGGACATTCTGCACGACATGTTAATAGTATTGTCTTCAAGCACACCCTTGGTCGCACTGACGTGGTCTATTATTGAATCTTTTGAAATAGAACAATTTTTGTCATACATTATTTTTACAGTTGTAATTCAAAATTTTAATATGTTTATAGAACTACAAAGAAGTTACAAAAATAATATTTATAAATGAAAAAGTGGTTATTACGTGAAATGCTTCTGTGAACTCAATTTTAAACCGTTTTTCAGCTGGTCAACAAAATTTCATGCGTCTCCATGGAAGAGGTTTCTGTTATAAAACAAAAAATATTTGACTATTTACACGTACTTTTAAGAATCGACGTGACGGACTTTTGATGGGAGAGGGACCTGAGGTACGTTCCTCTCTCAACAGCATTTTTGTTGAGCACAAACAAATTTTTGTATCGTCTTGATTTTTCAGTTTTTTTTCATTTTTTAGTAGTACCTGAATTTTCGATTTATATCGATCTGAGTGTAGTTCCTGATATATCCAATCTGCATCATTAGCTTCCACATTAACAGCCATTGAAAGCAGTCATGAAAGACAGACAGACCTCAAACGTAATCGTGTGATAGCTTCGAAATAGTTCTTTCAACAGCTTGGTTTGGGCTGCATCAGGAAATACTATATATGTATATACAATTTATTATATTATGAATGGATTGTATTGTGCAAAGCGATTTTGGATGCAAGAGGAAGATAGACTGGAATGTAACCTCAGGTGTCAAGTCCCACGAATGAAGCTACTAGTATTGGTCGTAACCAGAGGTCTAATGTACTCAATTGATCGGAGCGGATAGGACGGGCAATTGAACAGATGTATTATGTCGTGCGGTGACTGACCGCATTTGGTGCAGCAATTATTATTGCTTATCCTAATTCGTTCTCTGTAGCATTAGAGCATATTGCTCCATTTGGACCTCAACTGTGCAAGTTTAGCCCAGGTACTACGAGGGATCGTTTTTCACTCTCATTAATATGTGGTGGTCTTCCACCTAATAACATGTTGTCCCTACAAGAGCTTACTGACTGTTCAATTACATCTTTATGCAATTGTGCCCTCCCTGAAGTATAATCTTAATCCTCTATACTTTTCTCAGAAATAAAACGATCAATACTCGTTGTGTAACTTGTAATATCTTTTCTTATTCGGGTAGGGGCTATTCTCGTGAGGGTGCCATGGTTTGGATGATTGCTCTTGTACGCACCTAACAAGAACTGCTTCGAAAGCATTACATTATGTTGGCGAACAGCTAGCATCATAGCTTCTTCATACAACCAGTGGCAGTCCTCAGAACACTATACTGACTTCTTTGCAGGCATTGTCATTGAGTCTTACCCCGAAAAAGTGTTGGACGTTGGTTGGCCGGAACTGCAACGTGAATAATATATGAATCCATTGCAGCACATCAGGGATTAAGCAGTATATGAAACAGTGTTTTATTTGGCCGGATTGCCGAGGCAAGCTTCTGATTTTTGTTGTCTGTCTGCCTCTCGTAACTGCTTTAAATTGCTGTCAAACACATACTTAATGATGGAGATTACTCTACCTCCAATTCTCCTACACCTCTTCTTGTCTCATCCACCCCTTCTCCAATCATCACTTACTTACCATTCATTAAGTAATCTCCATCATTAAGTATGTGTTTGACAGCAATTTAAAGCAGTTACGTTATCACCAAAAATTATCGTCCGTAAACCGACTTTACAGACAACCAGTTTTTATTTCTTTCAGCTAGTCCGTAGTCACTCCGCCGAAGATACAAAATTTAAGCCATCATTTTTTTTAGCCACATTTTTTTGGGCAGAAAACTTTAGACCTAGTTCAGCATCTTTTACTTTTCTTGCAGCTAGATTTCTTTCTCGGGTCTCAGCATCATCAGTTTTATGTTTTTCTCTGTGCTTTCTCAGTTCTGAGGATAACCGAAAGCCACATGGACAAAGTTCACATGTGTAGACATTATCGCCAAGATGAATTTGAAGGTGCCTTCTTAAAGCGTTGGTTTGGGAAAAAGCACGATCACAATATTCACACTTGTATGGCTTTTCAGCGGTGTGTGTTCGCATGTGAATAACCAAATTTGCTTTCAGACTGCAGCTGTAAAAATGAATATAGTAAATAGAAATTACAAAAAATATGTCAAATAAATATCACACTTACCTTAAGTCGCACAAATCACACTTGAACGGCTTTTCGCCAGTGTGTGTTTTCATGTGAGTTCTTAAATTTTCTTTCAGGCTGCAGCTGTAAAAATGAAAATAGTAAGTAGAAATTACAAAGAATAAGTCAAATAAATATCACACTTACCTTACGTCGCACAAATCACACTTGAACGGCTTTTCACCAGTGTGTGTTCGCATGTGTCCCTCTAAGGTTGATCTTTTATAGAAACTGAAAAGTAAACAGGAAAAACAGTTAACTTCAGTTGAACTGAAGCACTAATACAATTCACACGAAATTTCAAGGCATCTTGTAGAACATAAACATGGCGGATTTGTATAGAGGCTACCCCAAAAAGTGGCCGATACACGCCTAATAGTATAAGTGTATGAAGCGAACACCATATCAAATTTCAAGCTGATATTGGTTTTTCATAGAACAGCACAAAAGTAGTAGGTGGCTTTTTAAGGGGCCTAGCCCAAAAAGTGGGCAGAAAACGCCATTAGTATATTAATGTGAAGCGGCTGTCCATAAGAATCAGCCATACCAAATGTCAAGCTGATATTGACTTAAATAAAGAAGTTTTGTATACAGAAGCAGGACAAAAGTGTGCGGTGGGTTTGTATGGGGTCTACCCCAAAAGTCGAAGGCATCACAACCATTGTGAAGCGTCCTTTCATAAGAAGCCACCATGTTTATTTTCAAGTTGATATTGACCGTAATATAAAAGTTTTTCATACAAAAAGTCAAAAGGCGGGTGGTTTGTATGGGGACTATTCTAAAAAGTGTGAGTGGCATGTCAATATGTATACTCTATTTGACTGCAATAAAAATATGTCTTTGAGCCGGGTTTCAGCTGCATATATTAAAAATTTATGCCGAAAATATGCACAACAACTACTAGACGGACAGACAGAGCACACAGCACACAGCTAGATGGCTTCGAGCTTATCAATATTATATATACTTCATGGGATCTACCACGCCTCTTTCTGGCTGTTAACACATTTGCACAAACTTAGTATACCCGTGCAAAACCCTCCCAAATGTTATCGTTTGCGAGAGTTACTCCAAACTTTAATGGGCAAAAATGTTGCAAACAGACCCGAAAACGAACAGAAAATGAATCGTCTGTCGCTCAGTTTGTGGTAGTACAAATTTTTTTTTTACCAGTGTTCGCAAAAAGGTATCGCTAGCGAGCCTTTTGGAGAGTAATTTTTAATAGCGGTTCGCAAAAAAGCCTATCTAAAGATATATAGTATATATATTATTTTTTAAACGACATACCGCTTGCCGCACTGGTCGCACTCGTATCGTTTTTCCCTAGTGTGGTCCATTGTGGGAAGCTTTAACTGGTAAGCTTTTCGAGCAGCTAGATTTCTTTCTCTGGTCTCAGCATCATCATTTTTGTGTTCTTCACAGTGCTTCCGCAGTTCAGAGAACAATCGAAAGCCACGAGGACAAATTTTACAAGTGTGAACATTATCGCCGAGATGAATTTGAAGGTGCGTGAATAAATTGTGTTTTCGAGTAAAAGCTCTATCGCAATATTCACACCTGTATGGCTTTTCACCAGTATGTTTACGCATGTGAGTACGTAAATTTTGATTTGACCTGTAGCTGAAAAATCAAAATAGTAAGTAGAAATTATAAAAAGCATAAAAATAAATACGTATCACACTTACCTTACCCCACACAAATCACACTTGAACGGCTTTTCACCAGTGTGTGTTCGCATGTGAGTCCTTAAATTTTCTTTCAGGCTGCAACTGTAAAAATGAAAATAGTAAGTAGAAATTACAAAAAATATGTCAAATAAATATCACACTTACCTTACGCCGCATAAATCACACTTGAACGGCTTTTCACCAGTGTGTGTTCGCAGGTGCCCGTCTGGGTGGGAGCTTTGAGAGACACTGAAAATGAAAAAGCAATATATTTATATTTTGTAGCAAAATGTATAAAACTAGTATGGAAGGACTCTAGTTGCCATAAAGCCGCTAGATCCAGAAACATGTTCATTCTTGTTATAAAGTTTTTTAAGCCACTGCTATTTTGTGATTTTTTGACAATGAAACCAAAAAGGAAGCAAAAAAAAAAGAAAACTTGACCAAACCAATGGTTTCAAGCCCGGAGTTTTTTTTTTAAGAACGAAAGTGGAAGGCTTGTTACTGATGCTCAATAATCACTGATACTATGGAGAAGTCACTTCTCTGATCTACTTGAAGCCGATGAAGCGAACAACTCTAACATAAGAGAAGTATTTCTAGAACCTCTAATTGACGATGGGTTTCTAGTAGATCCTCAGGACTATAACGAGTAACGAGGTCGACTCAGTAATTAAAAAGCTGAAGAAGAACAAAGAATATACAAGACCGATGACGAACAGTTGGTAAGGCGTAGGTACCAACTCTTATGCAAGAAATGTTTCGGGGAATGTATTTCCAACCATTGGAATCACACTGTTATTTCTCCTATCTGCAAGAAGCCGGACGCTGCTGTTTGCGCGTACCACCGTGGAAAAAACAACTTGCATATAAAATTATGTTCCGTGTACTGTGTAAACGGATTAAACTATACACGGATACACTGATAGGACAGTATAGCTTCATCTTAAAAAAAATGTTCACACTACGACAAATCCTGAAGAAGACCAGTGAGTACAACAAAGACACACACGACCGTTTATATATTATAAAATCGGTTTCGCTAAGTCGTTAAGAACGAAGTTCTCGAACGACCTATTTGCATTAGAATCGTCGGCACGAATGAACGGCAAATGAGCATGGCGTTCTCGAATGCTGCGAAACAATCACGTCTCATGGGTCTAGCGGTGAAGGAGGACTATATGACGTTCTTGGTGTCCACTCGCAAAACCATCGTTGCATCTTCAAAGGTTTGTCAGTATGGAGCATTGCAACTCCTAAGTTATAGAAAACAAGCAAATTACTAGAAGTACGAAGATAAAAATCTATATGACGCTGATAATGCCATTCATACCTGAACCCTAACAACAGCGGATAGAGCAAAGAGTTTGAGAGAAAAAAATTGCAACGGCCGCACTGGGCTGATCGTCTTATACTGGTGAATCATGAAACTGCTGTACTGTAGGCTGTGGAAGGGAACCTAAACTTGATAGATGGACAGCGTCAGAGAGGACGAACGAGCTTACGTTCGAATGGTCTGGTCTGGGTTGAACACAGCAAACTCTGCGTGTTTATACGTACATGTTCCATATACGGTTTTAGTGTCATATAAGAAAGAAAGTAACAAGTTCACAAGTATTATATATTCTAATATATTACAGTGAAAATTTAAAAGCTAATGCCCAAAACATGCGCAACAACAGACAGGCAGACAGACGGACTTGGCTGCATCGACTCGACTTTATGGTATCTACGATACATCCTTTGATGTGTTACAAACTTTCGCTATTTGTGTTTGATATAAAACAAATAAATTAATTAGATATTGAAATTAATTATACTCACTTATGTTGCGTTTGTTCTGATGCCATATATTCATTATCATTTGAATCATTGCTAACATTAGTTGTCGGTTTGATATCGTTTCCAATATAAGAATCTTCATCAGTTAATGGTTCATTTGCAACCTGCATTTCGGCGTAGCTGATGGATGAGAAGTTTCTACTGTATATATAAATATAATCAATACTGACAAATAGTTACTAACTTGTTTAATGATGATTGTTGTGCTACATTATAAAAATTTAGCTCAAAATCATTTTCTATCTTTGGATTCTCATTATTTGGTTGGTTTTGAAGTGTTTTCTCCTCAAGTTTTATTTCCGTCCAATCACTGCCCTCCTGGAACTCCAGCTCTTCTTTAACTATCGTCTCATGACTCACCATTGATGCACAAGTATAAGGGTTTTGATTTCCATCTTTAATTAGTAGTCGCAAGTTTCTCTCCGACTCCATACACATATGAAGGAACTTTTGCATTTGCAGTACTTTTTCGACGCAGTTTATGCAGATTACTTGAGGCAAGTCATCTGTCGGACTAATTACTATTTGCGGCGTTAGCTCAGTGAATATATCAGCTATGCTGAGGACACCGATTGCTTCTGTTGTACCATGGAAAAGTGATTGAAGTTGAAGTGCATTTTGTGTGTCGTCCATTTCGTATTGTACGCAACAGCGGCACGTAAAGGAGAAGTCTCGTCCGGACACAGGTATTTTCAGCATTTCCGACATTTTGTTTGTAGATCTCAATCTGTTTGAGCTTTAAATCTGTTAACCTTGTTTAAATTTTCATATAAAGGATTTTAGTTCTATGTATTATTATTTATTAAGAATTTCTGCATTTGTAAATATATTTTAAACCATATGATATAGTATAAAACAGTGTTGCCATACATATAATAAATTGCTTATGAACATATGAGTGCAAGAAGGTGCTGCCAGATGAGATGGTTGAAATTTTATGTTTGCCCATTAGTGTTTTTTAAAAATCATCATTTAAGTGTTTCTTCTTATTAAAAAGCATTTAAGCCATATTTGAAACTTATAGGGTAGTATCTGGTGATTTGAGAAATTGCCATTTTTTTTTTACAGTTAGGCACCAAGTATAATTTAGTTTAAAATTGTGAGATAAACACACTCAGTAATTCTGAAGCAGCCAACGTATTTTAAATATGGAAACAAATTTTTTTCGGGATTTTCCATATATTTGTTTGGTGAACTCTTTTTTAATGATGTTTTAAGATGAAGATCTATAATCTGTCATAAATTATTACTTTTTTTTTACGTGTATAAAGAGTAACAAATACTGCCAACGAGCCAACAGAGTCGTGTGATTTGAGCCAACATAATCCTTTCCAGGATTGAACAACTGCTATATATTCAGTACAACTTGTAAGAACTAAGGCAATACTACGTGAAACCGCAATGGAATGCTGGAAGTGTTGTGTTTTGATGTCACTTTCCAGAGAAGATTGGATATAAAGAAAAGCATGAAAATATCAGAAAGTACCATTCTATTATTTCAAGTCCGTAAAAGAGTTCAGATACTTGCAGAAATTAGGGTCAAAGATTTCATTTAAGACAGTTATCAGTAAACTATTATTCATAAATTTGAACCAAGAGACTGAATTTTATCTGAACAGTAATGTGCACATATCAATTTAAATATTGGCCCTAGCTGAAAGGCAACACTTAACTATGCATGTAAAATCACGCGGCGACTTACGCGTTTAATTTTGAAGAGTAAATGAATGTGAGTGTTGGTGTCATTCTTACGTCCCTGCTTCAAAGTATATATATAAAAATATTTAGGAACTGAAGACCAAAATAAAAATTTCATCCACCGCATCTGGCAGCCCTATTGTGCACTCATCATATGTTCATAGAAAATTTATAATATGTACGGCAACACTGCTCATATGGTTTCAAAGTTATTTACAAATTTGTTACAAGTTATTCTTAATAAATAATAAAAGTAAAGTCCTTTATAACAACTTAAACAAGGTCAACCGTTTTTGAGCTCAAACAGATTAAGATCTCCAAACGAAATGGCGGAAATGCTGGAAATACCTGTGTCCAGGCGAGATTTCTCCTTTACGTGCCGCTGTTGCATACAATGCGAAATGGACGACACACAGAATGCGCTCAAACTTCAGTCACTTTTCGATGTTACAACAAAAGCAACTGATGGCCTGCGCATTGCTGATATATTCACAGAACTAACGCCGAAGATAGTAATTAGCCCCACAGATGGTTTGCCTCAAGTAATCTGCATAAACTGCGTCGAAAAAGTGCTGCAAATGCAAAAGTTCCTGAATATGTGTATGGAGTCGGAGAGAAACTTGCGACTACTAGATAATGATGCATCGATGGTGTGTAATGAGACAATTGTTAAACAAGAGCTGGACATCCAGGAAATCTTCGAATGTACAGAAATAAAAGTTGAGCATAATGTACTTACAAAACAGCCAAATTATAAGGAACCAATGAGACAGTATGATGTTGAGCAAGATCTTTATAACGAAGCGCAACAAACACCAAACATGTTAGTAATTATTTGTTAGTAATGATTATATTTATCTATAATGCAGAAACTTCTCGCCCAACAGTTGCGCCGAATTGCAGGTTGCCAATGAACCATTAAGTGATGATGATTCTTTATTGGAGAATATAGTTACAATAAATTCGAGCGTAACCAATTCTATGGGAAATGATGTCGAAGTGATATCTGATGATAGCAGTGTTAATGATTATAAACCAAAAGAACAAACTAAAGATTCGTAAGTATAATTTGTTTCAATATATAACTGTTTTTTTTTTTAAATAATATTAACTAAATTAATAATATTAACTAAATTATAGTTGCAATGTTTGCAATGTATTAAAGGAAGCATCGAAAACTCGATAAAGTATAGTATATGTATGTAGTATGTATATTCATGATCAACACGAGAAGACAATTCGATTTAGCTATGTCTGCCTGTCTGTGCGTTTCTATCCGCCCAATTTCTTTAAAATGTTGGTTTGAAAGTTGGTAGGGAGACATTTTATAACCAGAAGCAACACAGGTTCAAAAATTAATGCGATTTATACACTAGAACAGGGGTGGCCAGCCCTATGCACAAGCGCACATTTGTTGTTGCAAAAGCACATCAGTATAGCCGAGTGCTAGCAGTCAGTCTACGTAGCCTCAGCATTTTACACGAAAAAATTACAACAACAACAAATTACTCAACAACAACTATCTTTGAATGTATTTGTGTTTGCACTTCCATAAGAAACTTTTGGACACCACTGCACTAGAAGATATAGCTCTCATACAAAAAGTATTTATTTTGTTTTATCAAACGTCTACAACCATTACACAGGTCAACATGGTTCAGTTGTTGGAAAGCTATTGGTCATTGCAGAAGTAATTTGATGCGTAGAATCCGAATCCGGATTCAGAATTGGCCCATCACAATTTTGAGATATTTGAGGTTAAGTACCCGATAAACGCCGTTTTTTCCTACTTGTGAGGTTTTGTACAGGGTGCAAAACATTTTTGTGGTCTGTCTCTCCAGTTACATCATTTAGTGACACTCTTACCCTTTAATTTAAGAGTTCAGTGATCAATTACTACTTTTTTTCGCAAAGCTATAGCTATTCGAAGTTACGAAATATATCACTTCGACGTAATATGTCATAGTAAGCCTAGATCGACTTGTCTCGTCTTGCTGATCACAAATAGTTATACTTTATGCAGTCTCCACATTTCAATAAACTCAATATAGACTGCTAACAAGAAATTGGTTTGCTAGATATAATAATATTAAAAACCACTATTTAGGTCACGTAAAAATAAGGATAAACACATGCAAAAACATGCTGATGAAAAGCCATTCAAGTGTGATTTGTGTGACGAAAGGTAAGTGTGCTATTTGTTTGGGTTATTTTTTTGTTTTTGTTTTGTAATTACTGCTTTTACTATTTCAATTTTTCAGCTACAGTCAGAAAAGAAGTTTAAAGACTCACATGCGAACACACACTGGTGAGAAACCGTATAAGTGTGAATATTGCTACCGTGCTTTCTCTCGAAGTTCGGCTTTAGTCGTGCATCGTCGATTGCATCTTGGCGATAATGTTCACGTGTGTAAACTTTGCCCTCGTGTTTTTCGATTGTTTTCTGAGCTGCAAAAGCACTTTAAAGAGCACAATTATGATGATGCTAAGACCCGAGAAAAAAATATAGCTGCGCGAGAAGCATACCAGTTGGAAATAACCAAAATGCAGCATCATAGGGAAAAACGATTCGGGTGTGGAGAGTGTGGCAAGCGGTAAGTCGATAATTTTATACTGCAGACCGTATCGAATTGACTTCATATTTTGTATAAAAAAAAAACCGTTACAAAGCAGCGACTCAAATCACACAATAATACCCCTTAAATTGTAAATGTGGATTAAAGGCTTTGTAACAAGAAGCAATACAGTATTTTTTTTACATCTTATTATAACATTTTTTTTTTTTTTCTTAATTTCCAGTTTTTTTTACAACTCAGACCTAAACAACCACATGCGAACGCACACTGGCGAAAAGCCATTTAAATGTGAATTGTGCGGCGTTAGGTAAGTGTGATGATATTCATTTGGCTTATTTTTTGTAATTTCTACTTACTATTTCAAATTTTCAGCTGCAGTCTGAAAGCAAATTTGCGTTCTCACATGCGTAAACACACTGGTGAAAAGCCATACAAATGTAAATATTGTGAACGTTGTTTTACTCAAAACTCCTCCCTATACACGCACCTACGTAATCATCTCGGCGACAATGTACACACGTGTAATTTTTGTCCTAGTGGCTTTCCGTTGGCCGCAGAACTTAGAAAGCACTATGAAGAACATGAGAATGATGATGTTGAGACCCGAGAAAGAAGTGAAGCTGCAAGAAAGAAAGTAGACGCTGAAATAAGACTTAAGCTGGAGATAAGAAAACTAATAAATAAAGGATGACTTCATTATAAATTTGGTGATGTCATTGCAAAACTAACATCGACTAAAGGACTATAAGCCTATCACCACATAATTATGTCATAAAGAGAATTTTGTCATCAGCACGACAGTTCGAATGGATCTAGCCATGCCCGAGAAAAGTGTTCAGACTAGAAAAGACTTTGAGAAATTAAATTCACGGTATAGTCTCTCCAGGTATCGCACTGCTACAAGTGTAACTTGAAATTTTATAACTCGTAACCGTTTTACCGCAGTGGTACATAAAAACATATTCAGTTCGCTATTTTTATACCTTTCACACATACAGGTTACTACAAATTTATTCATCTAATGTGGTTTTTCAGAACTCTAACTTTTAGTTTATTTTTTGTGTCTGAAGAAATGCTTTCAATTCGCCTACCTAATATATATGGTGCCAAACTATCATTTAATTAGAAATATGTTCCATTGCTAGTCTATGTTCAGATGAAATCATGACTTTAAACTATCCTACTAGTAATATTATAAACGCGAAAGTTTGTACGGATGTGTGGATGTTTGTTACTCTTTCACGCAAAAACTACAGAATGGATTTTAATGAAACAATAATATAGCTCATAGTATATCAGAATTAGTTTGAGCGGGATGGCGATAATTAAAACATGATGTATAGCTGAAAGCCACAAATTGCAGAGTGTTCATGTGTTTGTCTCATATGGTGATGTATGCTTGATCAAAGAGAAAGAACGAAAGTATACGTATAAAGTAAGCAGAAATTAGTATGAGCGAGATGGCGATAACTAAAACATGATGTATAGCTGAAAGCCACAGATTGTAAATCGTTCATGTGTTTGTCTCATATGGTCATGTGCGCGTGATCAAAGAGAAAGAACGTATAAAGTAGGCAGAAATTAGTATGAGCGAGATGGCGATAATTGAAACATGATGTAAAGCTGAAAGCCACAGATTGTAGAGCGTTCATGTGTTTGTCTCATATGGTCATGTGTGTGTGATCAAAGAAAAAGAACGAAAGTATACGTATATTCGAAGTAAAATGCGGTGAAAAAAAATTGTTTGTATCTACATACATAGTATGTGTGTACGCTAGCTACTGACCCCTTCTCTTTTCGTCATCTTGAAGAAGTTGGCGCATACAACGTTTTTTCTAGTTTTTTCATATAACGTAATAGTAATTTCTCTTTTGCTTTTGTGCAAGCTGCAATTTATATTTATTATGCATTTAATTACAAAGAAGGGTGTTCACGACAACCCTTCAGAGTATTATGCAGAAAAGTCGATCTGAACTCGTTTATTTCATAAAGATTTCAAATTCTAACGGACAAACAACAAATTTCAATCATCGCATCTAGCAACACCTTGCACTCAACATATGCTCATAAGAAATTTATAATTTGTACGGCAACACTGGCACTCAGCATATGGTATAAAACAAATATAGCAAGTCTAAAATATAGTAAACAAAATTAAATTCATTTATGAAAACTTAATCAAGTTCTACAGTTTTTGAGCTCAAACGTATTAAGATCTTTAAATAAAATGGAGGAAATGCTGAAAATACCAGTGTCCGGTCGGGATTTCTCCTGTATGTGTCGCTTCTGCATACAATGCGAAATGGACGACACACAAAATGCGCTCAAACTTCAATCGCTTTACGATGGTACAACAGAAGCTATCGGTATTCTGAGCATTGCTGATATATTCACAGAACTAACGCCGAAGATAGTAATTAGTCCCACAGATGGTTTGCCTCAGTTAATCTGCATAAATTGCGTCAAAAAAGTGCTGCAAATGCAAAATTTCCTGAGTATGTGTATGGAGTCGGAGAGAAACTTGCGATTACTAATTAAAACTGAAATTGAAAACCAATCTGATGCGCATCATATGCAGCTGAAATACAACTCTACTTGTACATCAATGGTGAACAATGAGATAATAGTTAAAGAAGAGCTGGAGTTCCAGGAAGGCAGCGATTGGACGGAAATAAAACTTGAGAATAATGCAAATAGAATTCAACCAATTATTCTGGCACCAAAAGCAGAGAATGATTTTGATACAGAAATTTGTAACGGAGTAAAACAAACACCATACACGTTAGTAACTATTTGTCTATGTTGATTATATTTGTTTATAAAGCAGAAATTTCTCGCTCAACAGTTACTCCGAAATGCAGGTTGCGAATGAACCATTGACTGATGAAGATTCTTTGTTGGAGAAATTAGTTACAATAAATCCGAGCGCTTCAAATACAATTGGAAATGATATCGAATCTGATGACAGTTATGATAATGAATATAAGCCAAAACAACAAAGTAAACTTTCGTGAGTATAATTTATTTCAATATCTAATTGATTTTTTGTATGCTATTTCAGTTTGACAAAAAGTTTGTAACGTATTAAAGGAGACATCGTTTATATTCTTGATCAACTCGACGAGACAAGTCGAGGCAATGTAGCGTTGTACGTCTGTCTGACTGCTAGTTGTTGCGCATTTTTTAGTGAACATTTTTTGGAATATCCAGCTGTAATATGGTACATCGACATATTTTTATTGCATTCAAATAAGGTATCCATATTGACATGCCGCGCCCACTTTTTCGGGTTGTCCCCATACTAACCATACGCCTTAGTTTTGATTGTTTGCATGAATAGCTTTTCATTGCATTTAGACACTACATGGATGTTGTACCCTTCGGTTTTTAGAGTAGCTCCCAAGCAAACTACCCAGCCACTTTTGACTATTTGTATGAACAACTTTATATAACTCATTATCAGCTTGAAATTTGATATGTTGGCTACTTATAAATGGTCGATCCATACACATATACTAATGGGCGTGTGCCGACCCTTCAGTAGATTTATGCTTTAATTAATAAGATAACTTAAAACGAGTATTAGTCGAGTAACTCGACTGTATTATACCCTGCACACCCCATATGCTGAAAATTTCAGCAAATATTTTTAAAAGCTTCAAATTAAATACGTTTTTCTAACACTGCAGTAAAACATTTGCGAGTAATGAAATTTTAAAACAAATCTATAACAGTGTGGCGCCTAGAGAGTCTACACCACTGTTTAGTTGCTCTGTCTTATCAAGTCAGAGATATTTTATCTCGCACAATTTTATAGAACGGCGAAAGGACATGCCAAGACCAACTAGTCGCGTCGTGCTGATGATCTCGAATATATAGATATATACTTTTTGGGTTTGCTCAATTCTCTTTGCTATGTTACATACATTTTCATATTTCTCTAAAGTAAAAACTACTTACAAATACCACATTTCAGTTGTCGTTCCGCTAAAAATAAACGTAAACACGTGCAAAAATTCACTGGTGAAAAGCCATTTAAATGTGATTTGTGCGACGTAAGGTAAGTGTGATATTATTAAATTGGTTTAATTCTTTTAATTCCGACTTACTATTTTTATTTTACAGCTGCAGATGGAAAGGACAATTACTTACTCACATGCGTACACACACTGGTGAAAAGCCGTACAAGTGTGAATATTGCGACCGCACTTTTGCTCGCAGTACGCGTTTGGTCGTACATCGTCGATTGCATCTTGGCGATAATGTTCACGTGTGTAAACTTTGCCCTCGTGTTTTTCGTTTGATCACTGAGTTGCAGAAGCATTTTGAAGAGCACAATAATGATGATGCTGAGACCAGAGAAAAAAATCTAGCTGCACGAGAAACCTATAAGTTTGAGATACCCGAAGTGAACAATACTAGGGAAAAACGACACGGGTGTGATCAGTGCGGCAAGAGGTAAGTTAGCTACAAACTGTTAATATGAGGCACATATTCAGAAAGTAAGTGTAGGGAATTTTTGTAGGTTTTAAAATTTTTTATTTAAACAAAAAAATTACGTGTTACTTTAGTACATAATGTAAGCTATTTTTCGACATACTCACCATTCCTCTCTATGCAGGTGGTGAAGCGGGGTATCTATTTTTTGATGCCTTCCCGCCAACCATTTGGCACCCATCTCGCGGACAGTTTCCTATATTCGTGGGTTTCTGTGATTGTTTCGTGTAGTAGAGATTTGGAGATTTGCGGAAACATCGCAGAAAGTTCATGCACAGTCAATCTGCTATCGTCACGGGGCGCATTTTCGATTTGTTCCACAATTTCGTCAGTCACAATTGAATGTCTTCTATATATATACTTCTTCTTGTCTTCTATATTTATACTCGCGACACTACTTGTACACACTCGTACGATTCATGCTACAATGTATATTATTCAAAGTATTGCCCATCGTTAGCTACAACATTTTCCCATCTTTTTGGCAGCATATGGGCGTAGATATAACGTACTTTATTGAAAGTGACCTAACGGTCTTACAATAATTCTACACAACACACTGGAGTCTTTCCATAGTACATTTATACCTCTTATTAGAAAATATCTATATATATATATTTTTTTTTTTTAATTTTCAGTTTCTTTTACAAATCAGACTTAAACAACCACAAGCGAGTACACACTGGCGAAAAGCCATTTAAATGTGAATTGTGCGGCGTTAGGTAAGTGTGATGATATTCATTTGGCTTATTGGCTTTTTGTAATTTTTACTTACTATTTTAAATTTTCAGCTGCAGTCTGAAAGCAAATTTGCGTTCTCACATGCGTAAACACACTGGTGAAAGACCATACAAATGTAAATATTGCGATCGTACTTTTACTCAAATCTCCTCTTTATACACACACCTACGTAATCATCTCGGCGATAATGTGCACACGTGTAATTTTTGTCCTAGTGGCTTTCCGTTGGCCGTAGAACTTAGAAAGCACCATGAAGAACATGAGCATGATGATGATGAGACCCGTGAAAGAAATCTAGCTGCAAGAAAAAAAATAGACGCTGAACTAAGACTAAAGTTGAAAACGGCAGCAAAGCAAACTGGAGATAAGAAAACAAAACAAATAAATAACTTGCAGTGATAAAGTGCGACTTCATTATAAATTTGGTGATGCAACTGGAAAACTAGCGACGTCTAAACTATAAAGCTACCACAACATTATGACAACACAATTTATATTCATGGAGAGAATTCATTCATAAAAAGAATTTTCGTAGTTTCTGAACAAAATTTTAATATTTACAAATTTTTCAATTGATGGAACAAATTTGTAATGATTATTGTTGCTCACATCTCACAAGGACATAAATGATGACTAAGATGTTAGCCAAACATTTTCATTAAAACTGTGCCCGAATTAATCAAATATCAAAAGTCAAAATCTTCATTGAAATTCATGGATTTGGAACTGAGAACCAATTTATTGCATTTTGTATGAAATGTATGAATGTATGTAACATTGCGAAGCAAATGTGTATGTGTATATACTCTCCATCAGCGCGACGAGATGAATAAATCGAGCACTGTTGAAACGAGAGACTAGTTTTCGAAGACTAAGGCTTGGAGTAAAACAATATCTTGCTATAATCTTGGGTGCTGGAGTACTACAAGTTTATTCACAAAGTTTTTTCGCCATGTAACTCAGTGGAAAATAGACGTTTTCCGTGCGAATTGTTTTTATCATACTAGCATCAATTTTATACAGTGCCTAAATTTGGAGTATGAAAATTTATTTATATATTGAAATCGTTGTGAGATTTTTATTTTGAAGCCCAATACTGAGATACTCACACACTCTATAGCTCAGCCGAAAAAGCGAGTCGATCTAGGCATGAGTCCGACAGTCCGAGTGAAAAGTTTTCTAACTAGCGATGATCACATTCTCTAGGTTTTTATGCAAAAAATAAGGTAAAAAATATAAGTACAATTTTGCACACCCTTGGTCACAGCTTCGGTTTCAGTAGGTATATTATAGTTCTTCCAAAAATACACACTCATTTTCTATATCTGCAACGAAACTCAAAATATCTGGAATCAAAACTCTTCTGGAGGAGAAACTCTACTTTTGCAAAATAATATCTGAAAGGAAATGAAATGGAGATTTCAACTCTATATATCATTCGTTGGTTTTACACTGTAGTCGTCAGGCCTATACTAACCTATGGACCCTTGGTCTGGTGGAAAGTGTCTGATACCAAAGCTCACTCAATCTTAAGGTCATAGTTGAAATCAAGAACTACTGTGTTCGAAAACTCAAATGGTGTGACAATTTTAAAGCAAGACTGGAAGCAAGAAACCCCCAGAAGGCGGAATGAGCTTTCAATGTACACAAATGGATCAAAGACGGCTCAAGTGCTGGCGTACAGCATTTGGTAACGTAGCGCTCATAACGGTGCACTTTGTTCCAGACAGAGATCTGTGATGGTAAGCCTCTCTCCATGCACAGCACGATAAAGCCAATTTGTCGGGGCACGGCGGCAGCTCCAAACCAAGCGCAACAGTATTTAGTTGAACTCATCTATCATACCAATTAAGTGCGGATCAGCAACTTCCATTTATGGATGTGCAAAGACTTTTTTTCAAGAGATTTAGCGTAGACAGTGAACGAATGCACCGTACTTTCATGTCTCATATCCACTCTAGTCTGCATATCAAACGAAGCAGACATGTTGACGGAAGTACTAACAGAGCACAGTATCATTGACCAAATAAGAGGATTGAATCATAAAGAGGAGATGGAAGATAATTGAACAGCTCATATGTGACTTGCCTGCACTTCTTAGAAAATGCAGCCGATTTATCGGGAAACCATACTTTGAAGACTTGGACAGTCTGGAAAAGCGGCCGCAGAAGTAACATTCCATCTACCGGATGGTTTGGAATATAACCAACAAAAATGATCAGACAGGCCTGTGGGTGAACTCGACTCGAGAGAGAGAGAGAGAGAGAGAGAGAGAGAGAGAGAGAGAGAGATGTGATAAATCTTAACTTGAATCTATATCGATGGTTTAAATGGTTCGAAAAAAGGCATTTACTGTGGTTTTCAGGGCATAAACATATATCTATTTTGCTAAACAAACGAAGTGTAAACGAAAAGTAATGATCCCAAAGCACTCGTATATGCATAACATAGTTTGATAGACAAATTCAGTTCAAATTAGAAACCAACTATGCTTATTTTAAATATCGTACAATATTATTTATATTCCTTGTATAAATTCGTATACACTAAATTTAAATACATAGATTCGTAGTAATGTGTGCACAGCAAGAGGTACATACAGAAAACATAAAATACAACATGTATAGGCAACAAAACAATGTCAAGAAGGTATTTACTTATATACTGTATATAATACTACATATCGTTGGGATCTTTCCATCCATATTTCTGCTGCTGCTGCTGCTGGTGTCGCTTCTCCTTGTAATATTTACCATTGCCAGCTTTCTCATAATTACCGGTACGACTATTATAACGTCCATCGGACTTTGGCGGTGCACAGTAGCAGGTGCGTTGTTGAGAATCGAGATACGATTTACAACCAAGCGTGATTGTGCCGGTAAAAAGCATCTTAGCGGCTGCCTTACAACCTTTTATCATTAAATCACTGGCAATAGATTTCTCATAGCTATCGCAGTGTTTATACAGACAACGTTTAAAATCTAAATCGCATAATTCCTTATCGCTGTTGCAACTATCATAGCAGATATCATGTGCATTGCAGCACGTTTCCATTTCTGCGGCGGGTAAATACTCCGTGCTGATGCGTAGACCTAGCGAACCGCAGCCATCGGCGGCGGGTGTATACAAACGATTCTGTACGGCACGTATATCTGTACGAGATGAATAAAGTATAAATTAAGTACACGTCAGTTAATTTAGTGCAAACAAGAAAGAATGCTGCAGTCAAGTGTGCGCGACTGTGAGATACGCTGTACTAGCGTTTGGAATGCTGATTTTATCCGATTTGTGGAGAGGCGTATGCGAATGTAAGAAATCGCGCCATGTTTACAGTTTTCGTACTCGGAGATGCATGCCAAAAATGTAAACAGTTTCGATTTTATAACCTTTTTTGGAACCTGTGTTCCCAGCTCTATAACTCGGAAACTATCATTCCTACGACTTAGGAGCTTTATCGTCGGATCAGGTCATCATATATATTATTAGAATTAATGAAAAATTTGAATTTATTTAAAATAAGAACAAAGAAAATTTCGTAGAAAAACTCAAAAATGGGGGAAGGGAGGCAGGGTTCCATGGTAATTCGATCTGGTCCTACATGCAATATTTTGTAAGATTTGACATAAGATATGAAATATTTTGCATTTCTAGCCTAAATAAGAACAAAAGGAAAACATTTTTACATTAAAATTAAAAAATGGGCCCCAAGTTTGTATGGGTACTACTCCTTAAAGTGGATTTGGCAAGTTCATTTAATACTATTATGTTAAGAGGGAAAAACAGACTCTAAATATTCAAATTTGAAGTCTCTATGTCTTATAGTCTCCGGGAGCTGTACGTTGAAACAGACGGACGTGTCCATATCGACTCATCTACCGATGCTGATTCAAAATATATATACTATATACGCTCTGCCTTCTGCCTGTTACATATATTTGCACAAACTTAATATACCCTTTTGCGCTATAAGCTTACAGGGTATTAAAATTTTACACAAATATGGAAATATTACGCCACGCACGCCGTCAGCCGCTTTCCCGGCTATTCTAAAAATATATGCACAGCAGCGCCTTGAGTTATGTACGGACGTACGTACATACCCGTATGTATATATTTTATGTAATATTTTGTATTTTAAGTGTTTTCTGCAAAAATGAATTAATTAATAGCTTAGGCACCTGGTCCAGTGTAGCCCTCCGGCACGGGACATTTGTATATGCAATTCTCCTCGACCGCTGCATCGAATACTTCGTGTACTGTACGAAATTTGCGTACCACTGTTATCAGATTCCGGAAGACATCACCGAATATTGCCTCAGCGGCAATTATTGCATCCCGTAGATGCACAATCGTACTCGAGCCGTAACCGGAATATGCGTATGTGAGAAATGTTAAAAAATAGATGGCCAGTTTCATCCACGAGAAGTGCATGTTGCTCTAAATATTTTATACTTTTTTTTTTTTTTGGCTTCGTTGTATGTTATGTTTAAGAAATAACGAAATTATGTGCGGTCTCTCGCGTGTGTGAAAATTGGCAGACTGCGTTTTGCGTTGTTTTTATTTTGTTGTTGTTGTTTTTTTGGTTTGTTTTATTAATCATACACCGCGCACAGCTGTTGTTTCATTCCATAATGTTTCACATGCGTGTGCATGCGTGGAATGCAACGCTGTGAGTGGCTATTTAACGGTTTTTTAAATTTGTTTTTTTAAAAAGTATATCAATAATCGTTATTTTGCATCTTTGCAACCTTAAACTAAAATTTAACTGTCTGAAATAAGAAATTTCGTACAAAAAGCATGCTTCTTTGACTGTTGAGGCAGGTATTACTAAAAAGATTAAACTTTAAATAAATATTTCATATTAAAGTTTAGAGTAGCATTTAATATTATTGACAGTATTAGTAATAAAAAGCCATATTTACATCAAATATTACAAAGAAGTCAATTCAATTATCACAATTTAAATGTGAAAGTCGGGGTTTATGATAACTAAACTGAGAAACATGAACTGTTCTTTGCAAAATTTATTGATGTACCGATAACACATAGAACACTTCGTTTTTCGATAAACGAGTTATCGATAAAACGCTTTTACCCGATAAATCGATTATAAACTGATAACCATTTAAGCATACGATGACCACTCGTAACTGCCACGGGTCATTTGTGCATTTGCTCGGTATTTTTTTACTAAACATTATTTTCGCGTGAAAAAGTTACTTCCGTTATAACAAGATCTGAGTCAGCCGCCATAACGCACCTAAAGAAGTTTTACTAGTAAAAATTCTAGTAAAGAACACGATTAATTGTGACAACAAACAAGAGGGCGTTGCTGCAGTGAAAAATTTGTCTACTTCGTAGATGGTAGTTCCAAGAACGTTTTTTTTATTTTTTTATTTGCGGGAGACTTGTCTGGCGGATGTAGTTCTAAGGCTTTAGCCTTAGCAAGATACTGACTGTACTGACTTTATGTAGCTGCTCCATAGTTGTAATACTTTAAGGACTCTATATAAAGCACGGTTTCGAACTTACCAATGAACGTCGAAAACTTGGTTTAGTATTTTATATTGGTGGTAGTGTTCCAAAGTTACAGAGTGTTAATGAAATGAAAGTAAATACACATTAAGTTATGGCATATACATTTTTAACTAGTTAGTGTAGAGTTCCCCCAAATGATTGCGTTCTCGATTCGGCCCTGCATAAACCAAACCAATTAGATTTGAAAAATGTATGTGTTGGAACCAAAACCCAGGTCCATATTATAGCTTTGAACCCAAACAGATTAACAGAAACCAGATTGGAATCAAACTGTTAACTTCGAACAATATAAAACTGGTTTTCAACTTCAACTAGTACAGTAAAATAGCTGGCCCTCGCAACGTCGTATGCGCCCACTTCCACAAAACTGCAAACAGAGAAAGGGTCAGTACTTGTTTTTCACACATTCATATGAGTTGATCACAGATCAACTGCAATTTCATGAACTTTTAAATGCACACAATGGTTTTTAATCGATCTTTTCCAATGCGATAAAATGGCTTTACCGCATTATACTTCGAATAATACGTATACTTTCTTTCTTTCTCTTTGATCACGCACACATGACCATATGAGACAAACACATGAACGCTCTACAATCTGTGGCTTTCAGCTTTACATCATGTTTCAATTATCGCCATCTCGCTCATACTAATTTCTGCCTACTTTATACGTTCTTTCTCTTTGATCACGCGCACATGACCATATGAGACAAACACATGAACGCTGTGGTTCTGTGGCTTTCAGCTATACATGATGTTTTAATTATCGCCATCTCGCTCATACTAAATTCTGCCTATTTTACATTACATTTCATTTACGAACAGAGAAACATTTATGTGTATATATGATAGCCTATGTGTTATTCTGATATATAACAGCTTTATTATTGTAAATTTTAATTAAAATCCATTTAGTACTTTTTGCGTGAAAGAGTAACAAACATTCACACATCCGGACAAACTTTATTATATATACTATATATAAACGCGTTTATAATATTAGTAGGACTGAAGATACCGTAGCAGACCTCATAAATTATATATGCTTAATCGGCATTAAAAATGAAGTCGATAGAAACATGTCCGTCCTTCAGTACTTTTGACCATCTGTATAAACGACAAGATCTTGGAGCCTATATGATGTAGAACCTTGAAATAAGCATATTTTGACTGTCCCATTCTCTCTTCAGATAAAATATATAAAATGAAACTGCCAATCGCAGTAGCTCCCATATACACATTTGAGGAAGGTGTATCGAACGACCCTAGCACTGATACTTTACTTTGTATCCATTCAATCCGTTCATATTTTCTTTAGTAAGTCAATGAAAACTTTTAATGTATTTCTAATAAATTATTGCTAAATGACAATATTGTAAATGAAACATTACTATTGCTGCAAATTTCTTGCATAACTTAAAATTTTTTATTCTTTCTTTTTCAGAACGCTTAATTAAAACACTTCATTTACATGTGGTTCTAATGAGCATTTGAAATTCTGTGGTACAATATTATGGTACACAAATAAGCACGCAGCGCTTGACCTTGACGTTGATTATTACTAAACACGACGACGACGGAGACTACTTGAAGCCATCACTTGGCAGCAGCTTCTGGAACAGCGTTTACCTCCAACTGCGACAGAGAAATGCAAATTCAGTAAAAACAACAAACAAACAAATATAAAATTTACGTTGATGAAAGTGCACACAAATTCACCTGACAGACAGACAGGCAGTCACAACTTGAGCATTTAAATATGTACGAGCATACCTATATAATCATGCACATAGGCCAAAGTCCATGCTATAGTGTACATAGTGTTCATATATAGTGTACATATATACCTTCTAATGGGCAATAATAATGTTGCGTGTTTTATTTATGGTTGGCGTGTTGCCTGTCACATATGTACATTCGCACAAACTTATTATACGCTTGCTGGTAAGGGTACAATAAACTAAAACATGATCAGGCGACATCAAGACGTCTACAAAATAACAACGCGATATATGTACATATGTGTATATTCTACCATGCGCGTTTACTATTGACCAAGCTGCTTTCTCCCTCTCTTCCTTGGCGTTGCCGTCATCTATAACACAATAACAAGAACAGCTACAGTAACGGCAGCCACAAGTTCAATGACAACAAGAACGTATATGGCGATAGAGTACAGCAATATTAATGGAACAACAAAATGAGTCGAGACGAAACGAAATAACTTATTTTCTAACTCATTAAAATAAACTTGGTACAGATTGACTGTACTAACCAAATAAGTATAAAATATAAACCAAAAAACTAAACGAATTAGCATACAAGTTTCACTTCTCAACTTAAGCTAAGTAAAGAGTGAACTGTTTGAGAATTATAATTCACATTACGATTCTTAAGTTAAATTTTCTTGTATACAGTTAATATCAAGGTACAGCTTTAAGTATATTTGAAATTCGTTAGTATTAGTTTTTATGTACTAGCGTACCCGGTGTATATTACTACCCCCCTATTGCACTTATATTTTAATAAGTATTTTTGGTGGTACCCTCTCCCCTACTTTGGACTCAACAAGCAAGTTAGAAGTAGAACCCTCTCTCGAAGTACGAAGATAAAAGTCTATAAGACGCTAATAATGCCGCTTCTGCTGTATGGCACAGGCACTGATAATATCGGATACAGCGTTTTTGGAAGTGTTCGGGAGAAAGATTCATCGTACGATTTTTGGACCCACTAGAGTTGGCAATGAGTTGCGGATCTGTATAGAAAGTATGCCTTACTATCAGAGAATATCGTTCCTTTACTCCCTAGTTAGGTTCCCTTACTCCTTAGTTAGTTACATCTTTCAATTGCATAGCTTACTGCTTGAAAGATACTAGTAAATTTTCTGAGTAATACGAGGTCTGAAGACTCCAGCATCAGTTCCTTTCTCCATTAAGGTGCTTTCTGTAAAACAGCTTATTACTTCTGGTTTAATGTTAATGTTCGACCTTATATTCTTTCATTTGCCTTTCACACTGAGACCTACTTTTAACATCTTGATGAAGTCATTATGCATTTCAAGATGTCACTAGGGTACAGTATCAGCGAATGAGCATCTGTCAGAAGATTTCTTTCTCTACTACTGATATAGTTCTCCTTATCGCTGTTATAATGGCTCTGCCTGCCAGTTGTTGGATAAGAAGGTGTAGCGGCATTAGATTTATCGCCTGTCTCCTGTTATGCTGATGTATGCTAGAATCTGAATCTTAATCTGTTATTTTAGTCCTGCTTACCCAAAACAAAGGAATCGTACGTTACTACTCAGTATCTTTGGATTGCATCACAGTGCTTTCTTTACGATATAGTCAACGTACTGTTTCCAATTAGCACGTTGGTTGAAATTTAACCCAAGGTATTTTACCTCCTTGGAGAACTCTATCAGCATATCATCCACTCGGATCACTTTACTGCTTAGTCAAATACACAATCGTAGTTTTAACTTGATGCTAAGACCTACTTTGGTGCATTTTGTGTGATCATAATGTATCTTCAAACTTTACTCTACAGATAATCATCACTATGTCGATGTAGTTATCTGTAACACATAAGTGGAACTAGAACTCCTCCTTTTAGGTATTCTTTGTAAGTTTTGATGGCAAATTTATTATCGAATAGAAAGAAATTAAGCAAACACCAGATATGCAACTTTTTGACATCACTCTACAAATGCAAGTACAATCCGAAAACGTGAAGCAAAGTTTAACATCAACGGCGTGCATAAGTAACTTGGAAGAAGACAACATAAAAGAGGAACATCATTAATATAAACAAATAAAAAGTAATAGTCCCAGAGACAGTGGTTTTAAATAACACACACTGAATACGCTGTAATAAATAGTCCGCAATTCAGTTAAACAAGTTAGGAGGAAAGCTCAGAAGCTGTACTTTCTGAAGAAGAAGGTCATAGTTAATGGAATCAAAGGGCAAACATCAGTAAAAACCACATCAGTTTGCACCATTGACAAAATCCATGAGTGATCAAAAAGGTAAACTCTAAAAGGTTTGTAGACGTCGACTGGCGTTTGACAAAGCCATGATGAGAAGATGAAATTATGAAGCTGATGATAAGAATATGGAGCAGTATTGTGGGCAAACAAATCCGCAATGTTGTCAGTGAAGTGAAGTTAGAAACACACCAGAGTTGCGTTTAGAGTTAACAAAGTTGAAAAACTGATTAGGATCAACTCGAAAATTAGCTTTACAACGGCGTAGATAGCTTTTATAACAGTGACAATTACAGAGAAGAAATTTCAAACGTGCGACGCAATATCTACCAAAATCAATCTGGGAGCCAGACTTCTTAAACTTTTTAAAGTACCTAGATTTAATATTTTTTAGATTTCAAAATCTACGTGTAAACCAAGAGGATTTACTGGAGTTACCAACAACTATATCACTATATATATGTCAAAAGCTCACCACACCAGTATCAAAGTGCAAACAATTGAAAAAATTTACTTAATCAGATTACATGATAAAAAAAAGCGTAGAAAAAATTTAAATTTTTTAAAAACGTCTTGACAACATTAATATACCCTACCAGACACATATTTGTAGTGTATGCAAATCATAACAAAATATACTCCGGCGCTCAGCAAAGTACAAAAAAGTGACATGTAGGCAACAAGCAAACCAACAACAACAACATCATCATTTAAATGTATGTGGCAACAGCAACAACAAATTGCTGCTGCTGCTGTCGCCGTTTATATCAACAACACTTGAGCAGTTGCAGCAACAGCAGCAGAAACAGCACTTAACATGCAACAACAACAAAAACCAACAATTATCACAGCGGCAGCAACAACAGCAGGCAACAAAAATGCGTCACGCCAACACACTGTGTAAATGAGTGAGCGTGTGAGTGGTGTGCTGCTGACTTTGGCAGTTTCAACTCAAGAGTGAATGAGATGAATGTGTGAATGAGTTTGAGAGCGCCATTCCATGGCATCCATACAGCAGCAATACCAACAACAACATGGCCAAGAGCAAAAACCATCAGCATCAGCATCAACAACACATAACTTAACTTACTCATACGCAGCAGCGTCTTCGGCATAAAACAGTTAGGCGACAATGCATATTGGTTTAAGCTTTGTAAAAAAAGGCTGTAGCAAAATTTAATTACAGTTTTATACTAAGGGGAGAGGCTTGTAGGTTTGAACATTGTTCAGCCTATGAGACTAAAAAGTGTTCAATCTGCAATTTCTCCGTATAGTTTTGACGATGACAGTTCAAATTTTAGAGTTTCTGCTGTCATAAATACGAAATTTTAGTGATGTTAAACCTACATTCATGTAAAACCTGCAAGCATATTTTTATATCCTGTACTCATATGTACATAAAATAAAATGCTGAAATTCAAAAAAATATAAACAAAGCTTCATAAAGTTTTCTATATCATATCAAACAAAATTATCTCCAATCCCATATTCCATTCACACTAGCCAAAAAGGTGCAATGCGGTCCAAATATATAATTGTACTACCGATTATCGGTACTAACATAATAATATAATAACGTACCCAGCCTATTATTCCAGTGAATCTTAGTTTTAAAGTGTTCAGACAGATTCACCAACCCTCAAGTGGAGCTTATTTTCCAAAGTGCTCGTTACATATGTAAATGTATTGATATCTGTTTCCATTTTCGAAAACAAATATTTTTCGCTACAACAATTTTGACGACAGATGGCGGGCGGTTATAAGATAGTGCAAAATGATATTACAGTACCATTAATCGAAGCAGATGGCGCTAATGTATGTTAACTGTATATTACCTGTATTGCCACTTATGATAAGCCAGGTTAGTATAATGCAGTTCTTGTGGCAGAATTGTTTCCGACTTACGTGATTGTTATATTTTGGCCTATTTATACAATATCTTCATATCTATGTGTTATTCTGATATATGAGCTATATTATTGTAGAGTTTTATTAAAATCCATTCTGTAGTTTTTGCGTGAAAGAGTAACAAACATCCATACAAACCTTCGCGTTTATAATATTAGTAGGATTTTGTTTTTATTTTATATGGGGACGTGTTACTCGCTGAATTTTCCAAATAATGTTGAGCTAGAAACATTACCTTGATCGATAGTAACATACTCTAGAAAGTTCATAACAATCGGTCCAGTAGTTTAGACGACTCTATAAAAAGGACATACAGATAAACATTTAATTTTATATGTAGATTAAATATTAATATTATATGATAAACATAGGTAGGCATTATTATACAAATTTATTTTAGGAGTGATGGAGGGAAGGAATGATGGAAGGTAAGGAGGGAGGGCGGTAGCAAAAACGGCAAAACAATTACATTACGTAATACTTGAACGGCTACTATCTACAATGCTTTATTCATTACTAACGCTCTGAAGAAAGTGATGAGTTTTTTGTTTTTTAATCCTTTTTATTGACTTTCGTTTCCAATTTTAGATGAATGTGTTTAAAGTCTACAATATCCACTCAGAGAATTAATACAGATCTTAGTTCTTAGCCAAACAGATTTTTGCTTTGTCTTATAGGCTCACATTCCCATTCCACAAAACCAGTCTAGACGTTCTTTTCTTCTTATTTTCAAATACACTTTGTACGAAAAATAAGAAAGAACGCTGCAGGCGAGTGTGTTCAACTTCGAGAGACCCTGTACCTTGTATGAACCATAGATGATATTCTTGAATGGTCCAATCTGTACATATAAGGGATTAGAGTTGATGAAAAATTTTAATTAGTTAAAAATAACAACAACAAATTTTCATAAAAAACCTCAAATCTGGGGGCAGGGGGGGTCATATCAAGCTGACTTCGGATGATGATTAAGAATATATATACTTTATAGGATCTGCCATGCATCTGGGTAACACAAGAGAGAATATTGAGCATTAAAGATATTCGCTGCCCCTTTTTTGCTTACTTATTTGCCTGCTCTGTGTTCAGCTATTCAGTGTAGTGTTACTTTCAGTGCTTAACTTTAACAGTAACTAACTTTATTAAATATATTATATATATTTACTATGTTTTAGTTTACTACGCAGAGCAAACCACGAATGAGAGTTCAATACTCTGCCTGATCGTCAAATAATATTCCCTAGTTACATTGAACTGGGCGTAGCTTTCGATTAGTTCTTGAAAATCACTTGTAAAACTTGCAAGTGATGTGAAGTACTGCATCATTTTCTTCTTTCTATAAAACTACTTATTACTGAAGCCGTACACAAATGCCATGGTTGCATACTCGTAAATCGAATGGATTGATGCAAGGTTAAAATAGATATGTATCTTTTTACCGTGCATAAATAATCTACTCTGAGAAGATCTTATGCGTATTTTTTTACTGTGCCTTGCACGAATGCATTCGATTGCATTCGTTTCATACTCTTGGTTTAATATTATAGTTAGAGTTTATATATTTTTCATTTATTTTTCTTACTTCTAATGTAGTTATGCCGGGGTGGTTGGCAGTAGCATCATTATTTGAAGAGTTCAAAAAGAAATCAACTCATGAAGTTAATGTGTATTTCAAATAATTTTAACCCATTTGCTACCACTGTAAGACGACAAGTAGCAGCAAACGCAGCACAAAGCAACGCAGCGCAGCAGCGACTGCGACTGCGACTACGACAACGACTAAAAGCCGGCGAGCTTTGCTTCTGTCCGCAACGTTTGCGATTTCGCATTTCAGTTTCATTGAAAGCGTGCAAGCGAATGGTCAAGCAAGAAGTGAATTAGCCAAAGAACAGAAAGCAAAAGAACAAAACTGCTGATCTAAAAAAAAAAAAAAAATAATCATAAAAAAGAAACATTTATATATATATATATATATATATAGCAAAAAATTATATATGTATCTGAATTATAGAAACTATATGCTGCATATAGAACGCAAAATCGGATGTGTTTTGCTGTGAACGTTAAAGTGCAAACGTTTTATACGAGTTCAAAGTGACTTAACTGTCTGACTACGACTTCAAGTGCCATAAGATACAATTGTATCTCAGAACAAAACAGTACGCAGTTAGATAGATTTGAACTGCAACTGTGGACGTTGTTGCGTCGTAGTCAATCGCGACAGAAAAGAAAACCTAAAACAAATACAAAAACAAAAACAAAAACAAAAACAAAAACAAAACTGATCTCCAACTGCATTACGTACGCTTGGATTTTGTAATAAACCGGAAATTCTAGCTCTTGAGAGTTAATGCAAAAGATACAACAAAAATATAAAAAAAAAAAAAAAAAACAAAAAACCGAGGAACAAACCTAATGAAAGTCATAGTTTATTTTTGCTTCAACATACATCAAAAGCATTTTGAGACATGTTCGTTTTAAAAAATAAGCAAAGTTTTGTTACAAATATTTATTAAAAAAAAAAAAAAAAAAACAAAAAGTAGCACAATTAGCCACTACAACAGCAGCAGCAGATACATTCGAGTCGCGCATCAGCATCATACTCAGATACAGATTTAGCATAAGATACAGCTGTGTAGAGTGTCGTGAAGCGTTAGCCAGCAGTAAAACTGTTTATAAGAAAAGCGTTTCGTACGTTCGTGCGGCCAATCTTTGTGGCCAGTCTCAGTCTGAGTGTTGATTTTATTTTTGTTTCAAAGCGAAACAACAAAAAAAAAAAGATACTCGTATAATATAAGAAATAGCCAGAAGATCGCGTATTTATTTATAAAAATTTCGCAAGCGTAAAAATTTTACTCCAGCAGACATCATCAGCGGAAAAGCCAAAGCAGCAATAACAACAAATTCGACAGTAATAAGAAGCAGCAGCAGCGTATCTCGCGCTAAAAATTAGTTTGGTGAGTAAGTCAAATGTATAAAAAAAAATTCATTTTGTACAATACATATATAAAGTATTGCCATAAAATTAGTACAGTAAAAGCATGGTTCAAAAAAACAGCCACACAACATATTGAAGATTTAATGAGTCCTAAAGAACAAGCTACTTTCAGCAAAGTTGTTAAACTTTTTAGTTAAAAGCAACATATACGTTCGGAACTTCACCATCAGCTGGGCCGACAAGAAATTCTGCACATTGAGGCAGTCGTTTGTAAAGAAACCACACACAATCAAGTGGTATACAGTTAAATATCTAATATTAGATTGTTCGCAACTGAGTGTCTTGAAACACAGTATCCAACTTAGTTGTACATACATAGTTACGAAATGTAATACAGCAATACACTCAGAGTGCATTTTATAAAAGTGTACTTAACTTGGAACCATCAATTCTACACTATTACTAGAGATACTATGAAGAAGTTCGGATGTTGAGTTGATTTGTATACACACCATATTAGCGCGCAAAATTGATTCGGACTGGTTAAAAAAAAACAACATTTTTATGCCTATTAATACAAATTTTTATTATCGCCTTTTATTATCGCCTTTCCATCGGTGGTTGTGCAATGACTTTTGTTTCATGCTTGGCCAAAAACTCCATCACAAACAAGCTGGAATGTGAATTGTCTGCCCACAAATCCGGCCGTTTACGACGAATTGTTTCACTTAGACGCTTCAAAAACACCAAGTAGTACACCTTACACCGTGTGACCCTCTGGAATGAATTCATGGTGAACCACACCACGGCAATCGAAGAAAACGATCACCATCACCTTAATTTTCGTCCGACTTTAACGAGGTTTTTTCGGTTCCGGTCATATTTTTTGCGCCATTCACTAAATTGTTGACCACTCTCGAAGTCATATTCATAAGCCCACGTCTCGTCACTAGTGATGATGTGTTTGATGTATGTAGGGTCATCAGCTACATTGGCAAGCATCTCTGTTGCGATCTCTACTCGATCTTCTTTTTGCAAAAAATTCAGATCATTTTTGGTACACGTTTGGGGGCGACGCGTTTGAAACCCCAAAACATCAACCAGAGTCGCTCCATAAGAGCTGTTGAGTGTCTCTGCCATCTTTCTAATGTCAACATGACGATTTTTGCGCACAATTTCCATGATTTTTTTTTGATGTTTTTGTCGTTAACAACGGTGGATGGAGGATTTGCAGGAGGCAAGTTTTCTACGATTTCACGACCCTCACTGCATGCTTTATGCCACTCAAATACTTGCGTTCTCGATAGAGTAGAGTCCCCCCCAAAAAAAAAAAAAAAACACTTATGTAACATTTTGAATGATTCCGTTGCCGTTATTCCATTGGAAACACAAAATTTCAAGCAAACTAGTTGTTACATTTTTTTTTCCATGTTAAAAATCGCCTTTCAAACTTTTCGCGTCGTAAACAAGCAGCTGTCAAACATAGACTAATTATCGCATCCCGCTCAAACTTGGCATGCATGTCAATGACAGTGACAGCCAACTTAAGAATGAAAAATTACCGATTCGGTTTACCGGTTCGGTTTAAATCCACCAGTCCAGGTTAATTTTAATCAGATGGTACAATACAATAACGTGAAATTTCTTAGTAAATCGGACATTACAAAGCCCAACTAGTTGTAAAATCCTGCTACAGTTAGTTAGAAACAAACTAATAGTCCCAATAGGTATCTAAATAATTTGATGCAGGAGGGTGCAGGAGGATGTCACTTCACTGCACATTGTTTCAAAATGTGTAGTATTAGGTAGTAGTTGGAGTGGCCGAAAATATTGATGCGTATAGATTGGAATTGGTTTATGAGATGTATACTTATATAAGGTTTCTCTTTTGGCAAAGCAGGACTTAAAGGTTTTTCTTAATTATCATTACTATCAAGTATATTTCAAGTATGTATATAAGTAGTTATGTTGCATATGAGTTCACAAGAACAGCAGCAGAACTGAAGATTATTGGAAACTGAATAAACGTTTGGACAAGGGTGTAACTTATGGTTATAATGAGTCAATAAGCTGCGGACTCAAAAAGTGTCAGTGCCATGTGCAGTTAGTTAAATTAAAAATTCTATAAATCCATCGACTGTTTTCGGGTATCGAAAAAAAAAATAATGATACGAATTTATTTAGCGATGGGATTATACACCTATATAAATTTAGCTGGCTCTAGGTCTGTAGATAACTTTGGATCTTGTCTTGTTATATTTTTTTTTCGGAGTTATAGTTAAATTCCTGGGGCTAATAATGAATAGGAAGCTGCTGTGGAATGACGCGTGCTACAAAGGTAAAGGATGGGTTTTCTCTCCAGCAATTATAAACTGCATGTAGCAATATGTTGCTATAGTAAAACCCATACACATATACGCCATATAAGTATGGTGGCCAGCATTTTAAAAGGCCTCAAGTAGAAAGTATTAGCGGTGCGTAGCACTACACCAACAGAAGCGCTAAACACGATATTACATCTCCTTCAACTATACCTAATAGTAGGAATGGAAAATGCTACAATAAGGAACACACAGGTTATTATTGGAAGAGCGGGACTACGGGCCACTTAACAATCCGAAAAGAAGGAAGAGACCTACCCGGAAGTACAGATTGTTGCATCCTTATGCTGAACTTCAATAAGAATTTCGATGTTCGTATTCCTTCACGACAAGATTGGCAGGGACAGTAATGCGAAATAGAAATAGAAAAATCATCTTCACAGCGGCTTGAAAATGGAAAACAGAATCATTGATGGTTACACATCCCAGAAATGGGTATAAATGCGTCTGTTATTACTGTAGCGTTTACCAAGCGGAAGTCGCTGCCATCCAGGAGGAAAAGTTTTCGTGTAGGATAACAGTGAAACAAGTGCTCCAATACACTGACAGCCAAACAGCTATAAAATCGTTGGTCTCCTATATCACTGACTGCCGCCAATCTTTTAATGGGATGACTGTGCAGAACAGTATGTCAGGGCACAGCAATACTAAGGCTAATTGTATAGCAAATGAACTTGCAAGACTAGGTACAACGACCCATATTCGATAGAATAAGGAGTCGATTAGCATACCGCTGTCAACCTGTAAGCTGCAAATAAAATCCAATACTATTAGGAAGGCGAATAATAAGTTCAGTACTTTGGATAAGTAGAACAGATGTAGCAATTTGAATAGGAGTGGTAACAGAACACTGTCATAGGCTAGCATGTCAGGAGATTGAGGCCTCGTTAAAAGACTTCTGTAAGTGTAAATACGAGGAACCTGAAACCGACCATCATCTTTTATGTGATTGCCCCAGACTGTTCAGGAGAAGATTGTGGTAAAGTGTTCTTCACAAATTTCTAGTACACGCAAATTTTAAAGTTATTGCTAAAAAACTGTTTTTGTGTACTACACAAAAGTATTTTTGGTGTGGTATACTTAACAAACGAAAGCAAGGAAACCATAATTTGTTTATAACGGTTAACGTGCTTTCTGTAAACGGAGTTTAATTGATAAATTTAATCTGTTATCAGATACAATTCTACGATAGTAGCATTTTTAATTATATGATTACTTGCTACTTGCTACTTTTACTTTGCTTTTTTTAAACATTATTACAAATTTTTTATAAACAACTTTGTGATAGCACATAATCTAAGCAAATACTTAGTTTAATACTATAAGCCAAAAACAAAAATCTTAATAGGCAATCCAATAACTGCTCAGAGTGATCAAAATCCAAAAAAGCTAGCATAAAATCAAAACTATCATGGGTTATACCTATTTAAAGTCGCTGATTTGGAATCTTATGTCAAAATTCGCCAAAATGACTGATTTAAAACGACGGACTTGTATTTTTTTTTTGAAAAGATATTGAGTTAAAACACAATTTTGTACACTTGAGGTTTGTGTATTTGAGGTGACTGACTACGAATCTGATATCAAAACTTTACGAAAACTAAATGGCGTACTCAAAATGGTGCAACAATTTTAAATAAGTCATTAAATTATTTGAATCTCGGTGTTTAGAAATTTTTGGAGATTACAAAACAGAATTCATATTTTCAAAGTTCGAACTTTTCGATACCCATATTGAGTATGTTAAAAATCATACTGAGTAAAAAAAAAAAGGAGTTATAGAAACATTTTGGCAACGGAATATTAAATGCAGTATATTTTTTAAACGAATCTCATTAAAAAAACGTACATGGAACAAGTTTTTTTTTTTAAATTTTGGCCAGACTTTTTTTCGGATTTGGAACCACTGTGCACTGTATACTATATATATATACTATATAGATGTGCAGAATCAAAATTTTTTATTAAAATCGGTTGAATATTTTGAGCATGAAAGGCTTAAACAATTGTTTAAAATTATCACTCACACAACGAAACAAACACGCATAGGCTTTACATGAAATACAAACGCACACACACACACACACGCACCAATATTAAACGTTAACATGCGAGCAGCTAGTTACATGTTGATAAGAGTCTGCAAGCGCGAAAGAGAGAGAGAGAGGGAGAGAGTTTGTGTATTTTACTTTGCATGCGCCTCGCTATTATTTTGCTGACTGTTGCAATAATATACAAAATTATTGCTAGATTACGATCGATTGTGTCCACCGCTGGCCATTATAGTTTCCATTTCGTTCATTAAACACTCAAATCTAGATTTATAGTCGCATAATTAATGTTCTGTAAAATTTATACAGGTATCTACCTACAGCATTGCGGAAGATTCTGTGCAAGTTTGTTGCTTGCTATTAAAACAATTTGCCGAGTTGTACGACCTTTGATCTTGTGTCTGAATTTATATACTTTGGCTTGCAACATTTTTTATTAAATTGCTGAGATGATATTTTATTTATTTATTTTTTTATTTTTTATACACATATTTATTTGGTCGTGCATATAATTTAGATATAATTTAGTGCAATCTGTTTGCTCTTTTTTCGCTTTTTTGAGTTTTTTGTAGATTTTTTGGTGAATATTTAGTAGGTTCGTTGTACGATTTGTTATACTGCTGCTTGACGTTTTGTGGCTGTTGCTAAAGTCTTCGTCATCAAAAGCATTTTTTTTACTCCATGGTTTTTTTTTGTCGTTGATGTAGGCGTTAATGATGATTCCACAAAATTGTATGTACATCATTAATAACAGCAAAAGTTGTAATCAAAATTTGACAGATAAGAAAAAAAGAGAAAATATGATCGAAAATAATTGCGACATAAAATTTTTGTAGAGAATTGAAGGCAATGCGTAAAGATTTATCAAAAAGTTTGTACGCAAATAAACTTTTGCTTAGAATAAAGTGGAACAAGGCGAATTTTCGAAAAGAATTTGTAGAAATCGTTAATACTAGTTTGAAGTGTGTGAGTCGTTTTACAACAAATTGACCAATTTTTTTTTGATGTCACCGATATAAACAAAAATCAAATATTTTGAAAGAACTCACTCCCACTTAATAATGTATATGTCAAGCATCTGTCCCCACTAGCAGTTACCAAATCATTTATTAAGTTGCTATTGACTACAATAAAAAAGTTTTTCATACAAAAAAAAAATTCAAAAGTGTGCAGTAGGTTTGTATGGAGGCTACCCCAAAAAGTGGGTGTGGCGGATCAATCATGTTACGCTGTTAAACTGCAATAAAAAGAAGTGTATGTGCTAAATTGCAACAGGCTAGCATAAAAATTGGTCTCCAAAAAATAAGCAACAAAATGCAGACAGACAAACGGACAGACAGACGGACATGGCAAGATCGACGCGTCTCGTCGTGCTGATCAAGAATCTAATATAGACATATATACTTTATGGGATCTACGATGTCTTCTTTAATGCGTTACAAACTTTCAGACAAACTGATAAAATTCATAACAGAAAAACCTAATTGAAAACCATAAGTTTAATGGAACCTACTATTAATATAGTAACCTCTTTCAGACTCTATAGTTAAATTTCATTTGATTCTTTTATATATATGTTATATGTATAGTTTCCAACTAATCCGCATCCACTCAAATCGCATTTCAGATATTATGATCAACTACTTCCCATTAAATCCATGTTACTCCAGTAGCTTTATATGTAAAGAAATTATCTAACTCTGGAACTAAGATAGAGTTAAGATATTCATTTTTGTAGTGCCAAAATAACATCTTGATTAATTGTATCTAATTTATTAAACAGATAGGAATTTATGAGATATGAAAAGTTATACTATGCATTTTAACTTCATGTTTCGAAATCAAGCTCATTTCAAAATCAGCAGACTGAGTACACTCTATGAAGAAGAATGAAATTCTTATTTGATCACCAAATTCAGCTGGCGACAAATCTATTGGACAATAGCTTAACTAACAGTATATTCAAGCATCTGTACACACTGTATCTTCCTTTTATTATCGCAAACAGCTGATATTTCAATAAAGCGAATGTCAGTTTGCCAGTCATATGTTAAACACAACGAACATTTGCCAGTGGACGGGGGAACAATCAGGTTCATATTGGGTGTACAAATTCGCAGTGTTTTCAAAAGATGGCTCTGGCTATTGTGAATGTTGCATAGTAACAGCTGATTTCGTTAGTTTCAGAGAGTTTAGACATTTGTCAATATTTATTTAGTTTATAACACATTGAGTTTTAAAAAAAAAACCTTGTTTTTTTATAGTGTTGAATATGTCAAATTTTGTGTTAACTAAGCAGCATTTGTGGGAGGTTTTAGTGCAGGTGAAGCGCAACGAATGTTTGTGAAAGTATATGGTGGCACTGCTCCAGCTGATAAATCATGTAGTGAATGGTTTTGACGCTTCAAGAATGGCGATTTCAGCGTTGAAGTCAATCAAACAAAATGCGGCACCAGGAAAGAATTGGATCCATTACTCGAGGAAGATCCGAGTCAAACGCAAGAGGAGCTTGAAGAATTAATGGAAGTGATTTAACAAACAGTTTCTGTATGTTTGAAATCAAAGGAAATGATTAAAAAAACAAGACAATTGGCTGAAAGGGAACTGAACACTTGGCTGATTCAAAGAAACTGTTTTTTTACATCGAATTGTGAGTGTGAATTGTGAAAGGTGGAAAAAAGTAGTAAGCAGCGGAGGAAAATACTTTGATTAATCTTTTCAATCATTTTGTTCTGAAATAAATGCATTATTAAACACAAAAAAAAAAAACTGACTGAACTAGTAATATAAATGCGTTTTTGGATATTTGAGTTTATTTCTTAATGCGAAAGAACAATGCTAACAACATTTCGTACGCAAAGTTTCTTCTGGAATATAGCTGGTAAGACAACGTTAGCTAATTGGATTTTTATAGCTTTTAGCATGTGTTATGTTTCATTCTTGCGTTGAGAATGTCAAATTAGGTGCTTATAAAGAAAAACTTCTTCAAAACTTGAAGTTTAGCTAGATGCAACTTTTTCTTCATATACACTGTCATTTTCTTCTCCAATAGAGTATTTTATCTATTAAAAGATAAAGATATACCATACAAAAGGCATTTTGTTTCTAACTGTGTGAAAAGCGATTTGAAAATGTCACCAACCATAATGTTTAAAAACACACGTACATGCTAACGTACAGAAATGCACACTTTCACACTTTTTTGTTTTGTTTTACGCGCGCACAATTGCTATGGCATTACCATATCAGTAAATATACACAGTAGGAACAGGAAAAAGAAAAATGTCGATTAAAACAATAACCAACAAGGAAACAAGCGACACACTCTAATCAAAATACTATCAACTGTAGCATCAGTATTACTTAGTTTACAAAAACTGGTATAATATCACGCTGTTCTCACCATCAAAAATTCATCAATTTAACTCAACGCATTCCCTGCAAATAATGTCAAATTTTCCGTAATCGAAACGAATAATAGAAAAAATACATACTACGTTTTAGTTAATTTCAATTGGACTTTTGTATTTTGTTTTTTAAAAGATTTTTATTTTATTTATTTACGATACTAAATATATACATATATATATATATATATATATATATATATATTTTTTTTTTTGGTTTTTGTCTTAGCTTGTCAGTCAGTTTGTTGTTTCACTCAGCATTTGTTTTATTTCAATTTCAACTCATTCCAATTCATTGAGTGACTGCATGTTATATTTTATGTATGTATCCAAAGAATTTCTCTTCTTTTGCTCATAGCTTCCACCGGAAGATTAAGCAATCCATAGAGCATGATGGTTTGGCAAGCGCGCGACCCCATTCGATTCTGGCAGTTTCAAGGTGTCTTCAACATAAAAGATTTATTTATTTATTTATTTTTTCAAAGAAAAAAAAAATAGGAATAAAACAAAGTGCTATACACATTAAAAGTTCGAAAATGCTACTTTATGGATACAATTAAAAATAATTATAAACAATAAAAAACGTTAACTTCGGTTGAACCGAAGCTCTAATACCATTCACATGAAACTTTAAATAGTATTGTAAATGGGGGCTACCCCAAAAGTGGGTGGTGCACGCTCACTAGTAGATGACTAGTAGAAGCGATGTAATAGATGTGTAAGATGCCACCATATCGAATTTCAAGTTGATATTGACGGTTTCCATACAAATGCATAAAAGTGAGCTGTGGGTTCGAATGGAACTACCTCAAAAAGTGAGCGGGACACGCCCATTTGTATATGTCTATTAAGCAGTGGTCCACTTAAATCCACCAAATCAAATTTCAAGCTAATATTGATCTAAATGAAGGATTTTTTCATTAAAAACACAAAATTGCACGGTGGGTTTGTATGGGGGCTACCTCAAAAAGTGGGTGTGGCGGGTTAATCTTGACACTCTATTAAACTGGAATAAAAAGAAGTATACGTGCAAAATTTCAACTGGATAGCATAAAAATTAGTACCCAAAAAATGCGCAACAACATACAGACGGACAGACGGACAGACTGACTGACTGACTGACTGACTGACTGACTGACAGACAGACGGGCATGGCTAGATCGATTCGTCTCGTCGAGCTGATCAAGAATATATATATATATATATATATATATATATATATATATATATATATATATATATATATATATATATATATATATATATATATATATATATATATATATATATATATATATATATATATATATATATATATATATATATATATATATATATATATATATATATATATATATATATATATATATATATATATATATATATATATATATATATATATACTTTATGGGGTCTACGATGCCTCCTTTAATGCGTTACAAACTTTCAGACAAACTGATAATACCATTTCACACTATGTGTGAATGGTATAAAAATAAATTATATATCCGTTTATACTTATTCATTTTTATACACAGTGCATACAAATGTGTGTATGTTTAAATTTGTGGAGCATTTTGTGAACAAAATGCATATATACATGTACAGTTCTATGAAATGTGTGGCTTAAGCTATGTTCCCACACTAAGACTGTGATTAAAAGTGTTCAATTTGGTATGTAAATTAGTTAGTCTAGACGAGAAACTTCGCCGAACAATTGACATATGAATGATGAATGATGAATGTTTGCCGAAGTCTGCTGCTCTTTGATTTTGTGAAATTAAAAATTTCAATTAGTGGCTGCTCAGCACTAAAAGGCGAAATGTCACGCCGTTTTATCAATGCATAACTGTAAAGTTAAACTCCGCCTCAAGCCGCTTTATCAATTCATAACTGAAAAGTAAAAAACTATTTTTGCGTCTTTTTGTTTAAAAATTTTATAAATTGTCGGAATTGTCTGTGAGACTCTACTGCATATTTTTGTATGTTTTATATAAAAATTAGACTTTTTCGCATGCAAACTAACATTTTTCTTGATTGTAGTGTATCAAATAGTCGCATACTATTTAGTTTCTACTTCTATATATATATGTATATATATATATATATATTTAGACTTATTTGCTCTGATAAATATTAAATGTGATAATGCTAAGTGACAGAAATACACACACATCAAATCATAATGTGTCAGCAATAAAAATTCCAAATATAAATACATATAATAATTATTTTCTTTTAGATTTTCTTCTTTAAATATTTGCGATGTGTAAAGTGAAATAATGAAACAACAATAATAGCAAAATACTATACAATATACTTATAGATATAGCTATATATGTATGTATAAGATAGTACAACAATTTGCAAACACCCACTGCCTTATGGTTTTTCTTATCTCTATAGGTTTTCAGCTTCCTCCCTACCAATATATTTATGTACATACATATGTGCTCAAAATCCCCTTCAGTTTACTTTCTATCGACACATTTGATAGCCTTTGTGCCAATAATATTTTCCAAATGAAATGTGGCTTTAAAATATTTAAATTATTATAAACACACTTTGAATGATGTTCGATTTTCGAATGTCGAATTTTGTATGGGAATTTTCTTTATTCGTTTTTATTAGTATCACCCTATCGCAATTAACAAGATAAAATCTAGCGTGTATACAAATAATAATGGAGTATGATTCAAAAGCATTGTTTAAAAGCAATATTTCTATAGACTTTTCACAGATGATCTTAGTACGAGATAATTTTGGCATAATTTTAATGTAAGAAATTTTTTGTAAGTATACTATAAAGTTAGTGACAATCGTATTGTGTTTGTGGAAGCGTGCGTAAAACGTTCAAACCAATACAACACATCATTAAACGAAAGCGAAACCAAGGAAGTACCAAAACTTCTGGTCCTATAACTTATATTAGATCTACAGAAGAGCTGAGAAATCGAATGAAAGTTGATGTGCCTACACGTAATGATGGCTTGCCTGTAGCTCGCCAGTTTCTCCAATTTAGAGAATGTTTAATTTAAATCACATTTAGTTGAAAACCAGAGGCTTACCTTCTATATATGAAAAACACTTAGCATGAGTATGCTGTATTATATGCTGCAGTTTCTATTTATAAGTTTAGGTACAGATTAGCTAAGTTGGAGGTAGCTTCTAAAATTCTTCGATCTTTTTCGTTTCTCTGCTTCTCTTCTGAACTTTGTACTACTCTGTTGCGCTGCTCACAATTTTTGTTTTGAAATAGAAGTGAAACCTTACGATTTGAAAACAACGGAACATGTACACACAAAAAAAGGTATTCCAAATATATGTTTGAAATTCTTGTTTTTCTCCGAAAAATCTGTACTCAAGCCAAGTACAAAAGTCTTAGAATATACATAAGTTTCTTTTGACTTGAAATAAATAAAAAATATTTAAATCAATCGCTGAGCGGCGAAAAAGAAATCTGTGAGCAAAATCAAATTTACTCTCTCAGCTGTTCCAATTTCTTTGCATCGACAGCTCCATGTGTCGGGTGCCCGTTATACGACATAATTAAGACGATGATACTTTTTCAGCGCCTTTTGCATGTGTTATGGTTCGATACCAGTTTCTTTTACCGAAGAACATTTTTATAAACCGTGTAAGTACAACAAAATTAATTTAGAGTTTTCTAAAAATAGAAAAATTTCAGCTTCGTCTTGACCAAGATGCACTTGGTTTGTACTTGTACTTGGTTTAGGTATTTACTTGGTTTGCAACAATTCAAGTACGGAAGTCCTGTTTTTTTGTTGTTGTTGTTTTTTGTACAGTGTACTCAAACCGAAAATGAAAGTGTTAACGGGAACAGGGCGGCACATACACATTTATTAGTTTATCTGTTGCGCTTAGTTATCCTGAAATCTAGTTTCCAGAAGTTTAAGCAAACTTCACCATAGCGCTGATCGTTTGCATGTTAGGTTTTTTAAGTTTGGCAGTTTATTCTGGTAGAGCTTCATTGTCGGCCAGTTTTTTGGCCAAAAAACTTTGAAATTAAAATTTTGTTTCGAGATATTCGCTAACCTTGCAAAAAGGTTGTTGTCACCATTGATACCCAAATTAAGTAAAATATACCTATCTCACAAACACAACACAGTGGAAAACTGTGTGAGATGCTAATTAATGACCGTATCACAGACGAACGACTACCATTCAATTTGTTTTGCAAGGAACGAGGCAAGTAGTACTCTGTTGGGACAAGGTCGAGTGAGTAAGGAGAATGGAGCAAAATTTGCCATTAAAACTGCGGCAACTTCTAACGAGTCACCAAGCTAGTCTATTGTTATGGTGGATCGCTATGGTGGATCGCTACGCATTTACCTTTGATAAGTGCTGACCGCTTTTTCGTATGAGATGTATTCAAATCATCTACATAGTTGACCACAGCATATATCAGAACCGATTGTCTGAATTCGCGTTAGGAGCTCGAAAAACAACACACCATTCTAGTTTCACCGTATTGAAAGCGTAACTTGCTTTTGGTGTTGATCGGTTTCGGATATCATTTGGCATCGCTCATTTACACTGTGCTATGATCGTTTATGTTGAACTTTATTGTATACGATCCATTTTTATTGCCGGTTATAAGGCGCTTAAAGAATGGGATAATTTTGTTACGATTGCAATGAGTATTAGCGATGTTGTTTCGATTGTTGAGATGGGTTCATGAGGAAAGCATATATCAAGCTTGCTGATAAATTCGAGCATTCTAAGATGGTCATGGATGTATCGACTGATGAAGGATCAGTATTGCCAGTAGTCAAATGTGAGTTTGCTTCAATCAGTGGATTTATTGGTATTCAACAAGACTACCGCTACGCGGAGCATCGTTGACGACAAAATTAACACCACGAAATTAACGCTTTTTATTCCCTAAAATGCGTTCTTCACTTTGTGAAAGTAAAAAACCCAAATATTTGTACTATCCAGAGGTATAAGACTATAAGACTTCATTCTATAACATTGAAGTTTGTATTATTAAAATTCGTGTAGCATCATTTATAGTAAACCGACAACTGGTGAAGTTTTCAAAATCGGAAATCTTTTCAGTACATGATTCTCTGTTCAATATGATGAGTGCACATACTCGTACTCCGCAAAGGATGAGATATGATAGACAGTAATGCATATGTTACTAGACACTTCTGCCGAAGCATTGTGAATATCCACATTGTGAGGACCGACCCATTAGTACATGTATATGGACACTGCCAGATGGATTCAGTATTTTAACCTTAATGACATTTATCATTTTGATCTAAATCTTCGTTTTCAGCAATAAACCTCCTTTTTTTAATTGATGGAGTGCCTAAAGTGGATGCCTTTATATAAATATATAGATTTGGCTGGAGTATGGCTTTCCGTAGAAAGTTATAACCGCGAAATCTTAATGCAGAGTTTGCCCATGCAAAAAAATGCAATTCCTAGGAATCAAACTTTAAAATAGACTTATGATAAATGACCAATATTTCTTTTTTTTTTTCTATTAGGCACTGTTACACCACTACCAATTAGTGTAAACGCTTTTCTTCGCCATTTTCAATGGAATTTTTTATTCAATATTTTTCAATGCAACTATGTAGTATTTAATTGTCAATTGCTTTGCAACAACGTCAACATGCCATCGTGCATTAAGCGATCGATTGATATTTGATGCATTAAATCAATCATTTCACGCTAGCTTTTAGCGTGAAATTAATTTGCAGTCTATGCCTGCCTCTCTCCATATCTATCTGTCTGTATATGAGTATATGTATCTCATTGTAACACAGACACGGACACAGACATGGCCTACATTTCGAAAGACAATATTGGTATTAAAAGTAATATTGATTTTCTTTTAACCGAGCACACAAACTCAACTCAATGCCTGCTGTACTCATATAAAATTGTATTTTATGGATGCTACACATGCATCTCCCAAGCGTCTTTAGCTGAACACATCTGCATGTGTCTGCGTGTGTGTAATAAAGTATCTTGTATCTTGAATAGATTCACTTTCAATTATGCAGTGCACTGTGCATATGCAGCGCTGCTTGACTTTAGCTTTTCTTTGTGTGCCACTCACTGCATTGCTAAATTGAATTAAAAATCTGCGTTTATTATTATTAATAATAATAATAATGAAATTAACATGGCTGCAGAGGTTGATAAAGCTGCCTTTGTTGTCTCTAATTGAAAATTGATTTATGCAGAAGACTTTATGCAGAAATATCAAAGTAATTTGTTTGAGGGAACTTATAACTTATAGCAAATTGTTTCATTACGAGTGCAGAGTGTTAAATAATCGGCGTAGTAAAGAAAGCCGAAATTTAATCTATTTCTCACCACAACTTCCAGTTTATTTTGGCCCACAAATCTGTACGATGCCTATGCATCAGACTCAGTTTCATTTCTAACTGTTTGACTAGATTGTTTTTCCGTTGATCCATTTTTTAAAGTTTGGGAACAGTTTACATTAGTCAATTGCGAAGTATATGATGGTTGTGCATGCAATTTTTGATTATTCTGGAGAAAAACAATTTTTTCCGTAGACATTTTTGGTCAACATCAGTGTCGAATATAGAACATAGTGTCGTTCAGAAGTTCAACTTAAAATTCTGCAGAAATCATTTTACTACTTATTATTTCACTCAAGTTAGTCGATGTGAATATTTTCATGAACAACTCAAAACAAACAAAAAAGTCGCTCTTCACTCACAGACTCAAATGTGCTTTCCTTGGGTTTGATTCTACATCCACATTATGTTTAAAGTAATTAAAAAGTGCCATTAAACACAAATTTTTGTGTGAACGTTCACTGAATACGTCTACTTACGTCTACCGAAGTAAGTAGTTATTATAATTTAATTCGGCTAAATATGTGCAGGATATACTAAAGTGGTTCATGATGATGCGCTGGTCCATAATTCTGAAAAGGAGCATAATGTTGTAGCTGTTGTTGTTGTTGTAACATATGTTGTTGTCCGCAGCGCAGATCGGTCAGTGGTGTAAATCTACTCGTCCTTCAGAGAGAGTTGTAGTAGTCCATAATGTTGCGTCTATAAACCGAATTTAGATGTACAAAATTCAATTTTTTTTTTTTATAGAATAGTAATATTATTCTAATGGTTTCTGTGTTCGTTATTTTCTGTCATAGGTTCGAATACATGTTAAGGGAATACATATTTCGGAAGTTCATAGCATTACTCTTTTAGAAGCTCTCTATATTTGGTTACGACGGTGTCGGACAGATCGGATCATGTGCATTAAATTGGTCGCTGGTTTTTCGGATGCTTGTAATAAACTAGTTTGTTTGGTTACTTGCATTCTAGCTTAAAAGGCGTGCACTGCTACGCCCAATTTAAACATGAGTATATCAAGAAGTGGCTAAAAGTAGCAATAAGTGTTGATTAATAAAGATTTAACTTTTGTCATTTTGAATTTTGTAATATGCAATTGGAAGAAACACTCAACTTAATCGTCGTTTTTCAAATAAAAGCATTAAAAATAAAATGAGCTTCTCAATTGGTATAAAAATTGTTCCAATATGACGATTTAATAGGTCACTAGCTGCATTTAATTGAAGCTATGATGGAACAAGCTTTAGATACAGCAACATCAACATTTTTAAATAGTTGAATTATATTAAAATAGATGCTCTCTAGATATAATAGAACTTAAAAACTCTAATTTTTTAATTATTTCAATTTTCGAACTTTTTCGGTTTTCGAACCACTGTGCAACGTTTCGTAATAATAAGGAGCTACTATTAATAGACAATGCAGAAACAGAAGTCGACGTGGCTTTGGTGCACTGTCTCTTAAACTGTGGTGTGGAGTAAATGATTTCGTCGTATCTACAAAAAAACACTCACATTTTTATATTCCAAGTTTCATTCATGATTACAAAACTTCGCAAAAATTTAAAAACTTCTTTTGAAAGCAGCGCAACTTTGGTTTCCTGTAGTTTGGTGTTGATCTATCTCAATGTTCGTTTTCGTTTTAGTATCTAGCTACTGGACAATATATGGTTTTACGTATTTCTTCTTATTTATTTGGTGAAGTATTCTTTTAGAAACTGTGAATCCATAGAACAGTTTGGACTAGCGTACGTAATGTTTCTTAACTCTTTTGAAATTTTGGTTTAGCTTCGACCAAAATGAACTAAATAAGTTTCAAGTGAATGAAGTATGTGAAGTATTTCTAAAATCTTTCGGTGATCGCAATATTAAGTAGAACTATTCAATGGTAACTAGAAACAAGTGGGTACTTGAAAATATCAGTTCTTCATTTTATGCTATTCGCAAAATCTGCTAAAATATGATTATTGAAACACACCCTGTAGAAGTGTTTCATGTCAGAACGTGCTCAACTGAGCTTTAAATTATAATGAAGCGTTCGTTAGTAACAAAATGTGTTTCATTTCAAAATGTGTTTCATTTCATTTCGGATAATAAGTTGCAAGGCATTTAAATAGTAAGTTGTAAGACTTTGACGGTTGAAAATGATGAAAAACTTAGAGCAATAGGCACGTTAGATGTTCAAACTCTCTATCTCCCTGCTCCCTTCTCACTGTGTGTATCTTAGTTCCTGATGGAACGGAGTGCCTAATTAAACTTACTAAATTTAAAGAAATATATATACACACATATATTTATTTGCTAGTGTTTTTCAGTTTTTAATTGAATTCTGCATAAAATGTAGCCGGAAAGACTTGAGTGACGCCAAGGACTTCAAACTAAAAATAGTACTGACATAGAACAATTGCAGTTTTTATTTTTTTTTCCAATACAAATGTCACTCATCAATTTCAATATTTTCTTATTTTTATTTTCAGTTTGTCATTAAGTAGAAAAGGATTCCATAGAAAAAGGACTGCAAAAATGTCCACAGCAGCGTGTTCGCGTCTATGTAGCACATCCAGCAGCAACAAAAGCAGCAATAACAAAATGACGTCACAATATAAAAAAGGCACACCATCAAATGTCAATACAGAAGCCACATTCACATTCAAATTGGGTGGAGCTGGTGGCGGAGCTGGCGGCAGAGAATCCGGCAACACTGTTGTTAATAATGGTGCACGACTGAATGGTACCTCAGTGACATCAAGTGAATCATCGGATCCACTTGAATCAGACTTCAGTGAGGAAGCCGAGGAGGAAGAAACAAAACATGAATCCGAATCAACTGATTCCGAACAGGATTCCGATGATGTTGAAGAAGTTTCCGAAAGCATTGAGGAGGAAGATGACGATGAGGATGATGCTGCCGCCGCCGCTGCTGCTGCTGATGATGATGATGATGACGATGAGGAGGACGATGGCAATGAAACAGATGATGAAGAAGACGAAGATTCGGAGGAGAGCAGCAGTGTACAGACAGCGAAGGGTGTGCGTAAATATAATTTGGATGATTTTCAAATAATCAAAACAGTAGGTGAGTCAAATGCACATTATGGTAAACTGTAATCGAAATTCGAATTCGAATTTCTCGCCACACATAAGCAATCAAAATTCAATTAACTTTGTTGCTGATGGTGCTGGTGCTGCTTTTAATTTTTGGATATCTCTCGAGTGAATTTCTGCGTATAATTTCATTGATCTAAAGAAAAGATAAATTTTTTAATTGAAAGCTTTCAATGTATGCTGCTTATACACGTATTAAGCTAATTACTATGGTCAGCAATATAATGAAATCTTATATTATACACGTTCTTTGGGTTTTATTAAAAAAAAAACATCGAAGAAGCTTTTTGTTCATGAATGAAGTATACACATCAATGTCGATAGTAAAATTACTTGGCACTTGCTTAAACATTTTGTGGTTTTATTGACTTGCTCGTATTTCTACTATGACGTCATAATTTTTGTATATTGAAAAATCATAAAACGATATTGAAACATATTAGAGAATTTATGTGCTTCTTCGTTTTTTTTGTTGTTGTTGGAGTAAAGTGCAAATTATAAAAAATAATGTAGGCTGTTAATATAATAGTAAATATTTGGACATGGCATTGGGAATTATGCAATGATTTTGGTATTAAAAAATAAACAAATGAATGTGTCGAGTGCAAAATGGCACATAAGTAAGGTATCTCCAAAATTTTCAGCATCGTTCTTGAGGTCAGTTCCCGACTAATAAAGGTTTCTCTCCCTGCAATCATCAACATCAACTGCAGTGCCTCCAGATTATTTGAACTGACCAGACTTGTAATATCTTCAAAAATTATGGAATATATAATGAGAGCGAAAGAGAGAGGAACAAAATATATGTGTGTGGGTGTATTTCACGTGTGCGTATATTCCTTTTGCTGTTGTGTGAGTGACCTTTTTCGACGCTCTTATGTTGTGACATTTGCAAATGAGATCGATTCAAATTGTATATTCTGTCAAAAAAGTACCGGCATTTTGTCAATAAAATACAAAATGATTATTATTTTTCCAAATTTATTGTATCGCCTTTCTCTCTCAAACGCCTTATAACGCTCACATAATATTCTTTATCACAACACCGCAATAATCAACGAAAATAGTCAACGTTACCTTGACTTTTCATCGTCCTTGACGTGTTTTTTTTTCGGTTTCGGCTCAGTCGGAAGACATCATTCCGAAGCTTGTTGACTGGTTTGCAAACTCGTAAAGCCATGTCTCACTACCAATTACAATGCGTTTTATGAATGTGGAGTCGGAAGGGTCTCGTTCTATCGACTTCAGCGATATTTACGCGATTGAGTTTTTGAAGAAAATTCACAAAAAATTCGTAAAAATCGTAAAATTGAGCTGAGAAAATCGAGCACTGTAAATAAACTAAATTAAAGATGGTGCTTAAACTCCGTGTCAGTATAGAAGACAGTTGTGTCACACACAAGTTTCAATTCACGGTTTGTTTTTTTTTTTTGTGAGAATGTACGAGTATTTTTTTAATCATTAATTCGATTTAGTGGGAACGTAGAAGGCGTCAAATGCCTATAGTCGCAGCATTGCTGTTGTTCGGCCGGTGACGCGAGATGTAAATGCACTAGCGATTCACCAACCAGTTGTCTTTACACTTAACGATTTAGTTAACTACCAGTCGTTAGTCTTTAGCTAGCGAAACGGTTTGCAACGGCGTATCACATTAAATTGTATCAGCGAGTAGCAACAGGTTGCCAGTTTAAAATTAGAAAGGTAAAAAATTATTTTTGTTTTTCTGCGTTAGTCAAGGAGAAGAACTATTTGGCTGTTATTCAGCAAATCGATGAGTTGGGTGCCTCTTAGCTGAAAAAGCTACGTTTGTCATGATTCGAATACAGTTTCTTCGATCAAAGAAAGTGTAAACATTTTTCTATGAAATTAAATTAGAATTTTATAAAAATAAAACTACAAACACGAAAAAAGACAACAAAAATATATTATAAAGTAAGAAAAGATAATTTTTTGTTTAAATATTCTTTGTGAACGGCATCACTTTTGCCCTAGCGAACCTCTTACGTGAAACGTATGACTACAAGTAATCCATTTCCTCTAGCGAATAGCTAGCGAAGGCTAATGCAGCATCGTACCGCTCGGTCCCTGTCAATTGCAAGCCCATGTCAAATTCGTTAGGCAATCATATGGACAGTGGTTAAGTGCTGATGGAGTCGAACAACTGTGTTATAACGGCAGGTATATGAGAAATATTTTGTAACACTTCAAGTCCGAACATTCCTTACAAGAAAGGCTCAAGTACAGAAAAACTTCAATCAATATTAGAAATGTGAACTAGAAAAACCACGGTGACTTTTCATTTTTGAATGGTTTTTTTTTTTTGAAAATATTCAACTTTTTCAATTTTTGACATTATGGCTTCTCTTTCTTTAACGTGGATAACGATAGGAACTGCGGTTTTATAATATGTTTTAAATACTAATTTTGAAGCAGCTATGTATTCGCCAATTAATATTCTTTGAAGTGTTTTTCCGATTTGCTTAGATTTCATTTCATCTTTTAAATAACATTCTCTGCTGCATCTTAGCTAACTCTCCAAGCCACAAAGAACCATTAATACTGCTACTTTTCCATCGCAATTTATAACAATCACTTTAAACACTTTAAACAGAGCCATTGTAGGTTTAAGATTTCCACAAAACGTGCAAAGCAAGAAAATCCATTAACGCAGAAAATTGAAACCATCATGAATTTTCCATTTTTTCTTCGCTCAACTCAACTAAAATAGTCCGTTTGTACGCGCGTATATAAGTATATACAATACTTCATAGGTATGAGCATGTTGGCACTTTCTCTTGGCGCAACGTGCACATTTAGTCAGAGTGTTTTATGTTTCAAGAGTTAATGTATCTCACATTTCTGTATCTTTCTATCTATCTGGCCTATCTTCTTCTATGCTGAACTATGCGTTTTTCCTTTTGCACAATCATTTATTTTCCAAGTCTTTACAAGTTTCAAACAAGTTTTGAACATTTAATGCCTTTCTTGAACGAATGTCAATGCAGACTTTAACTAATTACTCATCGATGAATGTATAAATTAGTGCTGGATGGATGATTGGTGAAGTGGTGTTTCGCATGAACTATAAAAAATAATCAATTAATTGTTGTTGTTGTTGTTGTTGTTTGGGAAAAATGTGTGAAAAACAATATCACAAAATCACAAAACTCAACAAACAAAAACATGTTTTTAATTTTTTTCAAAAAAAAAAAAAATCTGTTTCGAAATCAAAACGAAAACAATTCTTGAGAATTTGCTAAGCGGAATTAATTTGAATGCAAAAATTCCCCGTTCTTGTTATGATCTTTCAATGCATTTATTACAATACATTAGGTTGATTTTCTTCTGGTTGTTGTTGTAGTTGTTGTTATTATTCTAGACCTTTCCACTGTCGATGAAATAATACAAAAAAAAAAAAAAAAAAAAACGTGAAAATTAAAACAAAAGAAAACATTTGAAAAATGAAAAATAAAAAAAGTTTTAAACATAAAAATCCATAAAAACTTCAACAGTTTTTGTTTTCTGTTTCTATTAACGCGTACAACAAATATTGCAATGAATTGTTGAAGGAATTAAAATGGCTGATTTCTGAAATATATTAGAGATGTGCGTTAATGGGTTGCGCTGTAAGTTTTTAGTTGTGTAGCATGTTAATGCTTAAAATACGCATAAATATTTTTGAAAACAAGTACACGAACAGAAAACTGTCATTCAGTTATTAATCATGAACATACAAGGTTGATCTAAAAATAACCGAACTTTTTATTTAAATCATAGAACACGTAGCGCCATCTATTAGCCGTTCAGTGAAGCTTAAAAACCCTTGCTTATATTGTAGTTTTGAAATATTATGAAGGTGACTTTAAAGTGGTGACATTTCTAATGGGAGTGGCACGGTGTTATTACCAAGCTTCAGTGCTATCTTTTGCTTAGGGACAGTAGAAACATCAATACATACTAAAACAAACGCTACTGGCCACAGAGTACAGAATTTTCTGTATGTAAAGACAACATTAATTGGTAAACCACCTGAAGATGCTTTGAAACCACTAAGATAGAACTTATTAAAGATGCTGTGAATGTCGGCAATTTTATATTACCTTCAAGATTTACTATCCAGTATTTCTGAGGCAAAGTTCACAGCCGGTGCTTTCGTTGGTCCGCAAATAGAAAGTAGATCATAGACTGTAATAAATTCTCTCTTCAAGAGTACAACCATTAGGAGTAAGCGGCCTAGCATAGCTTTGTGGCAGTTGCTCAGTGTTGCTTGGGCAGACATAAGCCTGAAAACTATGTGTTTGAGAAACTGTAAGAATGAGTTGCAATATGTGTGTGTTCCTGGTAGTTCATATGCTTGATATATTTAAGTAGAACCTCGGAGCATACGCGTTGGAATATTGCGAGTGCTTTCAACAATATATAAAGAACTTTAATATATGTGCTACGGACGGAATTACCAACATATGCTGGAAGACTCCCAACTGTTTTTTGCTTCGCAAAGCTATTTGCAGTATAAACGTAAATACTGAAAAACTACTCACTTCTAAATGATTGGTGGGCATTTTGCTATGATTTTAGTCACAATAAGTTTCCATTTTTGCAGCTTCACACTTTTATATTTTCAATTTCTTTTCTTTATTAATTTGATATTGAACTCTTGATGTAGTATTTCGAGAACATTTTCTTTCCACATCATCTTCTGCTATTATGTTCCAATTTAATCAAATGTTTCATTTCAGCTATCGTTTCTTTTCGGTTCCATCTTTATCAAACATTGCAATAGAATAGTTTTATGAAGAAGGTGCCACTCCTATATCATAAAAGTCAGTTTTATATACATATGTTAAGATGATTAATTCAATGCTGTTAAAGCAAGGTGCTGCTTTGTTTATAAATAATTTGTATAACTATTCAAAATCCTACATAAGGGTTTCATTTCGTTCCGCTGTTTATTTTTGTTACATCTGGAACAACTCTCCATCTGGTTTCGTTTCGTTTCGTTTCATATTCACTGTTTCTTTTTTGTTACATCTTGTGAACAACTCTCCATCTGGTTTCGTTTCGTTTCATATCCACTGTTTCTTTTTTGTTACATCTTGTGAACAACTCTCCATCTGGTTTCGTTTCGTTTCATATCCACTGTTTCTTTTTTGTTACATCTGGAAAAACTCTCCATCTGGTTTCGTTTGGTTTCATATCCACTGTTTCTTTTTTGTTACATCTTGTACAAAAGCCTACATCAAGTTAAAACATGAAGATTTCTGTACGATAAAACCTACTTGGAACAAATGTATTTTGTATTAGTGTAGCTTGTATTATAAAGTATTTGTGTAGCTTGTATTATAAAGTATATCGCTTATAACTTTAAGTACACCCCTCGCTGAACAAGTAGCGTCCAACTATTACTACAACTACTGGCTGTCAGTACCGTGCCTCACTTGTTTGCGTGCGTTTGTATTTGCTGCCTTTTTAGTTTCCTCTGCATCACGCTTATTGTTTTGTGTAATCAAAATGTATCTGTAAACAAACATGAACTTCAAATATTTACAAAACATTTTCTCTCTGCACACAATTTGAGTTTTGGGCAATGCGCCATCGCCGCCAATGTTTCCAGACCATACACTCCGCTACACTACTTATGTACTGGACAAGCACTGCTGCCATTTTTGTTTGCTTTTACTAGTAGTACAGGTATAAATTCTCATTTCGTTGGCTAGTTTGCTCATCTGATACGATTTGTTTTATAATTGTACCTATGTATGCTGTGTTCCAATTTTCTACTCAAACTGATTCATCGAGGATTTTACCGGTATCTGCAAAAACACCTTTTGTGTTTCATTACGATTCGAATTGCACAAACATATCGCGTGTATTTATCTTTTTCATGGTGGTGATTCTTTGGAAAACTGCACAAAGATTTCTTTTCGATTTCATTTTATAGTCTGGCAAAGAATTTGTTGTTTTGTGTAAACGTTCCCTATGAGTAATCTGCAAGAAAGTGTTAGGAAATGACGTCACAATTTTTGGGGCAGAGTGTGTGTGGGATTGTTGCGTTGATATTTTTAATATTATTTTTAAAGAACTTTTAACTTATTAGTGATCAATCTATAAATATTATATAAGACGTACCTACGTATTTGGATTTGAGTTATTGATTAGCTATACATATTTAAATCTGACGATCTGATAAAAGAAGTTAGTTGCAAATGAAAAAATTAAGACCAACAAGCGTTAAGTTTTGGTACTTGTATATGAAGAAGAATTTGGTATGAAACTCATTCAATGAATAGAAAGCAATGTACTATCTAGTCTCTAAGTGTCATAATTCTCATAATCTAATGAAGTTTGGAGATTTGGGTAGTTCGCAGAGAACTGAAAACTACTTTTAGTTCTCTGCAACAATTGGAAATATGGTTAAGTCTGAGGCATTCGGAAAAATACTATCCGGTCCAGGACTGTAAATAGTTTTTCATGCTCATTGTAGTATACTTACTATATTCCTAATGAGATGTTTTTGACACACTACACGCAGAATATGTGGATTGAACTTGAAATTGGACTAAAGCAGAAGGTTCAGTGATTCCTCACTTGAAGTAATCCAAATACTATCTGGTCTTAACAGATAGCCTATCGGATTACCAGTTTTTGCTAGAATCTTCCTATGCCCCGATGCTTCTGAATTTAGCTCAGAAGTTCTTCCAGAAACTTCCCTACGAGAAACTTTTTGCGGAGTATGTAGTAGTTGTAATGTAGTTGTCTACATGCTGTTCAGCTCTTTTTTACTCTGTGAGACAGAGTTCCCTCTGCGTTCAAAAACTTTTAATTATTTGCTGCAGTAGTATCTAACGCTGGTAATATTAACTGTAAATCATTGCAAAAATGCATTCATGGCGTCATTATCGTTTGACCAAACAAATTAAAGCAAGACCTGTGCGCATATATCAAAATCCAAGTGATTATGAAGATTTCAAGTTATAACGAGAACTGAAATGCAGTATATTCGTTCGCCAGTCTCTCTTCCCTCTTTCCTCTTTGCGTTTACCAAAACTTTGTATGTATGTAGAATTTATTCGTTTGTTCTCTAGCTTGTATGAATGACGCAGTTATACATGTATGTACATACAAATGTGCACAGACATAGAGCATATTTTAGCTCTATTCTGTCAATTGAAAATAAAGCAACCGAAAGTAACAAAAAATACAGCAGCTAGGCGTGATACGAAATGGTTTCAAATAGTGTCGCATACCAACCGTATCGAAAGATTAATCTGTTGTTTGGTTCGTTTGGTTTCACATTGTTTATTTATTTGGTTTGATGCTTTGGTCGTATCGAACCAAATAATCATAACTTACAACATGTTTTAACTTGTTTGGCATCGAACCAAATAATCATAACTTACAACATGTTTGAGCTTGTTTGGTTTGTTACAACTTGTTTGAACTTATTTGGTTCGTTTGCAACAATTTTAAAAGGAGCAAATGGAAATAAGATTAAAATTTATTTGAGACAGATGCCAAGCGACTGTGCTTGCACAATATGATTTTTCATAATAAAGGTGTGAGCATTTCCATATAATATTAGGTTGGTATTTAATAGGTAGTTAAATGGCAACTCACCACACGAACAAAACGAAAATCGGTTCAATATTCCATTTGTGCAAGGTTTCTCAGCTAGGACCTTAGCCAATGTGCTTACCAGCTACGAATTCAGCTGCAAAATCGTATCTCTTGTCAAGCACACTCTTTATAGAAAACTTTTCAAGCGTTTTTCCGGCATCTACACTAATTACTCAATTGACTTTGCGACACAAAATGTCAAGTTTGGCGCATTTATAACGCATTGTTACGCTAAAATACATAATACATGCCGAATTTCGCATGACTTTAAAGGTCTTTTCTGTTTCTGGTTTACTTTTGAGCTTTATTGCTGGTGGGGCGACTGTTGCTGACATGCTACTGATTGATTGATTGATTGGCATAAATAAATATTTTTTTTATAGATATATTTTTGTTCTGTTAAATTTTGATGTTGTTTCTCGGAAATTCAATAATTTCTTATTTTTTATGCATAAGAATAAAGACCAAATGTGTAATAAAAGAAGTTAAACCAAAGCTAAAAGCGCAATGACATCGAACTAAACAGCGAGATACTTTTTTAGATTCGCATAAATAAATTTGCGCAGAATTCAAACAAAAAAAGTAGCTACGTTTTGCTTTGATGTATCTATGAATCCTGCGCTTATAAACTAGCAGCAATGTGTATGCGTACTATTTTCTATATATTACGCATACGTATGTGTTGTTTTGCTTGTCGTCGTTATGTCTGGATCATATATTTCTTAGTTTATGAACACAGACAGACTGCGTGCACAGCAGCATCTCTAAATGTGAATATAAAATATACAAAATCAGAATTAAAAAAAGGAAGCAACAACAAAAGACAAATTCAGTCAACGCGAATTTATGTTTTTATGGAAAATTTGCAAATGCTTAACAACATTTAAAAACGCGAGCAGAAAATTATATATCTTAGTAGTAGTAGCAGTAGTTGTAGTTGTAGTAGCAGTAAGCGAGTATCTATTCAAAAACATTTTCAAAATTATACAATATTTTTTTTAATTTTTTTATTTTTTCGTTCTGTTTGATTCATTTCTATATATTTCAACGTACTATTGTGTATGGTGAAATGATGAAATGAAAAAAAAATTCAGATAAATATTGGCAAAATGCCGACTGCCACTGCTAGTAGTATAGCATCTATGAAGTATAAATGTTTGTAAATCCACTGTAGCAGGCTGTGCTGTTAAATGCTTGAACGGATCACCGCCATCGATGCCATATATACAAAATAACGCCCGCTTCGACATTAAATGAGCAAATTAAAAATTCAATATAATATTTTTTAATAATAAAAATGACCTAAAAACGCATTTAAAATGAACAGCGCGCAAGATATCTATCTAGACAATTACTGCTCCCCCGTCTATTCAGATTTTTTTTCTTTCAGATTTTCAACGGTTGGTCTACATAGAAGATTATTAGACAGCAGGCCATGCGAAATGCTGTAATGTTAGAGTGACCATACATGTTGCTTTACTTTGAGAAATACAATGACACTAAACTTGAAAATCAAAATAACAAAATTTTCTCTGTATAGGTTTCCGATATATATTTTTTTACATTTTCCCTGTATTTTTTTGGAGTTAGTTTTACATAGTTTCACATTTTAGTTCATATCTAAAGTTAAAGACTTCCGATATGATTTGCCAGAAAAAACATATTAATAAAATATCCAACAATCGCTTGTAACATTTTTTTTTCCCAAAATTTGAATATTTTTGCAAAAAAACAAGTAAAAAACCGAAGCTCTAATACCATTCACACGAAATTTAGAATAGTATTGTAAAACATAAAAGTGGGGATTTAAATAGGGACTACATACAAAAAGTGGACGGTACACGACCTCTAGTAGATGTGTATGAAACGATGTGGTAGACGTGTAAGATGCCGCCGTATCGAATTTCAAAATTTTTCATACAAAAAGTCAAAAGTGGACAGTACGTTTGTATGGAGGCTACCCCAAAAAAGGAGCGGGCTACGCCCATTAGTCTATGTATGTTAAACGGCACCATAAAAAGGCACCACAACCATAAAAAGGCATTTCAACCTAATATTGACTTTAATAAAGAAGCTTTTCTTACAAAAGGACAAAAGTGGGCAGTAGGTTTGTATGGGCGCTACCCTAAAAAGTGGGTGGATCCCACCCATTAATGTATATGTTAAGCGTCCGTCCACTGGAAGTTGCCATATCAACTATTAATAATGACTACAATAAAAAAGTTTTTTATACAAAAAGTCAAAAGTTGGCGGTGGTTTGTATGGAGGCTACCTCAAAAAGTGGGCCTGGCGGGTCAATCTTCATACTATAATAAACTGCAATAAAAAGAAGTGTATGTGCAAAATTTAAAAAAATGCGCAAGAACATACAGACTGACAGACAGACAGACCAACATGGCTAGATTGACTCGTTTCGTCGAGCTTTATGGGGTCTACGATGCCTCCTTTAATGCGCTACAAACTTTAAGACAAACTGATAATACCATTTCACACTATGTGTGAATGGTATAAAATAGAAAACGTCAAATACGGTTGTGTCACAGAAACCTCTTTCACCCCAATTCCGACCCAAATCCATTTCGTAGGTGTCACAGAAATCTATTTTTAGACAGTTTGAAATCACCAGCCTCTTGCAAAATTGGTGAAACTGTTGATTGCATATGTAAACTCATCACATCATAAGGTAAAACTTTCTTTATGTGAAAGTTTAATGAATTTTCTTCGTAACTGCGCGTATTGAGATTTAAACGTTTAGCACATTTTATTATTTAAACTTATAAAAATGTGTATTTATTTGCTGAAAACTGACTACGTCGGTTTACGCAACAATTGGGAATGGGAAGTGCATTCGAATGTCCAACTGGAAACATGACAGATTCGACATTTGCATACTTCCATTGCATATTTTTTCCAATATCAGTCTGTTTGCTTAGGCAATAGCAGTCGGTTCCATGCCAAAATGGTATTCTCCATGTTATTGGAATGCCCAATTTCATGTAGTTATTACTGAATGAAGAGAATCGTAGACTTATCGACGTATTTAAAAGAAAAATTTTATAACCACGGTGCACCGTGCAAAGCTAGATACGCGCATGTGTGCAGTCTGTGTGCAGTCTGTGTGCAGTCAGTGTGCTCCGTGTGTGTTTTCGGTTAGGTTTCGTATATAAATTCGATTGATTAGCTCAAAAGAGTGAATATGTAAAAATATCTGTGTTTGCCTTCTGTGTAGTTTGTCATAAAGTTTTTACCAAATGCTAACGCCTGTGCACTGGAACGTATTAAGTTAGGCTTCAAAGCTTTTAAAGATGTGCAATTTATTACATAGCAATTTCTACCACTGAGTCTGTTAGTGAGCATTAACAATGTGTTCGCAGAGATAAATTTATGTTGTGGACAAGCGAGCGCCATGCTTTATAGTAATACAATGCCTTATTAACACTTGCATTTTAGCTGTTATTTTTTGATTTCTCTAGCTTTCCGTGTAACAGGCGCTCAGTTTAAGTATCTCGCGCATTCAATCATTAGCGTTTTTGTACATTCTCTGGACGCTGGCTTGTTATTTTTATAGGATGTCATAGCAAGATAATTTGATTGAATATTTTTTATGCATGTGTATAAAAAATGGTCACCTTAGATTCCAGTAAACAAATAAATAAAACTACAGATGAAACGAGTGAAGGAGATCGCTAGAGATACACGTAGATACATTTAATATTGTAGAATATCTAAGTACTAAAAATTGTTACAGTTTTGTAAATCGAGGGAAACAGAAGTAAACTATATCGCTCATAGCTTTCATTTTATATTTTACGCGACGTAAATTAACTGCAAAAAACGTAATTAACTTTATATGGCGTAGCATTCTATGAGACAAGATGTAACTGACGGACGGACAGACGGACAGACTGCCTGCCAACCTAAAAGACTTAGTTTATTTTCATTATTTGATTGCAGTTTTGACTTTTTGGCATAAATTTTACAGTATTTTGGCTATAATGTGTACAAAAAGATTTTGTATATGGAAAATAACATCAATCAGATACAATAATTTGCTTTTGCTGTTTGCTGTAGCAGCAATAAAATTGTATTTTATTTTCAATTTTTTTTTTGCACTCGAAATGAGTTCAAGTACATAAACTGGAATGATCAAGAGCGGACGAAGTAATGTGAATGAGTAATGAAGATTGTTATGGTATAAATCCAGTAAGCGTTCGTTTATGAAAGAAAGTTATTATGTAAATTGCTGGTAAAAAAAAAAAAACAGACGGATGGATAGACAGACGGACATTTGGTGATTGAGTTAGCTGTATAGTAACTCAACTCTTTCACGCACTTTTTTTTGTTTTGTTTTGTTTGGTTTTTTTTTAACGAAAGCCAGTTCCATGAAAAACTGGCTTTATTATTTACTATTACAGAAGCTATAGTAAACGACTTCAGTGCAGTTGAAGTTAAGTGCAGCAGACTGGACAGTAACTTCAGCTACGTCTACGTCCAGACGTTAATTGTGCGTCTGCGTTTATTTTCTTTAATGTTTGTTTTTTACTTAGTTTTTACCTCACTTTATCGGTCGCTAACTTGTAAAGCCTTTTTGTTTTTTTATACAGTACTATATAATTTCACTTTGCAGTTGAACCTGTTTGCTGTGCATCTTTTATGTGTTAAGTGAAAGGATATAGATGCATTTTATTGTTGCTGAAGTATACTTCAAAGAATATGCAATTAGTTGCAAGTGTTAAGTGTGCGGTTTTCTTTGCTGTTGGTTTGAAATGGATTGGCATTTAGATTAAACTAGATATATCATTAATCTGCTGTTTTTGTAGAATTAGTTATAGGAGAGCTTCTACTTGTGTATGTAATATAATGAAGAAGGCTTCTTAGATTATTTAAACTATATATATATATATATATATATATATATATATATATATATATATATATATATATATATATATATATATATATATATATATATATATATATATATATATATATATATATATATATATATATATATATATATATATATATATATATATATATATATATATATATATATATATATATATATATATATATATATATATATATATATATATATATTATTGTTAAATTTTATATGATGGATCGAACATGTCATGAACTTCTATAGAAGCAGTGCGAAGGCTTTGCTTTCGGCACACTGGCGTAGAAGAAGTGAGCCAGAACGATGAAATACTTACACATAATACCTACAATATGGTGTATATACGTTTTTATTTTCCCACGCACCTTACAAAGTATGTGTATTTAAGAACTATTTGCGTATTATAAGCGCTATTAAGTTTTAAGTGTATGCTATAGCTATACCTGCTATTTATAAAATTGCGTTCATTTTGATACTTGTGTTGCTTCTGGTTATAAAAGATCTCCATATCAACTTCTTAACCAATATTTCAAAGATTAATGGAATATGACTCTGACAAACTCATAGACAGACATACATACAGGGAGGCAGGCTGACAGACAGACCGACAGACCGACAGACGGACATGGCTAGATCGACTCGTCTTATAGTGCTGATCATGAATATGCTTCTTTTAAGAAGTTGCAAATATTGTGACTAAACTAAAATCGTTAGCAAATGAAGTGAAGGGCCGATTTCGAAACTATATAAGTGCAAAGTTATAGAAGACTTAATTCGTTTTTGATCAAATTGGTCAATTTGAACACGAGATGTACTAAAAATTACCGTTACCTTCTTTAATTTTTGTTTGTTAAGTATGCCAGATCAAAAATAAAAAAATAAACGTGAATTTTTTCTGTGGAATAGCTTAAAAACTTATTAAATTTTAAACGATTTTTAAACTAAGCTAAATATTAATGCAAACGATTTCATGCTAACCTGAAAATTGTGCTCAAAGTCTAATAAAATTCAACGAAAAGTATTAATTTCTGTTTAACTCGTTTATTCCACCGCCAAATTCACTTCTACAAAAATTAAAAAGATGCACTTTTTTCCTTTTAAAGCCATTGAGAAGTCTAACATAAGTTCTCTACTTTCACTACTTCCTCGTTTAATATACTTCTTTGTTTAGAGCCATATCTTTCATATCATATCATATCATATCATATCATATCATATATCATATCATATCATATCATATCATATCATATCATATCATATCATATCACATCATATCATATCACATCATATCATATCATATCATATCATATCATATCATATCATATCATATCATATCATATCATATCATATCATATCATATCATATCATATCATATCATATCATATCACATCATATCATATCACATCATATCATATCATATATCATATATCATATCATATATCATATCATATCATATATCATATCATATCATATCATATCATATCATATCATATCATATCATATCTTTCATATTATGATTGCGTTCAGCGGAGTTTTTTTATGGTGTCCGATTAACGATTTACACTGACTATTTTCAGCGCTTGTAGTATTTTTGTTCATTTTTGTTTCATTATGTTTGAAACCATTTTTTGAATTGTTTTATTTCTAGCTTTCGTAAAAATACGTTACTAATCAGTAATCACTAATAAGTCAGCGATTAGTTCTGCTGAACGAGGTCATTTATGAAGTGTTGTTAAAAAGTTTCGTATCAATAAATGCGCAATTGAAAAAGTACTTTTAATGACTCCTTACTTTAAAACTTTCAAACAACACGATCGTTTTTTTATTGTAACCTACATTTTACAACTCATTTGTATCTAAGACTAGCATTCCCGTTGTGCGGCACCATTTTTTGCAGTTAATATAAAACAAATTTCTTATTGCACGATACTATTTGTGGAACATATTTCTCTCTATAATCTTCACATATGTACCTACCAAAAACTGTACAAGCGAATTTCGAGAAGGTTACGATTTTCTTCTTGGCATTATTTTATGCTTTTTCTTTGGCATCTTGAAGGTGTCGCATGTGTTTTTACGTATTACAAAATTTGTTTCATTGGAAGATTAAAAATATGGACGCATCCGCGGAACCTGATGTTGAGATCGAGTCAGGCAACGAACCGGACGCTGAGAAATCTGTGAATTAGGAATGCCAATTACTGCCTGCTTATATGTCAGCCGTTATGCGAAGATTGTATCTGCAGGAAATAGTCAAAGCTCTGCCAGCTACATTGCAAAACCGTATTGTCGTACTAAAAATTATTCTATACTAAATCATCTTAAGCTTGAGGCCGAATTTTTTGAAGAGGTCTATAAATTGAAGAAGAAATACCAACTTCTTTGCCAGCCGTTTTTTTTTTTAATAAAAGGAAAGACATTATCAATGGCGCTGTAGATTCACCGAATGAGACATCTTCTTGGAAGGAAGATCAGGAGTCAAAAAACGAAGAGAGTCCTGAATTTAAAGAAGCACTGAAGAAATTAAAAACCATCCCAGAGAATGCAAAAGGTATTCCAAACCATTATCCGCAACTCGGAAATCTTATACGAAATGGTACAGTATCTTAATGAGCCGGTGCTGAGAAAACTTACGAACATTACCATTAACTATGATGAAGAGCACTCAAACACACGTGTGTGCCATTTTGATTAAAAATGAATACTTCTCCAACCCGATTTTGTCCAGACAATACTTCCTCAAATCTACTCAAATCTAATTGTGCCATCAACTGGAAGAAGAAGATGAATTTAACTGTCAAAAACATTGGGAAGCACAAGCATAAGCAGAGAAGCGCTGTGCGCACAATTGTTAAGCAAGTCCCAACTGATTGCTTCTTTAACTTTTTCGATCTGCTAGAAGTTCCATTCGTCAAAGAATTTGAATCGAAGTTCCATTCGTCAATCGAATTTGAGGACGGCGAGACCGTAGAAGCATCTGATGATGACGCAGCTGGCTTCAACAAGTCACTAGCTGGCAATAAGAAAAAACAATCTCGGCATGATTGTGCAAATCAATTGCTTCAACTTTTTTATGTCTATATTTGTTGCCGCAATTGATAGATCTTCGTAAACGTAATTGGTTTGGTCTGATGATGATTTTGAAGTTTAAATTTGATAATAATATGCTTGCTTTTAGCACGTGCTTTGGATTTCGTATATTATGGTTTTCCCAATGTTATTGATGAATTTTTAAAATCTGTATTGTTATAGGGAGTAAAAATGGAAAACCATCGATTTTTTTCTCTGCGACTCAAACTCATCAATTGATATTGGCTTCGATGATGCTTTCATTGTGTCAAAATTTATAAAGTCATTTGAAAAGTAGTCTGGTCAAACGTATATTGGAATATAAAATATACTCGTACGCCCAAGTTTTTCTTCTGTTGTCAAGCAAAAAATAAAATAAAAAAAAAATGCATGGAGATTGGGTTTTCTTTTTTGTTAAAAAATGTTTGCTAACAGCGATTTTTGCAATAAATTTTCCAACAATTAAAACGTCAGTGTTAATTTGTATTTATTTTTATAAATTGTTTTTTATTCTGAATTTGGTTTTTGTGCGTTTTGTATATTTATTGTTTTAACATGTGTGTTTGTGTGTGTGTGTGTGAAGAGTGTTTGAAATATTTGTGCTTATTTTCTAACCAGCACAAAAATTTTCCTCAAACATGTTTATTTAGTTGAAATATTTTTGCATATTTATCATTTTTCGCATACTACGAGTATTGCATTGTACAGCAAATAACTGATGGAGTGAGTGAGTGAGTGAGTGAGTGTATAATGTATCTAGATACATGCATCTACATGAATTTTGAAAATTTTTGTATTTTTCAAAATTATTAAACAAAAAATATAAAGAAAAGCACTCATGAGGCGTGCAGATATTGAAGTGCTTTGAATTGATTATGAATAATAAAAAAGAAAAAAAAAATTCATAAAACAAATAAATATAAACTTTTTGCTGCAGATACAATACTCTCATGGCAAATATCTTGCAAGTTTTTCCAAAAGCTCGTGTAAAATGTTGTGCAGGTGTAAAGATTCTTTAGCACACCTTCAATAGAAATGAGTCAAAACAAATTTTTACCACACAATTCCCACTTTTAAATACAATTATGTACAATTATTTATAGAATGGCATTTATTTTCACACGTGCCCATTTAAACAGCCATTCTGCCATATTCGTCGATAGTTCAATAGTCTCATTAAAGCTTATATTATAGAAAAAATGAAATACAAAACGCAAAAATTGCTTTAATTAGCATTTATGCGATATTATTGTGGCCTAAATAACGTAATACACACAATACGTAAGTATAATCATAGTCAATGGATGATGATGGCGTAGACTATACGACGTATGGCATTTGGCATGTACGCCATTGAGCTGCACACGTTCTACACTCTCGTTTGAATTGTGTTGAAAAACTAAAAGCAAACACACTAAAAGTCAAAATTAAAATTTGTGTTTAACAAAATTTTTATATTTTTGATTTACTACAAATCTGTGCAGCTGGAATTGTTTCTATTCTTCTATAAGTGCAAAATTCGTTACGTTTCGTTTTGTTTTTGGTTTCTTGGTTGTGTTTTTTTTTGTTTTTTGTTTTACGGTTCGATATTGAAATGAAAATCAATTTGTGCCACTTTGGCTTTGTTCTATGCTGCTCAATGTACATTAGTAGTTGCCGTTAAGCGTTTGTATCTAGATACTTTTGTATCTCAGTCAGTTTTGTACGTGTGTATTGCACACTTTTCTAGACATATGCTTCAGTAGTCCACTATAATTTTCTATATTTTGAATTTTTTTGCATGTTCGGTTTGGTATGTCAGCCATAGCACCCGGCAGCAGCCGTTAGCCCAATTAAAAATTCAAGGTTGAGAAAATCTTATGGCTAAGCATTACATTGTTTTTTCAAGTTTGCTTTTGTGCGAGGGTTGGATAAAGAGTTTAGTACTAATAATTATATGGTTAAGTTTATAATTTGAAGATGTGTAGCATATAGAATTAGTACTGAATTTCGTTGTTAATGTAAATTAAAACAAACTTTCTTTATCGTTTCGAAAATGTAGTCCAAAAATGCATTCATTACAATAATTGGTGGAGCTAACTGGGAGTTGTGTTGTACTCGTTTGCCATTATTTTAGTATAAACAAAACATTATTGATGCATTAGCAAACATGCAGTCTTTGTGGAAAATTCAATTAAAATATGCAAGTAGATATGTTTCGGAGTAGCGGTACGATAAAACTGTATTTTCCAGCAATATACACCAGTAACTACACCGACAAAAAACTTGCGTACAAATAAGCAGATACTTAGTCAAAATTGCGTAAACAAAACCAAATTGTTCTATTAACAACGTTTGGTTGTTGTCTGCTCTTTCACTGTTTACATTGTTGGCCAATAACGATTTAGTTGTTGTTTGTTTTTTTTACACTATTTACTTTGATTGCCAACAAAACTTTGGTCGCTTGTTTTTAACATTTTGGCCTGTGTCACTGAAACTAGCAGATATATATGGAAAATGTAGCTATATACAAAACTAAAGTAAATTCAATTTGCAAGCTAAAATGTCTTAAGACCGTAAATCGTAGGAGTGTTAGTTTGCGAGATATAGAGCCAGGAATACTGTTTGTATTAAAATTTTTTTTATTCAAACAAAATCCGAAACTTTTTAAATTTGTCCTGCATCTCTGATACTAGCAGAGTTACGCAAAATGTACACAAATACAAAATAAATTCCAATTTGCCAATGTTAACGAAAGATTAAAGCATGTTTTCCACCAAAATTCGACATTCATACTCGCAATTAATACCCAGAATACTATCAATAACAGCTTTCAATTAAAAAATTGCAAACCTAATTTACTTTAATTTTATATACGGATACATTTCGCATATCTCTGCAAGTTTCGTAGAAAATGTAGAAAGTTATAGTTTTTGGAACTTTTTGGGAACAACTCGTGTTCCCCGCCCATTATGTCGGAAACTATCAGTCATAGGACTTAGGAATTTACTTTAATGAAATGTATGTATACATTTTCTGTATCTCCACTAGATTCGCAGCCACAAAATGTTAAAAATTTTAGGTTTTTGGCCAATAATCTTTTCGATTAAAATTTTGTTTGGAGACATCGCTCTAACCTAACAAAACCACTGAATTCAGCGTACCCAAATTGAGTAAAATAGACCAATTTCACGAAATCCTACAAAAAAAGAAAAAATTTTAAAAATACAACAAGGTGGCCATACAAGATTTTTTTTTGTGTTCCTCGCACTCACGAGCTTCTAGTTGACTCGTATGTGCGTGAGCGACAATAAATGCTACTGCAATAAGCTGAATGTTGGTGTTATGCTTGTGATTTAATCTACCTTCACAAAAAACCGTCTCAGTGTTCAATTTTATGTGCTTCATTATTAAATCATTTCTTTAAATTCAATGAACGAACCAATTTTGAACCAGTCTGTTATATGTTTTTTAATGGTTTGGTACACAAATGGTACCAAACCATTACCAAATGGTACCAAATGGTTTGGTACACAAATTATTTGATTCACCAGTGCTTAGGCTCAAAAACAAGTTTCTAAATTGGTTTCCTGTTCGCAGCTAATTTGTTTCAACTGTAATGGTTTGATTTGTGGTTCGCTGTAGAACCGATTCGATTCGATTCGAAACTTGTTTGTATTTTGTTTAAAATCAATGATTCACCGAACTTTCTTAATTATTTAGTTTTTGTTTTCTTTTATTGTGAATGGCAAAATCGTTCAGCAAATAAAATATTTCTCAGTCAATTCTTCAGTGTTCTTGAAAAGGACGCCGCTAATGATCAAAAGATATTAATTGATCATTTAGCGCCCTTTGCAAGCACATTGAAGAATTGACTGAGTAATATATTATTGCACACCTACTATATTAACTGTTCTTACACTTTTATTTTGCGAAGTTTCAAGAGGTGAACATTTATTTGACTCCAAAGACTTTTCGTACTACGCTCCTCCATTACTATTACTGATGTCGAGTGTTGTGCTAGTTGTTGTTTATTCGCATACGTTTGTTCCTCCATAGATTTATGTGTGCATTATTTTTTTCTGTGGTAATTTTCATTTTAACCTCAAAACGTGCTCAAAAGTGAAAAAAATAATTATGCATTACACCGCCTGCTCTTATGCGCTCTACACATTCTACTTAGCACAGTAGAACGTTCGTCTAAGTTACTATGCGAAACCAAACATTAGAGCATTCAACGCCTTCACCGCTCGAACTAATGTGCAATACATCATATCATATTGCATATACATACTATAGCGTTCAGTTGACGCGTGCTTATAAGGGGTGCAAGCCCAAGACACAAGTGAACGACGATGTTACGCAGTACTATGTCGAAGAACTCAATTAAACCCAACGCAACGCAACCCAACCCAACCCAGTTGTAAGTATTAAGAGTTACCAATGCCTTCTCATTGCTGCTTGGCGTATCAAGTTTACAAGTGAATGCGCTTTGACCGCCCGTCAGTTTGTTCCAAACGGCTCCGACCAAAATGCCAAACTAGTTCTTAGCGTGGAGCTCATGTTTCAATTCATTCAGTTGTGTTTGTTTGCTCTTGCGAGTCTATTAATTTTCTTCTCGTGACTATAATAATAATAATAATAATAATAATAATAATAATGATGTATGCTATTTCCTTTTCATATTGGTTTACTTTATGCATTTTTAATATTTATTTAGTATTTTCTATTTTACTTTTTTGTTTAAATTTCAGGCACTGGCACCTTCGGTCGTGTTTGCTTGTGCCGTGATCGGGTTTCTGAGAAATACTGCGCCATGAAAATTCTAGCTATGACGGATGTGATACGCCTTAAGCAGATTGAACATGTTAAGAATGAACGGAATATTTTGCGGGAGATACGACATCCATTTGTTATAAGCCTGTAAGTATAATAATGTGACATCGCATATCATAGAATGTTAGATGTAAGCAAATTTGGGAGTCATACTACCGTGTTCCGGGTTTCGAATTCGTATGTTTAAATTGAGAATTTCGCAATTTAAATTGAACAGATCTTGAGAATATGAATTTTGCAGTAACAATTCCCGGCAATATTCAAATTGCAATATTCTGCTAAAAGTATAAAACGTTACATTTTAACGAAAATACTTCCGAAAAAATTCAGACTAATGCATTGTGAAGTTTTATGTTTTGTTTAACTAAGTCTACTAAGATCTCGGTGTAAACCCGTACGAATGAGTGTTACACGTGCGATGGTATATACGATCAAGCATATATAAACTCTCCTACATATTCGTCTACTATGCATAGTAAATTTTGATGTATGCATATATTTATTTACACCATACATTGTATATAATTTCACCATAGTGTGGTCAAGTGGTATTCTCGTGCTCACTTGTTTGCACTGCTTAGTCTTTTTGGTTTGGTGTACTCTTCTGTTTACTGTCAAAACTAATATTTAAGCAGCTGTCTGGCGGACTTAAAGTGTTGTCACACACACGGCACACTTAATAATACTTTTTTTCTTGCTCTATCTCTCTCCCCCCTTTCTTTGTGGTTTGTATGTACACATATATAATTCTAATAGTTGTAATATAAGAATGTCCCAAAGAAAACGAAACTATCGCACTTTAGTGACATCACCTATATGTGACGTAGTGCGCGCGAAAGTTACAAGCTTTTCTTTACTTTCAGGCTAAACTTCATGATATTGAGTAATAGCGCTCAAAATGACAGTGTCTTTGTGGCATTGGTCGAGAAATGAACTTTGAACATATACATATTAGGTTCGGTTTCACCATAATGTTTAATGTTTGATGAAAGCAGTCTGTGGTGTAAATTATTGCTCCCGTACCAGAGTGTATGAGTGGTTTAAGCAGTGCAATGAAGGTAGAGAGGCTATTCGGGAGGACGACCATTCGAAAACCGTGATTATTCAAAGTAACATTGAAAAGTTCGTCAATTTATCAAAACTAAGCCGAATTCTTTGTTGCTTCACTATTTACCGTTAAATGTATTATCTACACAGCTGATGACCAATTCTGATGACCACAATTTTTTTATTTACTGAACGTTATTTCCGCATGAAAAAATTACTTCTGTTATAAAAAGCACAATGGGAGTTACTCGTCATATCGCGCCTAAAGAAGTTTTACTTCAAAAAAAAAAAAAGAAAAGATATTGCATGAATTGAACTTTCTTCTCCGTCCATGTAGAAGTTTTAGTATTTTTGTGGTTTGTCACTAATGTCAAACACTCTGCGAATTTTATTGGTTGGAGAGTGATGCCAGACGCTTGTAGTTTTTAAACCAGATTCTTTTTTCTAATAGGTATCAACTATCATCGAACTACGTTTAAATTTTGAGCATTCTATTTCGTTATTTTTCTGTGAATGACAGCAATTGAAAACGGACATGAACGACAGACAGGCGAACAGAAATCAGATGGTTGTCGCATCGAGCCGAACGTATAAACCTACTGCTTTATCTACTCCGATTTTTTTTGCACTCCGATTTCGAAAAGAATCTTACCAACCCTAAACACTACAACTTTCACTAGAACCAATTAACAATTTATCAGCTATTGATTTGAGCTGTTCTACAAATGCCAGCAATCATTTCCTAGCTAAATATTAACTTTCATCACGGAAGCACCGATTTGCTACAGCTTGATTAACTTAAATTCTTCGGAAATTTTTAATAGGCACATTTTTTTTCGATTACAAACTCATTTAAAACGTACTCTATAAACGTCATTTAAGGCATTGTATACTATAAACAAAGCATAAATCTTAAGAGATTAAATACAAACCACTCAGAAAGAGCTTTGTAAATAAATACTAGCACGCATACGCATACAGAGTCAATTTGACGTCGAAGGTAAAACTCATTAATCAAGCATATAGCTACTATATACAAAATCAATCTATCTACAGTTGTGATATTTACTTAAAGAGTAGCAATTTCTCTATAATACGAGTGTATTAATTATTTCATTTTACAGGGAATGGTCGACAAAGGACGACTGCTGTTTATATATGATCTTCGAGTATGTCTGTGGCGGTGAATTGTTCACCTATCTCAGAAATGCTGGCAAATTTACTAGTCAAACATGTAAGTATCTTCTTGATTATAAGTATTATCTACTGCATTATTAGTGCATATTATATTATATATTATATCATATTGTTCATTGTTTATAGCAAATTTCTATGCGGCTGAGATTGTATCGGCGCTTGAGTATCTACACTCATTGCAAATTGTCTATAGAGATTTGAAACCAGAGAATTTGCTTATAAATCGTGATGGCCATTTGAAGATAACCGATTTTGGTTTTGCAAAGAAATTACGTGATCGTACCTGGACACTGTGTGGCACACCGGAATATTTAGCACCAGAAATAATACAATCCAAGGGACATAATAAGGCAGTTGATTGGTGGGCATTGGGTGAGTTTTGCGCATTTTCGGGAAGTATTTTTGTATTTTTATGCAAACTTTTGCTTCAATTTAGGTGTACTCATCTATGAAATGCTTGTTGGTTATCCACCATTCTATGATGAGAATCCATTCGGTATCTATGAAAAAATATTAAGCGGCAAAATTGAATTTGTACGTCATATGGATCCGATTGCAAAAGACTTAGTAAAGAAATTGCTGGTGAATGATAGAACCAAGCGTTTGGGCAATATGAAGGTAAGTTTGATGATGGTTTGCTTGTCACCGGCCGCCACACAATATAACCTGCAGCTTTATAAGCGTGTCAAATTTTTTTTTAGCTAGCCTAAGTAGTATATAATAATAATGAAGATTTTCACCTGCCTCTTCTAAAATTAGCAACGCGCGTGGGTTTCAGCCAATTAGTCTCATTCGCTGCTATTGGATTTTATTTTGATGTTCTTACGAAATATTGTATAATGAAAAATAGCTTTTCTATCTATTATTGTGTCATAGTTTTAATAACAATTTTTGTTTATTGGTTTTTATACAGTTGCAAAATAGTCAACAGGCCCATTAAATATTTGCATATAAATTAATGGTTTTGCATGCATTTGCCAATAATATTTACTATTGTTGTTGTACTTGTTGTACTTGTTGTTGCAGTTGTTGTTTTTGTTTGTCTGCGAATTTTATAGTTGTCAAACATACGTTTTGGGAAATCAAATTCAGGCGTGCGAATTAATAGTGAACATTTCCGACAATGTTGTAAACACACAAAGAGAAAGAAGGTTTTGCTCGGGAATCTTAAAACCTTGAAATGGTTGTTTGAAATTTAGATTCTAAAAATAACTTGAAAATACTTCTGGGCAGCAGAGACATGCATCTAATCCATAGTAAATAGTTTCGGCAGAGATGTTTTTCCAATTGGAGCAAAATAACTTGAAATTATAACACTGGAGATGTTTTAAAGTGTTTAATATGTGAAAGGAATACCACCAGACGGCATACAAAACTGTTCAAACTTTTGAGACATACATTGACATATGAGTCAAAGATGAAACAAGTCACCAGTTGAGACACACCATGAGTCCGAGCTGCCAGCAATAGCTTTGAAAACTAGAACTTTGGAAGGATGCTTATTAAAAAACGATAAAATACAGTTAGAGAAACATTTTTGTATACTCAATGGCTGCAAAAGCAATTGATCATAATACACTGCAGAATCTTAAGATATCTTCTATTTGCAGAAAGAGATTCTGCAAAACTCATTTTTTGAGCATAAAAACATCGGAGATAGTTTAATTGAAAAAGAAAAAGAAGCTGTTCCATGCATCTACAGTCAAGAGAGGATGTAAGAAGTAACGAGTAAGAGTAGTAAAAGTCTTGTAAGAAGTCTTTTTGTTCAAGGTTGGCAACGTTGAGTGGTATTGTTGGTTCTCCTAAATACAACTAGCACCGGTCCTCTTCATTAATAAGAAAAGACGGCTTGTACTGTACGGTTGTGCGAAATATGTTGATAAGTAATGTTACCAAGTGCACGGTGCATGCTATCATCAGGTACAATACCTTTTCGTGGAAGCAGAAACATCTACTTAAATTTTTGCACGGATCGAAACTGTTACTGGCGTAGGTTTTATGAACCAAAGTGGTGTTGAGTGTTTAATGAACAAAGCACAAATGTTCATGATCATCAACGGACCAATGAGTTATAAAAAGTCGATGAAACTGTTCGCGAAGTCCACTGATTCACGCTTCTGGGCAGTAGTGTTTAACGAAGTAGGCAGAAATATTCATGACCAGCAGAGGAGTGAAAGATCTTCAATTTGGACCAATGAGTTAGTGGGAGAAGTCGAGGAAACTGTTCGTGAAGTCCACTGATTCACGCTTTTGGGCATCAGTTTTTAAGGAAGCAGAAATGTTCATGACCATTAGAAGAATGAAATCCCTAAAATTTGAACAGATTAGTTGATGGTAACAGTCGAGGAAACTGTTCGTGAAGTCCACTGATTCACGCTTCTGGGCATCAGTGTTTAACGAAGGAAGCAGAAATGTTCATGAACATCAGAGGAGTGAAAGATCTATAATTTGGAGTAATGAGTTGATGGAAGAAGTCGAAGAAACTGTTCGTGAAGTCCACTAATTCACGCTTCTGGGCATCATTGTTTAAGGAAGCAGAAATGTTCATGACCATCAGAAGAATGAAACCCCTAAAATTTGAACAGATTAGTTGATGGTAACAGTCGAGGAAACTGTTCGTGAAGTCCACTGTTTCACTTTTGTGAGCATCAGTGTTTAAAGAAGCGTGTACTTCCAAATGTTCATGACCATCAGATGAGTGAATGACCTTCAATTCGGACCGAAGTGTTGATGGAAAAAGTCGATGAAACTGTTCGTGAAGGTCAACGATTCACGCTGGATAAAACTTTTGCTATGTTTCCACAACTCTACAGATGTCTCTTGCACGAAACAATTACAGAAACACTGTGAATATTGACAAAGCATATTCCTCTGTTGTAGCACCTTCAGACTTTCATCTTTTCAACTTCCTGAAGACTCACATGCATGGAAAAATGAGTCAAGAGCTGCTCAACTGAATAAAGAAGATGAGGATATAATTCTTTGAGAGGGGCATCAAAAAGCATGTGCCACGGCTGACTATTTACCTAGAACGGGAACCGTCTTTATGCGAAATAGTAACTGACATATGTACTAACAGAATGCTGTAGTTTTTTTTAAATATAATACTATTTAAAAAAAAGAGAACATAAATCGAGTACTTTAATAACTGTGCGTGCCTCTTATGATCCAGGCACAGTTATGATTATGTATTGCATAACAAGGTTCGTCGATAGAAACAAAGATGATATTCTATCGTACTTTCCTTCGTGTTTCTCCGAGCTATCAAAATGAACTCTAAAATCTAAAAGCTTTCAAACTAGATGATTGTTCTTAAGGATTGGTGGATTGGAGATCATCGGAGAGATGGTAGATTGAGTCAATGCAGAAAGGAATGAAGCAACTCTACATATATAATTTGCATTATCTTTGGATTTGCAGAAATTTTGTACTCTATTGATACTCTATTTATATATTTTTTTAATTGTGAAGTTTTCGTGAAGATTCAATCGCCATTCACATAGTTATCTTTGAGTAGAAATGATTTTGAACAAACGAAGCAATTTGGGAAAGAGCTTTGGGAACGAGATATATTCTCATATATATGCTCAGATATATTCATATATACTCAGATATATTCTTAGAAGTAAATTATATAGTACCATCCTTACCGAATGTTACCAGATTGTAGAACTATTTTTGAATTTTTGATCATAATATTGGTCTATGTGTCATCTCTAGCAAAGCGTCAGCAGGCGTAACTTAGTTCTATTTATATTTAAGCTATTCACAAGATCTTGTAACAGTGTAAAAGTGCAAGAAAAATATTGCACAATGAACAAAAATTTTCAATAGAAAAAAACTTTCACTACGTTGCAAGAAAAAGACCATTAAATAAAAAATTTCTTGGCATAGTGCTGCAAAAAATTACAATTTAGAAAGTGGCAGCTCGAATTTTGGTATTTTTGTGGGTATTTGTTATTTTTTTTGTGGTAACAATAATGCTGAACAGCTGCTAATTCACAAAGCAGAAAAAAATAATAGTAACAGCAGTTCGAAACAAACAAGCCAAAAGAAAACAGCTGACCAGCTTATATTGCACAAGTGTGCACACGACGCCGTTTCTGCACTTTTGCACTATTACAAGACATTGTGAACAAGACTATATTGCTAAACCTCCTTTTTCATTTTGCAACAACGTAAATATAATGTTCTAACGTATCTGAATCTATTTTCATTGCAAATATATTTTTCCTTAAAGTTTTCTAATGGATTTTTTTTTGGTCGAAAACCATACAAGAAATATTTTTATATAATGTAGAAAAAAAAAAAATTAAATTTGAAATTGCTTTGCTTTATGCGCGCTAAACACAATTTTCACAGATATATATACAATATAATTTTTGTGTTCACAATTTTTCTTTCTTCGTTTCTACACAGATAATGGGGCCGCTGACGTTAAGAGGCATCGATGGTTCAAGCATTTGAATTGGAATGACGTCTACAACAAGAAGCTTAAGGTAAGCGTTTTCAGCAGTAAATTCGATGGTATCTATTTAATTTAATTTAATTTATTCAATTTTTTTTTTTTGTTATATTTTTATTCATAAGTTTCGCCTGTCTGTGGTGTTTTGTGTGTGCACTTTAGCTTTAGTTAATGCCTCTATTAATACTAGACTTTTGCTAATAAAATAGATTTATTAGCATCATGTATCTCTGAATGAGTGAATTTGCACGTCTTTAGTGCTAAAAACAAAAAAACAAAAAAACAAAAAAAAAAAAAAAAAAATGTGACGACGATAAACGTGTTTTTGGGATAAGACGATTTAAAATCATTTGTGATGTGTGGTCTTTTTTTACACCCACACGTATGTAGTTGCGTCCTCAGATTCGCTTTCATATGGATTTTGCACCAAGATGATATTAATAAATACATATAGAAAAATTAAAAGCAAATAAACAAATCAGCTTATAAATATAACACGTTAGATAATGCGCGAACACCTTCTATATAGCGTTCAAATCTATTTGCATATATGAATGGACACGGACGGACGGACGGACGGAGAGTACGTGCAGAGTGTGCTCATAAATCTTCGCGTCAATAGCCGTGCAAAACGATATATATCAGGCAGTAGTAGCAGCATCAGTATTCGACTAAAATATAATGCTGTGTCTTACAAATAACTTGTTAATTATTTGCAATACATTGTCTTACACGAAATTGTGCTAGAAGATACAATAATACGTCAAAACATCAAAATGTTTGATGGCTAAAATCATGTTTTTCGCCACTTACTGTACGAATATTTTTACGATACATGCTGGCTGCCATAATTGATCGTAGTCTATATATAAATACATGCTCAGCACGTCTTAAAATTAATTTTATATACATTAATCTTTATTTAATTAGATTTTGAATTTTATATTTTTATTTATCTTTTTATATATACAAACGGCATTGCGTAATGCGTAAGCCTTCCGAAGAATTTAGTACCCAAGTACTGTCTGTGTAATGAAATCTATGACTTTTCTCTAATCGCTCTGGAATGTTACAAGTTCCAATTTCGATAATTTCACTAAGCTATTGTGCGCTACTTTATCCAGTCAACAGGATTCAGCTGAGTAAAACAGAAAGCTACAAACCACGAGGGGTATGCCGGGGCATGGAGAAGCAAAACTTCCAGTTTCAGCTATTTATTGTTGGAATAGGTGTTTTTGATATGGATATTCGCCTCGTTTGCAAGTTCTTTGATGTTGATTTGACGATTCTGTATTAATAGTTCGCTTATTTAAAAATCAAAAAATTTCATTTCTGAGTGTTGGAAACACTCCGTTCTTGAAAGTGCTTTACGTGTGCAACTTTAAACGTTTACGCCAAATTTATACTGGCACCATATTCTTTGCATGTTTCATCAGTTGTAGGATGTGTTTCTTTAGTATATGGAACCAATCGCTTCGTACAAAAACTATTACGTTAGGTTAGGTTTGGATGATCAACATGGATGAATACCACATTGTCACTTAGACCAGCATAGGCCCCTTGTGATACCATATTCACCTATTTTCAACGCAGCTACTCCGAGAATCACTTTGACAGTGTCAAGAACGTAGAGATATGCTTTATCTCTTTTTGCGAGAGCTCAGTTAAGTTATCCAGGAAATGGCTTCTAATAATGTCAGTATCTTCTTACTATGGACCGGGCTGTGACATAGCAAGTGCTCGACCGTCTCATCCGCCACGGCATTTCCACAGCTTCTGCAGAAGTTCCGGAAGTTTACCTCTAGCCTTGTGGCATGTCTCCCTATTATGCAGGCGATTTGAAGGCTCCCACAATAACAGCTATCTGATCTCTCTTGTGTTGAAGTAGAGTTATTGTTTTTTTGAGTTTATATTTTGGCCAGATGAGTCTGGAGATTCTACACGTGCCAAGGTTGCACCATCTATTGGTTGCTCTATCGATCCTTTTTGGATGAGATCTGTAGTTTACATGTAGCCATGCGTATACCTACTGTGGAATTCCCTGGAAGGATATCAGCAGTGGTACCCTCTCTAGCTAGTTTATCCGCTGCACAATTTTCCTCTATGTTTTGATGACCCGGCATCCAGATGAGATGTATAACATAGTGCTCGGCAATCTCGTTAAGAGATTTATGGCACTTCGTTGTGCTTTTAGTATTGGAGCTGAAAGAGTTTAGCGCTTTCAGTGCAGCCTGACTGTCCGAGAAGATATACACAAAATATTGTGTATATATGAATGTGACCTTAGAAAGTGCGTGGCTTCCTGAATAGCTAGCATCTCCGCCTGCTAAACGCTGCAATGATCGGGCAGACAAAAACTGTTAAGAGTAACCCTACTAAATCACAAAGCATCAAGTATTCTTTTTTTTGCTGTTGTTGAATTCTATACTAAAATCTAATCTAAACTAGTAAATGAATCTATTTTTATATTTTTATTACAATACTAGGTATTGTAATAATAAATTTGTATGTATATGATATATGCTTAGGTACTAAACTTTGTAAATTTTCTTTCTTTTATAGCCACCAATAATGCCCGATGTACATCACGATGGCGATACAACAAATTTTGACGACTATCCCGAAAAGGATTGGAAGCCCGCCAGAGCAGTAGACCAAAGAGATTTGCAGTTGTTTAATGATTTCTAAAATTTCTACATTATTTATGCTGCAATTAGTGTTTAACAGAGCTATGATGATAAATTATTTTATATCGTAAATTATAATGCGTAATATACGTGTATTTTATGTAATTACCCATGTCGTTTTTGTCTTTCATGATGATGATAATGATGATGATGATAATAAAATTGATAATGATAATGATATGATGATATAAATACATATAGTTCTACATACATATTAGTAACACACATATGCGTTTGTATGTATCTCAAAGATACATATATGGTATAACTTGCACACAGATACAAACCTATGCTAATATTTATTTATTTATTTAATTATTTATATTAGAATTATAGTTTAATGCACAATTATACGATACAAGAATTATATTGTTTTAATTTTTAATTGGTATGTAATTGTACCATTTAAAAATATATAATTATTTAGCAGCAGCAGCAGCAGCAGCATTGGGCATTGTATATGTACAATAACTAGCTGATCTAGTAGATTTTTTTGTTATTTAGTTTAATTTGTATCTACTTATGATTTAAACATACGAAAATAATTATAATAATTGTTGCTATATATGCAAATGAATTGATTTAACAATTTAAAGTTAAATAAAGTGATAGAAACTCATATTTTATTGTTTTAATTTAGACGTATTACCATAAGGTTCAAAGAATGACAGTTCATGAAGTAATATTCAGTCAAACTTTACTTAATATTACTAATAAGGCAAACTTTGTCAAAAAGCACTTTATACTTTAAATAATCTAACAGATACTAATCGTTTGTACTAATTGTTATTCCAGAAAGCGTTATTTACTGCTCTAATCGAAAGACACCATGTTGTTGTTTTTCTAAACTGATTTTTATAATTCACCAATAGTTTATGCAAACGATTAAGAGAAGAAAATGCTACTACATTGACTAACAAAATTCCACGTACTCAGTCAGCCGTTAAAAAGGTCGAAATTATTGCAGTAGCAAAATATTCACGAGAGTTTTTGCGAATAGCACTTCTCACGACTAGAGAAATTATGTTCGCGATAGTTCGATAAATATGTATATCTATAAGGATATATGTTGTGAAAGCATACTCCGTAACATTTCCATTTAGTTCCAGGCATATAATTTGGTTTTCTTTTCTCTATTTAATGTACTGTTAAATCTTAATATATTAAAATGTTCAAGCAGGGTGAGATATCCGAAAACTCAAAAATTGCTGCAACAAATGATGTTAGTTTTGTCTGCAGGAAGGTTTCTCTTCAGTTTCCGTTTGATAGCTACCGCTGGAGTCAAAATATCCAAGAAAATGTGTTTCTTTAGTACAATATATTGTATACATGTTAATGAAATCGAAGAGGGAAGGAGAAGGCAAATGGGAGTGTTAGGGAAGAGGTGGAAGGGAAAAAAAGAGCCGGAGGAGAAAGAGGTGAAGGGAGAATAGGGGCAGGGAAATAGGGGAAAGATAGCAGGGTAGAGGGGTAGATGTATGGGTAGAGGTTGGTGTAGCAGGGGGGCGGGGGAAGTGCAGCAACGCGCATTATACCATTTAAGATACATGAATGAAATGTTGTATACATGTTAATGGTGGTAGGCGAAGGGGTGAAAGGGGGCAGGGGAGTGGCAGTGGGAAGGATAGGAGGCAGAAACGCGCTGGGTACCAGCTAGTATAATATAAAAATATTATTAAATATCATATACCGTCTGATTTAAATTGACCCGAACTGGAGGATTTAAACCGAACCGGTAAATCGAATCGGTAATTTTTCTTTTTAGGTTGGCTGTCACTGTCATTGGCATGCATGCCAAGTTTGAGCATGATGCGATAATTAGTCTATGTTTAACAGCTGTTTGTTTACGACGCGAAAAGTTTGTATGGCGATTTTTAACACAATTGAACGAGTTTGCTTCAAATTTTGTGCAACGGAATCACTCAAAATGTTACAAAAGTGTTTTGTGGACTCTACTCTATCGAGTACGCAAGTATTTGAGTGGCATAAAGCATTCAGTGAGGGTCATGAAATCATAGAAAACTTGACTCATGCAAGTCGGCCAACCACCTCTGTTAACGACAAAACATCGAAAAAGTGATGGAAATTGTGCTGGTGTTGGCATTAGAAAGATAGCAGAGTCACTCAACATCTCTTATAGATCGACTCAACACATTTTGGTTGATGTTTCGAGTATACGATTGTGACGAAGTTTTAGGCCAAGCATGAAACTAAAGTCAAGCCAGATTTGGCTTGACTGTGACTTTTTTCTGTTTCCGAAACTTAAATATCCGCACCGGGAATCCGTCTTGAGTCGATTGTTGGTTATACTTAACGCTCTCAGCTTTCAATGAACAGACAAGAAAGCGAATAGACTTATGCGGACCAGTCTTATGTTGAGCCCAGCACGTTGGTCATACTTAACGCTTTCAGCAACTGTACTGAACTGTTTTGCATTGTCGCTATAATGGTTAATTTTTTAGTTTTTGGGCCATATTAAAAATGTACAAGAGTAAAAAAGATTTATATTTCACATGGAGATGCTATACTTTACATATTGAGACTTAAATGTTTGACCTGCTTGGTATTTCGATTTCTTTAAAATATTTAACAAATTTGGTGCGATTAGCTGAATCGCATGCTGGTAAAGTCAAACGATTCCAGGAACATATTTTGTTCGTTGGTTGTTGCAAACTCATTTCTACGTGGTGACTATTTCCAGAAGAGTTATTCAAGCCATACACTAATAAAGTAACTCTATTGCTCACTATGTCAATCTATTCCAATCAGCCAGAAAAAGTGGTTTCTGGTGACTGTAGCAAAGTTGTAAAAACTAACTCTAATGGAATCTTTTGTAAACACAAAAATAATTCATAAAAGTATACTTTTTTCTATTTCTGGCTCTATTCTCTTGACCGCAATTGTAAGTGTATTTTTAAAGGTTAACGTTTAAAGTTTCGTGCGTGGTAAAAGCTTTAAAGCTTTTTGATTTTAGTTGTAAGCTTAATTAGAATGACTTGGTAGCACTTGAGCTCCATTCAAAATATGCAGCTTTTAGACTTTAGCAGCATTTTTATTGAATATTGACGTAAGCCCATTGTCAGAGTGTTTAGTTAGCTAGTTTTCTTTCTACATTATTTTACTACTAGTTTGCTTATTTAACGATTAGTTGAACAATACTTAACCAGACAGATTTGCTTTGTTAAACTGAGTTTCTTCGTCATATTCAAATTTCGGGTTTGCACTAATAGCGGTATATCATCAGATTGGTGTTTTTCCTGACTAGATTTTGAGGGATTAATGCGAAACCATTAAAACATTATGATTGCCAAAATCCGAAATTATTTTTTACAATAGTGACAACTCATTTTAAAAGAAGATTAGTATTACCGAATTATATCATTAATGCTCGCAAATGGGCTAATAAACGAGCGCTTAACGGAAGCCAAACGAGATGATCGTGGAGAATGGCATCCAACTCGTCTGGGTACCAGGACACAACGAAATTGAAGGTGTATAGTAAAGCAGAGACTTGCAGCACAAGGTACAACGACACATATTCTGCAGAATAAAGGCACAGTTGGGATGTCTTTTCGAAATGTAGGCTGCAAATCAAAAACAATACCACAAGCCACTTCGAACAAGAATATTCATGTGCAACATCTCAAAGCAGACATGGCGAATATAAAACCTTAGCAGAAATTAAGCTCTATTGAGAATGAGCAAAGCAGACATAACGACCTTAATAGGAGTCATCACAGCGCATTATCTCATAGGCGAAGCCGGGAGCTTTCACTACGACTACTGTGGAAGATGTAACAGTAAAAGTAAACAGTGTCCAGCATCTACCATGTCATTGTCCTAAAATGTACAGAACTAATTCAAACACCTGGTGGCTTATTTTCTTAAGGCAAGGTCAGACGGTCTTATATTTATATGTCATGTTATATGACTTGTGTTTCGTGCAACTGTTAAAATAATACAAAATAATACAGTAACACCAATCAAAGGAGAGAGTATATACACCGCGAGTTAACTTGCTGTTGTTGTCGCTTCCATGTCGTTATCTCGCCAGGACTTTTGTCCAGATCGTTGATCGTTAACAAAATGACTTGGTAATGTAACACGAAAAAGAAACAGAGCTATTTCCAAAAAATTTCACGCGATATTGCTGATGATGTACACTTTTTTATCTAAAAGACTAAAGATACTGAACCTTGTTTTTAGAAAAAAAAGAAATGTACCGTTATCTTACACAGTTCAACAAAACATAAGCCGCTATTGAAAACTAAGGTTTGTTAAAATGATTTCTACACATGCCTGTATAAAATTGAAGTCGGGAACATAGTAAAGTTATTAAATCTTTTTTTGTTTTAAAACAGATTTATGTGGTTCTACAAATGTGCCGAAGTCGACCGAAGTTTTTGTTGTGCTTTGCGCCACTACAGGCTAACCTAGGCTGTTTGTTGAGTTGATCACTTAAGACTCTGAATGAAATATTTATATTGGGACCTTGAATTAATAATGAGCGTTTCCAATATTTGAGTTTCCAATTTCTTGCCGCTAAAACCTATTGTCAATGAGCGTCTTTGGCAGCTTGTGTCCTTTGTTTGAAACCTAAGCAACAATACTAAATATTGCCTCGAACATGTCGAATTTCGTATCAGATAAAGTGTTTTTGAGGGGAGTTCTTCTTCATTAGTTTAATATGAAAAAAAGTGCAGCCGAGGGTCATCGCATCTTAGTGGAAGTTTACGGCGAGTATGCTCTATGTGAACAATCGTGTAGGAGGTGGTGGTTTGGTCGCTTTAAAAGTGTCAATTTTGAGTTCGAAGTTAAGGAACGGCCGGGTCAACCCAAAAAGTTTGAAAACGAAGAATTGGAACCATTGTTCTATGTGGACCAATGCCAAACGCTTCAGGAGTTGTCAGAATCATTGGGAGTGGATGATGAGTCGACAGTCAGCAAATGTCTAAAAGCCATGGGATTGATTCAAAAGCAAGGAAACTGGATGACATTCGAGTTGAAGCCGCGCGACGTCGAAAAGCGATTTTTCGCTTGTGAACAGCCCCTTGAACGGCAAAAAAGAAGGGGTTTTTTGCATTGAATTGTGACTGGCGATGAAAAGTGGATCCATTACGATTTGTATTTGGTGGGACGAGCGCGACGTGTTCTACTATGAGCTGCTCAAACCAAATGAATGAACGATCACGGGGGAACGCTATCGGACTCTACTTATGCGTTTGAGAAGCGAACTGAAGCAAAACCGGCCGGTATACGAAGAAAGGCACGACAAAGTGATTTTGCAGCTTGACAACGTTCTGCCACATGTGGCAAAACCGGTCAATGCCTACATGGAAACGCTGAAATGGGAAGTCCTTCCCCACACGCCGTATTCTCCAGACAACGCTCCTTCCGACTACTATTTGTTCCGCCGGTTGATGACACATGGTCTGTGCCAGCAAAAGTTCACTTCATATGAACAATGCAAAAAATGGGTAGATGATTGGATTGCCTCAAAAGACTAGTCGTTCTTCTGAGCTGGTATCCGATAATTGCCAGAAAGATGGAGAAAAAGTTGTGGCCAGCGATGAACAATACTTTGAATAATATAATTGTAACCATTTTTTCATAATAAGTAAATTCGTAAATTTTGAAAAAAAGGTCATTATTAATTCAAGGCTCCAATAACAAGCTACGATTCTACCAAAGTAAGGGTTTCCTCTAGTTTAATTTTGTTGACAGCTTATAAATATGCAATATTTTAACTAAGATTTCAATTTTGATTGGGATTGTGTATGCTAGAATCTATGCAACAGTTTATAATAATTTCAATTTATGCATATTTTGCTAGGTTTAGCTGCAAAGTATGCAGTCTGTTTTTGTAATTTAATTTAAATTAATGTAACAATTAAATTAAATTCAGTTTATAGAGGTACAGAATTCACTTTGTTTATAAAAAAAAAAAAAACTTTTCATTGAGAAATGCATTAATTCATAAAAACAAAATATTCATTCAATATTTTTTAGGCACACTATTGCCAAACATAACAACACATAGGGTGTGCGCTGCGTATTGCCATTATGCACGAAACACCCTGTGAACAACCCTCAGCAATAGGCATGAATGCGCATTGATAACAGCGCTCCAGTGCCGTTGTACGGTGATGGTGGTGTGATATGGTATGGTGGAACATTATATTTGCTTTGCTTTACTTGACGTACACACTCAAAAAAAAAAAAGAAAATAAATAAATTAAATGTCAATGCGAAGAGCTTTACAAGGCAATGTACGAAGGAAATACGTTAAAATATGCGCTCCAGAGACACAGAGCGAGAGATAGATAGAGAGAGAGAGAGAGAGAACGCATATTAAAAAGTTAGAGCGCTTATAAATTTTATACAGCGAGCTCAGTTTGCAGTTGTACGCCGTATAGTTGACACTTGAACGCGGAGATGCATAAATAAAAATTTTTATAGACGGCAAGAGCAGTGAAAATATTGTGAAACAAAAAAAAAAAAAAAAAAAAAATTCAGCAAGAATTGTCGCGAAAATCCGTAAATGATGATTATGCACAATGGCGAAACGTGTAGGCTGCATTTGTAAACGGAAATAGTGAATGGCATACATATGCACATAGAGTACGTGTTTATACACCTACTTACATATATATGTAGATATATATATGTATATATATATAAATATAGAGCCTTTTTTAAATTATATAATATAAGCATGTGTCTGTGTTAAAGCAGCAGCAATAATAATTTTATAGTAAACGTCTCAGTATCGTCTATAATATTACTTATAATTGTGTGATTTACAAAGCAGTTCAGCAGCTGCTGCAGTGTTGTTGGTGTTTGTTGCTTTGATTTTTTGCAAGCGTGTGTACCACTGTAATTGTGCATTATATGTTGTTATGCTTTTTCTATTGTGCAGTGGTACAGGAAGTGTTGAAGTGCAGTAATATAAATTAAAATTTCGATTTTTTTTTTACATACATATACATATATATATATATATACACTTGTACACATGTATGCACAACGTGCTTACTACATGAATTTGTCTAGTAAGCGGAAGTTACAGTGTGTCAAAAGTATAGCATACAACAAGGCAAAGCGGAAGTGCTGTGCTTAGTAGTATAGTACAACAACTGCAACTAAAAATAGACTACTACGTATACATGTGCGTATATAAGTAGGTATATATTTGTATATAACTTATATAGATTTTATATAGAAATCGATTTTTAAGCGAAAAATTTCAAATTGTAGACAATAAAAGTTACTTTATAGTAAGCATAAGTAGTAATAGATAAGTAGTAGACAAATATACACAGCGACGCAAACACACACACAAACACACACTGAGACAGACAGACAGACTTTAAGTTTCGCCATATTTATAAATACTTTTTGTTCTATTTTTTTTTTTTTGCTAAGCCAGCAAATATGGCGTCGTTATGTTGCCGGAAACTTAATAGTTTTTTTTTTGTTTCTGTATATTTTCAACAGCAAAATATGCAACATCAACAGACACGTAGACAATTTAATGCGCCATGGGATTTAAGCCAAACCGGTAGCATTTTTTTCTTGTTTTTTTTTCTTCGTTAGCTTTTGAAATTATGCAGAAGCAGGTCTCATCAGTCTAAGCGCATGCCGCCATTTTCTTGCGTTTTGTCTAGCATAGGCGCGCAACTAACTTCCGCTCATGCCGCCGCCATTTTTAAAAATGCGCTTTGTGCAAATAATTTTTTTGTAATTTTATGTTGTTTTTTTTTTTTTTTTTTTTATAATTAAATTAATAATGCGTCTTCTAAATGTAATTAAAAAGCAATAAGCAACGATTTCCTTAGCTAAAATTCATGTCATGCCCGCCTGCTGACACTTTTGAGCTGCTGTTGTCTATAACTCTCTCACTAGCTCTATCTCGCTCTATCACATGTACGCTCTAGCTGTTTTTTTTGTTACCTTTCACTCGGCGTGTACGAGTATTTACTCTCTCTCTCTCTCTCTCTCTCTCTCTCTCTCTCTATAAAGTTTAATGGTTGCTCATTATTTGTTGTTTAGTGGGCGACCTCATCGCGCTCTCGTGGGAGTGGGTTGTACAGAATGGTTTTTAGCTGGTTAAAAAAAAAAAAGTTATAAACTTTCAAACTGATCATTTTATATTGAACATTGGAACCTAGATGTTATCAAATTGTATATATCATTTAATTAAGCTATGCAACAAAATTAGAAATACTGTTATCAATATGCCACTAGTTTTTTTTTATAGATCTTGACCTGCTGAACACGAAAATCGCAAGGAAATTTTTTTCTGTCGATTGTATTTTGTGTGTGTGTGAGTTATAATCAAAGTATTTTCCTTCTTCTTTTTCCCAACTTTCAGACAATTTTCGAATTTCAACTCGTCTTTCTAGGCGTATCAAGTTAGGAGCCAAACTTTGATTTCTGCGAAAGAAAAGTACCGATTACCTATCAACTTGTACTGCACACATCAGAACAACCCGTGATCAGAAGAAGCAACGTCCGGAGAATATGCCACTTGAACTTTTTCAAATATTTTTTCACAACATTTATGACATGAGGCCGAGCTTTGTCATGTCTTGGCTTACATACGTTCCGTTTTTCTTGTAATACACGGCTCAAACCTAACAATAGTAGCCTATAACCATTACCCAAAATGGCATCGCTTGGTTGTACACAACACCTATTTGGTTCGACCAGATACACAACACGACCTTCGAACCATGTACGAGTACATTCGGCTTTTTTGTTTTTGTTGTTGATGTTTAGACCAATGACAACGATTTACCGGTATAGCCTTGTATTTTTTCTTCTTGGAGTTATCGTAGCATATCCATTTCTCCACCTTCTCGAAACGTCAAAACCATTTCCAATACATAGAAAAATATATATGAGACAAAAATAGTGGCATGTCGATCACAGAAATACACTTAAAACACTTATAATTCACAGATAGTTTTTACATATAAAGGGTTTTTCAATAAGGATATTCGTATTTGAAAATTGTAAAACAGAACAATTCAGATATTGTGCTTAAATTTAACCCAGGTACAATATACGTGTTACATTTGAGTATACAAATTGATCTCGTTCATATGACCATCGCTAGCATGCTTGCAGCGGTCGATTCTCAATTTAACAACACTCTTCCACATATATCGGCCAGAACTTTGGCGATTTCGCATACGATATTGTTCTGAGCTCTTAGTTATGAAAGGAACTCGGACGGCCTCATTTTTTGGACTTCAGCTAAGTAAAGTATAAACAATTTGCAAATTATAAGTCATTTCGATTATTAAGTTTAATTTTTGTGTACTCGTATATAGTTACTAGCAAAGTACCTCTTATGGCCGTACGACACACGAATACTATGAGCACATTTTTCCCCTTCATTGCTGTTAGAGCAGATCAAAAAATAGACAAAGCATAAATTCTACAGGTGCGAGATGTTGAAATATAGTTCCATCAAAAAGTAAAACGAAAACCAAGATGAATAACACAACAATGAATAACAACAAAGACAATTACTTTGGCATGTCCTGCGCAAATGGTGAATATGCTCAATGCATGCATTTTTTAAATGCTTTATTGATTATTCTATTGATTCTGAATATTTTAATAGAAACATAAAGAAAAGCCAAGTGTGACCTATACGAGTCGATGTGAAAAATATTGCTGTCTCTGTCGTGTTTAAAATACTAGAGAAATGAAGGGGAAAAAATGTGCTCATACTATTCGTGTGCCATACGGGCCATTAAAATATAATTCGAATTCGTTAAGCCCAGTTCAGACGATCATATATCCAAGGGCAATTTGATAAGTTAGTGAATTTTCGAATTATATTGATGTCAGGGTAGTCCCCGAATTTTCGAATTATATTAATTTGCGCTTAGTGCCTGAAGTACCATTCATTCTTCTATTCTTTGAAATCGATGATTCATCGGGTTCAACACTTGTTTTCGTCTTGAAAAATTACTTTGGAGTATTTATGAACACTTAAAATTCAAACTAAAACCGACACAAGAGCACATTTAGTTTGGTATTTTTTAGTAGCTAATAGGATATACCAGTTTGTATTTCCGATATTAGATGCAATTATAGAGAGCAACGAGATATGAAACAGCTGACTGTCGAAAATCATTTGTTTAAGCTCTATGCTCTCATGAATGGGTGTTCATAGGGCGGTGTGAATATTTTTAATTTCTCTTTTTTAATCGACTGTGTCTGTGAATACCAAAAATATATTCAATGTACATAACTTCTTTATTATACCTGGAATATTTCATTTGATGAATAAAGAGAAATGATTTTACCAGACGATTATATGAAATACAAACATGGGGAATTGTTCCCCAAGGAAAACTGGAACTAATATCCTTTTAGGAATTAATAATTGAATTGATATTAAATTCATTTATTATGGTAGTTTACGGAAAATAGAAACGAAGAACTTACTGATTTTTACATTTCACCTATATAACGGTATATTTGTGTTTTATGTTTTATGTTTGATGTATGATACGTATATAACTTAAACCGGATTGAACTGTAAGTCAAAATGAAATAAACGAAAACGCTAGAAATGTGAACAAATTACCCATCTAACGGTACTCAATACGTTTGGATCAAATGACAGTAAATTAAAAAATGCTAGTTTTTCATATTTTCTATCTTAACATTTTAATTTTTTCTACTATCTTTTGATAGGACTGGCAATTTTTGGAATTGTATAAAACTACTATGGATTAGAAATGCGAAACTATTAATATTATTTGTTATTGAAAAAAAAATATGATATTCTCAGTAAATTTTCATTTGAACAGAACGAATTGCGTACCGTTGGACAGTAATTTAATCGCTGAAAGCTGGTTTAAGTAATATCATACAACGAAAAACACAAAATACCGTTATCTAGGTGAGTGGAAAAGATCTGCATATTTTTCGTGTTTAGCGCAGCCAAATTACTCTATAAAATGGTAGATAAATTTCCTATTTTATTAAAGAGTTGAAATTTGTAAGCTAGTGCTATTATGCGTAAAAACTTTTTGATTAACCCACGCAAGTTCGGGCGATGGCAATGAAGCACGCTGGTTCAAACGACACTGACTATGCATGAGATGACGTTGTCTTTGGAGGGCGGTGGCGTTTTGGTGGACGTTGGAGGCACGGTAGTAGTACTACGAATATTGTACTAACTCTACTGCCAACGTTCTCCATTAGGTTCGACGATGTTATGAAATGTCGAAATCAACCCCAAGTGGCTGTCAAAGGCTTTGTACTCGTAATAGTATTGTAGTTGTTAGTAGAACTGACAGTAGAAAGGAAATGAAACCACCCATTGGGTGTGTTTGCACTGGCAACGCACGTTTATCACTTTTTCGCTAACTCTCTCACTTGCTCTCTTTGAATTTCACATGCTAATTTGCTCACTTTCAGTCTAGCGCTCAGTCAACCCTTGCGCGTGCTCAGAACGGTACATGCTCTCATATGCAGCTCTCTCTCTCTCGCTACCCCAACTCAGGTTAACACATGTGTCAACAGTTTTGTTCGCCTTTGGGTTGTAAAATTTACTTCCGTTCCTTGCGTTTCTTTCAATCTTTCGTGTCTTTTACTATTTCTGCTGCTTCCTGCTCCTCTGACTTTGTTGTTTTTTTTTTTATATATATATTTTTTTTCTCTGCATATTTCTATGGAGCAGTATTTATATATTTTTGTCCATGTGTTTTTCATTTAAAGAATGAAATCGTTTTTAGTTTTCAACATTCCCTTACATTATTTCAGGATTTCTTTTTTTCTCCCACCACTTGACTTACCTTAGCTATTCGCCCACAACTGCTTCATATTTAAACTTATTTCAGCACACATTTAGAAAAACGTATTTTCATGGTGTGATTCAGTAGATCGAGTTAATTTTTTAAATGGTCTATTGAGTTGGTAATGTTTTATCTAAACGAAGAGCAACACTTCTTTGTAATGGAAGTTGATGCATTTTTTTTTCACTAAGCCAGAGTCTAGTCGTTTCATGTTTGCGATTTATGTTTCTCTTGCTTGTGTTTCTGTTGCAAGTAGTTTAATTAATTATTATCAACAAGGACGAAGTAGAAAACCAACAGTAAAACCAAGACCAAAGTGCTCAGTTGATAGCAGAAATATGACACAATAAAAGCAAAGCAAAAGTATAACGGGTAAATTTTTTTTTTTTTTTTTTTGGTGTCGTTTGTTTCCTTCTTGGTTGTTGTTTTGCCCCATTGTCGTCTCTGTGCAATTATATTTCTATGTTGATGTCTCAGCAACTGGCAAAAGTATGTGAGAGTGTGAGTTTTGGTACATGAGCATGTACGTGTGTTTTTTGTCATTATGCTAGTAATATTTTCATGTTATTTACACTTCAGCGTAATGACATATACATAACTTAACTTAAGCTTAACGCTTTTACCTTTTGTATTTTTCCTTAAAAAAACTATTGAATCGAATTTCCTCAACAGGATATCGTTCAAAAGGGAATGAATGGCTGTCAGAAAGTACCTGATTTTCAACGGAAAATTCATCATTTTGTCTACCAGATCACTCCAAGGTCGAAATAACTTAACTTTTCCTCTCCGTTTCTTTGTGCTATGTTATTTGGTTCAAAGTTTTTTGGAGAAGTTCCGGGGCAACCTTGCTTGTTGTAAGTACTTCGTGTAATTTCATCGGTTTTCTTTTTACATATAACCTACATTGAGCTCATGGTGGCAAAGGAGGATGGGGCAAGGAAGGGGACATTTGGAAGGATATCTGGAAGGCATTTGGTGGGACATTTGGGGGACGTTTGGGGAAATTTTGAGGAACATTTGGGAGTCATTTGGGGGACCTATTGATGAAAAAATTAGGGGGATATTTGAGGGACAGTCGGGGGAGATTTGTTGGGGAATTTAAGGGAGGACATTTGGGGTAAGTTTCTGTTATGAAATGGGTGGGAAGAGGGCAGAAAAGAGTTGCAGATTGATGTAAAATGTTTATTTTCATAATTTTTTTATAACTTCATATATGAACTACATAAGAGAAGGAGACAAAGGATTATTGTGAGAAGGGGATATGGGGGGAAGGAGACATGGGTGAAAAGTGAACATATTAAGACCACGACAGGGAAAGAAGGAGGGCAATTCAGATTGATATAAAATGTTTATTTTCATAACTTTATATCTTCACGTATAAAGGGGGCCAGGGAAGAGGTGATATGGGGGGGGGTGCGGAGATTACATATGGTAAAAAGGGCAGGGTATCGTTAGATTCGTCTTGATAACGGGAGTAACAAAGGATGTAATATTCTTATTAATACTCTCATTTAAATGCTTGCATAGTAGAATATTATACTTACTCGTATTGAATAGAACGCGTATTTTTAATGTGAAACATATTTATTTTCGCTTCCAGTTTGGTGCATTTTCAACGTCAGATCAGATTTAATTTAGTACGAGCTATGTTAAAACTAGTTGTGAATTACAAGCGCATGAATTTATATAATTCACAGATAGTTTAACTGTTTGCTCTCTTAACCAATATTCGAGCTGGTATACCATTTAATGACAATACATCGATTGATTGCCAACGAGTGTATTACAGAAATCGCTTTCGATTCAGAATCTTCAAATCTCACAAATAAAGTTTAGTTTTATCTGTAATGTTCGAAGATTTTGAGCCGAATGCGTTTTCTGTAATACACATGTTGGCAATCCATCGAGGCATTATTATGCCTTATGTTTGTATATTTTTTCTTTCATTTAAATTTTCTTCGTTTAACTTTTCATTTTCTGAACTTTGAAAACAATCCTTGTATACTGTATGTATTTCATGTGTGCATTTTTTCAGCCAGCATTTAAGTTTCAGGCCTAGTTTTAGCTTTTGTTCTATGGATTGTGTGTGCTGTGTGTGCTACTTGTTCGACATATTAGCCAGTTTGTGTCTTGTCTGTTTTTTTGATATTTTAAGTTGAATATTTGTAAAATGTTTACGATTTTGTTGGCAAAGCGCACACACGAATACGAATACGAATACGAACACAAACAAAAAACTATTCACACAAACACGCAGATACATTTTTAGCTACTTATAGTTCGTTGGTTGTTGTTCTTCTAGGTTGGTACTCGTATGCTTTAGAAATGTGAATCGTTTGTATGTCAAAATTATGTTCCATCATGGCTTTTGCTTGTAGGTATATATATTTATTAGAAGAAAACATTTTAAGCTTTAACAAATCGATATTGAACATGCGTAAGATACTTGACTTTATTACCAATACAAACAAGCATGAATCATTTATGCACGAGTGAGTGCCTAGAAAGGTTGTATTTTGGTTTTTCTTTGTCATTTTTGTTCGAGAATTATTGTATCCCAAGTGAGTATCTAATGGACTGCTATAAGTGATTAATGTATCTATAATTACTATTTTGGCTTAGCTTTTTTTGGCTTCAGTTACTATATTTTATTCATGAGCTATGAATTCATGTTGCGTTTAGTGCAGTACTAGTTGGTTGGGTTTGGAGTATAAAATTTCCAGAAAATAGTATACTACTGGTGTTTAAATAACATCAATTAGTATGAAAGCGTATCTTTTGCTGCTATCAGTTCGGTAAACGTTAGTCTAAATTAATTATTTTTGTTTGTTTAAATTGATATGGCATTTAGTATGCAAGAAGAGCTACTTGAAATGGTATTTGTTTGTGCTAAGATATTTTAATTTTATAATACAAATGTATCTAGTTGAAAAAATTGAAATGAGTGAGAGCTATATGACGAGTAAATCCGATCTTTTTCTAACGGAAGTAACGTTTTCGGACGGAAATAAAGAATTGGTCATGCGTTCGTAAACTATAACTTGACTATTTACTCATGTGCATAGTTCAGATCCATATAGCCATATTTATAATACTATTGGAGAGAAGCACTTTGTATTCTAGGCAGAGGGGAGTGCAGAATTTAATAAGCCAGTTTGTGCTTGCCGCTTTTAGTCTCATTTGAGTGTTTTTAGTTTTAATGTGCTTCCTATATATGAGGCGTCGGTTGAGATAGCAGCCAAGATATACCACATCATTCATCTGCGGAACTATTGAGTTGTTTAGGGTAAGTGGTGAGCACGTATCTCTATTTAGGGTGAAGGTTTGCATTTCTCGACAATTTAAAAACTAAGTCTCATCTAAGTCTCGTTGTCGATAAAGTTAGATGTACGCAGGCGTTGATTTCTGGGAATATCCCAAGTGAATGTTAAGTAGAAAGTTGGACCATTGTCTTGTAGTACACCGGCTTAGATTGGAAATGCATTGTTGATATAGTCTTTGTGCCTCACATTGAATACTCTGCTTGTTAAGTATGATTTTAGTTTTTTGTGCGTATTCTGTATCGTGCCATACTCAATCATGTTCGAAAGCTATTCCAATTTGTTGAGAGGGGATGATGTTGAGAGTTTCCAAATGTGATGTCAGTTTCTGTTGTAGTACGTTTCAAAATGTTTGGCTATACAATTTAGCCTTGGTTCTGTTCTTTCCGAGCTTTCGAATCACTGTCATAAGTGATATTTTCCAATGCTTTGGAAAGTGTCCAGTAAGAAAAATTGAATTTAAGAGCTTTACAAAAATCTCAGTTCGATTTCGGCTGTCTAAACCAGCGCTGACGCTCCATACTTTCTGCGTAAAGGCGATAGAGTAGTATGTGCGAGAAATCGTTGAAATGAATCGGTGAAACTAATGATGAACTAACTTCTTACGTTCGAAAGTTGCGAAGAAGAGATTTCTAATGGAGATTTATGAACTCAATATTGTTGGAGTTATATACCAATGTAATAAAAAAAAGTTGTGAAGAACACAATTTTGAGAAGAAATTGTTCCAATACCAACAGTCTCATTAATAAACAATTTAAAGTCGACTTTATTTAAAAAAGCTGTTGAAGTTGAAGCAAAACCAGGCTTACCTAACGATTTTCTACGCTTTGTATTATCGTAGTGGATTCACTTTTCATGCCCTGTCCCGATTTAATGGTAAAATTACTTTGGAATTTGCTATTGGAGCAGTTGTTTGCACGTGAAAAACCGTGTTCGACTTATCTTGGCTTAAGTTTATACTGAACCCAATTTCCGTGTTTTATCAGCATACCCATGGCCTTGAGACGGTTTGAAATCGCTGGTTGAGTTACTCACAATGTTTCAATGAGCTGCTCTTGAGTTTGATAAAAACCTAGCTTCAATAACGCCTCAAACTCAGCGTCTTCATGTCATATTTTTAGTGAGATATAATGACGCTTTAACATGAATATACTAACAAGATGGGCCAAAACATTTTCAACAAAATTCTATGCAATTATTTAACTCAAATTACATTTTCCCTGCATTCAAAGTTTGTAATTAAAACATTTGCGCAATTATAAAACATTTAAAATTCAAATTATCGTATGTAACTGACAAAATATTCATTCACTCTGTCAGTATTCGAGCATAGAGATTTTAAAATATAATTTTAAATAATTCAAACATACGAGTACATTGACAAAAACAATTCAATTCAGGCGATTGCATGCCACCATGTGCACAGCTCAATCAACTAACTAACTACATTACTCCAATGGATGGAATTAGCGAGCAAGAGAAAAAAAAAGGAACGAGATACATTTCAATTTTTTTTTTCTTTTTTTGTATTATAACATTATTAAAACTAATTGAAAAGCGTTGTTCATGTCCCGGCCGAGCTTTTTATAATAGTCTATAGCATTCGTCTGTATATCCTACAGCTTGGCAGCAACCAATTAAGCAGAGTTGCAACGGCCTCCCAACGCCCTACGGCATGGTTTTTAACAAATCCCGTAGCAATAAAGCTTTGTAACAGCTAAAATTGCATTAAAACAGTTGTTTATGTTGTTGATCATGATGACGATGATGGTGATGGTGATGATGATGATGATGATGATGATGATGATAATGATGACGATGTTGATGTTGATAAATCCGCTGGAGCGCAGGCATTAAAATAAATTAAAAACAGTGTCAAGGTAACGAAGTTAACCGCAATACGCGCAAATACAAGGATACTGAGATGGACGGACAAACATGCAGAGACCGGCATGCAGCAAATAAAATTGGCATGCTTCAATTTAAAAGCAAATAAACACACAGATACACACACACACACACCCACAGATACACTCATGCATGCATAGGAATGGCATATAAAGAGATACTGACAGATACTTGTGAGCGCAAACATTTCGTGAAAAATTGAATTAGAAATGTATGCAAGAAAAAAAAAAAAACAAAAACAAAATCTAAATGAAATGGAGACAAAAAAAAAATGTTGAATTATATTAAACTGAAGCATTTGTACACTATAGAAGTGCGCGGAGTGTGCTGCATTCGTTTTTAAGATATATTTAGCTGTTAGTTTTTAGAAGAATTTCCTAAAATTAGTGTTGTTTTGTTAAAATTAATATATGCGTCAATAAATATTATAATTACCGACATTTAGCAAGTGGCAGCGCGAATTTTGGTATATTTTATTGCATTTGGTGTTTTTTTTTTGTGGTAAACTTGCGTTGCAGTTCCCACATCCTCAATAAATCTTTTTTCTTGAATAGTTTTAATTATAATAATACTCCAAAAAATGTTTTTAATGCTTTCTAGTGTTATTTTCTTTACAAAAATGTAATATGACTTCGAAACAAACATGTATAAACATGTATAAACTGCCTATTGTTTGTCCTACTGAGTTAGATCACCTGCCCCTAAGCCTAATACTTTTCTAGGATCCAAACTTCTGAGCTGCTCACTTTCTAATCAAGTGATTACCTACCATCTGCTACAGCTTCACATTCAGCAAGAATGTGAAGAGGGGTCTCCTCTTCGTGGTAACAGAATCAGCATTCGGGTGAGTTATGTATTCCCAAAACATATAAATGTTTCTTTAGTCACTGGTCTGTTAGTATTCTTAGTTTTTGATCTGCTTGGGTTGTAACCTCCTAGAAGTAACTTGGCTTGAAGCCCAGAGTGTTATTATTTTCCTATATCCTTCTCCTTACTTCCGGTATGGGTTGTCTCCCGTTGTCGTAATAAGGCACATTATTATTTTCCTATATCCTTCTCCCTACTTCCGGTATAGTATGTCTCCCGTTGCCGCAATAAGGCACAGGTCCTAGCAGCAGAGAGACTGTTATGTTCACCGAGTATTTCCAATAGACCATTTGCATCAAGCACTAGCTTTGTCCTAACTACGTTGGAGTTAAGTGCTTTCAACGCAACCTGGCTGTCTGAGAGAATAGCAATATCACAATTGTAATAGTCTCTATCTAGGTTGAATTGCGCACATTTGATTATTGCACACATTTCTGCTTGGAAGATACTGGTGTGTTTTCCCCATTGACTTCCAATAGTGAGCCCTAGGGCCTACAACTCCTAGGCCTGTACCATCTTCCGTCAAGGATCCATCCGTGTACCACTTGATGGTTTGTGGTTTTAGTACGTATGTACTTTCCGACGTCCACGATATTTTATCGAACCATTTGATGCTAAAACTCCGAACAAATATATTCTTCTGTGTCATTTCGTCTCTTGGAACATTACATTAGGGATGCACCCTTCGTCCATATATGGAAACGTTTTTGACAGTTCTCCGCGGTAACATTGTTTCCATCGACAGATAGTCTTAGGAGTGTCAAATCTAGAATAGCTTACATTGCTATAGTCTTTGTAGGGAGTTGAGCGTCCTAGTGGCTGTCACTTGGCTAGCTCTCTTTCCTCACGCGATTATGAAATATTTGAGCATTGGTTTTACTACCATGTTGTAGAGCCACAGCATGTTCTTCGGATTGTACCCCAACTATTCTTCGGCCAGCTTTCGTTTTGTTATATCATGTACAAAAATATTGGGTATGTAACGAGGCGAAGGAAGTATAGAACTCTTAGAGTATATTTCTATATATACAGTTTCTTGACCAGCGTGACAAGCTGAGTCAATGTAGCTATGACTGTCCGTCCACTACTAAACTCATGTTTATAGACTACTCTCTAGTCACCGCATGATTAAAAGAATTCTATCGAAAGATACAAGTTGGCCATGTTTGAAAAATGCATTGAAATTTTATAGCTAATTGATCATCCAAAAGAAAAACTATTAAGAGAAGAGCAGCTTGCCAGCTGAGATAAGCATCAAATCAGAGACACATGCACGGTCTGTCTCCCTTTGAAAAAGTCGCAGCAACGGTTTCATAAATTGAGGGAATATTTCATTCTGTTGAGCATTATTTTGTTTGTTCCTGAAATTTTATAATCTACCAAGATTTTGTAAAGAATATCACAACTGATTTCTATCTTGTAAAGTATAGAAGAGATGCCAACTTTGCGTACAATATATTCTGGCTGCACATAGCATAATACTCACACATAAATAAATTAATTTTTATTGTATATAATAACACTTTTCAGCAATTAGTACTCTTTGGAATGCATAATATTTAATTTGATGGTTAATACTAGTTAAAATAAATGTACGAAGATACATTTTATCATATGTAGACAGGTTGGCAGTGCTGACACAACTTCGATTTCAATTTAGATACTATTTCGATGAACTCTTTGGTTTGGTTTACAGCCTTCATTAAATAATTATTTATTAATTAAAATGCAATGTAGACTTGACTTTGTTGATTTATGGAGAACACTAATTCTTCAAATTCGCATACTTTCTGATCAAAAAGTTCGCGGAATTTGTCAATAAAACGATAAACGGTTTAAATAGTCTTCAAATTAAAATTAGAGGAAATACATACATATATTCCAACTCTTCCTTCAAATAGAACGATTTTTTGCATATCTTTCAGAGTACTCCGCTAATTATCTTTTTTCTACCCCATCGTATGAAAACGTTTTCCGGACAGTGCTATCTTAAATCGTAGTAACAGGACATTACGTTGTTTTTGGTCGAATAGTCGCCTACAAGATTAGCATATCTGCAAAAAATTAAGCAATATCGGCACAAGTTGCATTAAAATGCATCTCTTCCACAAAATATCGTGCATAATGCTCTGAATCGCTAAAAAATCGACTATCTCCCAGACTATTTTCTAGCAATTTGTATTTTTTCGATGGTTTGATCAGTCGAAGAGGTGAATAGACGCACAGAATGAGGCAATCATCAAAAACACTGCGTCCTGATTTGATTTGATCTCTACCACACGCATGCCTGTATTTTTGGCATTGTTGACTCTGTGTAGGCTTTGTTTAAAATTTTAACGCTTCAGCACATGAAATTTTCTTTGCATCTCACAATTTTAGATAAACTGCGTAGAAAAAACTTTAAAATACCCAAGAACACCAAACACTAACCTCATAATTAAATTATTTCGCACGAAGCATTAGATTGAACGTCTGACAGCTGTAACAGAAGTATGATAATGGTTCATGCTACTCTTTTAGTACGTCCAATACAATCGCAATCCACCCACAAATTGTTGTCGAATTGATTTCAATGGAAATATGTATCTAAATTGTGACTCAGAACACCAACAAAATTGAAATGCTCAAACGCAATAGGAATGAAATCGAAACTCATACCATCACCGCTGATTATATAGACCCCCTTATGGCGCAGATTTTGAATTTTGTGCTAGCACTGGCAACTTGTACACGCATTTGATAAACTTTTAGATCATGAAGTACTGAGAGACTTTAGTTTGCCTCTGACAACTTTTTCTTTTCATATGGTTTTCATCACATCGACGGCTATGGCTAGATTGACTTATCTTATCGCTCTGATAAAGAAAATATATATTACACTATGGGGTACGTGCCCTGCTCTAACAAAACATATAATCTTAATAGACAGTAAACACATATTTTTAGAGCAACTCACTCTGCAAAATGATGCCGTGAATGTATTATCGCGCGAATCGATGACAATGGGTATTTGAAAATACTTTTAAGAACAATAAATAAAAAACTACAAATATAAAAAAAATTAAATATTGAAACAAACGAACTTATAACTACAAACTCCTAGCATTAGGCATATAACTATTTGCGAATTATAATAAAGTAACTTGAATGAATGAAACGAAATGTATAAAGTATGCACAAGTTCTTGCAACAGTAAAAAAGTGCAGAACTGCACGGCATCGTGAGCAGTCTTGTGTAAAATATAATGATTCAAATCAGCACAATCTGCCGTTTTTGGTTTGTTTGTATATTTGTTTCGAACTATTATTACATTTTTGCGAAGAAATTACCACGACATAGCATTAAAGACAATTTCCTGGAGTATAAAATCAATAAAACTATTCAAGAAAGAAAATTTATTGATGATGTTGCGAACTGAAATGAGTTCTGTGCAAGTTTACCACAGATTTATTCCATAATAAAACCCCATCGTATAAATGCTCAATTTAAATATAAATACTAGTCGCATTTCTGCACATTTTCATCCAATATTTAATTCGAAATATATAAATCTACAATTAAAAAATCCTTCTAGTTAATTTCTAAGTTTAGTTTTTTATATAATCATTAAAGGTATTCACAACTAGTCGATTAGCAGCTTAGTTGATGAGAATGTGAGAAAAGTGAAGTGGTTTTAAACACTTTGGTATTTATTAGCGTGTAACAATGGAATTGGAACTAAAGTTACAGTCAGATGTTCAAGATGTCTGTTTCCTTTTCACTTTAAAACCGTTGAACCACGTATAATGAATTTTGGTATAGAGATAGATGGGATCTTGGAGAAGGACACACAGGGTACTTTTTTCGCGAAACCAAAGTAGCTAGAAACCAAGTATCTGAGGAGCAGACTCGTACTCTGCAGTTCAAATGGCTGCCAAAACCTTAGAACGGACTCAAGCACGTCATCGATAACTGCAGAGACGGCTGAACCATTCCAAAAACGAAGTATTTCAAAAGCTGTGCGGCAGTCAGAAAGGAGACATGCGTTTACAATGAGTATTTGGGAGAAGTTTTACGATGCCGCTGTTGATTATGACTCATTGATTGATTATATTAACCATCGATTAGTTTTCATGTGGAGAATGGATGAAAAATGTAGACATTGTAAAGCACTCAAGTAGAAACTCCGCGTACGTGTTGTTCTGGTGGAATTCTAGATGATTGCCATGAGTTGCGGCATAGGATTGGTTATTTGTTTCGTTGCAATCCACAGCGTTTCAAAAAAAAAAAAAAAAAAAACATACTGTCACAAATTTACTAATGAAATTTAGTTACCCTATGTCAAACTTTATAGTGTATTATATTAAAAGTTAGTGGAAAACGTGCGCACGACTTAAATTGCATGCTAAAGCAAATATCCTTCATCCTTGTAACGTTTCGTTCACGCTGTTGGCATACAAAATGAAACCACACACTCGTCGCCACAAACCAACCTCACCGCCCAAAAATGCCACAAAGCAACACACCTACTAAATTTACACTGCATAGCATTATTTACACAACTACATAAAATTAAAGAAGCCGGTTTTTGCTCCATTCAAAACTTCTCTCCTTCGGTTTTATAACGTATGTTCGTTCAACCCGCAGGATAATTGAATTTCTGATTTACGCGTACGCTCCTGTTTGTTTTTTTTTTTTTTTTATAGCTTATTAGGAAATGGCAGCACCAAGCAATTGAGTGGCAAGTAGTTTGAAGCACTACCTCTTGACTACTTTTACTCTATTAGATGCTACAGATACTATCTTTCATCTTCTCTGGTCTGTGTATCCCTAATTGCTGCTCTTAATCATTTCATCTTTTTAGCTTCCGGTCACGTTTGTCATTTGCTTGGCGGCCATAAGGATAACAAGCAACGCAGAGAAAGAAAAAAAAATGACTTCCGTTCATTGTGTGTCGGTTTCGGTCTCGGTTACGGTCTGTTCTTGGTTACAGAGTCGGTCTTGGTTGCTACACTTTAGTTTGCTCCTGCAGCGTACATAAATTGAGATCCTTGTTCATTTTGTAGTTTTTTTTTTTGCTATGCTAGTATTTTTGTTTTACACTTGTTGTAGTTCTTGTTTTTGCTGCTTGTTTGAACTTCTTCATGCGTTGAATTTGTAAAGTCAACTTTGAAGTCAATACGTAGCAGCGAAGCGTACAGAGAAAAGAATTTTGATGCTAAATCTCATAAAAATGGTTGTTAAGAGTGGTTTCAAATCATAACAATTGTGAAATTACCTAAAATAATGAAGAAATAAAAAAAAAACCGGCCAAGTGCGAGTCGAACTCGCACATGAAGGGTTCCGTACCGTTATCTATGAAAAAAATCATGTTTGTTGTATGGGAGCCCTCTTAAATATTTATTTTTTATAGTATTTATTGTTGTAGCGGCAACAGAAATACATCATCTGTGAAAATTTCAACTGTCTAACTGTCACGGTTCATGAGATACAAACAGCCAGACAGACGGACGGAGAGCGGAGTCATAGTAATAGGGTCCCGTTTTACCCTTTGGTACGGAACCCTAAACACGTAGTAAAGATATAGTATCTTAAGCTAAGCTTTCAAGCCTATTTTCAAAACTTGAACAGCCAAAATGTGGCAGTTTTGTTTATTGGTGCATCCATTGAGCCAGAGATGTGGCACATCACTGAACAAAAGTAGGCGCGAAAACTGTGGACCTTCATTGAAACTGAAACTAAAGCGTAAATTCAAGTCTGGCGGTTTCAATTATTCGTATTTTGTAAGCTTTTAAATCAAAGTTTTTCCAAGATGGTGCGATTGGTTACGGTCTTCAGCCACACCCTCCGCTACAGCTGCAATATTCTCAACACTACGGGCTGGGTGTTATCTATTCGGTCGCTTATCATCCAATAACGTACGCTGAAGTCAAATAGTGTGCTCAGAAGATCGATGATGCACACCATATGTCGCACGAAAAACATTTTTCACAGAACACTGAATTTCGTAAAACAGCTGAATAATTTGGAGACGCTGTTGCGGTTTGATTCTTTCCATGATGAATTATCAAACAATACTGAATTAAAATAAGATGACAGTACGCCTAACATACGCCTAATGACAACAGTCACGCATGATCTGTAAAAAAAAGATAGGAAAAACAAACCTCTAAATGAATCACCTGTTATAAGTATAGTTACATGATCCATTTAATCTACTCAATGTCCGGCGTTTGGTGTCATCCAAGTCACCTGGTTCTCCTAGTGGCGATTTCTTCGGCAGCGTAGTTCAGTCTTCTCCGTGCTTAATTGGCTAGTTGAGACTAAATATTTTTCCAGAGGGAATTTGTTATAAAAACTCCAGAAAATATCATTTCATTTTACTTCACCCCTGAAAGAGCCAACTGATTTGCTATATTTAACGAACGAAGTTTTTTTTTCTGTGTACTCAGTCTGCATAATGATTTTCTAACATCGAGATACAAATGAAGCGAGCAATACATATTCCATAGCTGCAGGCTTGATTAGCTTCGCATAGACAATCTGTAACTGCTCTGCAGCTGCCAGTAGATACTTCTTACCATCTATAGCTAGCTTCCGCCTTCATGCGTATCTTCTTTGTTAGTTTATGTAAGTTTTCATACTTCTGAATACTTGCGATTAGTTTCACTTTATAAGAAATAATTTCGACATATTTGGCAAACTTTCGTTAAGCTACTTTTAAGCGATTACTTATGTCAGCTTTAGATATATTAAAAAAGTTTTGTAGAACTTAAATTAACTAAACAACTTAAATTCGATTTACAAACATTCCGAACAGGTGGATTTAAATCGAACGGGTAAACCAAATCGGTAATTTTTCTTCTTCTTAAGTTGCCTGGCAACGGAATTATTCAAAATGTTACAAAACTGTTTTGAGGACTCTACTCTATCGAGAAAGCAAGTATTTGAGTGGCATAAAGCATTCAGTGAGGGTCGTGAAATCGTAGAAAACCTCTGTTAACGACAAAAACATCAAAAAAGTGATGGAAATTTTGCTCAAAAGTCGTCGTGTTGGCAGGCAGCATTAGAAAGTTAGCAGAGACACTCAACATCTCTTATGGATCGACTCAACACATTTTGGTTGATGTTTTGGGGTTTCAAACGCGTCGCCGCCAGACTAGCACATTCCAGCTTGATTGTAGCGGAGTATTTGGCCAAACATGAAACAAAAGTCAAGCCAGATTTGGCACACTGTGACTTTTTTGTGTTTTCGAAACTTAAATATTCACTCCGGGAAACACGTCATGAGTCGATTGAGGACATAAAAAGAAATTCGCTGAAGGGAACTAAACGGCCGAAACGTTTAACAATTGTATGGAAAATTGGTTTAACCGTTGGCATATGCTTGTATTGACTCAAAAGGTGGCTATTTTAAAGGCGATAATAAAGATTTGTATTAAAATGCATAACATTTTTGTACTTTTTTTAACTATTCGGGATGGTATAACCATTTAATTCTAAATTATCTTTTCATATAATTTATCTACATATAAATAGGCAAGTGCAAAAAGTTTACTCCCTTTTAATGCATATAAAATGTGGTTTTTAACCAGGGTCAAACTCACAGAATGAATTAAAGCATAGAACGAGAAAATGTTCTCAATATAGAAACTTTGATATGAAAAGGAATCTACAACAAAAAAAAAAAACAAAAAAAAAACACAAAAAATTATATTAAAATCTCTTTAAAAACTGCTGTAAACGGTTTGAGTTAACTCTACAGTTGCATTAACTACTTGTGAACTATAAAACAATCAACAAATTTCGTTCAATAAAGAACATAAACACAAGAATATTCTTTATATATGCTCATGTTGGTTAAATACACGGTTGTGTTGTATTCAAACATGTAAAATTTCAATTCGGTAAAAATAAATATACGACAAAAGAAAACAGTCAAATGAATCTAAATTAAATTATGAAGAATATAATATAAAAATTTGTGTGGTAAATAATATACATTAAATAATATTGCATTTAAACACTTGCGAATTATAAAGTTTTAAGCATAAAAATGATGTAACACGAGCCATATAAACCGCGCAATCCCCTGCGTTTGGAGTAAACTACGCCATTTACTAGCTCTCTTAGTGGCGACTTTTTCGGCAGCGAAGGAAGCAGGTTCGTCTATGCAGTGATTCGCCATAAATGCGATAAGGGCACAGTTACTATCCGTGGTGAACATGTATCGGAGAAGCATCGTTAGCGACTGAGCTATTTTTATTGAGTCATTTTTTTCCGACTATGCCAAGGTCTGGGAGATGTTGGGGTGCTAGAATGACATATCAGATAAGTGTTAGTAGTGGAAAACGTTCTCCTTTATTAGCCGTTATCGCGGAAGACCACGTTGAGACTTTCGCAATACAGAAAGTGTGTTGTTTTGAATAAACCTATGCATCGAGTTGAAGTTTTTTTGGATATGGAGCAGTAGATCGGGCACAGTTCTACTGTTTACTCTCCGTGAAACATTACAGAATAGGGACATGTGTTCGATTTAAAGATAGTGAGACAGAAAGAGATAGAGAGAGAGAAATAGTGAAAGAAACTTAGAACTCACACAACTGCAGCAGTAAATTCACTCTGTACAGCTCTAATTTTCTGTACCTGATATATACCTGATACAGCCACTTGGGCTGAGTTGGACAACCTTTGACTGCACGAATCTTCTTGTGCAGATCGGTACGGGGCGAAAACCCAGTCGTCCTTGCGAACGATTTTCTGAAGTTTACAACACTGTAATTTCAGTTAAGGTTGAGCCAGCTCGCCTTCAATTTCAATTTCTTTGCAGTAGTTTTGGAAAATGTATTATATAATTATCATATCATATAAATAGTAATAAACTTTGTGCGCAGGAATTTTTTTTTTTTTTTTTTTTTTGAGTTTGTAAAATATAATTTGAAATATGAACAAGTTGGTGCCTTGACCTTTCAGTCATCATTAGCAGCAGGTATATCTACATATGCTGCTAAATTAAATATAACAGCCACCTACATAGATTGAACTCATTATTATCATTCAATTTGCTGAACTTGCCCGTAGAAATCCAATTAAATTAAAACAGTTTTAATTACACAGTAAGAAAATCTCTTCAATGACCATTAAATACTTCGAAATGTGTAAATATTTGCATTTGTATGGAGGAACGTTATAAATGCAGCAGTAAAGAATTTGCTAAAGACGAGCGCCCGCCCAAGCTGCGTCAGCAAAGTGAAACCATTAGCAACAATAGCAACAAGAAGAAGAATACTCTTATGTATGAGTATCCTGAAAATCACAACAACTGCAAAAATAATACAACAATGCACAAAAATAACAAAAAAAAAAAAAAAACAAAAAAAAAAAGAAAATAAAAAAAGAAGGATACGGTCAAATGTGTGCGACTATCAAATATCCTTTACTCAGTTTAAGCATGTTTCTTTTTAATCATAGATTTGTATATTATTTGCTCAGGCCTTAGCAGAGTTTAAGTTACCAACTTTCGTAGCTCTATTTTCTCTATCTTCTTGTGTTTGTTTATTCATAGCATAAGATTTCCTACAGTTTACTGATGCACTTTACAGTAACTCGAAGTGTACTGAAAAGGTTTTTAAAAACTTAACGAAACAAAATGGGAAGAAACAGCCAAACTGAGCAGTAACGAGACAGCGAAGAAAAACAGAAAGTGGCCATTCATGCAAGGAACTTGCGCAATATCTCAGCTTGTTTGAGAAAGTGTTCAAGCAGGGTTTAGTGTGCAGAGCATTTTGCTTGTTCGAAGAGATGTTCGATGATGCAACAAAAGTGCCGGATCACCATTAGTGTACATTAAAAAGAAAAACAATTGAATTGAACGGTATTTAAATAATTGTGGGCTTTTTCGTATGAATAAGAACATTTATAATCGGAGACAAGAGAATAGGGTCAAGCTGTCTGTCAAAGTCCGCAGAGCATTCGGCGTGTTCGCGAAGTGAGATTCGTTTGTGCAGAAAAAGAAACGCCGCACAGTGGTTCAAGAACATTTTACATTAAACAAAATTATTTAACTTTTGAACAGCATAAGATTTTCGTAAAAAATTCTACCTGATCTTGGATAGATTGAGGCCACATGGAGAACTGTGACGACAACGACTGATTTCATGATATCCACAGATTCTCTCCAGGCTTTCTTCCTAGATAGCTTAGCAGCAGAAGTAGATTAAAATGACAGTTACTCTTTTGACGATGTCAATCGTTGCTTCGGTTATGACACTGCTGGAAGGTCGAAATACCGCCTATACTCTACTAGTCAAATATAGACACTATATCCAAATCAAGCTATAAGCAATATAAGCTGTAAGCAATATTAATTAAGTTAAGAGCTGGGTATACCTGTGTATACCTGAGTATACATGAGAATACCTGTCGTACTGATTATTTTGACAGATGTTCAAATAATAAAAAGAAATGTAGTTTGATACGCTAACCAACTATGAGCTCTATGAGCAAACAGCGAATTTAAGCTTATACACATGATATATGACCGCCTGATCAGGGCTTTAGTCTCAATAAATTTAGAGACGTTAAAAAGTAAACACTAGGAGAACTAAATGGCGTAGATGATTACAAATGCAGGGGATTGTGTGTATCAAATGGCTCGTGTAACATCATTTTTATACTCTTTGAACTATATAATTCGCAAGTAGTTAATGCAATAACTCAGTAAAGTTACCGCATAAAATTGCAATTCGTATACTTTTTGATTAGTTTGGTTTTATACTTTTTTATTTTATTCAACTGTTAATGCTTCTGTCTCAAAGTTAGTTCACATCCGCAATTAATAGTGGTCAGTATATTATCTGCAAAGACGTCTAAAGATTTGGTTTAAAAATTAGTTAAATTATTATTTTTCATATCAAAGTAGCTGCCAATGCCTTACTTTATTAAGAAGATTTCCATTTTCCTTGTTCGATATAATAAATTTGATTCCAGTGAGCAGGAAGGAACTTTGATTGGGTTTCATACACGTAGCCATTACTCCGCGGATGATGAGTGCAGTATAGGCTGAAACCACTATCTGCCCACACCACTGAACGCCCGTCTACTCCGTATAAATCGCCACAGCCGAGCAGGAGCGCCACGCTGCCGAAGAAGTCACCACTATATGAGAACTAACCCACCTCATACATATATATATATCTCAAGTAGCACTTGTTGATGGCGCGTCAACATTCAATGCTTGCTTATATTGTTTTTGGACACCCATCTCTAGTTACTTTGCAATATAGATTCACTTTTACTTTTATTGTAAAGTAACATTTTTGGTTCCTCGAGCCGGATCACTATTAACGAGTATTATAAAAATGGAATAGAAAGGCAGTTAAATAATGTTAGGTTCTTTTGTATGAAGCATAGCTTTCATAATGTGGTTCTGTGCGTGCTATTTATTTAGCTAATCGAAAGAAGTCGTATCATCGAGCCGGATTCACGGTTATGTCTGTCGGTCTGTCAGTCTGAATATAAGTATATGGTATATTACCACGTTTAAGTCATTTGTAGCGGCTACAACAACGGTCAAGACTAGCGCTTATTATATTGTATAAACAATCAAGCAAAGCACACTGCAAAACAGACAAAGGACTTAGCACTCACTTAGACTATACGTAATAATTGCAATTAGATGATGTAGTTGCTTTTTAAAGCAACGATTTTTTCGCTGACGTGGTTTTCAATAAGCGCTATGAGTGAGTTCAAGGAGTAAAAACTTCTTCTTGCCAACACATTGACACAATTGACTCTGGTAATATACTAGAGACCTACTTTGGCGTAACTGAATTGAATCTGTGATACGTAGATACTTTTATATGAGTATGTTTATGCTTTTGATGAAAAGCACTTACGCACAATTTTCCATTGAAAGCGTTTATTGATTGCACTTTAAAAAAGAGTAGCGCAGGCAGACAGACAGACAGACAGACAGACAGACAGACAGCAAGCAAGCGAGCGAGCGACGGAAGCGGAAACGGATGTAGCGTCACAAACATGGCACTCATCTTATACGCCCCCTCCCTCCCCTTATGCTAAAAGAGAGCAACGAGCATGCTGCCTGCCTGTCTGTCTGTCTGCCTGTCTGTATGTCCTCTCTCGTCTCTGTCTGCATGTCCTTTTGTCTGTCTTTGTGTGAGTCTGTTTATTTACTGCTGCTGAAATTGAGTTTTTCTGTGCCTGAGTGTAGCTTCAACAGATGCTGCCCTCCTAATTCGCCCCTTATTTTTTTATTTTTCTTTCATCTCGGCTGCCTCGCCCCTTTACTTTCCTACTTGCCTCTGAGGCACTTGTGGCAAAAATTGTATAAATATGTTTCACTTAGTTCAGTTTGAATTTTGATACCCTACACTGTATATTAATGAAGAGTTGTATTGCCTTTTATTAACTAACAAATCATTTTTAGTATGGTTAAATAGGTAACACAGTTCATTATATGCACAAATTTTGATTTCATTCACTTGACAATTTGGGTGCATTCATCAGATTTGCAAGAAAAAACTTTACATTTTTTCAATCACAAGAACTTTTCAAACTTTGAATGTATTCATTTGATAAAAAAATTTAATTAAAATTCTAATTCATTTATAATTCACTTTCTGTTATTCATTTCTTAAACATATTTTAGCTTCTTAAATTCATTTATAATTCCTTTTTTGTTTTATAAGTCCTAAAATGAGAAGTTCATTTTAAGTGTGAAAAATCTTGCCGTTTCCTGATTTTTCCAGTGTTGACGAAAAAAGGATCGGCTCAACTATGAATTGAAACATTTTGAATTCAATGAATGATTCAAATTTCAATTCTCTGCATTTTTCAAAGTCAATCCAGCACCATGAATTTGGACATTCTTAGCGCTCTCAGCATTACGAGTAAGACTTATTACTATGAGACTCATACTTAACGTTCTCAGCATTATCAAATAGCCCTGAATTGTTTTGTATTGTCGCTACAATGGTTGAATTTCAACCACAAGGTGTTGCATGTACAATGGGTGTTTCAACGACATAATTTAACTTTCGCAACATTTTTACAATTGAAACTCAATCGTTTTTATATTTTTTGGATAGCTGTCGCAAACACGCCGTTCGTTCAACGAAAACTGTGTGCATTTAAAGCTCAGCAATTGTGAAAATTCAATTTGCTGTTGCATTTCTTGCTTTGAGTTCTTGTCAAACACAAAATGCATGTCAAGAAGGACATTGGAGCGCAGTGCTTGAAGAAGAAAATTTTGGCGCCTCCCACTTTGGTTGGCTTCGTACACGCTTGTACACCAAAGGAAATTTTTTTGACACTTTGAATCTGAATTTCATGAAGATTTTTGTGTTTTTGACTCGGTATTTTTGTTTTGAAGTAAATTACTTTGCAGTATATACTATATTCGTTTACTCGAATCGTATGGGCAGTGACAGTGATATTGCTTTGTGCAGTCTACTAACTTGGTCTACTATGTCCGTATATATCCGTAACAAAAGCCAGATTTTTTTTTGTTCTTGCTTCATGCGTTGCAGAAGTTTAAGTTTTCAGCATTTCTTTTATGGATGTATGTTAAGCAGTGCACCAAGCTAGTCATACTTTAAACTAAAGACATTTGTCAAAAAGAAAACAGGAATTTTTCTTCGTTTTAGAGTGTATCTGGTGAAGTTTCTGCAATTTTTTGGCTTAAGTTCTGCGTCTGATGTCAAATCTTCTGAAATGAAAATGGTGAATTTTATTTTTTAGAAACTATTCAAACGAAACGATTTTTTTGTGCCTGATCCCAAAATTTTCAAAGGGAACATTAGGCATCCAAAATGGTGCACATATTTTGGAAAAAGTCATTAAATCTGACTGAGGTTGAATGATTTTCATGCAAATTGGTCTAGCAATTTCTGAGATTTTGTCGAACAGACTCACAAACATACAGACCCGAGTCGATATAGACATGTCCGTCCATCCAATCATCTGTTTGAACGAACAGATCTCGCAGAACAGATCTCGCAGACTAAAAGACTTCAAGTTTGGATATTTGCGCGCTCCTTTTTCTTCTTCATATAACTAGTATTAATTGAATAGGGCAACCCTACTTTAAAGGGTAGCACTTATAAAAACCAACTATCTTTCAGTTTTTGTATGGATATTTTTTTGGTTTTGTTATTAATTATGTTCGAAATGCCAAATTTGCTGTATCTTACGTAAATCCTAATAAAATATACCACACAGGTCTAAATGTGGTCTCAACTAGGGATAGTCCCCATACAAAATTGCCGTTAATTTTAAAGTTGTATGCATTTTTTGTTTGTTTTTGTTCGTAATTGAGCTAAAAAATAAACAAACTTGGCGTATCTTCACCAATCCTTACAAAATATTACATATAGGCCTAGATCGGACTACTAAAGGAGTAGCAACATACACGCCTGATGTTTGTGTTTGTGTTTTTGAACGGAAATATTTTGTTTTTTATATTGAAATAATTTTAATTTTTCATTAATTCTATTAAAATATGCCGCATATGTCCAGTTTGGACCACTAAAGCATATAATCTATGGTTCCTAGAAGCAACTTTAAATAAGGTACAGGGTATTTCGAAGTCGAGCATACTCTACTGCAGCGTATTTGATTGTTTTTAAAATTTCGCTTTTTGCCTGGCTGAATGTTTTGTTTGATTTAGACTGTATGTGTGTGTCTGTGTGTGTTAGTGTGTGTGTGTGTGTGTCTGTGACTGTTTATTTGTATGCGTTTGCCTTATTTGCCGCAAAATTATTTCGCAAAGCAGCATTTTAGGCGCACTCAGATACAATACATACGTATGTATGTACATATGTGTATGTATAATACGTGCACATAACGCTTTACATACACATTTACATACAAATTGTTTGGTGTTGTTTTCAGCCACGCCTTATGTTGCAGTACTTACTTACATCCTTCCTTCCGGCCATTCCTTCCGTCGTACGCCTTTGATGAACATTTTTCATGCCGCATGCTTTTTAGAAAATTTCATTTATGCTTGAATTACTACGACCTCGTCGTCCTAGCTCTCGTCCTAGCTCTCGTCCTCGTCGACGTCAACGTCGACAACGTCATCATCATCATCAGTGTCGTTGTCGACGTCTACATCTACATCTATGTAGCTGCATCGACGACGTCAACTTAAACAAAAAAATACAAAAACAAAACTTTGTGCACTTTCTTTTTCAGATTTTATAATTTTTATACTCTTCACACAGTGTATGAAGAGTAGTATTATAATTTTTTCACGGAGTTTGTAACGCACAGCTTAAAATACCTTAGAATAGTATTGAATGGCAAACTGACTTAGAGTCTCCATGTGGCAAAATTTTTGAAAAAAAGCAACCAAAAAATGCTGGGCTGCAAGTGGGTACTGTCACCAAGACTGTTGCATTGGAACTTCATTTCAGTAGTATGACCTATACTATTTCATGTAGTTTTGGTATGCTGGCAGCACTTGATGAAGTCCACATACATACAGCATATGAAAACGACTCAACGGCAGGCATTAGTGTGCATCTCGGAGGTGTTGAGGTCCATTGCCACAAGTGCGCACGAAACGCTGGACAGAAGACTACTCAACGATACTGCGCGACAGCTATAGACATAGCTCAGTTGGCAGGAAGTTCAGCAGAAAAACAAATTTCAAGATTCCCAACTTCGCAAAACCAATAACCTCACTGTTATCACAAGACTAGGATACAGAACTGTACCAGCGCGCAATACAAATATTCACAGAAGGATCCAAAATGAAATCAAGAGTGCGAGCAGCGGTATACAGCGCGGAACCCGATCATCTATCATCTCTTTTATAAACCACTCGAATACTGCAGCATATTTCAAGCGGCAGTAGGAAAAAGGAGAGCAGCAGAAGTAGCCCAACAGATGCCCAGCTCACAAGAAGGAATAAACATAATCGTCAACAGCCACGCTGCAATAAAAGCCTTGCAGAAATGTCCTGCTGGCGAGCTGGGATGCAGTTGATGTTCTCAGAATCTCGGATCTTATGGATTTCCAGTCAGCGAGGCATAGACGGTATTGAAATTGGAGACAGTCGAGCAAAAGAGACTGGTGTCGGGCTACTTCGCTAAGTAATAACAGATGTACGAATCTTCCTACAGACGCTTTATAGCAAACTAGAGGAGATCGCCTGGATTAATGAGGATACAGATTATTGGTAGACATTCTATCAGTTGTTTCTGTGAAAAAACTAGACATAACCAACTAATGAACACTTGTAGGAAATGCAAGGAACCGATGTTTCACGGAAACTCTGGAACACAACTTCTGCAGCTGCACAGTAATCGTAAAATTAAGATTAAAATATCTTGTCGCGCCCTCGTGCTCGCGTCACTGGAAGAGGCGGCCCGAAGAGGTCCCATGTAAAAATCCTACAGTACTTCATAAACTCCGAAATGAACACCATCATTGGCGTCAATACGAATCATATTTGTCTATGTGTGGCGTTAATCAAGAGGTCAGCCGGCTTAAGAGAACCTTGTAACACATTACAGAAAGTTTCGGTGACCCCCTTAAAGTATTTGTATTTTTTATCTGCTCGACGAATCAAATTAGCTATGTATGTCTGTCTGTCTGTCTGTCTGTCTGTCTGTCTGTCTGTCTGTCTACCTGTCTACCTGTCTGTCTGTCTGTCTACTGTCTGTCTTTTTATCTATCTGCCTTTCTGATAGTCTGTCTATTTTCTTGTCTGCCTATTTGTCCATCTGTCTGTTAACATAAAAACTGGTTTCCGGTTTTGAAGATATCGAACTGAAATCTTCCTAATGCAACTTGCTACGTTCCAAGGCTGAATCACAATTACCACCCCACGCCCACTTGTAGATGTAGCTCCAATACAGTCCCACCTCCCACTTTTCAGATTCCGTAGGAAAAACCTTTTTATTACAGTCAATTTTAACTTGAGACTCGATATTGTAGCCTCCAATGAACGGAAACTTCACTTTAAAAGTGAAATGAAGCCATGTGAAGAGTATTGAAGCTTCGTTTCACCCGAAGTTACCATTTTCTCTCGACTTTTGTTATTTTTTCCTTTATTTCGTTGAGCTTTTTGTTTTTTGTTTTTTTTTTGCTTGCTGCTTATACATAAATTAGGTTAGCGAGAGTTGAGCAGTGTTGATGACGGCGCCTCTTATGCCAAAACTTGTATCAGCATAATTTACCCGTTTTCAATTGGTTCATATGAACTTTTTGCCTTCATTTTATTTATTTTTTATTTTTCTTGCGCAAAGACTTCGCTGCTCTTATTTGAATGGTAATTGTATTGGAATGGTTTGGTTTGGTTTGGCCGCAGTAACCACAAACTTTCTGACACCTGGCAACATCTGCGCCTACCTTCTCAGGCATTTCTCAGAACCTTTTGCTGTCGAACTTTTTATTTTAATAAATTTTTATATAATAATTTATTTTTGTAGCGTATTTGCTGCTTTATTTTCGCTGCTGTGTTGTTGTTGTTGTTGTTGTTGTGCTATGCAAAACTTTTTATTTCCTGCCGCAAGTACTAAAAGGCCTTTAAGTTTAATTGGTATTTTTATTTAGTATATGTTTCTCAACCACTAAGGGCAAATTTTGTTCACATAGTATCTAGGCTTAAAGTAAAAATATCAAAAAATGTTGAAGGACCTTGAACAGGGTTTCCATTGAAAACATTTAGCACCGTTATGAACACTGAAAGCTAATTTGTATATGCAGCGAAGGATACTGAAAAACTGAAAATTAATAAATTAAAGAGGATTGCCTAACAATCTTCACTCAAACATCGTAAAAGAACGCACGCACATGCTTTATATGAAATCAGTCGACACAGAAATAAACTTTCGCAAAAGCATCAGATTTTCGTTAGATTTACAAATCAATTAGTGTACTCACATTAACAGCTTAGTTGATGAGATAATGATTAACAGCTTAGTTGATCAGATAATGAAAAAAAAGTACTCGTACTAGTTTCCAAAAACAAAAGTAAGCAAACTCATCAACCTCTACCCTCAAAATTCAAACTAAAGAGAGCAGTTAATTGTTTCAGCACAAAGCTATATTGAAAGCGCATGCATAGTGCTCAGTGATTACTTTTAATTTTTAAACTTTAACTAACTGTGAATAGTTTCAAAATTAAGTTTATTTCTCTTTTCCGTTATCCGAATCGTATTTGAAAGTGAAAAACAGAAACGCGCCAATACAAACAGATTGCGTGATATTGATATTGCTGAGCTATGTGAATTTCGCTTGCAGTTCTGCATCGCTGTTATTTATTCGTTGCGAGATATGGTAGATGAGCACAAGATTTCAATAAATCAAACGTGCGTCTTAGTTCATTATATGCTAGGGCGAGAGGAACATTATGTCTGTACCCACTCACTCGACCTAGAAACGAATGTATGCTCAAGCAACATGTAACTACGTCACAGGCTGGGGTACACCGTGTGTGTTCAGAGTTTGTCCCGATAGAAATTTGTTCGATATCGAGACCACGACTATCGTATCTAAAAGCTGACTTCTGCAGTGTAATAGTAAAAGTATACGTTTTTATGTTATAATGAAATGCTTTTATTGATTATAAAAGAAAAACTTATTCTATATGATTGTATGAGGTAATGCTTAGTTCTACCTTAATCGTCAGGCGAATCTCCGTAGATAAGATTCTCTTACGTTATTCTCTAATATCCTTACTGAGACGATCTATGCGGACCAGAAACGCCATTACCGTAATTTGGTTCCCTTTGCGGAGCAGATGAATCACTATTCAAAGCGAAATTCGGCGTGCTTTGCAGAACAGAAACGCCTCACCGCAATTTGGTTACCTTTGATTAACCACCAGATGAACCACCAGTCTAAGAAGATAGACTAAGTTTCCAAGTGAATGTTCGCATTACAGCCTTCGCCACTCTTGTACTTAATCGTATCCCTAAGAAACCCCTCACCGTAATTTTATTCCCTTTGCAAAGCAGATGAACCATTACTCTAATTGCGAGCAGGTACGGAAAACTGTTAATTAATTCCAATTATCTTAACTTCCTTTTTAGTCGCCAGCCGTTGCTGCTCGTGCTGACCGCTCCGTTCAGCGGCCGAAGACTAAATGATTGTCAACTGCAGGTGTAGCGGTATTTCTGCAAACTGCGGACGCTGCGTCTCTGCCAGCGTTGCCAACACCAGCAATAGTTTTTAGTTAACGGTCAAGCCGTTACATTTAAATATTGAACTTTACTTTGCTCTTATTTGAAATTAAACTAAATTGTTTAAGTGGTTTTACTTATCAACTACAAATGCTTTCATTGATACTATTAGTATAAGAACTAAATTTCTAAAAAAGTGCTGTTAAATTTATTGACGTTGCTTGTGCAGGAAGATTTTGCAAAAGTGCATTTGTTAAAATGGTCAATTAATTATAGACCGCATAAAGTATATATACTCTTGATCAGCATTAAATGTCGAGTCGATATACTACAATAACTAAGTGCGTCTATCAATCTGTTTGTCTTTCGTTTGTAACAACAACGATAACTCGGAGACTATGAAAAAAAATGTCGCAAATACCCCCAAAAATCTATCCAATAAGCTTATTACATTTCAATTGAAGACTATAAAAATGTTAAAATAAAGCAACAAATCAAACATTTTCTGTACAACATCATCGTCATCATCATCATCATCAAATGCGCAACTTTCTTTCAATTTGATTTATGATATTCAAATATATAAAACAGTCTCTAAAAGCTTTTTGAAAGTATGCGAGTATTTCATGCACAAAATTATTTTTATGTTTATTATATGTATCGTATCCTTCACACAATAAAAATTTTAAATTGTATTATCAGAAGCCTAAATGGCTACATTGAAAATGTTCAATTTATGTAAATAATTTTCGTTCTATTAGAAATAATTCATTTAAGCTTCACCTTTCGCAGAACGCAATGAATTGAAATTAAATTTAATGCGGAAATACTTAGAAATCAATAAATTATTCGAAGCTGTGCTGTGATACTGTGATACTGTGATACTGAGATACAAGCAACACAAACGCACAGATACGCTGATATACGAGTATATACATTTGCACTCAGCTGTTCATGTGTAGCGGGCGCAATGCAAGAATGAAACTAAAGTCATTAATTTACTAGTTAGTTGCTGCTGTACTAGTGCAAGTGTTTTACTGTGCACAGCTGGAGGAGTTACTAATTGGAATATAGTGCAGTTTGTATTTACAAGTAGCAACTGAAATTCCATTCACTATTACTTATTATTATAGAGGGGATGGACGGACATATAAAAAAAGCGACCTAAAAGATTTACAAATTGTCCTAATGAGCGCTAAACCTGCTTTGATAAAAAACCTAGGAGATCCGTACTTGAATTGATCCATAGCGGCATCAAAATTAATGTATGAATACGGATTCTTTTTAGAAAAAGAAATTTATGTTTATAAAAAGGTTATTTGATGGAGGCAACAGGTTTCGAACCATAACATATGTATATATGTGAACGGCGCTCTTAAAAGTGTCATGGCCTTAACTTCGTCGGCTAACGGGCATTCGTTACATGGAGTTGCCGAATCACAATCATTTGCTTTGCTCGTTTACGTTCGGTGCGAAGAAATTAGAGCAGCTGAGAGAGTAAATTTAATTTTGCGCTCAGGTTTTTTTTTCTGCTCTCAGAAATCCATTTAAGATTATTCTACTTACTTCAATTTAAAGAGAACTAATTTGACATACTGATACTTTTGTATTTGACTTGCGTACAGATTTGTTGTTAGATTTTTATACTTATTTCAAGAAATTTATACTTATTCTAAGTAATTTATGCGCTTGATTAATAGATGGATCCCATTTTGTATTTGATTCAAGAAAATTGAGTACGAATCTTACTTAAAAATTTTAACTACGCCTTTGTATAAAAACAAGATTTTCAAACCCATATTTAGAACGCCTTTCTTGGTGTAAATCATATATTTTCCTAGCATCTAATATTCAAAAATTAAGTAGTTGCCTATGATCAGTAATCTACACCTAGCTACTGCTTCATAGTCCGGCAGAATTTGAAAAGAGATTTCTTCTTCATAGCCACTGAATCTATATTCGGCCAAGTTTTGTAGTCTACAGTGGCCTGTTAGCAGTCTTGTTTATATTATTAGTTGGTTCCTATCCAGTTTGAGCATAATTTTTGACAAGCTCTTTAGTAGCATAATGGTTTTAGTGCTTCGATTTTTGGGTAGTGTGGTTCCTTCACCATATTCGTTTTTTTTTTCTTTTTTTTTTTCAATATAGTGTACCACCCAAAGCCACAGAATCCTATCCTAACTTATCAGCTTGCTAATGTTCTAGAATATTGTTGTGTCCCGGTACAGAAGAGATACTTCCATTTGCCGAGTTCCTCCAATAAGCCCAATAAGCCACAGCGCTAGCTTTTACTTTATGTAGTTGGAGTTGAGTACTTTGAACGCCGCCTGGCAGTCCGATAGAATCGCAATATCACAGTTTTGATAGCTTGGGTTCACTACCATGTTATATGGCAAGAACATATTCTTCGGGTGATGATTTCCCGGTCAACTTCCTACACACAAATATTGTCTTGGAGCATTTCCCTATGGTTTCTTTTGTGTGTAAATTCTTAAGGTCTAGTGTCACCTCTAGATATACAACCATGTTGCCAAGCTGCACTACTACTCCTCTGATTCAAATTTCTTTCAGTCTAGGGAGCTCGCGCTTCCTAGTAAATGGTACAATAACCGTTTTGGCAGGGTTAATCATAATGCGCACCTCTTTGCATCAGTCTTGAGTGATTTTGAGTTGATTAAGTTATTAGGAGTCGCTTCAAACATCTCGCTTGCCATAATGACGATCTCATCTGCCTACCCATGACAACGTATGTCATTCTCACTAAGTCTACTGAGTACGCTATCTACGACTACGCTCCACGGAAGTGGTAAAAGCAAGTTTGGTGTAGCTAAATCCGGAGAATGAAAAATCACCAGCATTATTTAAAATAGAAGTTTGTTCGTCATCAAAATTATATACCATATTTCCGGAGGCAATAATCTTTGAGTTAGTTGCACTTTGTTGGGGAAGATTTTGTTTCATAATACTCCTTAGCACCGATAAGAAACATTTGGATTATCGGCAACAGTCTCTCTAACCGCTTTAACAACTTCATTGGAGCGTTGGAACGCTGGCGTAATTTCTCCCAGCTCGGCAATAGGTTTTCAGGAGCAACTGCATTTTTTCACATGTTTCGTAATGCAAGGGAATACCAACCACTGACTGCCACCACCACTGTATTTTAAGAAGCGTGCTTTGTGGTGTAGTTTTCCCACAGGTTTGTTAGTCTGGCTTCATTATAAAGTCTGCTAATATTTGCCCCAAATCTTTGTACACGCTGATTTCATCATTGCGCATTTCATTCACGTGTATCTCTGACCATAGGACATGTACTTTCATAAGCCTGAATAGTATCTTCATTTAAGTCGGCTACTGCCTGCTCTAGTTCCAGATAGTATCTAGGGATTCTGTCTCTTTGCCTTGCTATTACAATAGATAATTGTGTTGCATATTTTCCGCCGTAAGTTTCCTGCCTTTTACTATGCTGATGAACTGCAGAAAAAAGAACTAATTTAAAAAGTTATTTCAATTAGAAACTAAATATAAATATTCATTGCTAATCGCATACATTAATCTTTAGTGCTAACTTACAAGCTAACTATCGCTCTCACGCTTTAACATGTACTAATTGTATGTTCTCTCTTGCTCTTTCGCCATTTTTTCTTTCTACAGGAATTCATGTGTAGTCATGTGAAAACTCATTTACAAGCGAAAGTTAATTAATGCTGTGCAATTACAATAACAACAACGCAGCAACAAGGATAAACAAGGATCATCATTATCATCAGCATCGTCATCACCATCACCAACAACAAAAACAAAAACATTGCCGTACACTTCAAAGGGAACAATTACAACAACAACAACAACAACAAAAACAACAACACACCAACAGCAACAGCTTCAAACTATTGTAATAAAAGTTTGAACAAAAGCAATTAAAAGCCGAAAACTTGTAACCTAAAATTCTCAATTCTCACACCAGCAGCGAAAGTCCGAGTCCGGCGTAGACTAAAACACAGTGGCGTAAAATTACTACAACAAATTGCCGCAGTAACAACAAGGATAACAAAACAAGTGCAACTTGTTCGAAAGTTGTGCCTAGACCATATCCCGTTGTCGTAGTAGGCTGCTTTATATTGCATGGCAGGCGCATCCTAAAACAACGCAGTGACGTACAGACGGAGAAGACGCCGCCGGACGAAGGTGGTGTTGTTGTTGTTGTTGTAAGCAGTAGCAGGAAGTCCGCAGCAAAAACGGCCATGCAGAAGGAGAACAACACCACGGCAGAGAACTGCCAATTTGTCGGCCCGTATCGACTGGAGAAGACACTTGGCAAAGGTCAAACAGGTGTGTGACATTTTCATCATCAATCTTTGCAGCTGCCAGCATACTAATGATTGCCTTTTTATTCTTATTCTTCTATACTTCTTATAACTAATTCAAAACATTTCGCAAACAAAATAAAAAAAACAAAATACTAAAAGGACTCGTCAAGCTGGGTGTACACTGCGTCATTGGTAAAAAGGTGGCCATCAAAATAATCAATCGCGAAAAGCTCAGCGAATCGGTGCTAATGAAGGTAAGCGCATCTATTATACGTAGTATACCATGTAGTATTTATAGTGCCATGTGGTTTTAATTTCTTATAATACTTATATCCTTTGCCTTTAAGTGTCCTCAATTTTCATTTGTGTTCTATCAACATTGAACGATATTGTGCGCAAAGTGTTGTCGCACACGCGCTAAACTAAACCGATAACATCTTGAAAAATAGTACATAAATATATATGTAGCTATAGTAGTCAGGACCGGATTTAGGTTTGCCAAGGATGTTGGTGGATGAGGTCCTTTTCAAACGTCAAGCCACAAGTTGTTTTTAACTTCATTTTATTTCACTATTTACCGTTAAATGTATTATCTACACAGCCGATGATCATTAACTCATGAGCACAATTTTTTTACTGAACATTTCCGCATGAAAAATTTACTTCCGTTATAAATAGATGAGGCGCAAAACATTGGATTGAAAACGCTGAATAAGGACACAGTTGACTCTGATGTCGAACCCCACAATTGTATTCCATATGTTCAAACTGGTTTAAGTATCGTAGAATAAATTAGAAGTTTTAGTACTTCACTCTACGGATATGGGTGGCACTTCTTAAGTTTATAAAGAAGCTCGTCGTGTCAGACCTTGTCGAAGGCCTGAGTGACTGCAGTTGAGCAATATTATAGGTTTTCAATCGCGATTCGTATGGCGCGGAATACTAAGTTTGTTCAGTTGTGGCGTGATTTTCTCTGACGGATGCTTAGGAATGAGATTATTTTTAATAGTAACACAGGTCAACATGGTTTAGTTGTTGGAATGCTGTGCATAATTTCCGAAGTAACTTGCTGCATAGAATCCGGGGTCAGAATTGACCCATCACGTCAAGATTTTGAGATATTTGAGGTGATGTACCCGAAAAACGTCGTTTTTTCCTCCATTTGAGATTATATACAGGGTGCAAAAAATGTTTGTGGTCTGTCTCTTCATTTTTATTTAAAGGTTTAAAGACTTTAGAGAGGTGCATGGCAAATTTAGCTACCTTTGTCCGTACTCGCCCAATGTTCATCATTTTTAAGTTTACGTGTTGCTTTCCAGAGAGAGTAATATTTTGCTTTGGTCGTCGTTAATCTTTTGATATAATCAGTGATCAATCTAAATTTCGATCTTTCTGTAGTAACCCATCAATTCGAGTATTCCAAGATTCCAAGATTTCCATTATATGACGAGTTGATGTTTTCATTTGAACTTTAGAGTTGAACCACTTTCAGCTTAGAATTCATATAATAAGCGGCTAAATAAAGGAATTGTAATACGTTTTCAAATAATGTTACAAATAATTATTTCTTTTTCTGTTCCAACTGGAATCACGCTATTTTTTGTTGTTGTTGTTGTTGGTCCGGCCCTGACTAGAAATATTCTTATTTGAAACATATTCTGCTGTGTTTCACTCAATTGTGTGGCATTGTCATGTCGCCATATTGGTTTCGTTCGTTCGGCGCTGCTGTGTCCTGTCGTGGCATATCGCTTTGCGTGTTGGAGCGCCAAGTTCTTAAATATTTTTACCTCTGCGCGGACACGCACGCATTTTTATATAAAATTCAACAAAACATTTCTATATAGTTTTTTTTTATTGTTTTCATATTTTTTCCTTTTTTTTTTAATTTTCACCTTGTCCTCGCGTGCTCCATTTTCATTGTCCTTTCTATGCGACAGTAACTTTTTTTAACGATGTATTCGATTTCACAGAATTTAAAGTCTTCGTTGCTTAAAGTTGCTACAGAATTACTTTTCCGTGTATAGATACATTTAAAGTAACATAAGTAATTTGGGCAAGGTGACCCTTTGCACCAAAAGAACAAAACACTGCGAAACAACAAACTTAAATGACTTAAGTTGTATTGGGCGGAAGGTATCTCAGTTGGTTTCGTTTAATGCTCTGCGCCATTGAAAGGTAGCCAGACTTTCTAGGTCTTCAAAGCATTGTTTCCAGAGAAATCGGGCGCGTTTTCTTAGAAGTGCAAGGCATTCATCTAGGAGGTGTTTGAAACTTTCTAATTACTTTTCATCACCACAACTACGACAAAAGTGCTGATAGGGAACATGCAATCGTTAGGAGATTTGGCCAATGGTACATTGTTTTATTTCCGTAGAGTCATGATTCAAGAATTTCCGTAGAGTCAAATTTCGAATACTGGTTGACATTTTTGGTCTGAAGCTACACTGAAGTCTGGTCTGAAGGTACACTGTCCAACTGTGAAGCTTGAATCTGGTATCCCATCCTACTTTATGAAGCATAATCATTTGCCATGATACACATTACGCAAAAAAGCTTTCGTTTCCAGTACTCGTGATGGTCTCAAGCGTCAACCTTTCTTGCTGCTTTTTTTTGCGTGTGAAAAGGCGTTTCTCCGGCGTTTGTCTCGATATCGCTGTCTAATCGCTTCTCGTCATACCAAGAATGCTAATGAGCTTTTTGGGAGCCGTATCCATGGAATGGGAGATATGTCTTCACTGTTCACATATATCTTCAGAAGCCGGATAGGATTTCCTGAATAGTTGAGAGAGAGAGAGAGGGAGAGAGAGAGAGAGAGAACTACGAAATCTTCAGCGGTCAGCATTGTATTTGTCGAAGACATTCGTTAGTTTTTAATGTGATTAATATGAGCTACTGATTCCATTCCAAATCTTTAAGTATATACCGTTATATACGTTCAAAGTATACAACCGAATTTGTCAAAAAATTTACCATTTGAAAGTTATTCATTCGCAGATGTTCATTTTATCAAAACCGGTAGAAAATTTGAGGCGTAAAAGTATACATGAATCGTCACTCACAGAACGAATCAATCACATATATGCTTTACATGATAAACAAATGGTAACACAGACTTAAATTTTAAACGATAGCATGAGAGCATTCAGTTACAAGTTAATAAGACTCTGCGAGAGTGAAACGGGCCAGATACCTTTTTGTACATTGTATGCGCTTCGCTATAATTGTGGTAACTGTCCTTCTATTTGTAGTTTGAGTGCTTTATAATATCGCAAATTATTCCTGTACTGACCATCCATACTAGTTTATATAAATAAATGTAGCAGTTATAACTGCAGCCAATATGGTCAGCTTAAACAAACACCACACCTTTGCAAACTGAAATCAGTTCAAGTGTTCTTTACTGATAAGCAAGAAATGTTACATTTTCTACAATATAATATTTTTTTTTTTGTTTTTTTTTTTTATCAAACTTTCAAGGTTGAACGTGAAATTGCAATTATGAAGCTAATCGATCATCCACACGTCTTAGGATTAAGTGAAGTGTATGAGAATAAAAAATATTTATATTTAATACTGGAGCATGTTTCGGGTGGTGAGCTTTTCGATTATTTAGTTAAGAAAGGACGTCTAACGCCGAAGGAAGCACGCAAATTCTTTCGCCAGATAATATCGGCATTGGATTTTTGTCATTCACATTCGATATGGTGCGTATATAAAATATACATAATATATACTAGATACATTAAAATAATTTATTGCTTATTGATTTTCCCACATACTAACTAACTTGATTTTCCTTTGTTTTTCCATTTTCCTGCAGCCATCGCGATTTGAAGCCTGAAAATTTGCTGCTCGACGAAAAGAATAACATTAAGATAGCAGATTTCGGTATGGCTTCACTGCAGCCGGCTGGTTCAATGTTGGAAACATCCTGTGGCTCACCGCACTATGCATGTCCTGAAGTTATACGCGTGAGTATACATAAATACATATATTATGCTTGCTTTAAGTTTCAAAAATAACTGCTACAAAAGTCAAAAGTTTTACTAAGCACAAGTGTCAATCATGCGTTAAGTCGTTGTTTCAGTCAGGATGGAACGAAGCAGCATCAGCAGCAGAAAATTTAATTCGCAAGTCTAAATCCTTGCAGCTATGACAAAGCATTCTTAAAAGTTGTAGTTTGATAAAACAAAAACAAGAAAGAAAGTTACAGTCGAGTGTGCTCGACTTCGAAATACGCTGTACTTTGTTTAAAACTTTCCATATAAAACATAGATTATATTCTTTAGTGGTCCGATCTGGTCATATGCGGGTTATTTTATTAGAATTGATAAATATTTATTCTAAAACTAGATAAATAAAGTTCTGGGTGCACGTGTTCGTAGCTCTTCTTCGCCTTTACGACTGACCGATTTAATTGAAATTTTTTTTTATACTTCTGGGGCTGATTTTGAAGAAATATTCTTTGTGTACTAATGGGGTCACTTGGAAGATTCTTAGCTACAATTGGGCCCGGTAGGTGGCGCTGTTGTCCAGAACTCTTTTTCCTTTAATTTTTCTGAGCTATATTCATGACATGCATTTGACTTTCAAATCGTTTGCGTTCCAAACTTTCATAGGGGAGGAAGAATTCTACTCAATGGTAGTTTATAGATAAATTGAGAAGAAATTTGGATAGTCTAAAACTTGAATCCAGAATCCTTCAATCCTTTAAGCTAGAGCTCTTAGCAGTTGAGCTATCTGAGCTTTTAGGGAAAGAAAAATTTGAAATGTTTAACGGAATATAGGAAATATGAGAGAAACCCAGATGTTTTCATATCTCAGCGACTACTTGAGGCAGATGGATGAGATTTGTTGCATATGAAAAGGCCACGGGGAGAAATAAGGTTCATTGGTAAAGTTGGTAGGGGGGGGGGTGTTGTGATGTGGTCATGTTTATTTAATACTAGTTAGCCTGAAAAGGAAAATAGAGAGTCCAAATATCGAAACTTGAAGTCTCTAACTCTTATAGTCTCGGAAAACTGTTTCTTCAAACAGACGGTCAGACGGGCATGTCTACATCGATTCGACTTTAGTTGCTGATCGGGCATATATTGTATATACTCTATATATAGAATCTTTCTTCCATGTGTCTATTATACATATGTAGCACAAACTTAATATACCCATTCATCCTATGCTTGCAGGGTATAAAAACAGCAAGAATCAAATCATTTTTGATATCTGTGCGTTGTCATTGTTAGTCGTTCATTCTTCGACGTGGATACATCTCCTTCTGCGTTCTGCGTTCTGCGTTCTGCATATGAAATATGCTTTTCCAGCTTCCTCGGGATCTATGCAAATGTCAGTTTCTGTATGCAAATGTGACATATTCCTCCATCAGATACAACTACGAGTGTACGTAGCGACAGTAAAACATGTTCATCTGAGTTGCTGAGTATGAGATGAGATTTTCATGTGTTTTGCTGCATTTGTCGCACTTGTAGTGTGTATATATTGGGTTTATCTGTTCTGTTCTGTTTGTCTGTTTGTCTGTCTGTCTGCAAACGTATTTACGACACTTACTACATCAAGCAAAGTCAAATATTATGCCGCCTAGTGGTATGACTGACTGGTGTGGTTGACTGGTTGGTTAGCTTAGCTGACTACTATCGGTCGTCTAGCTGACTACTGGCTGTGTTTGCGCTCCATTACTCATTGCAGTTCTGTAATAAATTCATAAGCGGAATTTTAAATATTTTCAAAAAGGAAATGCTGCTGTTATACTCGTACATGTCGGTAGGTAGATAGATCCACATGAATGTATTGTTCTTACTGATAACTATAGATATCTACAGCTTATACGAGTATCTGTGAGTTTTGTTAATGCATAAGTATATACTTGTAGCTCTATGTGTTTACGAGAGTGGTTCGAATAATGTGCTAAATTCAAAGAATAATATGTAAAGTTTTTCGAAATCCATCTAAAAATCGACTTGCTGTTGAAGTACACATTTGATTACTCCAAAAATAGTAACAACTCACATGGAATCACGTTTGTGAAAATCGTATCAAAATTACTTCTTAAATTTAAATAGTTACTTAAAAACAGCCATCAGCTGTGTCATCTTGAAAACATGTATCTATCTCCTTTTCACACATGCCTAATACAGCTGTTCAGTTCGTATAAATGGCAACGCTGTAAGAGCGCAAGAACATTGCCAAGCAGGCGCAAGAGTATGGCAAAGTTTGCGCTTATTGACACCATTATACAGCTATGGGACAGCAGAAAGTAAAAGAACTCATTAAAGAACCGACAAAAATACTGTTCGATTTTAGTAGACAAAACGAAATTGTGACTGGAATTTGGAAAAAGCAGATAACTTACTAAGTCACATATAGGTAAAGCCAGCAGAAAATGCCCTACTCGAAATGATCTCAGTAACTATAAGAGGTAAAACATATTCACATTCCCGCTTTAGATAAAGAGTACAAGATTAGCAGGCCAACCCCAATATAAGGTGTAGCCATTATATACACCTGCTTAACCTTTTGATGTTTTGTGTGTATATTTTTTCTTTTTATAGTGAATTAAGCTTGGAATGGCACATTTGATATATCTTACGTTAATCCTTATAAAATATTCCACATCGGTTCAGAGCGGACTACTATAGAATATAGCCCCATACAAGAGTATGGTACAAATAAAAACCGTTAGATAAGGTACAAGGTATTTCGAATAATATTATATATCATGAATACTTGATAGCAGCCTTCTATCGTGTTGTATTCTACTACAGTAAAAAATTTAATATATTTGTCTTTGTTTCGAGTTCTGAAGAGCATCAAGAGAAGAGCAGAAAAGATTAACAGATGTCGATCTTCTTTATATTCTCGAATATATTAAAATAGCTGTTTCACAGCATATCTACCTAAGTGTGCAAACAATGCAGCCGATGTTAATCGAAGTTCATTCCAAGTACATTGCATTAATCAGTGCATTCAAACTGAGGGGGGGGGGGGCAGGCAGCTGAAAGTTATTAGTTCGGCGATGCAGCTTTACATAAAGTTGGAAAAACTATTACAAAACTGTCAGAGTCCGCTGGCTCATTGTGTGTAGACGAGAATACAAATTTTGGCAAATGGGACCAGTAAATTTACACAGACAGTCTCCGCGATAGAGTGCATTATCGATGAGGAGGTATTTTCAGAAAATAAAAGAGTAAGACAATTGAGTGCTCAAATTTAATTAAAGCACCCTTGCTCCTTAATACTAGTCTAATGCCTCGAATTTGAACTGTATTAAATGTATTAAGTAGACTAGTCTTCTATACACCCACAGGACACTTGAAAATAAGAAGAAAAAGCAGATATATGTATATGTTTTGTTACCAATATACTCGTAACAGCAAGAACTATACGATATAATAGTGTCATTTGTAGCTCCCGTTTTTCACTTTTTATGTATATGCTTATGAAATGAAAGACACAGTGAAAGGGAGAGAGAGAAAGAGACAGAGACAGATAGAGTTTTTTTTAGCACATCTGCATACGTCATTCGCAGATGCATACGAACTAAGAGACATCGATAGAAAGATGGAGTGAGGGAAGAGATGGAGAAAGAAGAGAGAAGAGAGAGAGAGAGAAATAAGAAAAAGAGAATGTAACACACGTGTTTCAGTTTCCACTGACGTAAGTTTATTGGTGTTGTTTGACGGTGTGGATGATACTCCCTCTTTCTACCTTTTTGTTGATCTTACGATTTGAAAACGATTTTCTACTTTCACTCCTTAAGCACCTTAAGCATCGTAACCATCGTGCCCTAAAATAGAAACATTTTGGTATTGGGTATTACTATTTTTTTTTTTTTTGATGAGAGAGATGAAGAAGGCTGTGTTCCAAAAATGCCATAATTCTTGTACAACAGAACTTTCCGATGCTGTACAGTTAAAAGAAAAGAACTTCCCGATCTACACAAACCGCAAATTTTGATGAAGTATGCTATGTTAACTGAACTTAGGAACAATCGCGAAAGAAATGTTGTAAAAGCTTTTCAATTTCTACAGGGTATTCCAGGTTCCGGATGTTTTTAAAATGAAAAAGACAAATTATTTGTTTGTGTGAAGTGATTTTCGTTTGTTTAGAATATTGCAAATTTGTTTTAATTACTTTTTGAATATGATTTAGCGTAAATAATGCAACCAATTGTTTCAATATTGTGCATGTTGTAATATTTTGTTGGCCATTTAACTATTCAGAACACTCTCGTACTGTCATATATGTATGTATATCACTCACTTTAATAACCACAGATGGAACTCGTATATCTTCATAGAGCTGGCTTAGTATCTCTACAAGTGTAGCTGTGCATCTAAATGCATACGTACTCGTACGTAAATTCGCTTGCATGCTTGTATCTAAATAAAATATTTATAAATATTCAGTTTGTTAAGCAATTCATGTGCGTTCATGGAAAATGCTGTACAAATACGTTTCTACGTGCAGTCTTAATTGGAAAATTCTTGCATATTTTACTTCGTTTAAACTTTAAAGCGGAAAATTGCTATAAAAATTGCTTGCTATCTTGCAGCAAATCTAAGCGCATTAAATTTTTACCAAACAAATACCATAACTGTCATGAAATGGCCAATTTTCCTAATCGAATTTTGCACACACACCCATTGAATATACCCACATACAAAACACACAGGACATAGTAGAGCTCGAGTACTAGACCCATACTTCACTACACACAGTCATGCTAACGACCTTAAATCCTTAAATCGCTGTCTGGACGAGAGTGGTAATTCGAATTGTTTGCGCAACGTGCGTGTAACGCAATCGAATCAAACGAAGATTTTCGAGCAAGGAAAATGGTTAAGTTAAGTGTGAGCGGAGTTTTAATACGCTGTAAAGTATATAGGGTATGTTTGTATCAGGATCAACATTGGATATTCTGGAGTCTATTGCTTTCGTTTCAATAATAAATCAGTTTTTGCACGAAATTATGAAATCGAAATATTTTTATTGGACGTTCGTAGTGGGCAATACGTTTTATAGGATGAATAACAATAAATAACAGTCGTGGCATTGAAAACTATGACAATCAGAAGTGGGTACCTTCGATACGAGCTGTTTAAAGGCTTCAACAGTTTCTTCAGGCGTAAAAAAAAAATGTTAATTTATTTTTGATGTAAAACAAGAAACAAAAAAGCAATTATGGCGTGCAAAGTCGAGGCTGTAATGCGGATGAGCCATCAATTCGATGTGTTCAGTGCTGTGTGAATCGATGTGTGAGAGCTTGCATTGGCTTGGTGTACGATGATCAATTCGCTGAATATTTCTGTCAAACAAATATCGTACCATTTAGATTTGATCGTTCGACGTTTTGTTGCGGGCTCATATGCATATCTCCAGTATTCATCATCTGTTAGGATCTGTGTACTGAACCACTGCGGCTGTATTTCATCAACATTTCGTTGCATCGATTGATACGTATCCAACACGAACAAATCTTCTTGACGGTCAAGCGTTCATGTACAATAATAGCGAATGCTGATCCCACCCAACGTAGATCCGTTCTCACGGTATATCATATGATGATCTTGTCTAATCAGTTCATGTACAGCAGCGTTGGTTTCTGAAACAACAGCTGTTGTTAGACGACCTTCTCTAGGTTCATTTTTAAGCAAACTGTGACCACGTATAAATTCAGTATACCAGTCATAAACAGTAGTTTTTGATGACTCTTCAATGCCAAAAGTCGTAGTTAGTTGATTGATGTACTCTAGCTCAGATATAATCCACATCGAAACTCGTAATAAATCATCACAATAAAAGTTTCACGAGTTTATTCAATTTGACAGTCGAGTTGAATTTTTCAATACACTGTAAACAATTCAAACAGTGCTCGTAGTACATCAAAACTTTCAGCGTACGTTTACGTAAAAAAATATCAAAGTTTTCAATAAAAATATCAGCTGGCATTTAACATACCAATCGTATTAATAGCATTCATACCAAATTTTGGTGCTCTACCTTCAATAATAATGCAGTTGCTTATACCAGAAATACCTTACTAAATTGAGATTGGATGAGGAGTTGTTTTATTATATTATGTAATACTCTATCTGCAAACATAAAAAAAAGAAGTCTCCATACCTAGTATCGGTTCGAATTCTATAAATCTGATAAATTGCACATCATCACGCAGCGTGGCTGACAGACGTATACGAGTACTTCTATATAGTCTTTCTGAAATAGGCAATGGATTTTAATTGAAAAAAAATGTCTGCAAACCTAGTTTTGCTGCTCAAAATTTATGCAAATTTAACGAATAAAACGCATATCAACATATAAACAGACAGACGGACGAACATAACAACATCGACTTCCATCGACAGACCACATGCTCTTCTCGTATATTACTTTTTGTAATGCATTTCAGCCAATGCTGAGCATTGACATACACATACGGAACTCTTTGCATTAACAGCTTAAATTACAAAAACGATTTCTTTGTTATTCGTTATGTTTCTGCGTATAAACCAGCATCTGAAACCATCACCGATATACACCTACTTTTTATAGCATCTACACTAAATACTTACTTCAAAGCATTACAAACCAGCAGCATAAACTGATAATACCCTGTTCAAATATGTTGGTGAAGCGCATTCAAATAAATATAAAACTACAATAATCAAAAATCCAAACAATTCTAGCAAAACGAAATGCTTCGAAGACCGAACAAACAAACTAAGCCAACAACAAAAACAACCATGAATTTAGACATCTCAATTTCGCTAGACTTTCTATCTACGATTACATTTCGATTTTCTCAATTTCAGCTCTAGAAAAAAAAAACCCTAAAACTTTTCCTACAACATTTTTTATATACTCGTATCTCAACGACATTTCTTTGACTTTTTTTATATGCTTTTCTTTTTTTTAGGGTGAAAAATACGATGGCCGTAAAGCGGATGTCTGGTCCTGTGGTGTTATACTCTATGCGCTGTTGGTGGGCGCGCTGCCCTTTGACGATGACAATTTGCGTCAGCTGCTTGAGAAGGTGAAACGCGGCGTGTTTCATATACCGCATTTTGTACCGCCCGATTGTCAAAGTTTATTACGTGGCATGATTGAAGTAAATCCGGATAGACGTCTGACGGTGAGTCATCAACAATTCAATCCGTCTTAAATCAAAAATAACTGCCCCAACTACTTCAAACAAACAGATACGAGTATCATAAAGGGAACTTATTATTGTTGTTGCTATTAATGATGTTTGTATGTGTTGTTCCTTTTATTTCTGGGGGTAGTAAGTTGTCTATTGAGTCATCATTATCATCATCCACATCATTGTCGTATCGACATGGCAAATAACCAACCCTGGTTTGGAACTCTATATGTTTTTAGGTCAAATTTTTTCTGTTATGACGTTTACTAATTTTCATTTTCATTTTCATTTTCGTCTTTCTACTTTTCTTTTTTCCTATTTTTACTCAACCAGTTGGCCGAAATAAATCGCCACCCTTGGGTCACTGCCGGTGGCAAAGGTGAGCTCGAATTGGAGCTGCCAATGATGGAGGTCGTGCAGACACATGTCATACCCTCAGCCTCGGCCGTTGATCCGGATGTGTTGAATGCTATTTGTTCGCTTGGCTGTTTTAAGGAGAAGGATAAACTCATACAGGAGCTGTTGAGTGCAAAGTAAGTAAATGGCATGGTCTGCGTGTGTGCATGTGTGCATGTGTTTTGGTGACTTTGTTTGTCATGTAAATCGATGGCATGTAAAATTGTTTGGCGCCGAGTGTTGCCATTGACTGCCACAAGCGTTGATGGCTGGCGTGCCACACACTTAATTTTTGTTAATTACAGCATATAACAAAAGGATATTTCAATTATGTACGATAGCGATTGTTTTATATTGATTTGGTGGTTGAATAATTTGCTAATAACTATGAAATTATGTATTCAGAAAGTAAGACTAAATAGCACATTATAATTTGCTTTAAAATTATATCTTTTGATATATTCAAGTATAAGCAAAAGTGTGAGGGCCAATTCGATGTATTATTGTATTAATAGAGAAAAACAATAATAAAGAAAACGGAAACTGTCTGATATAACGAAATTTGTTTAGCATAGCAGAAACAGCAAATTGCGAATTATAAACGTCCATTTAAAACTTAAAAGTTGGTACCTTTCTTGCTGAAGCTGAGCCTGGTAGAGCGGAGCATAGCCTCTGAAACACTATGTGATAACTCAAAAGGCCAACAAAAAAGAATTTCCACATGCAAAGCCCGAGTGGAATGTGTTATAGGCAGAGTGAAGTAAACCCTAAGGAACTCGCCAACCATATGTAAACTAACTTCACAAATTTTTGACTTCTGCTGGCACGCAAATAACGAAGATAATCTTTATTTTATTTATTCTTCATGTCAAATGCATCTGCCGATTCGGCCCGTCGTATTAACTGAGGTTAACTGCGAGGTCAATCATCTTAAAACTAGAAAATCTTCTTTGCATATAAGGGCATTTTGAGACTCAGCTACTTCCTTGCTCAATGGAAGTGCGCCGAGATCAACATGATTGTCAAATCTGGTAAACCTGAGAACCTGACAATACTATCCAAAATTTTTGAAAGAATATTTCTTCGTTGAGTACTGCCACTGTTCGACGAAGGTCACATGTTTCCAGACCATCATTTCCGGTTTAGAAGACGCCACAGAACTCCAGAGTAATGTCATCGCGTTTTACAATAGAAAATTGTTGCTCGGTTGCCTTTCTGGATGTACGCCAAAGGGTATCCTGGACTTTTAAAAAATCTCAAATCTATGCTGCCGGCACCATATTATTTAGTATTAAGGTCCTACCTAGACAACAGGAGTTTAACCGTTAGCTGCGATGGTAAGGAAGTTGACTTAAAATCTGTCCTATGAAGACTTTCACTCTGGCGAATTTAAAAAAGTTGGCACTAACCACGTCGGGTCTGTTTGGGTGCTGGGGAACCGTTGTGATACCATTCTTCGTCAGATAGTTGCTCACACACGGCATTCCCTTGGTTCATCTGTTACGAGTAAAACTTTTGTAACGTGCATGGTGCACATGTTTCTCATACCGAAATCGCTCAATTCTTATTGCGTCTGCGATCATTCGAACACTTAACTGTCGGTCAGACTACCTCACCATCGTCGGGAGTCCTGTGTGGGATTTGTCTTCCACATTCTGTTGTTCATCTTTGAACACTTTGTGCCAGTTAAAAACTGTTCTTTGTGTTAGACTATCACTTTCGAACCAATCGTTTCCATACCCGATAAGCGAAGTTCAACACAAAATAATATCGTGTTGCGTTGTTCAAGAGATCTCTCCAGACGGACCGCTTGAATTCTTAGAATTATCTTACTCCTAAACGGATGCTGGTCAGTAGTTTGTAAGAAACGATAACTCTAATCTCCATAATGTTGTATTTTAGGACTATTAGTTATTAATAGACATTGCAGCGTAGAATATGTTTGTATATTTAATATGCTTCCAGTATAATTAAAAGATAAATATTATTGGTTCTTATAAAGCAATAGACTATAATATATAATTGCAAAGTTTTTAATATATAATAATACATATATATCATCCCATTTAATAACTCAACAGTCACAACACAGAAAAAGTGATCTATTTTCTATTGCTCGATCGCAAAAGAAGACGTCCGGCGCTAGAAGATGACGATGAGATAGCGCAAAAATCACGCAGCGAACTGGATGCAGTAGATCCACCGCGAAAAAGACTCGATACATGCCGTATCAATGGCACGAACTCGCCAAGTTATGGACAAATTTCAGAGGGTTCACCACTAACGCCACGACGGCAAGCGTTTAAGTGAGTTGTTTTTTATTGTACCAATTTGAAGATTATAATATTTCGTTCTTTTAGTTTTCGCTCCTACAGCAGCACACGCAATCACCAACGCCGTTCGCCGACGACGGTCACGTCCTCGGTGCGTTCCTCGTCATATCACAGTCCGACGCGCTGCAACTCGCCATTGAATTCGGCACAGCAACAGGCCAATGCCATTTCGCGGCCCTCCTCGCCAGCTGCCACATCCGGCCATACGTCGCGTCACTCCACATATGCCACAGAACGTGAACGTTCCGGCTCGATACATCATCCATCGGTTAGTCGTACGCCCTCGCATAGCTCGCAGAAGAGCATCGAGGGCGTCAACAACGATGTGGTGGTGGTGCGCGAGCCACGTTTGGAACGTCGTGATTCATCGCGCAACGAACGCGGCTCAATGGGTCCACAATCACAGCAATCGGAACGCTGTGTACCCGGCAGTCCTGGCGGCATTAACTCATCGTCGACATCGGTGCAGTCGTCACCATCATCGGTGCATCATCGCGCCAACTCAGGTCCGACAATTGCCATTAGTATGTTCCATGATCCTGACTCCAATAGTGGTGTGTGCATGCGTCGTACTCGAATTGTTCTTAGGAAGTTATTTTTATTAAAACACTTTAAAATTGTATTTATTTAACAGTTGTGAATCCTACCGCCTCGCCATTGATGAACAACAGCACTGTCGGCATGACAGGATCACCATGTAATACGCCCGGTGGTCAGCTGTGGAAGACGCGGCTGACAAATATCAAGAATAGTTTTCTGGGTAGTCCACGTTTCCATCGTAGAAAACTGCAAGGTAATTCTTCTATACTTTTAAAAAATTGAAATTAATTAACTTGGCTCCTTAGTATCCGCCGATGAGGTGCATCTAACTCCCGAATCCTCACCTGAGCTAACGAAACGCTCGTGGTTTGGTAATCTCATTACCACAGAAAAGGATGAAACGTTTACCATATTGGTGAAGGGCAAACCCATTGCTACGGTTAAAGCACATCTTATACATGCATTTTTATCGGTAAGTGTGAAGCTGTTGATGTTAATTTGAGCTCTCAAATGTTGTCTATATGTATGCTTTCAGATGGCTGAACTCTCGCATAGTGTTGTATCACCGACTTCTTTTCGTGTTGAATACAAACGCAATGGTAATGGACCGGTTATGTTCCAGCGACATGTTAAATTTCAGGTGAAGTTTAGTTTATGAATTTTAGAAGGCTTTAAATTTAATAAAACTACTTTAAAACAAATAGGTTGATATCAGCGCTATATGCAAACAAGGTGATATTGCGGATATGCTATTCGCGCTAACATTTACACTGCTATCAGGTGAGTGTGCGTAATACTTCCAAAAAATATTTATTAAAAATGTGTAGCTTCATGTAACTTTAGAAAGATTTTGTCGAACATTACTTAGTTTAGTCGGCAAACAAAATTATTTCTAATCGAAACAATCTCCAAAAGATCCAAAGTATCTCCAAAAGATCGAAAATTTCTCTAAAATATCCGAAGAATACAAAGTAGGCAGTACTAAATATTTATTTAGACCTTATGTTCCATATCCTTTAGATTGCTTGCCTAGGCCCGTGTTTTCCGAGCCCGGTTAGAGATATAGAGAGGGACGAGTACTTGCGTACTTGCCGCTAAATTCTAGTCTACAGATAAAAGTTATTTTAATACTTTCTGGAGCAGACCCTGCATTAATTCACTTAAAACTAATCGCTAGCTGAGAGTGTAACCATGCTATGTAGATTCTATGGAGAACAAACTATTAGGCGAAGATTTTTCAACTCACGCCAAAGTGGACACTGCCAGTGATCAGTTGCTACAAAAATGGATGAGAGCAAACATGATTTCTAGAGAAAGTTAAGAATCAGTTGGAGAACAAGAACTTTTGAGAGGTACAGAAGGCGAAGAGAGGGTTTTGGATAAACAACTATAAAATCTTTAATATCCTCTAAGTAAAACAGCACTGCAAAAAGACTGAGATCTGTAATATTTTAAAATACAAAGCATCATCATTTTGACTTGAAAATAAGGTTGTTAATATTTTATCCGAGGTGAGAAAAAGTGATCTTAAAATTTAAAGAAAAAAGTGGTAGTTTTTAGTTGTGACTCCTACAGCTCAATATTTCAAGAAATTATTAGAGAATTCAAGTGTCGAGTGAATGGATGGTCTGTAGTTCAAAGACGTTCATTATTTTCTTGAGCTTTTCTAGACTGATATATATGTACTTCTGAAGTCTCTGTCTTATAGGTCTGTGTGACTATTGGGATTATATTGAGAAAATTTAAGCGCTCAAATGGTTTATATTTCCCAATCGACCGACGTTCATTATAAATAGTTATTTATTTCAGTAGCAAATGTAGAAAATCGTTATTAAACGGCAGATCGGCCAGAGCTTTAGTGTAGAGAGAAAGGGAAAGTGAGCACACAAAAGCCAAACCAACAAATAACGACAACAAACTTAGAAGTATGTGGAAATATGCTCTATATATACTCTCTTTCTGTGTCTATCGTTTTTTCCCAATACAATGTGCTCTAGAAAAAGGGAAAGACGGGAGCAGCAGGTGATACTGTTAGGTTTTACGTATTTTAGATCTTTAGATTAGCAACAAGACATAACTGTGCGCATGGCATATACTAGGTATAATAATATAAAGGTGGCATATTTTTCATAGCAGCTCTATATTTTTGTTCCTTTCAGAACCTTTGTGTTTAGTTCACAGAATTCAGAAAAGAATTCTCTGTCTTTCCTGTGCTGTACTGCTTACAGCGTTGAAGAAAACGACAAGAGTGCGAAGGCAATGGTAAATGGGGTAAATGGGGAAAGTTGTATAGATAGAAAGGGATAGAAACAAAGGCAAAGAGAGGGTGCATCAAATGAAAAAGTAAATAAAAACAATAAACGTATGCAAGAGAGGTTCGCACTTGTTTCGAGTTTAATTCTACCAAAAATAACAAAAATTGAAAAACAAGAGAACACAAGACTATATCTTATATTCCAATTTTATATGCTATGTAGTTCGATTTTTTTTGTCTTTTATTTTATGAAAATGACGGGAAAAATATTTTTATACTGAAGAAAAATTTTGTTGAGGGGGGAGGGGAACGATTACCAATTCCCTCCCTCTTGATCCGCCAATATTCTATATAAATATTAGACAAAACAAATCTATGTACGTTCAATTCGTTAGTTTCGATTGTCACTTCATTTCGTCTTACTCGTTACTTTACGAGTATTGGCATTTCGTTATACTCGTTAGTTTTGTTTGTACAGCTGTACGTATAAAGATAAAAGCATAATGTTGGCAGAATCTTATAACAACACATAAATAAAGTTTATATACATAAAGCTTAAATATTATTTTGATGTTTCCTTTCTCACAGGCAACATACGCCGCTTTCGACGCATTTGTGAGCACATACAATCACAGGTGTGTTCGAAACGTTTTCCTGGACCAAGTAGTCCGCCAACTGTTACAAGTGTAACACAAGCGGTCTCGGAGAGTTCATCCTGTGGTTCAGTATCCAGCGAGCGGTTGTCCTATAAGCGACAGGTATGTCCTTAGTCTTAAGAATTAATTTGCAAAACTATCTATAATAAAAATTCTTTCTCGTTTTTCTAGATTGAAAATGAAATAGAAAACGATTCGATTTTCTCCTATAAATCCGGCAATGGACGTCGCGCCTCTACGACAAATAACAACAATGCAAATCCGGTGGATATACCCGGTAGTCCAATTGCCGTCCGTTCCAAGTGAGGGGAATTATTTTGTTTAGTTGTTGTTGTGCCTAGCTACATGTGTGTTATATAGTTATGAATGTGAAATCTAATGCTTATCTTTGATATTAATTTTGGGATGCAGCTCGGAGTCCGCTGAGCATGAACGCAATCGAGATTTAAATGAACGTGAACGTCAGGCGACAACGATGTCCGGTAGTGCAATAGCATGAGAATTATTTCTCTGATTTAGTTGCATTTTTCACAAGAAATTATTTATTTCGATAACACTAACACTATTTAAAAACAACAACAACAACAACAAAAACAACAACTATATTTATTACTACAACTAAAAACTTAAAACTACTGAATGCAATAACTCGAACAGTATTTTCTATATTCGATTTAAATTACAAATTTATTAAAATATGCAAAACAAAAAAAAAAAACAAAAACAAAAAAAAACTAAAAAACACACAAAACATTGTAACTAAAATTAAAAACTAAAATCTTGAACTCGAACTATGGTAAAACCGATTTCATTATCTGCTACACACAAACTATAGCACAGTTATATGCAATTTGAACTATAGTCCGCAACAATTTTGAAGTTGTTTATTAAGAATACTAGAAACAAGCGCTTTCTGAGCCATGAGTTTTAGTAAGAATCATATGCCATGGTGGTCCGAGCTTTTATATGCTTAAAAACTATGTGAAAAAGAAAAGAAAAATTGAAAAAAAAAAATCGTTGTAACAAGGTTTGTTTATGCGAACCATGTAGCAATCTGTGTGTAGCTTATAAAAATCAACTCTTTAAACTTTGAAGCAATAATAGTTCATACATATTTAAAAAGTTAATGAAAAAGTTGAAAAGATTGTATGCTATTTCAAAAATATTTCAGCTGCATCAATAATCTTTAAAATTAAAAAAATGCCTTTATAAACAATGCTAATAGCAGCTTTTAGCCATTTTCAATTGCTGTGCTGCTTCAAATACTCAGTTAATTAATTTATATACACCTCTGTTCCAGACTTCGGATACTTATAATTTGAGCATCGACATCGATTTCACAAAAATGTGCCGTATTTTGCGTTGTGATTTCATTGGAAATTTGTATTATGTTATTCTTATGCATAAAGTGAAATCGCATTGTGAAAGTGAAATGACATCAATTTCGCTCAAATTATACAAATCCAAATCTAGAACTGTGGACATTATTATTTAAAATAAATCTGTTAACTATATGTAAATTATTTCTGATATAAGTTTAATTTAACAACTGACATTGTTGCCGCCGAGCCGAAAAAAGAAGCGATAAAATTTTACTTAGCGCTTAATGAAAACTTACACCGACAAACAGAAAATTTACTTAAACAATGCATAAAAAAGCAAAAAAACAAAAAACAAAAAAAAAAACAGAGAAGTATAAACGAAATATGTATAATTTATGCGCATTTAAGATGCATCCGAGAATACTTAGACTAGTCATACATACCGACAAGTAGAGCAACCAATGCAGTAAGAGAATTTAAAGTTTATACAGATCGGTTCCGGTTTTCACTTTAGTTTCAATTTTGCAAAAGTGTATTTAATAAAGTGCGCCATTATGCACGTTTGGTTTGGTAAACTGAAATCACAAAATCTTTCCAAACGTAAATAATGCTTAATTCTAACGAAATCACTTTCACAAAACTTATCGGAAAGTGAAAATCGGAACCGGTCAGTTTAAGTTAAATGTGCAAAAACATAAAAATTAGCTAAATTAAATGAGACAAAGAAAATGCAAATGTATAAAATTAAAATAAATACTTACGAATAAAAACGAATTGATGCGATTAGCGCAAAATGTAAATTGATTACTTAATATAAATTTATAAATACTACAATATATTGTATTCTATATGTATTGTATTAATATATCGTAATATACTAAAATGAATGCACTGAAATTTAACTTCGATTCAACAAAGTAATTAGTAGCGATGTTTTATTGGTTTTTCTAAAACGAGCAAAATAAGAAAAATATTAAACAATCTAAAGAAGAAGATTAAGTCAATATATAGAGTGGGTATCAGAAATGTGTAGCCAAAGAAGAAGGTGTTTTGTTGTGAAATATTTTCATTTTTGCTAACGGTATGCGGTATTTTCAGCGTCAGTTCAGTTATGTCAAAACTAGTTGTGAATTACCAGCGCATGGATGTATGTAATTCACAGTTAGTTTAATTGTTTTCTGCATAATTTTATAACTATTTTTTACGTTACGATAAGGCTACGATAAATAGCTAAAGCTATAATATGGTATGCTGACGTGGGTGCTACAGAACACGCTTTCGACTCAAAATCTTCACATTTCACTCATTTAGTTTTACGAATAAAAGCTTGAGATATTGAGGCGGCATCGGTTTCTGTAACACGCCTGTGTACTGATATTGTTGCTGCTACAATGAATATGTGTTTTTCTTTCGCTGAAAACAGTGACGTTCGTTGCTGATTTTCGAACAACATATTTCAGAGCAAAACCACGTGTATATTCACAACTCACATTTTTTTATAGATTTCTAATAAGATGAATTTTGTTAAATCGAATCTTCAGTTAAAATTTTCCGTCTAAACAACATCTCTCGTATTTTGAATTCTGTTCACGATTTGTCCAAGTTTCTAATCATCGTTTTACATTGCTTTAGAGTTTACTTATTAGCATTCTCCTTCTTAGTCATCTTGAAGGATTTTTTAAGGTTTTGTCGGATGGTTTCTAATACTAGTCCATTCTATATGCTTATCAGCATATTCTTTCTTTGCCAGCTTAAAGAATATTTTAAGGTTTTGTCTTTGGATCTCTAATAGTCCAGAACACATGAGCTCGTTGGCTCGAATGTATCACTAAACATTGATTTAAAACCGTTTCTTCTGAAGAAGTTTACTAATGCGCTTGTTGAGAGTACTCGTTTAGGAGTTCATATTAAGTTTATATCACTTACCCAGGAGTTAAAACTTTAAAGCTTCTCACGATTCGCTTTGGTGGTCTTGGACCACTACCAACCATCTTTGAGTTTCTTATCTTACTAAAAGAAAGTTTTCTGCACGACTGCGCGCCTGTACTCTCCATATACTATTGTATTAAAAGCCTCCGTAATAGAAAAGAAGAAAAATCTTTAACCCAAAATGAGAGCAAAAATCTTCATTAATTCAGTTGCAAGCTTCATGTTAACCGGCTTGAAGTGCCACGTTCAATTTTACCGAGAGAGATAAAGTTGAATAAATTTTGTAGCTGATGTCATCCGGCTCGAAGGCCCATGTTCAACTTATACAAGCGAGTTAATGTTATACAATTTTTTGTTGGTACCATTCGGCTCAAAGGGCCATATTTAGTTTTAACAAGAGAGTTATTATTATTATTATTATTATTGAAGGACATAATTAAAAAACTGCGACCTAGAAAGATCTATTGTTTTTTCCTTCTTACTTAGATGTCCTGCTCTAGTCGAACTTGTTCAATAAATCTTAGTATTATTCTAGGATCTAACTTTTTCAGTTTTTCTTCGGCAACAACGTAGCTACCCATTTTTTGAAATCTACTTCCGACAATTGCTTTACATTCTGCAACGATATGAAGAGGAGTCTCTTCCTTATAATCACAAAATATGTATTCTGGGGAATCGTCGTCAGTGTCATGTTAGTATTCCTGTGAATGATCTCGGGTCGGGTCGGAACACCCTAGGAATATTTATGCTTGCCTTAGTCCTTTGCTCATGCCCCAGTGCTGCTTCTTTGCCCTATTTGTTTCATTGCGGATTAGTTCCAGTGTAGTTTGTCTGCCAGTGCCACAAAAAGGATCTGGTCCTAGCATTGGCGTTGTCGCTCCATCGGCTATCTCATTTCCTACCATATTATTGTGTTGTAGCACTCACAGCAAGTAAACTTTGCTGTGTTCGCCAAGTTTTTCCGATATTATAAGTGCTTCGTGCACTAGTTTGGACTTGACGGAGTTTAAGCTTAATGATTAATACCGCCTGACTGTCTGATAGAATAGCAATCTCGCATATGATTTTTCCAAAGTCCAAGTCTACTTATTGGACCATTTGATGGTGAAGTTTCGATTGAAGACATTCCTCTTTATCATCTCGTCCCTTGGCATGGACACAAGTGTTTCTCCCTGTGTCCATGTAGAGAGACATTTCTGACATTAAATTGATGTAACTTTATTTCCGTCAACTAAAAGTCTCAGCAATGTTTACCAAGAGAGCTAAAGTTAAATAATTTTTTTGGCTGTTGTCAACGGCCTCAAGAGGCCATGTTCTGAAAGTGAAAAGTTGATAATTTTAACGTAATCACTTCCGAAGAATTTAAGTGTAAAGATTATGACGACCATTTTCTACTACAAAACAAATTCAAAATGGTCAGCCTAACATACATAAGTGAAGTATTTGGCACGGCATTGGGCAAAAGCAGAATTAAGCGGTAAATTAAGACAAAGAAAAAGTATAACGGGAAGTATAACATTGGTGTAACATTTTTATTAGAGCATACATCGTTTGTTTTCTTGTTGGTTGTTTTTTTTTTTTTTAGTTTTCTCTCTTGGTGGCGGCTTTATTACTGTATGTAAGAGTGTGAGTGTGAATTCCTATATACAAATACGTACATGTGTTTTCATTGTCTTCACTGTATTAGTAACAGTTTCAAATCGTTCATTGATTTTTGCAGACATTTACCAAAATTATAAATGTAAAATGCGTACTTTTCTCTGCGGTAACACATTTTTGATAAACACTGTTTATGTAACAAAGGCAAACTAAATATTTCTTTTCCTAATAACAACACGCATGACGATCAAAATAAAACTGTTTAAGAGCAAGCAGAACTAGTATAGAAAATTATTGTATATAGTTCTTTATGCCACAAACGCTCATTAATGCTGAATTCAAGGACACTCAACAAAGAAAAAAACACTTAATGCAATATTCACCCCGAATACTTAAAATATAAAAAAAATTTATTAGAAGATTTAGTAACACAAAATGAAAAACAAGCTTTGAAACTTATATATAGCAACATATATACTCGTATGTATTGTATGTATGTACAAATACTAACTAACCAAAATGATGTTGTATAAAATTGTATAACTTGCTGAGATCTACTTAAAAACAAGAACAAAAATTTGCGCACAATACCAACAAGGAAACAAAAAAGTGTATCCAAACTTTATCTTTTTTATACTTATAACTAAAAGCGTATTTAAACTAATTTCTTTATTAATACTTTTTTTATTTGTTGCATAATTTTGAAACTAAAAGACTTAAATTAAAAAAAAGTAATCCACAAAAAAAAAAAACTAAAAAAATCGAAAAAAAAAACATGCAAAACCGTCCATGAACCAAGAAATGCTCCAAGCGATTTCAGCAAATTATACGATTTTGTTTTTGCGGCTATATTTTCGGCAATATATCAAAGGATGTACAAGGATAATGACCAGACAAAGTTATACATATGTAGAGAACAAGCGTAGGTATATAGATATTTAAAAAAATGTAATGAATATGCGCGTATTGATGGTATATAGTATAGAACGATATATATATATATATATATATATATATATATATATATATATATATATATATATATATATATATATATATATATATATATATATATATATAAATGTAGAAAGGGAGATACAAATGGTGATTTTAATAATTAGTGTAAAACAAAAAAAAATCTAAAGAAACAAAAACATTTTGGAATTTGTATTAAAAATTATAAATATGTAATGTAAAAGTTAGTTTGTGGCACGAAATTTTCTAAAGCCAGTACATATGTATTATATGCGACTATATATATATATATATATATATATATATATAAATAAATAGATAACTATCTATACAATTCTATGCTGCTTTTGTCTAAGTTTCGAAAAAATTTGCTGCTAGAGCATTTTTATAAATTATATTAAGCTCGACAACTCGAAGAAAGACAAAAATGTTTCTCCAATGCTAATTTCACCATACATAAAATGCTTGAAGTATAAATATTAAAAATTTATTTAATGAAGTAATTAAATACAATAATGACAGAATAATTAAAAAGTGCAAAGCATACTTTAATAATAATTAAATTACAATAATTAAAAAAGAAAAAGAAACTATAAATAAAAATATTAAAAATTTCATTGAAAGTATACTAAGCCTATTCACAGTGTTGTATTAACGTCTTAATGTATGAACATTTTGAAAACTCTATTGTGAATGCATGTTTTCTTATGTTGTCTGCTGAATGTTTTCATAAAAAACACAAAATTGCACGGTGGATTTGTATGGGAGCTACCCCAAATAGTGGGCGGGACACGCCAATTTGTCCATGTATGTTAAGCAGATGACCATTAAAAGGCACCACCTTGCATTTCAACATAATATTGACTTTAATAAAGAAGTTTTCACACAAATAGTCAAAAGTGGGCAGTAGGTTTGTGTGGAGGCTACTTTAAAAACTACTTACTTTCTTACTTAAGTGGCTCTACAAGGCCGCACGTAGGAAAGCGCAACCCTCGTGTAGTTTAGTACGCGCCGGTGCCAGTCGCTGGCAATGCGGAACTTCTTCATGTCATCATAGACCTGATCTTTCCATCTCAAGCGCGGACGTCCACTCTGACGCCGTCAACCAATCAAGTTCTGGTTTTCGTCGTAAACCTTTAGCGCTGTAACTTCGGGGTTCAGCCGAATGAGGTGACGAGCACAGTGCTGCCGCTACAATTTAATGCGCTGGACTATGTCAACCTCAGCATACAGCTCGTGGTTCATACGGGTCCTAAACTCGACGCCAACTCTAAGGGGACCAAAAATTCTACGAAGAATCTTTCTCTCGAACACTTCTAAAGACGCTGTATCCGTTGATGTCAGTGTACATGCTTCTGTGCCATACAGCAGGACCGGGATTATCAGTGTCTTATTAATTTTTATCTTCGTAGTTCGAGAGTGGACACAACTTCTAATTTGCTTGCTGAGTCCAAAGTATCAGCGTTTAGCAAGCGTGATTCTTCGTTAGATCTCTCGGCTGGTAATTTTTGTTTCCAGATAAACGAAGTTTTCTACAACATTGAAGTTGAAATTCTCCATACTCACAGACTAGCCAAGACGCGCTGACGTTTCTATTTCTCTAAATCTAAAATCATTTCCGAAAAAATAGAAAAAAGAAATCTAAAATGTGTAGTATCTCAAGTTTACGGGACCATAATACATAAGACAAAGATAGTACATTAAATGTACTATAAAATTATGTGCAATCTGCATCATTAAGTTCGTATTTGACAGCCAGACATGATGGGCCGACTGACGGTCGGCAAGTAGAAGTGTGCCGAAATTCACCACAAACTTCGAAGCTGTGTTTGGCGTTGGTAAATCGCAATAGGTCAAATTTTTGCACCGTTTTGTGAGAGTTTATGAAACAGCAAACCATAGCAATACATTACAGACGAAGCAGTAGTTGAAACATTGAATTACTCGACCACATTCTGATTTCTGTCCGTCTGTCTATCTTGCATGTCTGCTTTCAATGGCTGACAACACACAAATTTAACGATGCGCGCTGCTCAATATTTGACAGCAGTATAATGTTACGTGATACGTCTTAGGAACTACACTCCAAACAATACTACTATACCAAAGTTCTTAAATTGTTTGCTATATGTGCAGTCTGTGTAAACCACAAAAATACCAAAAATTTCTATTAAGGCGAAGAAAATCATTTAGTTAAGCAACTCGTTTTTTGCAATACTACCAAAGTTAAAATTTTCTTACATTATGACGATAAAGACGGCTAAGAAACTCGTTAATACATTTTATTGCTGTTTGTTTTCAAAACTTTCATACGTTAAGACGTTAAGACAACATTGTGTGAATACACATTTTCAAACATTTCTTTCAAGATATTTCTAAACAAAAAAAAAAAAAAAAAAAAAAACTCACCGAATCAAATTGCATTAAGTATATCATAAACATTTATACACTATATAAAAATACTACATACATCATTTCATATACATACAAATCCAAAACGTACCGCTATACATATATACATTTATATATATATATACTAAATCTATATACATATATTTACCAAAGCAGACAAAAAACAAAAACAAAACAAAAAACGAACATATTTACAAGACAAACGCTAGTAGCAGATAAATTTGGATCAGATAGATGTACGAGTACGAATGTTAACGCTTACATAAGTCATTAAAAAAGGAATAAATACAAAAAATGATAAAAGTACTTAATGTATCTACTATCATACTAAACTAAAAAAAAGAAAGCATATTGTTAATTTTTGTATTGTATTATAGCATTCAAAACATTAAAAACCAAAAACAAAAAAATTACTTATAAATGAAAAGAATATTTTTGACATGCAAATTAGTAATTCATAACTAAGCCTAAACCAAAGATAAATTCAACATATTTATATATTATATACAATGAGTACACAAATATCATACAACATGCATTCGAAAACTTCTTTTCTTTTTTAAAAATCATGCTTTATATATATTCATTAACTAAAAACATATATATATATATAAAAAAAAAAAAATCATAACTTTATGCAAACAACTAAGCCCAACAAACGCCTACCTAAACTAATATTTAGCAAACTTTAAGCTTTGATTCACTTATAAATTACCTGCATTCATATAAATACATACATACCTACAAATTACGCATCAAGCAACATGAATAGATTCATTCATTTACACATTCATTCATGCATTAATCAACTACACAAAGTAATTATAATTCATTGACGCATATGGAATCAAATGAATCAGTTGCATTTGATAAAGCTAATTCTAATCGCTGACTATTTAGTATTAACTGTTTACTATTTTTACAAATACATCAATGCCTATTACAAAAGCTTGTAGTAAAACTATTCAAAACAATTCAAAGGCTTTTCAGGGGAACAAAAATATGTATACCAAAAAAATATAGCAGGCATTGAAAATAGGTAGCGTAAATTAGTAAACAGTCAACAAAAGTTTCTGCTGCTGGGTTTTTTTTTTAAAGATTCAAAGATTTTTACTAGCTTGTTTTGTGATATGCATGAATGCACTAATTGCATTTCTATGTTTCCATGCATTCCGCGCATTCATATACTCGTATATAAAGTACAATATACTCGTTTAAGTTTATTACAACTTTTCTGCATATCTTTTTAGCGACATTTAATGGCGTGATATTGAATTCTAGTGTATGCCTATAATGTTTCAATAAATAATTCATTCACATTCATACAATTTGAATCTCGCATTCATACTCATTTATTTTAAATAAATGCATTCATTCATTCATTCATTAGGCTGTATTCATGTTCAAGTTCTGCGTTATGATATAATTCTTAAGTTGCTTGAAACTTTGGATACTTGAAGTTCTGAGTTTTGAGTTTTTATAGCAAATCTTCAACCGTATTTTGCGCATATTGTTAGTATTATACCAACATACTTTATATAATTCAAAGTCTTGGAGATATATGTTGCAGTGCAAAGCAGTGTAGCATTTTATTATCATCAACATAGATTTCTGTATAGGACTTTAATGAAGCAACTCATTGCCGTTAAATTTCTCTTTAATAATTTATGTTCACGCTATGCTCTTACTGAGTCTTTGAAGTCATATTTATTTGGTTATCAGGTTATCGGGTTATCGGAAAACTCATGACACTCGGTTTGGTTTATATCGTACATCAAGTTAAAATTGGGAGACCAAACTGTGCATTTTCGATTTTTTACTTCCACAAAGGGAAGATGCTAGGACACGTCTATGAACAATTACACAAAAGTTTTCGGTGACAATACCCTACAGAAACCTTAATGCTAGAGATGGTATACTAAATTTCGTGCTTGTGATTTTGATGTCAACGTTGCACATCTCACTGGAAGTAGCGTTTAAGTTGATGACGATCAAATAAAGGCACTGTTTAAGAGAAAACCAAATTCGAATACTCGTGACATCGCGGAGCTCCTGAAGCTTCATCATTCGACCGTCTAAGAACAACTCCATAAGCTGCGATTCATTAGCAGAGTCGAAATATGGTTTCCTCATGCACTTAAAGGATTTCATATTATCAACCGATTTAATATCATCGCTACTTATTACAAGCGCAACCAAATCGAACAATATAAATGTTGCTTTTGATAGTATTATTGCATACTGCCATATCTAAAAAGCTTATAATGTTGCAGATAACAGTGGAAACGATGAATTGTTTGATTGTTGTCTGGATTTTGGATTTTTGGCCGTTGAAACTTTTTTAAGTTTTAGTGATGTTGCTCGAACAAAGTTTTCAACAGCGCATAGTTGAAATTTTTAGTTGAAATAAATATTTTTCGAGAGCTTCATTTATTAGCTTTGAAAGTTTCTTTCACCAATTTAAACTTGCGTCGGTAGTTTTTGAGATATTACACTTTATGCAACTCTTTATTCCTTTGATTTTAATTTAAAAAAAAGGAGCCTAAAAGTATGCAATTGAATCAATTATTGTGCTTAAATTATAGCAGTAAACAAAACGTTACAGTTAAGTTTAGTAGAACAAAAACATAGCACGTTTTTAGGTGCTAAATAAAATAATATGTTCTCCAGTTTGCGACATGAAAAGGATGTCTTCTAACTTCTATGTGTAATATAATTGAATATAAAAGCGTTTGAATAGTCTTTAAATTATTGTAGTTCATATTTTTTACACAGTAGCACTTTTGAAGGACTTAAATATAGAGGGTTCGTAAACATTTGATAAAAAAATTTTTTTCCGGTGTAACAAATTACACTATGCAACAAAATTTAAAAAAATTATATCTGTATTCGACATAAAACTATACTTTGCTTATAGATTTTGTTCTGCATTAAAGTGTTGAACTGTTTCATTTTTGGAAATAAACTCTCTAAAACACAATCCAACAGAAACATTTGGTTTCATATGTTTCATAGTTATCTCTGTATTATCAATCCTAACTAAACTCAATCATAATCATTTGCATTACAATCACTGCAAAAACGTTGTAGAAGCAAGAACAAAATGAGAGACCTTAACTTAAACTCTCCTACTATATATTCATGTAAAATATTTCACTAATTTTATATTCTATGAATTTTATGAAGTTTTGTTTATATTATTTAAATTCTGCAATAATACGCAATGAAAATTTTTACATATTGGTATGGATTTATACTATATGTAAGTACACTGAGCATAATACTTTATACTATAATTATAATTAAAAGAATATATATTGTGTATTTAGTCTGTAATAATTCGCTTGTTTCTATTGCATTTGTTTGTGTTAAAATTTTTTAAAAATAATAAACAAAAAAACAATTTTGTATGTCACCTGAAAAAACAAACAAAAACAAAAACAGTATAAGTTGATAACAATCACATTCTACTATATACTATATCTATTTTTTATTTATACTTACAATTTAATGTTTATATTTACTTATAATTAAGTAATTAATTCATTTTGCATTAAGTTTGTATAATTGATAATGGTTTTGTAAGTTTCTTCTGTAAGCGAGTGACAAAAACAACAAAAAAAAAAAGATATAAAAAACCAAAAAAAAAAAATACAAAATGAAAGAGAAAGTATCTGTTATTAGGTTAAAGAAATTATTGATATTGTTTGCAAAAATGTGTGAAATACAAAAAAAAAGCTAAAACAAAAAACCAAAAATAAAACAAATAGTATAAAGCAAATATAAATATAATTCTAATAATAAATACTAATGATAAACAGGATATTGACGATTGTAATTGCAATTTAAAAATAAAATTATATTAAAAACTTAACAAGTTTTTTTCATTTGAGATATATTCGATTTATTTGGAAATTGGAGAACTTTATTTTTTTGTTGTTGTTCTATTTTCTTTATTTACCATCTATCCTATACCAGAGTGCACAGTGGTCGGTCTTGTATGGAATCGGCGGCCAAGAATGCTTATAGTGCAGCTATCGAAGTGAAACTTTTGTCTGTAGTTAGATGACAATATATCATATCATATACACTATATCATATAGCTCACATATAGCCGACCAATTCGGAATGAACTCTTAGTACACCGAATTTTTTATTGTTTTTTATCCGAATTTAACCAAATTTGCTATAAGTCAGTCTTAGAAGCCGCTACGTGTGCTCACCGAACTTCATTCGGATCGGACCACTATATCACATAGCTGTCATATAACCTACCGATATGATCTTTTTCGAGAGCATTCACGCGTCGCAAAAATTCGCAGCTGATACTGACATCATATAACACCGGTCTACAGCATTTTTGCTCACGGGTTAAACATCTCTTATTTTTATTGCTTTCATACCTAGAAATAAAAATAAGAACAAAAAATAGTTCTGAATTTGCTTTTATGTGTAAAAAATGGAAAAATTCAATCATGCTATCAGTATACTACGTATACGTAATTTTCTTTGAGATGTACGGAATGTGCCAATAGGAATAGATGGAAAGTTGTGCCCATTGTGTAGTAGAACAGCTTTTCGACTTTTTATTGAGCTGTCAATAAAAAGATGCCATTCAGTTGTATGACATGGAAAGGGGCGGGGAATAAGTGGTATGAGACGTGCTGGTAGGGGAAGAGATGGTAAGGAAAGTGGTGGTAGGGAAAGGGGATGGCGATGGAGGGGCAGGGGAAGGAGAAGGAGAAGGAGAAGGAGAAAGACAGGTAGTGGGAAGGAGAGAAGGGGAAGATGGGCAGAATAATTCGAATGTAAGGTAGGGGAATGATGGTTATGGGAATGGGAGTTAGGGTAAGGGACCATAGGGAAGGAGGGGTAAAGGTAGAAGCGGCAGGGGGAATGGCAGCAACGCGCTGGGTACCATTTAAGATAGAGGGATGAAATGTTGTTATGGGATCGAAGGGGACAGGGAAAATGGTTGGTAAAGTAAGGAGAGGTAAGGGAAGATGGCTGGGGATTGGGTGCAGCGTTAGGGGTGGTTGGAGAAGGGGTGAAAGTGACGGGTGAAGATGTTTAGGAGAATTGGAGGTAGAGTAAAGGGGCATAGGGATGTGGGGCGAGTTAATGAAATAGTTTGTTTGAAAACCTATTCTTCTTTGAAGCTGCGAATCTTTTGCTCAACAATTATTTTTTTTCAAAATGGAATAAATTGGAGGAAAAGCAAAAAAAAATTCTAAAATATCAATTGGCTAGTATTGCTAAATGGTTTATTATTATTTATGGTCCAATCAAAGCTCCTTAAACAAGATATACGGTAACTCAAAGTCGACTGTGCGTTCTGTCTTCTTTGATTGATTTTCTATTATTTCGCTTAAATATTAACGCATGCAAAGACGAAGGAGCAGAAATTATAAGATATTGAAGAAGAGGGTGTTTGTGACATAGGAAAATAGTGGTAATACTCTCATTTTTAATATTTACCAAAAAAACTGAACTATAGTGAAAACTAATCTTCAATATATCATATTTTTATATTTTATATTTCTACATACTATGGAATCAAAAAACCAAAAACCTTAAAGTATAAGGTTGCGTTTGTACGCATACGTATTACAATCAATCCCAACAATGCAAATGAAAAAATATAAATCATTCGTCACAAAATTGATATGAGAAGTTTTGTGAGTTGCAAATAGGCTTTCGTCACTTGATTTTTACCTAGTTAAGAGAATTCTTTATGCGAGAGTATATTATACAATTCTCTCAGTGTCATGTGAGTGTCAAATTTTAAATATGTTAAGAACTTTCAAGCCACAAAAAAAAATAGTGCAATGTCAAATCTATAATAAAATCGTTAAATTAATGTTCTACTTCAAATCGAAATGCAGTTTTTGCCGCGGATATCCAAAAACATTACGTCATTGCCGGCTAATGCACTTGTCGTCAGCTTACGTCACGCTACGTTAGCAAAAAGTGGTGTGCACGATGCGGGGATTGATAAAGCATGCTCAAAACAGCTGACTTTGACAGCATGTGCAGTGTCAGCCATATTCTGCTTTCTCTTTCACAACAGAAAACACAAAACAATAACAGCTGTTTTTGCTGTCAACTCTAGCAAAGCTTTTCTTTCGAAATTTCCCAACCAAAAGCTTTCAGAGCAAGCAGAGTGGCAAGCACGGAGAGGATATGCTGCTATTATTCCGAAAATAAAAGCTCCCGCAAACCGACACGAGGGCGACAATTTTATTCTTCCTCAGCAGTTGTTGTCGCTGTCGCTGTTGTTGTTGTTGTTGTTGTTGTATCCGAAAAGAAAATGCGTGCATGAGCAGGAAAAATTGGTCACTTGAGTTTTCATTTTCAGTTCGGGTCGGGTTTGCAAAACAGCAGCATTCAAAAACGGAAAACCAGTTGAGAAATAAAAAATAAATAATTAAAAAATACAAAAAAATAGGAGCCTAAATATAAAAAATAAATAGCAGAAATATATACTATATATTAGAAAATCGGTATAGAAAAGCTAAATAAATATATATATATATATATATATATATATATATATATATATATATATATATATATATATATATCGGTGAAAAATCTGATGAATTCGAGTGCAATTTTAAAATAAATATTTGAAAAGTGTTCGAAATAAAACGAAGTGTTTTTAACTAAGTGCAAAAAATAGTTTAAAAATCGTATTTGAATTTTTAACGTGTTTTGTGTAGTCAAAAAGAAAAAAAAAAAGAAAGGTGTTGCAAGTGCAAAAGTAACTGCAACGTTATGTAAAGCGCCAAAGTGCAACACCAACTTCTGCAGCGAAAAAAAAAGATAAAAATCGAACTCCAAATTAAAGTTTGAAGTTTTTGCCTTCACTAAAAGAATCCAACTAATTAAGCGAAGTGTTCCCAAAGTGTTTTTTGTGGTGTAATTTTGTGTTTTTTTGTTTTGCTTTGTTTCAAAACAAGTGAAAACGAAATTGTCATCAATTTTTGAATCTATTTATAAAAAAAAAAGAAAAAAAAATATTCTGTTGCATTTCAATATTAGTGTCAAGGTGCTGAAAAAGCCAACTAATACCTATCTATAAGAAAGAGTGAAGGCGTATCAAGTCATGCAAGCCGAAAGCACGAAATGCAGTGAAAGAAACAAAACCATGCAAACTATTTGAAGTAAGCAAACGATCTAAAAGCAGTCGTCAATCAAGCAGCGGATAGAAAGAACAAAAAAGTAAAAATATACAAAAAAAAAAAAAAAAGAGCCAAGTAAGTTACGTTTTGAGAAGTTAACGAACAAAAAATGTATCCTATAAAATTGTATCTAAAATTAAAACAGCCACACAAAAAAAACTTTCAGTGGTTTCGTTTGTTGGGAGGTGCTTCAAATGCAAATGCCTCAATGACAATTAGGCTGAGTTAAAATAGAAAACTTTCTTAGTGCACGTTTCAGGCAATAACAGAAGAAGAAAAAGAAGATTAAGAAACAACCGTAGCTTGTATACCCTACACAACTAGTTCTATGGAATTACTATTAAATGTATGCGGTGTACTTAGTAATTACTTTAACTCCATTTACTCCATTTATAGTTACCGAAACAAGTAAAGTGTTTCAAAAACAAAGTTGCAAAAAAAATTCGATGTATTATGGTAGCTAAATCAATGGAAAATCTTTTTAATTTTGGAGTCCGTAGTTGAGGCAAAAATATTTAAAATTATATTTTGAAGATCTTCTTTCTAAGCTATTGATTGGTTTAAGCTTATGAAAGGCATCGGGAGAAGGAAGATGTATAATGTGCATATGTAGGCCTGTTTTTGATTTCACTCTCGTGAAGATTTTGCTAAGGAGAAATCGTTAATCTACTTTCATTTTCACTGTCAGTAAGCTGAAACTCATTTAGTATTGATCATGTGAATTCAAATCACGTCGCAATCTTAGCTTCTGAGTAAACATTCCATAGGAAGAGTATGTAGTACTTTCATTGCAAAAATAAATACAACTCAGTTGATTAGTACACAGTTGTCGAAAAATCTCTTGCGTATAAAACTGTCGCATATGGAATCGCAAACTTTGCCGCTCAATTTGTGGAAATAAATCGAGCTATTGCGCAAACCTACACTTTCGGATCGCCTGCGAAAGTTTCATTCCCAAAACGTTCCTACGATTCATTACTTCTAGCACTAAGTAGAGAATAGTATGGTTTCTATGGTTAGTGCTTCTAGGCAGAAAAGCCCTACATTTCATATGTTTAATGCATTTATTCAAGGCTGGTTCGGATGGTGCCAGATATATGATATGAATCTCAATTTATAACCATTTAGGTTGAGTTAATATTTGTAGATATTTCATTTGAAACTTGTAGATATTTTTAACTAATAACACTGTTGTAGTTGACTTGCTAGGAATTCGTGTTCGTATAGGTCTATTTTACTTAATTAGGGAACGTTGAATTCAGTGGTGATAACCATTATTAACCAGGTTAGCGGATGTATCCAAATTTTAAATTGAGAGTTTTTTTTTTGGCAAAAAACCGAAAATTGTTTTACATTTTGGCCTGAATCTCCGAAACTAGTAGAGTTACGGAAAAGTGTAATTGCTCATACTCATATAACTAAAGCTTAAAACTAAATGCGAATTATATGCAGCATTAGTAAAGCAGAAGAGATAAAATTTATGTCGCGCTTTCTTTGTCGAATATTCGCTTGCTTGCGTCCTTTATGTCAGTGCATTTCACAATTGTCAAATATATACGAGTTTTAACTGAAATTGATGACGAGATCGATTTAGCTATGTCCGTCTGTCTATCTGTCCGTCTGTTTTTCCATCCGATTGTTGTTATACATTTTATTCCGAGCAATTTTTGAGATATCAAGCTGAAACCCAGCAGTGTAATTTACCAAACGGCAACCATAAATATATTTAGTTTAGAAATATGGCTTGTGGCACTGCATAATAGTTTAAATCCATGAGGAAGCAACACTTTTAGGGTTGGCACTTCCTACAATAAATATTTTTTTGGTTGAAAGCAGTTGCTATCTATATATTAAGTTAAATTGTTTTAGCACAGCGCTCGAGACTACCTTGTCTGCTGCTGACTAGAGTTCTGAATGATTTAATTCATTCCAATTATTTGTAGGGTTTCTACCCTATTTTAAACCATCATAGTTTTTCTGATTATAAAATCTGTCTATTTTTTGAGATTCTACAAAAACAAACTCAATGCAAAAGAGATGAACTGGATACTAGGGTTTCGGATTCAATCACGAATACTTCATCTACAGTTTTGGTTTGCTTCACATTTTCACTTTTGATTTTCTTCACATTATACGATATACGATAATTTAGTATGAACTGTTCATGTATTATAATGTACAACAATAAAAATCGATGGAGAAATTGTTTTTGTAGTTTTGTTTTTATTTTCTTTGATTTAATGGTAAGCTATAACCAAAGCATTCAGACTTAATATGGAGATTCCAAGCAAAGCGAGTTTCTTTGGAATACATATCCTGGTTGTATTGCAAGTCACACATGTCAAGATGAACAAAGAAAATCTACTCGTTTTTTGAATATAATTATATTCCCAATATTAACCAGGGTTCTAGACATACAAATTCGAAGAGGTGGGAAATCCGAACACTTGTACTGCTGCGTTTTACATTCAAGGTTTGTTTAGATATTCGGTCGTCTAAATTCTTTGGATCATTGGTGAATAAAAGGAGTGACTCTTTTTTATACTGTTGGCAATATTCATATTTATAATTTAAACAGTCCTGTGTACAATTGGCACCATAAGAGACTTTTTGAATTTGATTCATGGTTCAATATGGGACATCAAATTACAACCATTAAATATCAGCACCATAGAATTTCCTGGACCGTATAACTTACCAAATATGAAGCTGTGTGGCCATAAAATTAGACAATGAGAGTCTATACGAAATTTGAGTAAACGGATGCCGACAGATTATAAATTTATTTAAATAACTGCAAAAAGTTAAAACTGCGAGAGCTCTTAAAGACGGCTAACCTTCTCGACTTCATCCATATAGGATCTGTTTGCGAAAAATGGTTAGATAGATCTGAGAAATATTGCCAGAGAAAAGTCTTTGGTCAAACAATGACTATTAATATCATCTTAAGTAACAATCAGTAACTGCACGATACGCAAAGTAAAAATGAACAATAAATCGATTAATTGATTTGTATAATTGTATAATCGATTATTGAATTGTGTTATGCATTTTGTGCTGTACAATATTGAAATTAAAGAAATTGAAATGTTTGTTTTTTAATTGCTCTAACATTTAGAAAGTTGATTGAGTTGAATTGAAGATAATTGTCGTTAGCGATTATGAACAATCGAAATTGAGCTAATAACAAAGTTACTATCTTCAGATATGCTGCCTATTAAACTCATATTAAACAGTAGTTCTAGTCGATTGGAACAGACAGGCAGCCTTCCTAGTTCTAATGTACTTCACTGAGTTGTTTAGCAAAATGAGTTCTGTTGTCTTCTACCCAGTGTTACAAATACTGCAAGAAATTGTTTATAAACTTAAAACACTATGCGTGTAGTGTACAAAAACTACCCAAAGAAATCGGAGTCAGCCAGCAAACCTTTAGTCTTCAGGTAGGCTGGCAGGTACGAATAACTTAGTTGAGCAAGGATATTCAACAGCGTCGTCATTGTCGCCGTTGACGTGGTCTTCTTCATCGTTGTTCTCGTCGTCGTTATCGTCGTCGTCCTGTTGGCGGGTGCTGTACCAAGGCTTGTTCATTCACTTGCCAAACCGCGACCCATATAGCCTAAATTACGAATTACACGCAAACGGAGCAGCACACGACGACTCGAATCGAATCGAGGCACAGAGGTAAAGTTAGCCTAGACATGCTAGAATATCAAATGCACACAGATACATCTACAACTAGTATAAAGAACTCGATAATATATATAGCTATAATATATAGTCCGTATAGTCAGTCAGTTAGTTATTCAGTTAGTACGCTTAGTCAGTCAGTCAGTCAGTCAGTCTTTCAGTCTGTCAATCAAATATTTCTACTATCAAGTTAGTCAGTTCGTCAGTCAGTCAGTCAGCCGACATCTAACAGGCAGACCGAATGCCTCGTGCACATTCAGTTGAGTTCTGTTCGTTAGAAATTCTAATGCTGACTCAGAGCTTGACACATTGCTGCACGAAAATGGTGGCGTTTGAGCCGTTTGAGGGACGTTTGGGATGTACGAGAGACCCCAATGTCGCCATGCGTGTTGCATATTTCTGTGTCGGGTGTTGTTCTATTGTAAGGCTAGTGGCTGCGGCGGCCATACTAGCAATTACAAGCTAAACAAAGCCACTTGCTACATATGTATTGTAGCGTATATAGATACAAATGTACAATAGCAAGAAAACCTCGTGTGCCTAGTATATATTTGTATGTAAGTGACACAGCTACAGTGAAAGTTGTTTAAGAAAGACATGTGTATTAGCCATATAGCAGTGAATTCCTGTGAATGTCTGTGATTGTGTGCGACAAATGCATGTGGTGCTCTTAAAAATATTTAAATTATACATTTTTGAATATGTTCTGCCAAAGCAAATAGAACCCTGCACAATTCATTAAGCAGTGACCTATTATTGGTAATCATGCTGCTTTAAATCTACTTGAAAAGATTCTATTCATTTCGTTTCATTAAGTTCCGCATTCAAGTTTCTTGCAAGTGGAACATGAAAAACTGGAATATAACTAATTACAGTAGAACTGTTTGAAAAGATTCGATTCTACAAATATCAATTGAAATCTTAATGAATGTATTCATTCAATTTCCATTTCATTGAATACAAATATCAATTGAAATCTTAATGAATGCATTCATTCAATTTCCAATTCATTGAATTCAATTCATTTTGTGGTTTCTTAGATGTTGTAACCTGTTTATACTATTTATTTGAATATTTAACACCAGCTACTTAACTTAAACAACACTTCATTTGCATTCAAAATTTGGTTTTAATGAAATAATAATATATATCATTCATTCATATTAACAAAATTCATTCATATTCGTAAAATGAGTAATACCTTCAAATGAATACATTCACTCATTCATTCATTTCTCTGTTTTCACGCAGTGTTCTAGTATTAATTAGATTCACACGACAATTTTATGAGTTTGCTACTCATAAAATTGCCAAGTGAATCTAATGAATACTAGAGCTGTTTTCTCAAACGACTTATAAGACTTTATAAGTCGCTTTATTTTGTTGATTCATAAACGAATAAAAAACAAGAAAAAAACGTAGAACCAAAGCTTCAATACGTAATTTTATTCTATCTGTACTATACGAGGGGTACTATTTATATTTTGGGAATAGCAAATAATAACAAACATTTTTATATGAAAATGGCTTTATTGTTTTTCAAAATATTCCCCTTGACACCTCCAAAACATGGTTTTTGAACGCTTCAACTGCTTTTTTGGCACTCGTAAATCGTTGACCACGCAGTTTACCTTTGATACTCGGGAAGAAGAAGAAGTCATTGGGTGCCAAATAAGGACTGTACGGAACATGAGTCAAAAATGCACTTGTTTGACGAGATGTGTGAGAGCTCGCAATGTCATGATGGAGAATGATTCGTCTTTGGCGGTTGGTTTTACGAATTTCTCCGAAGACTTCCGGCAAAAAAATGGTCGGGTACCACTCAAAATTGAACATCCTACGTTGCTCAAGCGGAACAGTGGCCACATGACCCATTCGGCCGAAGAAACGGGCAATCATTTGCTTCGCTGTACTTCTTCCACGAACAACTTTTGTTGGATTTGGCTCGTCTTGGAAAACACACACGGTCGTGTTTTCCGGCTCATACCCATATATCCATGATTCGTTACCTGTCACTATTTTATACACGTCTTTTGAAGCACCACGGTCGAACTTTTTAATCATTTCCTTACACCAATCGACGCGAGCATTTTTTTAAGCGATTGATAAATTATGGGGTATCCAACGAGAGCAAATTTTTTTTACAGCTAAGTGTTCATGCAAAATCGAATGTATTGAAGTGATATACTGTGGTTTTCGATGGTGCTTTATCGCCATACAAAGAACTGAGTTCATTGACACATTCTTGTTGAGATAATCCACGTCGAAAGTTGTGAAAAGTAATCCAACGAAAACCTTCTCTTGAAATTTCCATTTTTTGGCCAAATTGCTTTTCTTAACTCACTGTAAACAAAACAAATAGTAATTGTACATCAAAACTTAGTTAGTACGTTTATGCCAAAAAATGTCAAACTTTATTATGGTGTTGCCAGATTTTAGCTTTTGACATTAGTGTTGCGAGTTCCCGAAATATAAATAAATATTTTACGATTGTGAATTCAAATATTATAGTACATATTTAAGAAAAATTTTGGACTTTATGCCAAAATATTGTCCAAATCCGACTAGTCTGCAGAATAGTAAACAATTTAAAACTAGCTCTAGACCATTATTAAAATATTTAAATGATTTTCGTTTGTTTTTCGCTTACATAGCCGCAATTTGTTCATGTACTATTATAAATTTATGTATTTACAAACACACTTACAACCCAATGCAATGTAAAGGTAAATATGCAGACAAAAATTTACAATAAGCGAAAAAATAAATACAATAAAGTAAATGCATTTAATTTAAAATTAAATTCAAAATAAAATCCAACACATTTTGCTGTCCTGCCGCACTCTGTTTGTCACCTACTGCACTGCACTATTTTGCTCTAAGCTTTTACATTTGCAGCCAATTTTATGTGCAGCCAAAGGCGTCTAAAGATAAATAAAAATTATAATAGATACCGAGTATCTATGTGCGAGTATTGTGCATTTAATTTATCAAACAAAAAACAAAAAAAAAAACAAAAAATACCAACATCAAGTATAAATTTCTTTAGCATTCTGTGCTGCCCTTGCTTTTGCTTGCGAAATATTTTTGTGTTTAACAATTTCATTGAAAAATTTATAATAATTATTTGCATTTTCAAGTGTAATTTGAGCAAAAAGAAAATAAAAAAATAAAAAAAAAATAGTTTAAGCTAAACTACTTCTTAGAGTAGACTAAAAGTTGCACTGCAATACAATTATGTACTTCATAGATACATTTTTAAATTGGATTTTCTTTGCAGCAAAGTGAACTGACTGACAAAGAATTGGTTGCCGGTTGTGAGAGGTATTGGCCGCCCTAGGCCCCAGGCCATGTAGCAAATACCAGCCGCCCGTTTCTTAGTACCCATTATATAGGCTACACACTTTATTGTCAACTTTTATCGAAATTTCGAAATAAAAAATCAGCTTCTATGTTAAGCAAAGCAAGATCGTTTAACCTTTGCTCCGTCATTGTTGTCGGATACAGTTACTAGCGGGTGTACATACACACATTCGAAGAGCAATATCCACGTTTGTGTAAATGGATGAAGACCTTCAGTTCGTAACCATTTCAACAAGCTGATAGCACTGTTACGATCCTCATTTTTTAAACTGCAGTGAGCACCAAAATGGAGACATTCTTCTAAAAAATTTGTCTTCTAAGTCAGTAGAATAAACCATTTGCAATGCTTTGACATTTTCTTCGACTTCTGACGCGCTTAGTTTCGTCTGGTTTGTTATAAAATTAAATTTATTATAAAGTAATTGTAAATAAGCATCTCTTCGTTTTTTGAGTTCTTCTAACAATGTATCAATTATTATCAGAAAAGTGATAGTGATTCTGAAATTTTCGCGACCATTCTTTTGTTGCAACTCTTCACCTGTATCAGTCTTGCCAGGAAGTAGCTTACGCTTTCGATTGCGTCGAAAATCTCTTTCATATTCATGTACAAATGACAGTTTTTTTGGCTTTGTTTTCGAAATCATCGAAGTTATCTCGTGTTTCGCCAATAAAATGTATTAGTACCTCATAGAGGCTCTATGACAATGGTAATGTCAATTTGCACACTCTGAAGTTTTTTACTTGTGGCATCCCCAAAAAACAGTCATGACGGCCGTTTCAAAACGTTCCAGTTTCAAACGAATACCTCTTGCTTCGCATATAAAGGCTCTCTTCTGATGTGTGTCATTTTCGATGGAGACTAACGCTTCATGGATTTCATTCCACGATTCGCGTAAAATTTTGCATGCGTCTGACCAACGAGTCGTTGATAGACATTTGACAGTGAAATGGCCTTGAAGCAGTATCCAACGCTGAGTTGATGCTGCAAAGAAATTGTACAACTCTTGGAGTAGAGTATAGAACGAACAAGCCTCTTGGCTGCTTTCAGCTGCACATTCACCTACTAAATTGAGCGAGTGTTGCTGAGTGTGAGTGAGTTGCCCTCACAGTATGCGTTGTCATTGTGTTTGATAATTAGAATTAACACATTTTGGCAGCAGGAAAGACAGCACTGATTTGCTCTAGGGAATTCGTTATACGCGCACAGCTCGTGAACAAAATTTACCAAAGTAAAATTATTAAAAAATAATAATAATGGAAAATAACCCGACATATACGAAATAACTTATTTAACTCTATTTTTTATACATACGTACAATGTGAAATGTGCAGCAGTTTTTAGCAAAATGTGAATAATTGGTTAGAAATATTTAGACATATACAATTTATTTAAGAATGAGAAAAATTTCAAACAAGAATGAATTATGAAGTTCAATGATATTTGTTCAATAAAATGGTTTTACAGTGGAATTCATTATGACTATTTTTATATTACTATATGCATACTTTGCCAATAGAGTGTACTGTTTTGTGACATAAGGCTGCGCCATCTATTGGCAAAGTATGGTATTTGTGTTCGAGGCATTTAGCCCTATCGAGCGCCCTCTAGATTTTATTTTTATACGATTTTAAGTACTGAAAAAGAGTTTGGTATTGCGAAATCGTGAACTGATTTGATTTGAATTGAAATTTGATATGAAGATACCGAAGTTAACGTTTTCTTTCTTATTATTTAGTTTATTTTTTATTAAAAAGTATTCAATATTCATAAGAATGAGATAATGCAATTAAATATAATATATAATTATATAATGGTCCTGCTAATATTCCCAGTTGCCTACTAAAACAGTGTTATAGCTCCATCTGTTCTCCATTATCTATGCTTTTCAATCTAATCACATAGTTTTACATACTTCCAACTCTGAGCAAGTCTGATATATCAAATTGTAGAGATATTGCTAAGCTGATTGCTATTCCAAAACTCTTTGAAAAAATCATTAGTGACCAATTGCAATAGTCATTAAAGTCTGTTCTCAGTGCTTTCCAGCATCGTTTCGTTACAGGCAAATACATTACAACGAATCTTTTAGAGTTTTCTACTGTTGTAAAAGAGTACTGAGTATAAAAAAAGAGAAAGGTTCAGAAGAAGGTTGTGGCGTGTTGCCAAATTGATGTCATATATACAGACTGCAGTAAAGCTTTTGATAGTGTTTGTCACAAACCCTATCATGACAATAGGATTTCCAAATTCTCTTTTACTTGGCTTGAGTAATACTTATACTGTAGAATACAAAAGGTATACATGGCTTTGTTGAGCGTTAATCTAAGGAATTTAATGACCCTTATAAGACATAACTTATTTATACTTCTTTTGTTCATCCGAATTTAGCTGCTACGGCTGCTATGTTTGGAACATTTACTATGCTATCGTATCGAGTATCGTTTTGAGTAGGTTCATCTTGGCCATCTCAATTGAGTCCCTGTTACAAATCTTCCAACCTAACATGACATGTTAAAATTAATTGATCTGCCAATCTCTTTTATCACGCCGATCTATGCTCTCTTTTGTTTTACTTCATAAAATTTGTTTTGGTGAAATTCATGCTCCCTACTTGCTTCAATCTATATCACTAAATATCTCCATTTGGCCAACTCGTCACTTTGTGCGAATAAAGTTGCTCTCTTCTACGAAAAATTAGGCGCTCAATAAATCACTCCGTGTTCTTTGTTCTATCTACAATAAATTTTCTTTTTATTTCTCTTTTAATTCGTGCTTAAACTATGTAAAAAAAAAAAAAATTCTATACTGACAAATTTTCTTTAGTTTTGTAATTGCGCCCACTTGGATCAATCAGTCGGTCAATCTGACAGCCAAAGAAATGTTTCTCCAATGGGTCCGAGTGTTTGTAACTTGCTTCTGTTAGTTTTAAGCTACTTTAGTTAATATATAAACTTCAAATCATTCTTTGAGCGCCTGTTTTATATATAGTTCTAATTTTAAATAAATAAATCATCCTGTGAATGTACACCATGGAACTTGTGTTCTAGTATCTTTTTGCTTGATCGACTTTGATCACTTCAGTATTCGGCTGTCCATTGATGTTGTAAAACTATTTTTCACTACAAATTTTGCTCAAATTGAGATTTTTGCAGTTCAAGATAAGTTTAGTAAAAAAATCTTCAAAAATATTACTAAAAACTTGAATGCGCATAGCAGAGTAACCATTCAAAACGTGCCACCAATGAAAATATAAGTTTATAAAATCAACTTGATTGAAATGTCTTACCTTAAGCTAATACTCGTACTTAGATCGATGTAAATTTTTACTACCGAAATTGTCAATAATTACTGCTATGTCAAACAAATAAAACACAGTGATCCCAAATCAACATGAAATACTAAATACAATAATTGAACGAAAGTCACAAAATACTCAAAATACTTTTTACCTGTATTATACTATATTTCACTGAAGAGTCACCATTCTCTACATTCGGCCACCCATTCGCCCCGAACGAATTTCATGTTTTTATATGAAACGACCGATTTATTATAGATATCGTAACATTTTTATGAGCAATATCACAACTGGCTGATATTTAAATAAAGCGACGTCATTTTGCCACTCACATGTTGTCGACAGCAAACTTCTGTCAGTGGAAAGGCGAAATATTGAAAATGTTGGGCGCAATTGAAATGCACTTGTAGAGAATAGTTGTTAACAACATTAAATTTAAATTGAAAAGCCAGTAATTCTAATATTTAAGTTTCTGACCCATAACTTCGAGTGTGCTTTTTAATTAATTTAGTTTACAACTATAAGTTAAGGGCTCATTTTAGTTGCAAATAAAAAAAATTCAAAATTTCATTTTTATATAAATAGTAGTATGTGCCGTAAAATTCCAAGCATTAATTCAACCCTACCATTTACCAAAAGGCACTCAACTTCTGCAGCAACTATTTCTCCAAACCCTTTCGAATTTATACTATTTAGAACAAATACGAGTATAGCATAAAGCACAGTAGGAGTTCCCTTTAATAAAACTTTATACACCTTCATTAGTTTAATTACAATTGTATAATTACAACTCATTAGTTTAATTACAGAAAAGTTGCTTATTAAACATTTAATATCTTAATGTGAATTTATATTAGTTAAACGTATTGTAGTACTATATACATACCTATAAGAGCGCTTAAAATGCTCTCAATAGCAAATCAATAGACAATTAAAAAGCGTACAAAGGGCGTTTCCTCGGAAAAGTAGCAGAAGTTAACGAATATTAAATCAAATTATTTGAATATGAAACAAACTTCCGCTGAAAGTTTTCTTTGACAAAGCATTCGTACTCGTATGTGTAATGTTTATGTAATCTAGGTACGCGTCTAAATTGAAAGAAAGTAGCTCAATTTTGCTTCTTTTTGTTGTTGTTGAGGGTTTTACTTCACGGTGGACAAATATATTTCGAAAATAGAAAATGTGAAACTAGCAAAATTGAAAGTTCTATAAATCGAAAAAAGCAAATGGCAAAGAAAACTGTCGACAAAGAATGACGACGACATAAAATAACAAGAAAAGCCAATGCAGTCGAGTGTGAACGACTGCGAGATACGCTGTACCTTGTTTTAGGCTGTCTGTATGAAACATATGGGGCTATGTTCCTTAGTGGGCCGAACATATGCGGTATGTTTTCTAAGAATTAATAAACAGAATTAATTAAAAATAACCCTGTAATCACGGTCTCTGATAAATTCTGTCGTACTATCTCTGACATGCTCTGCTCTGTTCTATGAGTAGTAACTGTATGTTGTGCCAAAAAAGTACCTAAGTGTAAACCTAAAGAATACTGTAATACTAGACTTTTACGAAAAGTGCAAACCTGATATAGTTCCAGTCTATGTAAGAAGTACTACTTTGATATATTCTAACTAGGTAAAATTCTTAGCAGTAATTCTAGTAAAGAAACGGTAGAGTTGCTACTAGATACTCACTTGCCAGGGAATTCTGAGCAAATCAATGTAGAAATACATTGGGAAGGAGTCTCTCCTGCACTTATATCAAATATAATAAGTAGGAAGAAGATTTTATGGGCTATTGATACCTCTCAGCTCTTTAAATCCCCGGGCCCGGATGGTATTTTCCCAGCTCAACTACAATACACGTAAGAGTATATTTTACCTTGGCTATACACAGTTTTAAATAGCTGTATCAGCTTTAATCATATTCCATCAAATTGGTAGGAAGTCAAAATAGTTTTTATACCAAAGACAGTTAAAGCCTCTCACGCCGTACCCAAGGACTTCAGGCCAATTAGTCTAGCGTCTTTTCTACTAAAAACCTTAGAGAGGCTCTCACATATAAATCTAATTCTAAACAAGCAGATACATAACTGCAAACGTCTCTGTGAACAGACTTGGCCTCTTTATTCGAAGATGATTTTCTAAATGTATGCCAGAATGCAAAATCCAATCCACACATTTGCCGCTTTTATATGATCAGCTATACTGCTGTAATCTTGTGTTAAACGGCAGAGTAAGAAACAGCAAAACCTTGAGGAGTGGATGGAAACTCACATGATAAGACCGAAACCATTCTGTGGCATAAGCCCTGTCTGCATATTTTCATGCAAAACTTACCCACTATAAAAACGCTCAGATTCCAGACTGTTGCTTGACTTCAACTAGAGGACTTGGATAACACTGATGTACCAAAACTTTTTTCAGGCTTCAAGATCTGCAATAGAACAAATTGAACGACCACGAAGTTTTGCTTCGGTAGACACTCTTCATTTCGCATTCTCAGGTCTACCAAGCAAGTAATGTACCGTTAACTATCGAATGTTTCACTTACCGATACAGTTAAAGGTGCGAGTACTAGAAACGCACGGTCTTGAATTCCGATAGCCACCAGACATCAGAGACTTTTTAGACAATTGTCCTAAAGGTGCCAATATCGCAACTATCTCGTAGTATAGTCAATTGACAATCAAATTATTAAGCTTCTGGGAATAGTTCTCCAGGTTGGTTAAACAATGCTTTATTACTGTTCAATAACTTTCGGTTGCATGGTAATGATTTGTTGGGTTCTTGCCATAGTGTTATAGAAAGTAATGTAGCTACAGAAGAGTTGGTCAGCACCGATTCTACAAACCACTTGACACTACCGAAACAGTTCTGAGGCCTAGATTCGGCAACGACAAAATTTATAATTGAGGATTTCTAACGTAAATCCGCCATATGGCATTGAATACTGTCAATCCCGTTCAGGGGGCTGTTAAGGGAATAAATTATCCCAGTGCCGGACTTTATTATGAGCACGGTATCAATAGCTTCACATTCAGTTTGTTCATTTTGTTGGAATGCTTTTCATATTTCCTTTGATGTTTTAGTTCCGTTCTCAATACAGTACCCTGTACTACAGCGAGAGAAGCAATTAGTGCAAGCAAAATATACAAAAATGCTAATGCTGATCTAAACACTTAACTAAACATCACCAGCTGACATGCCAACTGAACAAAATTGAACTCTTCTCTGAAACATAGTGCAGATTAAATGACGTAACCAGCATCGATTTACGCTGTGATTTTACGGTTTTAGTTAGATCAAGATTAACTGCTTATACTCGTAGAATTGCTACGAAACGTGATATGCTCAGACTTATCAAAGCAGCAGCCAGGGCAAGGACCGAGCAAACGAAGTTAAACCTTGGACAAAACTGAACAAATGAAATACATTAAAAAAAAAATGAAAATTTTCCACTTCGGGGTGCCAGTATTACAAATTATGAATTTGAAATTGAAACGGTTATTTTCCTTTTCATTATTTTGTGAAGGTTGGACAAACGAAGTTCTAACTTGGACAACCAGAACTCACGTTGGACAAATGAACTGCATTTACAAACATTACAATTTAACGCTTCGGAAAACATATTTTTATATTTAAAAAAATATTTCTTTGTAGTTTGTACAAACGAAGTTGAACCTTGGACAAACCTGGACTAACGTTAGACAAACGTCTTCTGCATACTTAAAAGTCTACATGCTATACTTCGGTTTGCTCAGACACAAAATTTGTAATTAAAATTCCAAAAATTAAATCATTAATATAAGTTTTGTGATGTGTGGGCAAACGAAGTGTAAACTTAGACAAACCAGGACTAAAGTTGCACAAACGTATTGCAACAAAAAACCTAATATATGAACTAGTATACCGTATACATATTTAATAGATTCTTTAACGCCTACTTTACAAAGTGACAAACTTCCCAACAAACTCATAGTATCCAAATGCACACTATACAGTAAGGATATAAATATAGACATAGCAAAGAAGAAAAGTGGAAAACGACTAAATTTACGCTGCGCAAGAATATTTTTTTTGTTTTCCTTAGCTGTGACGAATCTGCGACGGTGACTGGTGTAGTATGTCATATGTGCGCCAAAGGACGTTGCTGCCGAAGACGACTGTGATTCATATGTATTTTTATTTTTACTTTTATTTTTTAGTGTTTTATGTGTTAGTGTGTAATGTCCTTGTACAGGCAAGACGTGCGAAGTAAAGCGTTGTTGTTGTTCTTATTTTTGGATATGTATTAAAAGTACAAACAAGGAAAATAATAATAATAGCTTCAGTTAAAACGAAGCTTTAATACACTTTACATGCATCACATGTAATGATGATTTCTTTAACAAACTTTGAACAAGTGAAATAGATATACAACTGAGCTGTAGAAATTCAATGACGACATGTCATGCAAGTGAAATCAATGGGTCAAGTCAGGAAATTTATAAACATATGCAGCACGTAGCTCATCAATTTCAACTCAACTGTATAATCGATAGTAAAAATGTGGCTCAGGTGAATGCCAAAATTGACACAGTGCAAGCAAGAAGCTGTTTCCGTATGGCGACCAAAAGATGCTACTCCAGCCATTAAAGCAAGACAAGTAAATTCAGCTATAGAAGTAATGTTGTAGATTTACTTTACAAACCCCTAAATAATCGCTTCGCATTTAGATCATCTGTTCTCTCTCACCAACACATAAATTTGCCAATCACAGTGGCCTGACTTAAACTTTTTGATGCACACAGTTAAGGAGTGTTGGTATTTTCTAAAAAAATATGTTGGAAGCATCATATTTAGAAGATACAAAAACACAACAAAAATATAATAATTTTTCGTTTCTGGTTCTGACTTTTGTTCAGCACTTCTTTATCGCCTATATCTAGTATACAAATTGAGAGCTGTCTAAAAGTGTGGCTCCCAGATCTAAGTAATAGAGGTGAAAATGAACTGAAGTCTACTGAAGATTTAATGAAAGGTCAGAACAGAATTATTTTATTTTATTACATTTTCCTTCACATTTAACATGTTCGACCTATATTCCATATGGTGCACATTATGTTGAATATTTTGATACGACACGGCGTCAAAATTCGTTAGTATTACTTATAATTCTAATAACTATTATTACTATTATTTTACTTAAAAAAAAAACGACCGTAAATAAATAAAAGAAATCGAAAGAAAAAAAAAAAGATAATCACTCTGACACTTCGCCAGTGTTTTGAATGTACAACACAAAAACTGCTTGCGAATTATAATGTGCTATCAAATGCACAATTTTGAAAACTAATATTATACAATTTATAGTACATAGTAACAAACGGTACAAAATTTAAAGTTATAATAACTGTTTTTTATGTTGGAGTTGAGAATAAGAAAGATTCTGAAAAGTGAAAATACGGACTTATAAAGTTTAACTCAACAGACTAAACTTTTTGCTAGCCACTTCGTAAATATTGTAGATCAATGAAATCAATGGTGCACTAAGCCTAAAAAAAGGCCACAAACATGCGTTTATGCAATGAAATGTCATGCTTTAGCGTTTCCATTTTTGATAGTTTAACAAAATGTTTTCTAATCATAATCTCTAATAATCGAGTTGAGCGACTTTTTGCCGTTTGTTGCCGTTGAAATGCAACGTCGGGTTTGGTCTGCATGTGAGATCTGGAGTACACTTTTCTCTCTCCATGGTTTGCTATGGCAAGCACAAACCCTTATATATGTAAATATATCTCATTACACCTTCTACCGATCATTTCCTTGATCAAAAGATTTAGAATTTCATTTCAATGAATGGGTTAATACACAAACAAAATTGTCGAATTTGAGGTTCAGAAAATCGGCAGGTGAACCATGAGAAGCAAATGCATTCACAACGAGCAACTATCTGGTGCGGATGTTGGATATTGTAGCCTCAATTGGATGCTATGAATCTGGACGACATGCGTGAAACAATTGATTTATATTAGCAACGTTATATAATTTCTAAATTAAATCATGTACGCTTGTTGGGATACCCTATACATATATGTATATTGATATAAAGAGTATACATATATAGATATCTTTTATATTATCTCTGACATTATTCTTCCGACTGTTACAAACTTTGTAACAAATTTAATATACAAATTACACTGTGTGTGAAGCGTAAAAAAAAAAAAATGTACAAAGCAACAACAGGACATGCGATTTTATGTTATTATCTTTTGGCCTGTATAGAAAAAGCAACGCGACCTGGCCGCAAGCAGCAGCACCAACAAAAACTTGCGACAATTTCGAGCACAAAAGTACTCCGGCAAAAAAAAAAAAAAAAGGAAAAATGAATGCAAACAAACAGCAAGACACAACGAAAACAAGCCAGCGAATAAGGACGAAATAAGAAGAAAAAAAACGTTGCTGAGTGCAAGCAATCATGCGCGTTTATACGCTGCATGTGTGTGTCCGTGTGTTCTATATTAGTAAACGTGTGGCAAGTGCATCCTTAGATGTATCTGTATCTGTGTGTAACTATGTGTGTCTTAAACGCCGCCAGATTGTTTTTGTTTTTTTTTTGTTGCCACAGCCTCATGCTTGTGCAACCGAGCGCAGCAAGTGAATTAAGCCAACAAAAACAAGTACAACAGCAACGACAACAACAACAACAACAACAAAATGATAGAAAAATGGCAGCTTGTAGGCATTTCCTTCTGGCATAAAGCCATCATTCATGCAGCATTGTTGCAATCAGTCGAGTCAGTCAGTGTTTGTTCTACCTGCCACACTGCGTTGCACAGTAGCAGTAACTGTGTCATAACTATATACTTAGTAGATACTAGTGATGTGCGAATATATAGTTTTGAATCTGGATCCGGATTTGCTCCAAATTTTGCTGATTCGGAAGTGGCAAACGGTCCTGATTTGGGTTTAGAGGAAGCACGCCTTTTTGTGATATACTATACAACTTTTATAAATAGCCTTATTTGTCTCTTTACAAAGAGCACACTTAGCTGACTGTATTATGAATTTGAGCCAATCTGTTGTAGCGTGACTAACACCGCTTTGGACACATCGAAACTCTTTTCGACAATAATTTTTGTTGTGACCATATTCCTGACAACTGTGACATTGAAATAGATCTTCAAAACGGCGTTGGTGCTCAATTTTGACCTCCTGACGGCAAAGAGTGCTAGTTTCATAGATCTTCTTATTATTGTGTTTTTGCTATAGATGCACAAAGAACATGTTCAGCGACGAGCCATTAGCACGACTTTTTAGATTGTATTGATTTCTTACTTCGTGACCCTGTCGCACGAAATGTTACTTTATGGCATCAATAGGCGTTAACACCTTTGATATCCAACTTATAAGACCGCTCTTCTTTGAGTTGATAAATATGCAAAATATATAATAATATTGCTCTAAACGTATTAGAGTCCTTAGTCATAACTCAAAAAGAACCGTTAGTGCCTGTTTTAGTACTATCCGCATTCTGGTATTCTGCGACCCAGTCAAATTTCGGTTGACCTTCTGATACGTAATATTATCGGAATCAGAATAATCTTCTACGCCATCGACTGCACTTTTTTGATTACTAATGGGCATTTTTAGATGGGCTCGAAATTTATAACAACTTAAGAACATAAAATGGGTACACTCACCCGTCAATAGCAAAATACTGGATATTTTTGTATTTGTTTTTCTTCTCCGAGATCTGTTTGTTCAAACAGACGGTCTGGCGGACGGACATGTCTAAACTGACGCATCTTCCGATGCTAATCAGGAATATATCTATATATAAATAGGAAAGTGCAACATGGTCACACCTATTTTAATCACCTTAAAGACAAGATATTCGCTAGAAATTTTTTTTTTTGTTGGAAAGGTTGTGAAGAGGAGTATGGACGTATCTTCTAAAGTTTTGCGTCTAAAGTACGTAAAAACCAGTTAAGACCATCGGCCAATCACAAAATCTTTCCGCTCTCTTTGTCTCAATTTGCTTAAATTATACAACAAAATACTGAGGGATGGCATAAGAATAAGCAACAGATGAAAATGTGTTGTTTTGATTTGGACCCAATGTAGACACACAATGAGAACGAAGAATTCGCTTTATCCATATTTTTATATTCATCTGTGTATGCCTTTTAAAGTTAAGCCCATGGTAGATAATATAATTATGAAGCGTATTCCGCATAGCTACTCCCGTTTTTGTTCCTTTGTTGACAATATAGATATAGGCGAAATACTTCAGTACCATTTTATCTTCCCTAAATCTATATTTTCTCAAAATCGGTTGAATATTTTGAACTTAAATGGCTTAAACAATAGTCACTAACCCAACGAATCAAACACACATAGGCTTTACATGAAATACAAACGCAGACACACAAAATTATAAAACAATAGAACAACTAAAGACGAGTACGAAAGATATAGAAGATTACGTATTAATCTATGAGTTTCGCTATTATTTTGGTGACTGTCTCTCTGTTTGTAGTTGTTGTGATTGGTGCATAGTGAAATAGCAATTACAAAAAATGCATAAACGCAATAATATACATATTCCTAGATCGTAATTAATAGTTTCTATATACTCACCTACGTATCTCGATTCAAGTTAAGATTCTAGTGAATGTTCATAGATGCGAGTTTATTCGGATCTGGATTCGAGTCTATATACGGTTCCGCGGATTCGAACTTTCAAGCCGTCACCGATTCAAGAATGTCAACGATATTTTTGAAGAATCCGATTCCACGAAAGTGCACATCACTAGTAGATACACATAGTATGGATGCTTTTATAGTACATACTTATTACTATGGGCTAATTAGGTAAGTAATCTCGAGTTTGTTTGTACGCGCTTGCAAATTATTTCATTTTGTGCTTTTAATTATTGTAATTTGTGTCGCTATTCAGTCCAAATTTCTTCCGCAGCCAACGTAGACATTGGCTGCTACTGCTGGTGATTTGCTTATTTTAATTATGCTAGATTAGTAGAAGAGTTTAGGATTCTGTGTGCTAGTTTCAAAGTGTACGCGTTGCACAACCAACTTTTAGCTGGGATGCAGCGCTTAATTGTGTATACGCGACAAGTGTGCTGAATTACGTTTACGACAGGTTGTACAAACTTTGACATACAATTATGTTCCTATGTATGCATTTAATAATATACATATAAGTAAAGAGTGTTGTACATAGAAAGTTTTTGCATTGTAAATGTGGTATTATAGTGTGTTACGCAGCAAATTGGAGCTGCGGTTTGTCGCTAGCAGCTTTAAATTATTTTCTACTTTTCCAATTGCAGTTACTAACGAATAGCAAAGTGTGATATTGAGTTTGTTGTTCTAGTATCTGCAATGCTGGTGACATCTCTGTCAAGTGATTAGTTCATAGTAAAGTATTTGATGTGTTTCTTCAACTACTAAAGTTCCTCTGAGCGTACATTCTGTTAAGGGGCACCCAACTCAAATATTTCTCAAACGAAATATGTTCCAAATTAACAGCACAGTTAAAATAAGTATATATATAAAGGGTTTTTCAATAGGTATGCTCAGACTTTGTTAGCTTATTGCTCTGTCGTTTCAAAGTGCATAGTCTGCATTTCTACACTTTGGCTGGAGTAGTTGGAAGTGGAACCGAATTTTGGCGATAAAGTCAACTGAAGTAATGAACGAATAAAAGTAAGATTCCCTCATTTAGAGAGAGAGAGAGAGAGGAGAGAGAGAGAGAGAGAGAGAGAGAGAGAGAGAGAGAGAGAGAGAGAGAGAGAGAGTTATTCATATGCTTGGGTCTTACTTCTCTTTGAAAATGAGTTTGGAAATGCAGTGACTTTTTCGTCAGTTTTCTTCTAACATTTTAGGGAGTCCATATAAAATCGTAGTAAAACAAACGTTGAGATTAGAGAGTACAGTAGTGCCATACCAGAGCCTAGAAGGGGCCGTATTTTCGGATGCATGATTTTGACCGTTTGTGGAGATTTAGAATGCAAATTTTTCTATTTTATGTACTTTCTATTTATTTGATATAATATGATAGAAAAATATATAAATATATTGTTTGGGTATTTTTGTACCATTTTTAAGAGTACTTCTTTGAAAATGAAGTCTGAAATGCAGTGACTGTGAACGATATTCGTTACAGAAACATGATAACGAACTTTTTGTGGCAACATGGATGTTATGAATCCACCTGCCACTCCGCGTACGAAACAAATCGATTTATTGGAACAACGGTTTATTGGAACAACCGCATCGTCTCCCGAAATTCCGATGTCAACTCGCACACCAAGAGCATGGAATTTCATTCTTTGGGGGGTTTTGTGAAATCTCAAGTGTATGTGAATAAACCACAAACAATTCCTGAGCTCAATCCTGAGATTGTACGCGTCATTGGTGAGATATGCGATGGACGTGGACGCGACCGTAGTGGAAACAGTCTAATAGAGCCACATCTTTGTCCTAATGTGTCCTAATTGTCCATTTGCCACCACTCGTTCAATAAAATTGCGTTCTATTTTTAAATTAAATTGTGCACTCCGGTTGTGACACTCTCTGTAATCACATTGTAATTAGAATAAAAGCCCAAATTTTTAAACTTCAAAATGTTAATATATCGTATAACTATGAAAAATTGTTTCAATAAACCAAACTGCATTAAACTAAACATATTGCGATATTATTAAAATGTATCAAACAATTTGTTCACTTTAATTGGGTCATTAGGCAAATCAAAAAAAAAAACTAATTTAAATAAATAGATAACTAGTTTCTCAAGCACCAATATTACACAAACACTTTGTATGTCAAAGTTAGAAACCCATTTCAGTTTGTTTTTCTGCACTCTGTCTGTCTGTCTGTCTGTCTGTCTGTCTGTCTTTCTGTCTGTCCATCTGTCCGTCTGTCTGTGTGTTATTTCTCTAAAATTGTACACTTTTCCAATTATCAAAAACGTGTTTAATTCACTTTTGCACACTGTAGCACTAGTTTTTTTGTTGTTCTTTTTGAACCCCAGATTTGCGCTCTTCTTCTACAAAGTCGCCTTTCAAATTGAGATCCTTTAATTTGTACCAAAAATTTCACTGAATGAAGTTTTTAGAAAATAAAAATAATACAGCATAGTTTAGAGCGCAACATGGCAGCCATTTTCAATTTACTTTCCTTTCATGTTTTATTAGTTAGCGCCATTTTGTTTTTTACCATTTTTTTTTTGTTTGTACCTTTTTTATATGCTCGATCAAAGTGTAGCGTAAAATTCAATATTTGCTACTTTCGGAACATAAAAAGTGACACAATTTTCGACGCTGTCATGCAGCACTTAGTTCGAGTTGTTGACGAGGTGACAAACCCTAAAGATAGAACAGTGGGGAGAGCGTGAGAACAGCAGATGTACGAGTGTACATATATTCTAGTGATGTGCAAAAAGTAATAAACAGTTATTTTCTACATGTTACTTTTAGTTGTTACCTTCTAACTGTGAGTAAAATACACTAACAACTTTTCAAATAGTATTTAATACCCGCATATGCAGATTTGTATTGCTTAAAAAATACCAAGAATAAAAAAATACCAATAACGTTTTTATAAACGATAGCAATGTGCCATTTAGATATCGAAGCCAAATTTGAAAATACTTAAAAAAAATTGCTAATTTCAACACTAAAGGCAATTTTCACGACTTGCCTATAACTTTATAGGTAATTTTTTCACATTATATCCAAGTTTTCAGTGTCACGACTGTTATTAAGCCTATATAACGTATTACCTATTTCGACCTATATATATATATTTCAAAGATAGCTGCCAAATTGACTTTAAAATTTCGATAACAAGCCAAAGGAAAATGAAAACATATAAAATTGAATTTTTTTATTAAAATTTGTAATGCAAACGTGCATAATGGATTTCTACTGCGGCGGAGCTAACTCTCATCCCATTTTTTCTGCTAATTTCTACTCTTTATGCGTTCATATTTGTTGACTATCCACCTCTTCAGCATGTAGAACCTGACCGATAAATACGACACAAGTAACGAGAACAGCCAAGAAAGTAAAGATTAAAGACAAAAAAGTGACCCATAACAGTCCAAAAATCTATTTATAATGCAAGGCTACTCGAATTGGATTTATTACAATTGTGAAGTCGTGAAATAAAATACTTAGTATTATTCCACCATTAGCATATCTTGGCAATTCGTATTCTCTAATATATTTCTAATTCATGAAAATGACTCTAAATATGAACTGTGTGGCAATAAATATTCCACAAACGGTGGAATTACCAATATCAAAAAGCATATGTCAATAAAATACCCGATATTCGCAATTGGTACATCAATATACTCAAATGATACATATTCTGCTGCAACATCGTTTGGCTCAAATTTGTCTGCTACTGTTTCAATTTTGGTAGATATGGACGCCATTGATTCAACAACGGACGAAGTTACATTAACTTCCAAAGGCCCGCATGCGCCCTGTCGTCAGTTAAAACTGTCAAGCTTTGCAAGTCGTGATTTAGATATAATGCGGCGCCAGAAACTTGACACAATTGTTCCAAAAATGGTTATCAATTTGTAAACATGAATGTGAGTAAAATTGTATATCGTACTAGTGTTCGTACCATCGATATTAGATGTAACCGATTCCATATGAAACCGATCGAGAGTGATCAGAACGGGTAATTATTACCGAGCTGAAGAAGAGAGAAGAGACTAGGTGTGAAAATAAATAAAGATATTTGAGTAAGAGAAACAGTCACGTCTCATGGGCCTAGCGGTGAACGAGAACAAGACGAAGTACTTGGTGTGCACTCGCAGACAATCAGCGCGTCTTGGACGGTCTGTGAGTATGGAGAATTTCAACTACAATGTTGTAGAAAACTTTGTCTATCTGGGAACAGAAATTACCAGCGACAACAATGTTAGCCTATAGATCAGACGAAGAATCACGCTGGCTAATCGCTGCTAATTTGGGTTCAGCTCAGAGCTCTCTCTCGAACACTGATAATTCCGGTCCTGCTGTATGGCGCAGAAGCATGGACCCTGACATCAACGGATACAGCGTCTTTAGGAGTGCTCGAGAGAAAGATTGTTCGTAGGATTTTTGATCCCCTTAAAGTTGGCGTCGAGTTTAGGACCCGTATGAACCACGAGCTGTATGAGCTGTATGAGCTGTATGAGCTGTATGATGAGGTTGACATAGCCCAGAGCATTCAATTCCAGCGGCTGCACTATGCTGGTCACCTCATCCGGATGAACCCCGAAGCTCCAGCACTGAAGGTTTACGACGGAAACCTGAAATTGATTGGTGGATGGCGTCAGAGCGGACGTCCGAGCTTAAGATGGTAAATTCAGGTCTATGATGACCTGAAGAAGCTTCGGATTGACAGCGACTGGCGCCGGCGCGCACTAAACTATACCGAATGGTGCGCTTTCCTACGTGCGGCCTTGTCCGATAGACGGTTCTAGAGCCACCTAAGTAAGTAAGTATACATTGCACTACACTGTTTTATATACATTTGTATTTCGTTCAAGTTTTCTCACTACGGATTTACTGACAAAAAAATATCTTGAAATAAGTAAAAGATGAACTAAAAAATGTGCTTTCAATCACAATTACAACCGATATAGTATGGACGTGAAATGGAACAGAGTGCCGTATTGCGGTTATAAAATTATGGGAACTTACCACTTTTAACCTGCTCACGGTTCAAAGGAACTCAGGAACTCAAAGGAATACAGGCAAATACTCGTACACTAAAATATCGATAATGGATAAAATAATGGGGCGTTCATGATAAAATTCATGCTGCTGCCACAGACATAAAATGCTAAAAATACGCTTAGTTCTTGATTAACCCTGCACATACTCTAAATCTTGACGACGAAGTTGCTGTGCGTTCTTGTAAGAACTAAAGATGTAAGGTAAACAAGATTATGTAATTTTTTTAGAATGAGCACCAGTGCAGGTGACATTTTTAAATATATTCTCCTTGAAAACCATTAGGTGGGACAATAATCTTTATTGATGTATCTGATGATGCATATGACTTAATTATGATCAATAATGCGGATGAGAAAGTGCTTGAGGAGTCCTAAATTGTTAAAAGCAAAACCGTTGAAGAATCTAAGGTTGCGTAAAAGTTGATAAAGGATGTTGAAGCACGTGAATGTTGTTGTTTGATGAGTCTGTAAACAATAGGTTCCACTTGTCGTCACTAATAAAGTCTTGCAAAAAAAAAAAAAAAAAAAGAATATCAGATCGTTTGACACAGATGAGTTCAATAAAATAAATAAAATGGTTAAACTTTTGAAACCGTTTGCCGTTTTTTGTGAAAAGTAACAACTTGAGAGTAACAGTTATTATACCAATTGTTACTTATTAGATAGCTGCTATTTAAAAGTAACAAATTTGCTCATCACTAGTGTGTAGGTTATAGCATCAATTGATGCGATATTGTAACATTTTTCGCGTAAAAATATTGTTGTTGCACGTTTCGCTAGTGCGCAGGATATTTTTTTCTTCATTTGAAAACGACAGCAGAATTTGGTGGAAATGAAATTGAATTTCATCGTATATTTATTTATACACTTCTGAAATATGTGCTACGATAAAGATATTAGCAGTCTTTTTTTTTTGAAAAATTGTAATGCATTGAAGTAGACATTGGAGTGCCAATAAAATATGTATCTTATTGCGTATACGTTGTAATGTAGGGTGTTTTTATTAATTCTTATAGTTTTCTTTCTCGAAAATTGTGGTTTTGTTTTTGCACAATAGATTATTCAAACTATTGTCAATTGCTAGCCACTACTTAATCGCATCTTTCTGACAGCATACGGAATCCGCGTCGGAGGAACTTGTCTGTAGCAGCAATGCAAGAATCTACCAAATTTTTTGCAATATATTGTACATAAGAAGTGAAACGTTCCTCATCGAACGTAACGGTTGGTAATCAGATGTCTTTTGAATATAGCGGTTGGGGTAGCAGTTTCCAACTTGATTTTGAATGGATTTGCAATATGTATCCGAGAATTATCATGCTGAAAAATCGCTTTATCGTGTCTCTGCTCGAATTGCGGCCGTTTTTTTCAACAATACTCTGCTTAAACCGTCAATTGTTGTTGTTAGCGTACCCCTGTGATTATTTCATTTAGTTTTATTTACTTTTAGTGGACTACATTCAGCTGATCCGAACGAGTACTGAACACAAGCTTGAATGCATGCCTATATTCTGACTTCGCCGTTGATGGTTGACCGGGCTTAAGTCATGACTTTTGCATTTTTAATTGGCCTAGTGGATACACTTTTCATCGCTAGTCATATATGGAAAATTGCCCTTTCACAAGTGAGAATACGCCTTTTCACATCATTTGCTTTTAGTTCGTATGTGACCAATTTTGTCTGCGTTTGGAATATTTCCACGGCTTCAACGTACTTTGGAAAGTGTCACGCCATAACTTAGGAAACACTATGTACTAGTTCAACTACTCAATATAGTATATTGTGCTGAGGTGGCTTAAGAAAGGCAGTACATTTGATGTAGTACGACTGAACACTAAGCCTCACTACCTCTCAGTATATGGTGAAGAGAAAATATAGCGCATTCCTTAACAATTATAATAGTGCGAGGTGAAAGACCACATGATCTAGATAAAGGTGCGTAACCTAAGCTCTACGGATCTAGACTTGGTAGGACGATAAACAATTGTTGCACTCGAAATAAAAAAAAATGTTCTACTGAATTTCAGAAGTTCTGATTGAAGAACTTTTTAGTTTCGTGTCTTCTTGTAAATTTTCTATGATTCGGCGAGCATTTATTTGGCAATTATGGAATTTAGTAGATTACTAACGATTTCAGTTTGGTTTCCGGTGTTTAAATGAACATTTCTCTTAGGGCAGTAAGCAGTTCTAGGTATACACTTTGCATCATTAAAATATTACTACAAGAACCATTGCCAATATCAGCAAACTATGCTATATTTTATCACTTCAATTCAAACCATTCTATTGAAAATCCTTCTAAGATACAATTTCAACAAAGCATGCGTTATATCTTTATTAAATCTTCAATCAATTGAATCTCTTCATTTAAATAATAAATAAACCTGACAGCGGCGACGTTGCAATTCAAAGGCATCCAAATTGACTGTAAAAAGTCGCTCAACTCGATTATTAGAGATTATGATTAGAAAACATTTTTTTAAACTATCAAAAATGGAAACGCTAAGGCATGACATTTCAGTGCATAAACGCATGTTTGTGGTCTTTTTTTTTTAGGCTTAGTGCACCATTGATTTCATTGATCTACAATATTTACGAAGTGGCTAGCAAAAAGTTTAGTCTGCTGAGTTTAACTTTATAAGTCCGTATTTTCGCTTTTCAGAATCTTTCTTATTCTCAACACCAACATAAAAAACAGTTATTATAACTTTAAATTTTGTACCGTTTGTTACTATGTACTATAAATAGTATAATATTAGTTTTCAAAATTGTGCATTTGATAGCTCATTATAATTCGCAAGCAGTTTTTGTGTTGTACATTCAAAACACTGGCGAAGTGTCAGAGTGATTATCTTTTTTTTTTCTTTCGATTTCTTTTATTTATTTACTGTCGTTTTTTTTTTAAGTAAAATAATAATAATAGTTATTAGAATTATAAGTAATACTAACGAATTTTGACGCCGTGTCGTATCAAAATATTCAACATAATGTCCACATTATGGAATATAGGTCGAACATGTTAAATGTGAAGGAAAATGTAATAAAATAAAAAATAAAATAAAATAAAATAATTCTGTTCTGACCTTTCATTAAATCTTCAGAAGACTTCACTGTCACTTCTATTGCTTAGATCTAGGAGCCACACTTTTAGACAGCTCTCAATTTTTATACAGAATTTTTATAAAGAAGTGCTCAACAAAAGTCAGAACAAGAAACGAAAAATTTTATATTTTTGTTGTGTTTTTGTATCTTCTAAATATGATGTTACATGCTTCCAAGATATTTTAAGAAAATACCAACAAAGTGTGCGCATCAAAAACTTTAAGACAGGCCACGGTGATTGGCAAATTTATTTGTTGGTGAGAGAGAACAGATGATCTAAATGTGAAGCGATAATTTAGGCTTTGGCCAAGTAGAAATCTACATCATTACTTCTGGAGCTGAATTTACTTCTCTTGCTCTAAGGCGTGAACTAGCAACTTCTGGTTACTTTACACTAAACAGCTTTGTGATATCTGGCTTGCTATATGTCAGTTTTTGCATTCAGCGGCGCCACATTTTTTTTATCGATAACACAATTTGAGTTGATATTTAAGCGCTAAGTGCTGCACATACAAATTTTGTGTTCTGTGTCATGAATTTCGCTTGGAACTTGTTTTTAAGCATGACGTATTAGCCTCAAAGCTCGCCATTGGCTTCAGTTGAAATTGAATAACATAAAAAATAACAAATATATCATGTGTTCAATGTTTGTGAAAAACTAAACTAAAATGAAATCTAAACATTTGGCTTTAATTAATTTCCATTTATTTTGCTCTAATTTACTTCTTAGCCGCATGACGTAGTTCCAGCTTACAGTAAAACTTAAAGCAATTTCAAATGAAAACAGCTACAATCTTCATTAAACTAAATCAGTTGATTATCTAAGCTCGTTTTCAAGTTGCTACAGACCATTTCTCACCACATTTAATTAGAAAACTGTCGAATTACTTGCTGCAGATGCATACAAATCTAGACAATGGTGCTGCGATACTTTCAGTGTGAGTGGCAGAAATGCATTTAACACACACTTGTGCAGCATATGTGTGTGCACAGCTGTGTGCAATATCAACGCTGGCAAGTTTTGTCAATACCCAAAGCTCAAAGCCACAATCCAAACTTTCGGCATAGATTAAATTTTTGTTTAGAAGGGGAATTTGTACAAGAGAAGATTGTGCTATATACTCACTGTATATTCTTTTAAGTTGCAGGTTGTACGTGAATTCCAAATTCGGTAGCTTATCTCAACGCTGAATTGCAGGAAAAATGCAACGTAAACTAAAGAAACCGAACAATGCAACCACGGAACAAAAAAAAAAAAAAAAAAACAGGAACGAAATTGTAATAAAAAAGGACTTGGCCAAATAAATGAAAAGAAAGCGCTAAGCAAACAGAAAACATACATATATATATATACGAGTACTTGCATATATATAGAAGAGAACTAGAACTAGAAATGGCTAAATTGAGCGCACACAAAAACCCCATTTTGAGCAACATAAGTGTAGTTTCCTGTGCAACCAAAGGAAGCCTAGTTGTGTGGAGCAGGAGTAGAAGTATGCAGTCAGAGTGCAGGAAAAAATACCAGCAAGCATGGCGTATGCACAAACTCAATGGCGACTTTGGTAAGAATGCAGGCGAATGGCGGCGGCTTGCAAAAGGACTAAACACATACACATACAAGTATATATGTAAGAGCTAGGCGCGACGAAGTGCATTGAGGCGTATGTTGTTGGCGGAAAGTGTTTGTTGGTGTTGTTCTTTTCCTTATTGTAATTGTTTTTGTTGTTGTTGACAGTTTTGGCTTTGAGTAAAATGAGCGGAAGTGCAGCATACACCCAGCTGTAATCTAAGTGAACCGCTGCACTGTAGAACAGAATCTAAGAAAAACTGATAAGAACATGATAAAACTTCGTTGCTTTGATGAAATTTCAAATGGTATTTTAATTTATAATTTCAACCAAGGATTAAAAAGTATTACATATTTGTAAAGCCCAAACATTTAAATTTGAATGGTGTGTTTTTATGAAGCTATCCCTATGAAAATGGGTGGTCTTGATATACATAAATTTCTAATTTTTCGATAGCTCAAGGTCATTTTAATGTCAAGTAGAATAATTGGTAAACCAATAAATTACAATATTTCTAACTTTAGTTTGATTAAATGACATTTCATTTAAGACATTTTGGAAATTTGGGCCAATGTTGACTAAACACTGTTCCAATCTGAATCATAAGCTCCGTAGCACCCACAATGTCTCGGCATATTTCGCGCTTTAAGGCACATCAAAGCTAGTTAGATCGATATTTGAAGAATGTAGGTTTTAATTTACTGGCGCCCGAGCAGGGATCATAAAGAAAAATAAAATGAAATTGAAAAACAACATACACAGCAATATTTTAAAATTGTGTCTTCTTTTTAAATATTTCTGGAAACCAACGCAGCCATCCACCAACAACGTCAGTAGTAGCTGATATTTATAAATTTTCTGTAACGAACGTCTGCTCATCCTACGAGTATATCTCGGCCTGTGACCACGTTTCTTAAACTCAGAAAATATATTGAGATGGAAATAACATGCTGAATATACTTGTCATTACACAAACTTATTACTTTAAAGTATAAGATGGCAACAATTTATGGTGAAGCTGTCAAGCAAGCTGCTCAAACGCATCTGAAATATTTTTGCACAACCATTTTTTCCGTCTGTTCCACAATGCGCGGCATACGTTTATGTCTTTCAGTGGTGCATATTTGTATCTGTAAGTTTGCGCTTTGTGTCTATGTATTTCGTCTCGTCACAAATACAATAGCACAATGTGTACCAGCAAACTTTTTCCTGTTTATACAATTTTTTTTTTCACACACAGCCTTTTCCGATTCAATTTTTTCTTCTGACACGGCAGGCTTTGTAGCAACAGAATATTCTGCGGCTCGTATTAAATTTATTCCTAGATGTACAATTTTTATCATAATTTTTTTTTTCGTTTTTTGTTGCTATTTTTGTGTTCAGCCACTTGGTTGCATGCATTTTTCCCTCTGTTATGACAATGCATTGTGCGAGACTCTGGCAGCGGAAGGAAAATGTCAACTTGCATTGTCTGCCTGCAACAGCCTCGAGTTAAGCTCTGCCCTGATGCAGCTAAATGAAGAACAAACTTATAAACGACTTCGAGCAAGGATCAAATGGTGAAATGAAAAAATGGAATATCGTTTTGTGATTGGCATTTTGTGCAGGCAACAAAATGAATGGAATTTTGTTTTGTTTTGTTTTTTCTTTTCTTTTTCTGTTTTTGTGTTATAAAATGGAAAAATGAGTTTTAATATAGTGCATTTGTTAAATTTGCAAAGTAAAGTAGTGTTGGTTTTCAGTATTAAATCAACTATTTTATACAATAAAATAATGAAGATTACAAGTTTAAAATGCAGTTAAAGATTAGCACTACTATTAAACATTTATCAAAATTTTAGCGTTTACTTATTGTATTGTATTAACTGATTAATTCACCAGCATACATTTTTCTCGATTTAATATAGTTCGGTATAGCTGCTGACCTAAATGTTAGTGAAGTCTGATGTTTGAACTTCTGTAACTATTGCTTAACTAGCACTAATTATTTGAATGTCATTTTTTAATATTATTTTAATATTTCTTACAAGCTGAGCACCTTTTAATGCCAATTTTCGTACCGTCTGGTATTTTTTTGGCATGTTATTTAGAAAGAACATCAAATGCTCAACCAAATGGCTTTTAATTTATCAATATCGAACAAATATTGACAAAGTTATTAAACTTTTTTCAATGAAATCAACATTTTTCGTTTAGCTTTTTATTTTTGAATTTCCAAACGAAAACGGTGATTGGCTAAACAAAAACTCGTTTGTTACTGTTAAAAGTGATTGACGATCTGTTATGTTTATAAAACAAATATTCAGTGGTTCGCTTAAATGAGCAGCTGCAATTAGTTAGCATTCTGACTTGGCTCTTTTCTTCAAAGCGCTTTTCTATTTCGAGCTATTTGCTGGTAGAGTCATTTCCCGCAGTCGTCGTTGAGTACACCGGCTTTTTGTGGGCAGAATACCAAATTACTATGTAGAAAATTAATAATATGTTTCATCGTATGATCTGTTTTGTCACGTGAAATCAAATCGCAAAATCATTGTGAAAGTGAAAAAACGAACCATTTCAGATGAAAGTCTAGATCATGGGGAGTATGTTATTGGTCTTTTCAGTGGCCAGTCGCTTCACTTGTAATTTTGCAGTGATGCCCGGATATTCAGTTCACACAGATATATAATATTAATATATCTTGAAACAAAAATAGACTTCCAAAAGTTTCTTGAATATTTGTTTGGTGATTCTTTCCTTTACGATTTTTTTTTCTAAAATTTTTGCAGTGTTTATAATAGCAGTGCTTAAAGAGGCATTGAGATCGAACGTGGCATAAATATGCAAGAATATGTTATCTGCTAATCTCCAACTATCAATATCTAGTGCTGAAAATGCACTTTTTGACTTTTTCAAACAGCTCGTATATCTGCAATAAAACGGCGAATTTTGACATTCAAGCCATTCATCGTATCTAGTTTAGGCGAAGACTGAAGAGATCCAAGTCATCAAATGATTCCTTCATTCAATTGAGCGGCCGTTGATTGGCGAACGAAAATCACAATAATAATGGATCCATAGTGCTGTCCATCAACATTCCATTTCACTCGAACTCCTGGCAAATTAGAAATTTTATATTTAATTATTTATATATAGCCTGTATAAGGCTGACGTCAGAGTGCGCGCTAGATACGATGCGTGAAGCGATAATATTTCGTGCTATAAGCTATAGAGTAGATGATGTAAAAGTGAAAGCGACAAACATAATCATGGAAATACGTAATGATAACAACAAAGCAAAAACCAATGCGAAGCGAGGCAGCAGTTTCATAACTGCTTTCTCGCTGCGTTCTCCTTTCACTCGCTTTCTGTATCGCGTGCACACTGACACCTTAAGAGCGATCGCATAAGAAAGAACAAACAATGGTTTGCAATCGTGATATAGCGCCGCATTCAATGAGCAAAATATTGTCCACTTCACTTACCGGCTAGCAAGTTATCTTTGTGCAAAAAATTGAATGTTGTCTTACGATCTGAAAGAAGAACAAACAATCAAAAACCCTTTTTAATTTGTTTAATATTAGTATGCCATAGAAATAAAATGGTTTTTAGCAAATAACGACGTTTGTACCAAAGCATTTTAATTATTTATACATATATACTTGTATACGCATACAAAGAAGTATACTGCATTACACAAATCATTTGAAGTAATTTTTCTTCACTTCAAAATATCTACACACTATGTAAAATCCGCTTCTAGGTCAGTAAAACACTCGTACTATATACTCGTACAAATGTAAGTAGTAAAATTATAAAGTCGCCAAAATTTAAACCAAGAAAAAATCGCTATAATCAATACTTGGATTAAAAAATAACAACAAGGCAACTTACTACAATATATAGACGAACAAGAATGAACACTACTAAATGTTGCATTGCCAAATAGCATGAACCCATCCATGTCCAAATGTGCTCGAATTTAGTTGGCGTTTAATTTTATTGCGACAACAACAACAAAAAACTATCTAGATACAGATATGCATATATAAATATATATAGGGTGCTACATTTAGAACAACCTTTTCGGGTAATAGTCATTATAATATTATTAGGTATTCTTTGGAATATTTCAGAATTGAAACCGGCTAAGACGTTCCGAATCTTCTCCGTTTCAGTGTTTGGGTTTTTTCAAAAGTTTGAAGAAGTTCCACTGTTTTTGATAAAAATTTTGTTCAGCAATGAGGCTCATTTCGAGCTTAATAGCTACATCAATAAGCAAATTCAACAGCTGCTATTACATCCAGACAAAACAACAATTTGGTATAGTTTATTAGCTGGAGAATTATTGTTCAAAAATGAGTCCGCTCGGTATCATTAACTATGAATGGTGCCTGTTATCGCGCCATGGAACTATTGCGAAATCAATTCGGTGAACAGTTAAATTCAAGCTACGGACTGGTGAATTGACATTGCACTTTTTTCCTTTGGGTCTACGTAAAGTCTAAAGTCTACATGGATAAGCTGGCTACGATTGAAGGATTGGAAGTCAACATTCCGCGCGCCATTCACCAAATACCGCTCAAAATGATCTAAAGCAGCGGTGAGCAAGCCCTTGCTCTCGTTGCTCTGAGTGCTCAAACCGTTACTTTTGCAGTTTTTCGACGAGACAACACACGATTTCGGACCGTTATAAAAGTGTTCATTTTGCTATGATTTATGACTTCTGCCGCGTCTTGTACGAGTGCACTGAATAAGAAAGCGAAGTAGGTTTTGATGTGTTATGATTTTTACTAAGTGATTGAAATTAAATGGTTTGAATAATTTGTTTCAGTGTTGAATTTTTTTTACTTTAATAAACCAAACAATAACAATACAGTGAAGGCTCGATTTTCTTCGCGACGCATAGAATCATAAAAGTGTTCATTTTGCTTAGATTTATGACTTCAAGAACTCTGTTTGTTGTAGATGTTGTTGTACTGCTCCCGATGCAAAATTTCGTGTCCACCGCAGCTCTAAAGCTTCGTCGAAAATAGTAACTTCAGTATAGACTATGTTATTTGCAGTTGTGTGCAATATTCGAAAGAAATAATCTTCAAAAAATATATATAAATAATGGTTGTTTTGCTCGTGATATTGTGTGAAGATTTACACAGTAAATTGGGAGCTTTTAATGTTTTTTTTTTTTATTTTTGAAAGAAAAAGTACCACTAAATGAATCACTCCTTATGAACTAAATGTTGTATGTGAATGAATGTATGTGCAAACAAGTGAATGAAGGCAAACCGCGAAGAGACGAATGATTTAACAAAAGAAAAACGAATAAGAAGAAGGAAAGCAGCAAGGCAAATATTGACTAAAATGGCTAAAAAGCATAGGACACTAAATGACAGGAACAGCAGCAGGGAGGCTCATAAAAGCTAAAGAACATGTATGCATCGACAATGGTGACGAAGGATTGTGCTTGAACAATAGGATATATTATACTAGATGATGATGATGATGATGATGATGAAAATGAAAATGATGAAAAGCAGCGGTGTCCAATAAAGCAACGACAGGCAAGAAGTGAAGCAAAGCAATCCAAAGTACAAAACACGCTTGAAAAGATTTCATTTGTGGCTGACCACCAAGAGTCAAGACAAGAAGACTGTGCCTCATTCAGCACATAAATTCGGTTTTTTTCTCCTTATTGACTAACGCACAGAGAAATGATGTGGCCGTTGTTGCCAACATTACATTAATGACTGCGGCAAGTCTAGCATAGACAAAAGGACAATAAAAAAAGGAGAAGCGAAAAGAAAGTATGTCGATTCAAAACGAAACTTTAATTCACTATTTGTGTATGTATGTTTCTAGTTGAAGTTTATAGAAATAAAGTTATTGCATACCTTATAGTATGTATCGTATATAGCATAAGTTTATTAGACTGTTTGCAAGTTTTGTTTGCAAGTTTTGTACCATTTTAACTAACCGGTAAACTTTGAATAAATTTGTTAAGCAACCGGTTAAACGGTTTTGCATATCATATCATAGATTATATTATCTTTTACTCTGCGTACTGAGTCATATTGTAATAGGTTGATTAGAATTATTGTATAACGTGGCAAAATACCAAAAGTTAACACACTTTGTACGATTATGTAGGGTATAACAATAAATGCTGAATCCGAGAACAAAAACAAAGGAACATTATGAGATCATTTTAGCTCTACTCGTACATAGATGTTTAAGCAGCAACAAAACCATTCCAAATGCGCCCACTTTTCCTTACAAGCGCCAAGTGATTCACTGCGAAGCATAAATGTCTTAATTTCAACTGCATATCAAATCCATTCAAGGTTATTACACACTGTAGTATTACACAGAGCAACCCCAAAAACTACTTTTAAAATTGCTCATTTTTGAAAATGAACTGATAAGCTGCAAATAAAAATTTTCTTAAACAGATTACCAGCCAAGTGCCAAGTGGCAGAGACCAAACGCGTGTGGCTGTTGGCCACGTTGTGTGTATGTGTGTGTGTGTGTATGTCATTTTGGCTGACCCAGATACAGCATTAAAAATATACATCATCATACTTGACAAATTTTTGCAATAAAAAAAAAAACAAAAAACAAAAAATATGCAAAAAAGAAAGATAGAAAAATATCAAAATGCAAAAGATGCAGTTGAAAGCCAAAGCATCCTCGTCGTAATGCAAGTGAAAGGCATCCCACTCATTCAAGATTTTTGTACATCAACATGCCGCTCATCGCTCGTTGCCGGGTATTATGGGGAAACTATGTATGAGCACATCTCATCTAGTATACTATATTATCATGCATAGATGTTGTATTTATAATGTATGTGAGAGTATCTGAGTATCTGAGTATCTGTATCTGTGTATAGCATAGTTCTTATTTATTTATGTGAAAAATTGTACGAGTTTTCCTTTCTTTCAGATTTTTTTGGCACTCTATTTCAGCTATGATATGTTTTCTATGTATGTATCTGTGTATGTTCTGTGAGTAGTGTTCGTGCTTGAAATTTTGATTTCATTCTTTATGCCAAGTGTTGAAGGCGACTTCTCTTCATTGGGGGTCATGTCAGCAACCAAACTTCATCTGTGGCGCATTAATCATGCTGAGATTTTTATTAAAGTTGGCGTGTTTTTTTTTTATTTGATTTTTGGTTCTTGTAGAAATTGTATAGCTTTCTTAGATACATATATATGTCTGTTGTAATGCAAGAAGATTGCATAGCATAAGAAGTCTGCATTGAATTAAGTTGGAAGCTTAAATTGTGCATGGCATGTTGAACTTTAAATGCTGCAACTTTTGCTTATATTTAGTAACTAGTCCAATTTGAACACCTAATTTCAAAATGTTTAGTTAAGTTATTTTCAATAATACAAATCTTCAACTATAAACAGAATTCACTTAATCTTTATGAGTTAATAATTCTGGGTGCTTTACTTGACTTTTTTGGTTATCTAAAATAGAAACATTGTAGCAGATAAGCATTCGGAGATTGTTTATCAAAATGAAATCAGTCGTAGTATACTCTAGATATGTGCCAGCAATCATGACCTTTGATATATTCACAACGATTATCTATATAGAAATAGGCAAAAAGAACACAGTTCGTTGCCACTTTAAACACAACTTATTCACTTTATTTTTTTTGGAAAGTTTGTGAAGATTGGCGATACACAATCTATATTTTTTTGCAAAATCGGTTGAATATTCTGCACGTAGAACATTTTAAACACTTTTACGCACAAAACGTATGTTATAATTTGCATGCAGTTTACGCAGTTGCAGAGTTCAAAATTGCTGCTTTAATATCAATCGAAGTACTTTTGCTACTCATATTTGGATACCTACAAAATGAGGCTTCAACAGCTTCTTCGGGCGTCGAAAAATGTTCGCCTTCAAATTATGTTTGATGTGCGGCAACAAAAAGAGTTCACTGTGCGCCAAGTTAAGGCTGTAAGGCGGATAATTGAGTGCTCAAAAACTTTCTGATCTTATGTGTGCGAGTCCGCATTGTCATGCTGGAGGATGTTTCTCCTCAACTTTCCCAAAAAATTTCTACACAAATGGTTGAATACCATTCAGAATTAATCTTCCTACATAACCATTTGCTACCGTAAGAACTGGTGAAACGAGCATCTTTTTAGGCAATTGCGATAACCAACGTAAATAAATCTTCTGGACGCTCATGTACTATCGAATGTATGCTTTGCCTACTAGTGAATAAGAATGTCTCAATCTTAAACACAGCATCGATGTTTTCTGCAACATCAGCTGTTTTTGTATGAGCTTCTCTAGATTTAATTTTAGCGAACAGTGTCCACCGTCGTGTCGAATTCAATATATGTGCCAGTCATAAACAGTATCTTTTGATGCAGATTCATCGCCAGAAGTGTAAGTGGGTTGATTGATACAGTCGCGATAAGCATAACTCGTAGTAAATCGTTGCACAAATATGTTGACGTGTTAATTTTTGGCCGAGATGAATTTTTCTAGTCACTGTAAATAGAAATAGTGCTCGTACATCACAACGTTTTGCGTATGTTTATGCTAAAAAATGTCAAACTTTCCAATGGAAATGTAAGCTGACACCTAACTTATGGTTGCCAAGGCGCACAATATACAAGGTAACTTTCGTAAAAACGGCCAGCTGGCGTGATACAATGTGCTAAGACGTTGTACTTTTGTACATTGTAACGCAAAAAATCCAGTTTCGAATCCCCGTTTGGGCATGGTAGTTAAGTTTTTTAAAATAGTCAGTGTGAGTGTTAAATGTTTGTATGGCCTCTGGAGCGCCAACGGTATATTATGTGTTTGGAAATGCAACTTAGTTAGATAAATAGATATACATATAAACATCCCTGTTCCGGTTTCCGAATCCGAAAGAATTAAGAGAAACATTGTTAAACTTACTATACGACACTGAAGAAAGACGAAAGTCTAATTTGAAGTCGTGCACAATGCAAAATTTGTATTTGTTTTAGACGTGATTTGATTTCATTTACAAATATGTTAAGTGTTTGTTACATGAACTTACATATGTGTCTGGTAAATCAACACAAATACGCAAATATATATTTTTGTTTTCAATGTAAAACTTAAATAAAGAATTTATTATGAATTTGCATTCTACTTAGATTTTCAAATCACAGTTTCAAATGCATAGTTGAATTTTCTATGCGCATCACTATGTGCATGTTAAGCATATAGTGATGTGCATTTGATCACTGATTAGTTTGAACAGAGTATAAAACCGAACCGGAACCGTTAACCGAAATTAACCGGAACCGATTCAAATTAAAAACCGAAAGCGATATTTTAATTGTTCAAAACCCGAACCTTTTAAACTAATAAAATAAAACGAAACAATTTGTAACCGGTACAGAACCTTGTAAAGAAACATACGTTTGGTGCATACCAAAACCAGAACCAAAACGAAAATGTTTTTAAAGTGATTTTGAAATCACAAGAACAGTGATAACAAAATTTTCGCTTTACACATCGCTAGCAACGTTTAAGATAAGAGCTATTTGGGTGCGATTCGTTATGAACAACGCATGCAGTGCTCAGTCTGATCGGGTTCGCTGTCATTGTTTGATAACTTTTCTGTTTTATTCTATAAACGATTTTATTTTAAATTACTAGTAGAACTTTCAATTCAAAGTACACTATTAAACGTAAATACTATTAATTCCTCAACATGGATCTCGCAGCATTTTTGAATATAGCCAATCAGGTCATTAAACTGCAAATGTTTCCATATTTCAATATCGCGCACAGTTTGATGGCAGCGCTATCCGTTCGCGAGGATCTTGGACCAAATGCACAAACATTCTCAAGACAGCATCCATTTGCATGTTGGCTATCGACAATGCTAATAATTTTTTCCGGCGGCTTCATTTCAAACGGTTTGCTGGGTGAACCAATAATCGCGCCATTGAAAAACAACGAAATGCTACTTGTCGGCACTGTAGTATGGTACATTGTCTTTTACACACCATTCGATATTGGTTATAAGCTGGGCAAATTCTTACCAATTAATATTGTTGCCAGTGCCATGACCGAGATATTTCGCGTCAAGAACATCTATGAGGGCGTTATGCATGCTGCAAAACTTCATCCCAATTCATGGCTCATAATGCTTATAATTGGTACAATAAAGGGCAACGGCGCTGCATTTACAAAACTATTTGAACGTCTAATACGCGGCACATGGACACCGACAGCAATGGAGGTTCTGCAACCATCTTTCTGTACAAAAGCATCGCTGCTGGCCTCACTGATCTTTGTGCTGCATAGGAAGACCGACTGGATTGCAGCACCACATGTCGCTGTCTACTTCGGCATTGTGGTTTTTCTGGTCTGTTTTCAAGTTACTTCAAAGTTACTTGAAGTCAATGATCCGTTGTTGCCATTGGAGAAGCTTTTCGGTGTGATTTTCTTTGGTGGCATTTGGGATAGCTTGGCTAAGATTTTCAATCGTGAGCATGTGACGAAGACGAAGGTTGACAGCAAAAATACAAAAAAGCATAATTAACAATATAAAGTCACAAATGGTGTATGTAAATAAATAATTATAAAGAGTTTAATAAAACCACGGAAGCGTTTGTTTGGGTTTGGCAATCGAAATTAATGAGTAGCAAAAGAAATTTATTGGAAGTGTAAAAGAGATGAAAAAGGTTATTAAGAAATTGAAAAGAGAATATACAAAAAAGCGGTAGCTTTTGTGCTTTCATTAAAGGTGGGTGTGTTCGGTCAGCTGGGACGAGTTTCCGTTGTAAAGTAGGGCATTAGAGCTCAAAATGTTATACCATTTAATGTAATTTACTAATAAATTCTTAAAAGACTGCTTTATTTTTATTGTTTACATAATCCTTGTGCAGATTTTGCAGCTAATGCGACAAATTTATAAAAGAGAACTTCTAAATTTCAGAACTTGGAGATGTATTTCAAAAATTTTAGTACAATATTCTATTTCTGCAATAGAAAGTGTTAAAGATATAATAAAGACTGAGAAAGCATTCTGACTTACCCATAGGCATAGTGCCGTAGTGATGCGGTGGGTCGGGGTACAGTAATAAGGTAGCGTATTGAGAGTGAGCGCCCTCACTGGTCAAACGTTAGTACGCTTTGAATGCTTGTGCTGAACGGTTTGGTTATGGTTTTTATACCTAAGTTATTTATGAGACACACCAATACTCGTATAAGTAGTGGGAAATGAGCTAGCCGAAAGGCTTCCCAAAAAAGGAGTGTCAACGCCAATGATAGGACCAGAGTCATTTTGTGGCATTGGAAGACGTTTTGTGGCATTGGAAGATGTTTTGTGGCATTGAAAGACGTTTTGTGGCATTGGAAGACGCCAATGATAGGACCAGAGTCATTTTGTGGCATTGGAAGACCATCATTTTGTGGCATTGGATGAGACAAGGCCTAAGGCAAGCAAAAATATTTCCAGAGGGCTTCGAGCCGAGCAGAACGAGTGCTTTAGTGCTTCAACTAGATAGAAACCAGTTAAGATTACTCATAGCAATGTCGACTGAGAAAACACCTGTGTATAATAGGTTTATATAATTCACCTGAATGCATATTCTGCGATCATTAGGAAGAGACGTTTCACATTCTTGCGGCACGCGCAGCAGTAGCCGGAAGCAGTTTTTGGGTTTTACCAGCCATTTTGACACCGAAGATGCTGGGAAAATACTAAAATGTATTCAGCAGACTTTATAGGTCGTCGTTTATAATGTTCTAAATAATATTTATTTATGGCTGGTTTGAATAATGAACGTGGAAATCGATATTCAAACGACATATCAGCAATAATGATGCTGAACTGAAGCATGCAAGGGAAGTAAAGGAAACATGAACTTAGTTGAAAATAACAGCAACAAGCATATGCAAGTGATGTATGCAGATGTGTCTAGCTATTCATACGCATTTACAATTAGTTACATAGAAATAGAAAGACGTGAGCAGCGGGCGATACAGTTAGCTTTTATATTTCTTTCTCTGTTGTTGTTTGATCTTTGTTTTGTGCTATGTGCCTAACGCGTTTGGTAGCGACATAGCGCAATTTAATAGTAAATAGGTTTGCATATATGCAGTTATATTAGGACTATAGCTACATTATTTCTAGAAATAACGAAAACAAATTGCGACAAATACTAGTAGTTTTAAGTTAGAATATCCATATTGCAAATATTCACATTAGTCAAATAAAATGTGTCTACACCATTTAAATGCAGAACTTAATCTCATACAGCATATTTTTTTACTCAACACAAAATTATCCGCACATTTTAATGCCAATTTGCATAGCATTAAACAATTTTAATGACTGTTTAAAACTTTTAAAATCTACATCTAACTTTGCCATTCCGACAAATAATCGTAAAAGTATGAAAAAGAAAAATAAAAATCCATCAAAATTATTTCGACAATTTCGAGGCATTATCAAAAAGTTATGCCATGCAACCAACCAACCAACAAGCCAACCAAGAGCATCATTATCAACATCATCGACCGATTGACTAACTTCCTGCGCTGTTAGTCCGTCAAGCCAGTCAGCCACAATGCGGTGCGACTTTAGCAAATTTCTCGGTTGATGTTTTTGTGAATATTAGCAGCTTTTTTTTTTTTTTGGATGTTTCGTAATTTGAACCCAGCACACTTCTGGCTGCAGTACTAAGCGTATTCGATGTAAAACAGCTTTCTCCTATAGGCTTTAGAGACAGACAGCCAAACCGGACAGCCGAACCGGAGATAGATAGAGTGTTGAAAGAGAGAGAGAGAGAGAGAGAGAGAGAGAGAGAGAGAGAGAGAGAGAGAGAGAGAGAGAGAGGGAGGGAGGAAGAGAGATTGCGATTGAGTGGCTGTGTATTTGCATACATTAACAGCTTATAGTATTGTTGCTATGTTCTATTTTTATATACACCCTTCATATATAATGTCAAAAGCGTGTTAGCAATTTGGTGTATAGTTTGTAACGCATTGAAGCACACATCGTTGACCTTACAATGTATTTATGTACTAGATCAGCTCCATTCCACTAGTCGATTTTGCCAAGAACTTTTTGAACACAAATTCAAACAGAGAGAGAGAGAGAGAGAGAGAGAGAGAGAGAGAGAGAGAGAGACAGAGAGAGAATGCAGTTGAATCGGTTGAGCGGTTGAAACATTCGACCAAACTGTAGCAATAAATTTGTATAATATTGCGTTTGTGCGTTTGTTGTTCTTACTATTTGACTGCGCGTTAATCACAATAACTATAAACAGAGAGACAGTCACCAAAATAGTAGCGAAACGCATGCAAAGTAAAATACGTAATTTCCTATCTCTTTCGCGCTCGCAAAGTCTTATCAACTTATAACTGGCTGCTCGCTTGCTCGCTCGTTTAATATCTGTATGTGTGCGTTTGTATTTTATGTAAAGCTTGTGTGTGTTTATTTCGACGTATGTGTGACTATAATTTATGCCTTTTACGTCCCAAATATTCAGCCGGTTCTTATAAAATATAGTTTGTGCATATATCTGAATGAAAACCTTTCAAATTCTAAACTTTTTTGTCATAATCATTTGTATACTGTTTGCATAGCAGTCGTTACAAAAAAATAGGAGTGCCTATTTCAATATTGATTTGCATTAAAAAGTCGTCGTTTATATGTTTTATTGTTCGTTTTTATTGTTCCAAAAGTGCTAGACTTTATGGTGTAAGACGATGTGTTGATTAGTAAGTATTTGACAGCGATCAATGATGAACGTTTTTAATTTAGAAGAAGAAGAAAATGCTCTCATGAATAGTCTTCAATGGTAGCGTACTTTTGATTACTCTCAAAATATCATGTAGTACTTCTGGAACAGTCCTCTGCATTACTACGTATATAAATATGCAATTTAGACGAGCGTAAACACTGAAGCGCATAAACATCACACAATAAAGAAAACTGGCATATGAGTGTAAACGTGCGAAAACGAGAGAGACAGAGTGGTGGCAACCTACATGCCTACAAAGGTGCCTAACTGCAACTTCGACGCCATTTTGGATTATATATACATGAAATAAAGATTAGTTTGTTTGTCCTGCTGGGTTGCTACGTTAATATTGATAAAATATCGAAAAAAGTCCTGACTACTACAGAATATGTCGCACATGCAAGTATATGATTCAAATGAAACCATGTAACTTGTATTTTGGTACAGCGTATCTAGCAGTCAAATAGACTCAACTGCAACAATCTATGTTGTTTTGATTATTTTCTTGTATGGCAGTAACGTTCGGAAAAAATGTACAAACTCTGTGTTTATATACGTAATGGTTTGGCAATAAATTCAGCTTCATTAGCTACAAAAATATACGCAAAATGCCATTGAGTCTGTTACATTGTAGTATGTGTCTGTAACTACAACAGAACATATGTATGGTACATGCATTCTATGAGTGTATTTCTCTGTCTGCGAGTACGTGCAACATAATGTGGCAAAGGCAGCATATAAATGTCATTATTTGAATGGCTGCCGCTGCTGCCAATTTTGTCTGTAAGCAAAGTATCTCGTTCAAACAAAATCAGCGGCATGTTTCATGCTTATTACCAATGCCACCACAACTGCTCTTATTGCTTTTGAATTGTTCGACGATTTTGTATCTTTTTTTTTCGTTGTTGTTGTTGTTTTTTTTTTTTTTTTTGCATCAAATTGGCGCTGTGCACATACAATGTACTCGTATAGTATATTGTATCTCACACTATATATTAGCATTATTTCTCAATAGTCGTCGTCGTCGTCGTCGCATTCTAATAAACACGTCTCGGAATACATTCATGCAAAAGTATAAAACGCACGCAAAAATTGTAAAATCAAATAAAAACAGAAACAACAGTGAAATGATTTTTCATTCAACTTTGTAAATAAAAATTACATGAAATAAAAATATACGAAAATACTTAGATACAGTAAATGTATTGCAGCAAATGCGTGGGACATTTGAAGCGTTTTAGTACAATAAGAGAGAAAATTAGTTTTACATAAGCAAACAGAAGTATCTTATTTAAATATACAACACTCCATAGCAGGAACTAAGACTAAGATATATGAAGTTGACTATATTAGATGAAAATCTATCATTTTTGTTATTAACAACCCAATGCAAAACAGTCAAACTGATTAATATGGTTTCGTATTTAGCCACAAATCTAACTTCAGCAGTTTTTTGTTACACACCTCACTTTCAATTTGCTTCACATTACATTTCAGCATGAACAATTTATGTATTATAATGGCACAACAATTAAAATCAAAGCAGAAACAGTTTTTTGCAAAGTTTTGTTGTGTGTTTTCTCTTGTGAAACTAACTTTTTGTAATTGTGTACTACACTGTGTTTTCTAATTCTTTGAGCAATAACTCCGAAGTATTGGAAGCCATGACATAAAAATTCAAGCCGCTAGTTAGTCCTAATTTGTATATTTTAATTATAATTCTAATAGGTTCGGTCTTTTCTAATAGTTAAGTAACAAGGTGAACTCTTTGAGAAAAATTCAGTGCAATTTTTGCAATTCTCAACATACCTGGACCCAGTATTTCCATAAAGAGAAAAAATTTAGATCTTAATTGTTTGTTAAAGACTTACAACAAGTCACAGTTTAATGGTTATATATGTATCTTCATACTCTTAATGTTAGAGGTTAAAACTAAGCAACTTCGTACTAAAATTTCCATATTATAATAACTAGACTATTCGGCATAACTTTAAATAATGGTGAACACCTTTGAATTCAACATTTTCTAATTGGGCTCAACGAATTAAACGTAGTGTTGAAAAATATAGGTATTAATTAAGTTTCTCCAATTTTAAGTTTCCTTCAATCATGTAACAGTTTTTATGTGCACATTTTTAATGGATGAATACCCCATCTTCACTATCTACTTCACTTTGTCATACATTGGCTCCTCTTAACTCACAAATATATCTTCTATTTTAATTACAGTATGCAACAAAATATGATGAAAAATTATCTGTGTTCGGTATGCCACTATTTTTTCCACTATATTTTACAGATTTTGAACTGCTGAATACAAAAATCGCAATATAATTGTTTTCTATAGATACAACGTGTGTACAAAAAGTAAGATGTCTTTTCAAATTTCGCGGGTAACGTACATTCGATTATTGATTATTTTGTTTTGTTTTGTTGTGTTGTGTTGGTACACTCGTCGCGAACATATGTTTACAGTTTCAGCTATGTAGCATGTTTAGTTTGTTTATGAGAGGCATAACGGTTAGAAGTGTTTAGAGTGCTCGGCGATTTTCTGCTATTGAGCTTAGGAGCTATTGAATGACGTCAACAACGATCCAGATTTGCTCAAAAGGGTCATATCTGGTGACGAAAAATGGGTATATGATTATGACGTCGAAACCAAAGCCCAATCGAAAAAGACCCGGTGAGCCAAGACCGAAAAAAGTTCGATCAAATGTCAAAGTTTTGCTCACTGTTTTCTTCGATTACCGTGGCGTAGTGCTTCGAGGATTGGAAAAAGCGTTAGCACAAGTGTGTTGTATCTGAGGGGGATTACTTTGAAGAGGACAACATAAATATTGATGAATAAATAAATATTTTTTCCTAAAAATACAAAGTCACTTTACTTTTTAAACATACCTCGTATGATTTCGACCGATTTATTAAATTGTTTCCTCCGATTTGTTTGATCAATTGGCTTGGTATTTACTGAGCAATAGGAAGATTTGGGGCGAAAACTCAGTAAAGAAGAACTCAGGAAGAATACAAGTTATTGTAGCTAATTTAGTTATCTTTGAATTGGTATATGACTTAACTAAATCGGTCAATCGTAACGGGAGATATATAAAAATATATAAAACTAACTCCGAAAAGATCTTAAAAAAAAATTAAAAAATTCATATCTCAAAATCCTTTAAGAAAAAAATAGTGGCATGTCCATCCCAAAAATGGTGTTGCATAGTCTTATAAAACTTAATTCGTGGGTTAAAACATTGCTTAGGTGAGGTTATTAAAAATAAAATAAAGCTTCATTACATTTATTTCGTACTATTGTGTTACCGAATTTGGATACAGATATCTGTTCCAGCCAATTTAGAGAGGGTGACCGAGAGAAATGCTCAACCATCCGTTGATTTATATAAAATTGAATAGACGTAACGGTTGACTCCTGACCAAAAGTTTGCGAGCAAGGTTCTACCTCAATGTTTTTGTATCCTCCTACTAACATCTGGTCACAAGCCCAATACTTTTCAATATTTACAAATAGTGACAACACTGTTCACTGAGCACCTTTAAGATTTAACACTGCATGAGTACATGAGTGATTGACTGAATGCATTCATTTCAAATAAATAGAAATAAGTGCATTACTCATTTTATGCATGTGAATGAATGATTTATTAAAGTGTTGCTGTGATTCACTGCATTGTCGAGTGAGAAATAGTGAAATATGTAAATATTTATGTATACTTGTATAAGAACATATAAATACTCTACAACATACAATATTTTGAATGAAATGTATTCAAATGTAATGCAAGCATTCATACAGTTGTCTAATTGTTATAAATTCAAACGCTCAGCCTTACATGTACAAGTAATGATAACTCTGTTTGCTGGAAAATTTTAAGTATTCTCATTACTGCACTAAATGCGTGTAGTCAAATGTTCCATATTAAATGCAAATGAGTGCCTTATTCATTTCATGAATGTGAATGAATGATTCAGTATATTTCTTTCGTTTGCACTCAATCTAGTTTATAAAAGTTTTGGAATGCGCCACGTAAAACCAATTTTTATGCGCATTTGTACATGTGCAACCTTGAAACACATTTTCCCGTCGTTGCAAATTTTATTGCGGCTTTTATTCTAATTTTTTCTTGGCATGCCTGGTCGATTTAATCGTCGTCACTTGTCGTCTCTGAACGTCGAATGTCACAGTCAATAATGCGTTTCGAGTGCGTTAGCCGTAATGTGAACTGCACCGGGCATTTAAAATAAGTATCGAAAGATACATAAATAAATTTTCTTTAGCTGCACAGCTAAATTGTCGCTTGTTACTTTTGCACTTGTCGAAACTAATTCGAACAGATTGAAAACAAAATATTTTCGTGAGCACCCTCGCACCTCTTGACAGACAGACTGACTGACTGACTGACTGACTGGCTAAATTTAATATAGCAATTCACAAAGAAATAATTCAAATAAATTGCAAGAACGCCAGAGTTCAAGGTGAGTTTTGTTTTGTTGCTGTTCGAACTATTGGAAGATGAGAGAGAGAAAAAAATGCAATAAGAATTATTTTTAGCGTTCGTAAGCAAATCTATTTTAATAGTTTATAAATCGCCTTGATATGCAACGTGGGAACTGAATTTTTGAATTGGGAAAACCATTGAATAATAAATTGAAATTCGAAAGGAAGTATCAATAAGAAGCTAACTAATTATCTTGCAGTTATAAGAGTGCTTAACTCAATCAATGGATGTCAAGTGTACTATAGATTTCAGATATAGAAAATTCTGTATCCGAGTACACTAATTTTTATTTGAAAGCATTTATTTAACTTTCGAATTGTGCTTGTTTACATATTTCTTTGTGTGTTTTTATGCTTTGTTCAAATATTAATACTTATTTTTGAACCACTTCGACATATTTGATTGAGCTGAAGACTGGAATTCGCATGTGAAACTGAAGAACATGCATTATTAGGTAAATATTGATTGTTAAAATAAAACGGCTCATACATTATGTTGGTTGATATAAGAAATAATAAAATAATTTAAATGAAAGTTGGTGAATTTAAACCATATTCACACACAGTTGAAATTCGTCCAACTCCATTCGTCGAGTCGAGTCAATCTGTCTGATAGTTGCTACGCATTTTTCTTTTATCAATTTATTTTAGATAGCTGCTTAAACGGCGATTGTTAAGCTTCTTTTGGTTCCAAACTTATAGAGTACTCATATTGGTATGACACGTGCACTTTTTGGCGTTGCCCATGGTGAAGTCTTGGGATTTTGTATGAAAAACGTTTGGTATACTTTTAAAATCATGTTGGTTTTTTATGGACCGACGCTTCACATAAATATAAATGGAAATTTAGGGTATCGCACATACTACATACCTAGCCTCTACATTCATTACTTTTTATGAGAAACGTTAGAGGCAAAATAAATTTTAAATTTGAAGTAGTGGCGAACGTTTCACATTTATTTTCTCACTTTTTGGGGCAGCATTCATACGAACCCAGCCTGTACTTTTGGTATTTTGTGTTAAAAACATTTTTATTATTATTTTTTATTAGCGGTAGTCTCTATACAAGCTTACCATCCACGTTTAAGTACTTATGTCTTTTGGTTTAACTTCAGTTCCTGTGAAGTTAACGTTTTATCTTGTTTCTTGTTGTTATTTTATTAATTCATTTTTGTATTACAAGAGACGTTTGAGAATTAATTAAACTTGCCAGCTAATCTGAAGAAACTATATATAATACTTACTTTTCTCTTTTCTCTTTGCAGCACAAATCTGTATTGGAATATAAGTGAAACAAATTAATTATTTTAAAAGGAAACAAGAACATAAAATGTATGTATTATGAATTTCCTAATTTAAAGTTCACTAGCGCATCCGTCGTGCGTTGCTACGCCCCATGGGTTTTATTTTATATGGTGACGTAGCAAAGAATCTCCACTTCATCTTATGTTTAGTAGTACTGTTTATGAATACATATTAATATTAATATATACTGTGAATCTTATTTTTTTCCGGTGCAATTTACATTTATGTATAGCAAATTTCGTGATTTTGCATTAAATATTTATATACAAGTATTTATACCTAAGCCTTTCTCGGGAAAATACCTACCTTTTTTGTGAAAATCAATTGGAAATCACCGCCGTAGTTCCTGAGATTGGAACATACAGACTTGAACGGCAGGGGACTTCAATTTATATATTACTAGCTGGTATCCGGTGCGTTGCTGCCCATCTCTTGACTCACTCCTTTCCCCTGACACTCCTTCCCCAGCCCCACCTTCCCTTTTCCCCGCCACACCATCGCCATGCCCCTTTACTCTACCTCGAATTTTGCTACCCCTCTTCTTCTGTCCCTTCCACCACTTCTCTGACAACCTCTAACGCTGCCCCCATTCCCCTGCCCGCTTGCCCTACCAATTCTTACTTTACCACAACTTTCCCTGCCCCCTTCGATCCCATTAACATGTATTCAATATTTCATCCCTCTATCTTAAATGGTACCCAGCGCGTTGCTTTACCTTTACTCTTCCTTCCCTATTATCCCTCACCATACTATCTATTCTAATTCCATTATCAAGCTCTACAACTTTTCTCTAGAACTCAATCATACATCTCACATCGTTAAGGCAGCATTCGTCTTTTCATTTTTCGGGTTAATATATAGTCTATGACACTCACAAATAACGTGGCTTTCTATTGGTAAAAGAATTTTCAAAATCGGTTCAGTAGATACAGAGATTACCCCCTACAATGTCACAAACTCACAAACTTTACCTCTTTATAATATTAGTATAGATATGTATAGACTGATACCAAAATTAGCTATAGTTAATATTTTTGTGTCTCCTGCACCGTTAAGTCCAGCTCTGGTTAAATTTTGTGTTTGCGACCAAAATTATATAGTTGCAATGTTCGGCAATAGTGCCAATCGGGAAAGTACCAATCAAGTAATTTTGGGTGGGTGGGTGAGTGCGTATAGTATGAGTTTATATAGTGTATGAAGTGAGTGTGTTTCGTATGAGTGTATGAAGGTGTATGCGATAGGTGTAAATGATAGGGCAGGTATGAAATGTGTTAAATTCAAACTACATGTAAAGTTGACCCAACCCCAAACGCGAATCGCAGCTTTGTTCTGTCGGCCTATTTTCGCGTAATAATAAGTTTAAATATCGCAGTCGTGGGGAAACACTGAAATGATAGGCTTAACGGAGAATCTGGCAATCCGTAAATATCCGCGACGCTTAGGATATCACGAAAACTAGGCGTAGGAGAACACTGAAAACTTTGACCCTACAGAAAATCCGGAGAACTTAATTGATTACCTTTCAATCGCGTTTGTATGATTTGAGCCGCTGCTCGACACTGAATGCCTGCCTTGCTATGTTGTTCCTTCTCGCTCGCCGTCGTTTGTAACTGTTAAAGCTTTACAACTATTTTTAGCCTTACAACTTACTATCGGCGACTTTTGGAATGAAACATATTTTAATACTTAGTGTTCGTTATCATTACTTAGGTAGGAGCGTTCTGACATGAAACACTACCACAGGGTGGGTTTCAATCATCTTATTATAGTAGGGTGTTTAAATAATATTACTAGTCACAGTGTTTAATTCATTAACTTAAGATAAATTCATATTGTTTTATTTTGCCTTCATGGCTTTATAAGGAACTACAATATTATACATGTGCTTGTGGCGAATTTCTATTACACCACAAAACCTATGTATGCCTATACTTAAACCTTCTTCGGGATCCTGCCCGTCTATATGTCTTCGGTGCAGGAATATTATCAATCGGGTAATTATGAGATTTGCTGTAGGTATTTCTGTGTTCTATTTTAATGATGCGTCAGCTGTTCGATGATACGCGGAACCCTTGTATATACATTTGTAGTAAAAACATATTCTTCGAATTTTGTTTTACTTCATTTATAGTGTATATCTTCTTTGTATGTAATGCAACCAGAACTATTACAATATATTCGTAGTAAACCAGCGCCATGTTGTTTCAATAAAGTATCTAATAACGAAATACTGCTTACAATACAAGTAGTTGCTCAAAAATTGCTACAGGTAGAAAAAACTTACAATATAAAGAAACAGAAACAAAAAAAAAAAGAAACAACAAATCAATTTCAGTTTGACTTAACGCTTCAACGAGATATTTTGCTAGAGCAAACAATACATATTAGATAGCTTATTGTTTCATCCTGTAACTTCTGTATTATTGGGTGTGCATTAGAAAGTCTACGCTTAATTTTTAGTATACTTCTACTTTAAATAATAAAAGAATACGCGAACATAAGTAACTTAATCAAATAGTAACCTTATTCCACGGTGAGAAAAATGGTTAGTTAAATTTTTTTCGATATCTTATGTATTTATAGGAAAACCCGAGAACAAATTCGAAATTAGAAATTCAAACAGACGGCAGTTGGATGGGACGCAATCTGCTCAACAATCGGGGTGCGGTAACGCATTACAACGAAACTCTTCTACCGTATTCTAGTGGTCATCTTTCATAATTTGAACCATTCATTCACCATGGTGAATTTGAGAAAGTCACCACAGCGGAATACATCACCTTATAAACAAATCCACCTTGCATGTCTCAACAGATGAGGAACATTATATGCTCTCCGTAAATGCGCTACTAAGTCGTGGCTTTGGAGAGCTAGCAAAAATTGCAATTGGTTTTTAGGCGTTTGGTATTGTCAAAACAAATTAATGCCAAATCCACTTATGGGTGTTCGTTGTTTAGTGGACTGGAAATGAAAAACTGACACTGCATTGTTTTTGCCAGTCTTTGTATTTGGCTTTGGTTTTCTTACTCTGTAGTTACGTGAAGTCATTGTACGTTTCTTACTTTGTTACTGATATAGCACTCTTTTAACAGATGTTTCTGAAGATCCATTACATCAATAAAGTTGTAATTAATGACATACGATACGATTACGATGAAAGAAGATGGACAAAGTGAGTACTTTTTATATGCTCTACATGTAATAGCCAAAAATCAAGAGCTTTTTTTTCAATATTGCACAAATGAATATTCATTATGCGAGCATGTATTTCTGGAACAAGAAGACCGTTCGCAAAAATGAATCTTCTGTGATAGATTTGAAACATACTAAACAATGTTGCCAGATATCTAAAATTTAATTTTATTCATTAGAAATTTTAAAGTTTCCTATATTCCAAAAAAATGTGGAAACTTTCTAATACACCAATGAAAGAAAACTCCATCGCTGCTGCTATACTCAAATTTATATACAAGTTGCCATATAAAGCAGTACCTGCAAATATTTCAGAAAATAAATTGCAAATAAACTTTACACGAAACAAGCAAAGAAATTGGAGCAAATGCCCCTGGCACTGACACTGATTGCTTGTGAGCGGCTTTCAGTTAAAGACTTTGAGAACGTTTGAGATTTTCAAGCCAAGCGCATGTTCGAATGTGCCATTCACTTCACATTCAGTTGTACTCGCAACTAATGTAAAAGCAAACTGGCAGAGCTTAAACTGACTGACTGAGTGACTGTCAATGGATTGAACGTCATGGTTAGCCAATGAAAATGCTTTACAAGAATCAAACACACCCGTATTAAGTAGCATTCAATATAAATATGTATCTGTATGTATTTGTGTGGGTAGTCAAGAAAAGCACCTTCGTTTTTCTGTTTTTCTGTTTTTTTTTTTTGTTGCAATAAAAATCTTTAAAAAGAATTATGTTGAAAAGCCTTGACAGTTGGTTGGAATGTGTGCGTGCAACGGAAATCGAGCGAATTAGTTGCGACTCAGTTTCGATTTACCATGGTCAGCTTTAATGGAGCTTACCTAGTAGCGGATGTCCTGGCATTTCCGCAGCACTAATATATCTAAAGAATGCGTCAAGTTGAAAGAGAATGGTGGAAAAAATGGTGTCATGCACAGAGAAAAATGAAAGAAAACAAAAATACAAAACTTCATTTCGCCATTTCAAGTTTTTCTTGCGCATTATTTTTGCTCTCGATTTTATTTTTATTTGTCTGCCCATTCGTTTGAAACGCTGGAAAGAGTACTTTAGATAAACACTATAAAATTATATATGTTTACTTAATGAACACATCATGCTTTAATATTATGATAAGTATACTCTATTATATTAAAAACAATTTTTTTTTGAACCAACATATAGCTTTATAAAATACTTTTTCTGGTTGATAAATAAATATTCGTTTATACGAACAAAAGAAAACGTTGCACAGTGTGCGAGAGAGTCAAAGTTCCCGACAATATTTAAAAAAAAACCGGCCAAGTGCGAGTCTTACTCGCGCACTAAGAGTTCCGTACCATTATCTATAAAAAAGCACGTCTGTTGTGTGTATGGGAGCCCCCCTTAAATATTTGTTTTATTTTATTTTAATTTAATTATTTATTTTTAAAGTGAATATATAAGTAAATAATCTGTGAATATTTCAAGCGTCTACCTGTTGCCGTTATCAATATCGAGCAAAAACGAGCAAAAAAAACACGTTTGTTGTATGGGAGCCCCCTTAAATATTTAATTTATTCTGTGTCTTAGTATTTGTTGTTATAGCGGCAACAGAAATACATCATCTATGAAAATTTCAATGGTCTAACTATCACGGTTCATGAGATACAGCCTGGTGACAGACAGACAGACAGCCAGACAGTAATAATAATAGGATGCGGTTTTACCCTTTGGTACGGAACCCTAAAAATACACCATGTATGTGCTATGCGGAGATTCATTTAACACATGTACATGCATACATACATATACAACGAATACTCACGACATCAATTTATGTTTACAGCTGTTGCTTTCAGTAGTAACTATTTAAAATTAAACGTATAATTCGCAAACAGTTAGTACTTCACTTTGCTGAAGTAGCGAAATAATCGTTAATGTTTCAGTTTTTATTGTTATTAATATTTTTTAATTATTTACTTTTTTCTTATATGAATTGTTATGAATGTGCATATATTTATCTAAAGTTTTCGGTTAAAGCTTACAGACGATAATACGGCCATCGTTTGGCAAATCGATTATTTGCTATAATTGACCAGCTTTCAACTTTCGAACAGAACGTATGTTAAGCCAAAAACTTGAAACATTACATCTTCAATAACTCATTTTTTTTTTTTAAAACTTAAAGAAGTTGGTGAAGAAACTGTTTGTGCATCTTTCTTCACATCTACTGCTCCTGGTGTATTTTTTTAGACAAGTCTGTAAGAATTTAAGAAATTTTCAGAACTGCAGGAGTTTGGTTTTCTTTCGAGTGTTATTTAGGAATGCAACTGTATTAAGGAGGAGCACAATTTTTTGAAAATGCAGTGGACACGGAATGCCATAGGGATGGACGGTGACAACGCAAAACGTTACTGCAACAAAGTTTCGGAACTATATATGTAATAAGCTCTTGAAAGCTCCGATGCTTTAAAAGACAGTCTTGAATTAGGCCGACAGCTCCCTACTAAGTATACGCCAGAATAAGCTTAGGCTCAGTATATTGATGAAGGCTTTACCAAAAACTCATATAAGGTTATAGCGTGGTATAACCTTATATACGGAGATAATATTTTTGCCCGTTAATGTTTCATGAAATGTTTGAATGTTTGGTATTGGATATTTACCTTTCTCCGTTACTGCATTCAATGCACTATAGTCGCCAGATGGTCGCCAAGTTTTGTCTTATTTATGTACCATGTGTAGAGGTGATGCCCACAGACTTTTGGATGGGCGACGACATATGTATGCCTTTTTTCATCAGATACTCAAATTCGTTTTTAGCTGCGCGAAGTTTTTCCAGAGTAAGTCGACGTGCTTTCGTTGAAACTGGTGGACCAATGGTGACTATGTGGAGTGATATGTTGATAACTTGGGAATTTGTTTATTTGCAGGCAGTGTTAAAATTTCTTTATAGTTGTTTAGCATCTGCTGATACTAGTTGCAGTTGGTGACTACTTTGATGCTGGTGATGTTGGTGCATCTGATTACAGCGCATCTGAGTTTGTTTATCGCGCAGTGATACTGTGTGCCAAATCGACGAGTAGTTCGAAATGGACTAAAAAGTCTGCTCCAATGTTCGGTTTGCTCACGTCTGCTATGATGAAGGTCGGTGTGCCATTCGCGGCAAATGATGGTGTGTTATACATTTCGTTTGCAGATGCTGGCAAAATAGAAACATCCGCCCCTGTGTCCACTAGGTAGGATTGCCGTGTGGATGTGTCAGTTACGAAAAGTCGTAGGCTTCTATTGCTGTTTTTTTCCCAGCTCGCCAATTTCTTTGGGAGCCCGGTCCTTTAGTTTTTTGAACCAAATTGACATGGTTTTCTGCATTTGCGTGCTTCGGCACAAAACTTCCAGTGCCATCAGCACGTTTCGAAACGTTGCGATGCTTTGCCACCGGTTGCAGCTTTTTCTTTTCGCGATGGTGTTGGGCTACGTTGCATTTCAGAACGAGGCTGCGAGTTGCAACGTGATGGTTGATTTCCTTTAATCAAGCGGCAGAGTTGGATTTGCTGCAGTTGCATCCGTTCTAGCGTGGTATCTGTTGCGCTAGGGTTGGACGCTGCCAAGTTGTTTGCAGCATTGACTTGATGATTTGACATCGGATTATGACTTGCCTCTTGAATTCGAACTGCAATCGATGATGCATGAGTGAGTGTTAAGTCAGGTGTTGACGAAATAATGATACGAATATTCTCTAGCAGATTACGTATCCACAGTGCTTTGAGTAACTCATCGGTGATTGGTCTGTCGTTTGCACTTGATCGCATCTCTGCTAGTAATTGCGTTGGTTTGCGATCGGCGAGTACTAAGTCACGAAGCAGTTTTATGATTTTCGCTTGAGTTTTGTCGGCGAACTCTCTGCTGTGGCGTTTGAGCGTGCTGTACATTGAATTTTGTGCGGGCGGATTTGACATGAGGTCGGCAAGTTTATACAGTACGTGCGTTGGTAGCTCTCCGATAATAGTGTTGTACTTTTTCTTGTCGGCTGATATGCCGGCAGTCTCAAATGCAGCTTCCACTTGCCAAAACCATAGTACTATTTTAAGCCAATCATCTCCAGAAAATTGCACCATAAAGATATTGCAGAAACTGATGGCGGTTTCCTGTAGTATGGAATTAGTATCAAAAAATTGTAGTGAAGATATGCGACTTGGTCAATCCTGGGTATGCTTATGGGTGGATATGCATGTTTCAATGGGTTTTTTTTGGAATGGCCGCTGCAATCAACATAAGTTGGCACTATAATATATACAAATCAGGTGACTACCTAAAATACCATGTTCACGCCTCAATTCGCAAGATTTTTCTAAAGAATATTTCTACTATTAAAGGAGTCCAATGTGATTCCGACTATCTTCCATTTTAAGCATGTCTGGCTATTACGCTTGGATACTAAAAAACAAAACAAAAAAAAAACATGTTAAAATTTAGTTTTGTAATGCCCATTTTTGGTGTGGAAGATAATCGGAAACATTGGGCTCCTGTAACTGGATATATGCTCATTAATTGGAAATTGAGGCGGGAACAGTGTATTTCAGATATTCAGACATTTAACAGCGATCGCAGTAGCAGTTGAAAATCACGGTGATTTCATAGTAGCAGTCACAATAATCACTGCTACTCAAAAATCACTAACTAGCTGATCTCTATTAATGTCTCAATTTTTTCGTCTGCATGCGTTTTTATTTTTGAAACGCCTAAAGCAAACTCTGCATATGGTCGCCATAAGAAGTTTAATGATGTGCTTCGGCTGCAACTAATTAGTATGTTGATTTGATATTGTTGCTAATACTATTTTTGGTTGGATCGGCATTGTGAACGTTGTCCTTTTCGCCAGCTAAGTACTAACGATCAGTAGTTAGCTAAATTGCCTATACTAACGAACAGTAGTTTGCTAGCGCAGTGGGACCTCGAGAAACCAATGTGAAATTACTACGTTGAAACCAGTTGTCACATTGATTTAAGATTTTCTTTCTACTGAGCATTTCGTGTGCATGTATGTACACGATGAGAGTTTTGCTAAGGCCTACAACCGAGCCCATCTATGGTTTAAGCGCTTCGGTTCTACTAAAGTTTGTTTCTTAATACTATTTTATTTTCATTTATTTCGTTGTTTTCCATTTGCAGATTGTTTTTCATTTTAGGTTTTTTTCTTCCATTTTTTTATTTTTTTTTTATTTTTTTGTATTTTTGTATACTCTATGATTTCCATTAGCATTTCTATTGCACAAGTTTCGTTTTCAGCTGGGAAATAATGTCGTCAATTAGGTTACATAAGTCTTAACTAACTTGACTTTATTTTGCCAGCGTTGCTTTGAGTTTTCTTTTTCTTACTTTTTCGTAAGTTGGCTTGAGATGATTCAACTATTCATACTCGTACTGTACTGTTCTGTGGTTCTGCGTGTATTTGGGGCAGATTTGTTTCATTCCCATTCCATTTTCTGTTTATTATGCCCTCAAGTCGCATTTCGTGCGCTTTTCACGCTGTTTTGTTTTCATTTGCTTTCTTTATATTTCTCTGCTCATTTCTTGTTTAATTTTTGCAGATTTTTATTAATGATTTGTTTTTTTTCTCAAACTCCGAAAATGTATTCTAGTTTGTAATACGATTAGATTAGTTTCGGATAGTAGGTGATTTAGTTGGGTGTGCATGTTCGCATGTTACACGTGCAAAAGTGTCATAATTTATTTTGCCATCGGAAAACCCCAAGAACAAAAAATACAAAAACAACAAAAAAGAACAAAAAGAAAAAGAAAATAAAAACAAAAAAAATCAAAAAGCAATTCACTTTATATGCAAATAAATCTATGTAGGTTAATGTGCGTAATTCGGTTAATTTACTTTCAGCTTCAATTTGAGGTCAATTTAATCACTTGCTGCAAAATGTATTGGAACACTTTTTTAAGCTACTTTTCACAAGTTATAACTTATATATATATATATATATATATATATATATATATATATAAAAAAATACATGTTAAAAATATTTCATATTATATGCATAATTGAAAAAAAATATTACATTTTTCACATTTATTGGTTTATGAGTAACACTAATTTACAATAAAAATTAGTAACTTTCGCTTAACTTTTTTAAAAGTAATTTGAGTGCACTGAACACGAAAACAGATACAAATTAAAATACTAGTTTTTCCTTCTTTCTAACATAACATATTTTACCGTTGGACGGGTAATTTATTAACCTTTCATTTCTAACGGGACTGCCATTCACACTGGACGCTAGTTTAAGTAAACTCATGCAAACTCAAATATATCGTTATCTACGTGAATGGCGTAAATGAAAAGTAATCAGTATGTATTTTGTGTTCAATGCACCCAAATTACTCTAATAAGTGTAACAGAATAAAAATAAAAACTCGCACCTTGCAGAAAAAAATGGAAAAAACTGAGTGTTTCAGTAATGATTGTCAAGGAAATAATATCTTGAAAGAGGAAGTATGTTAAACTTATTTCGCTTCAATACATTTTTGGATCACAATGTAAATTTTGGTGTCGTGGAAATATGAATCGATATGTTCACATCTAATCGGGCACAAGAAATAGAGCTTAAGAATGACAGACTTTTATTACTTTTTCAATATCTTTTCTCTAAATTTAGTTTTGTAAAACTTGAAAAAAGGTTTTCTATAAACGTCAAACAGTTAGTTTCGTAGTAAGGGTAGCATTGGAAGGACAACGAATTTGCCTTTTTTCTGCAGAATATGAAATTGTTTTGTGTTTTTATCTTTGCTGCTAACTTTACCATTCTAGCGCCCCAGAATCATGTTTCGTTTCTTTAAAACTGTTAAACCTTTTTTGTACTCCTTAATTTGGCCTTAGGGTCCTCCCAGAACCATGTTCGTCTATCAGAGTTCTTTACATGTCTTTCTTCATTGCAATAGAGACAAAGAGCAAGTATTGAAAATCTGGTTGTACAGCAAGAACTATTTCTATGCCAGAGAGATAGATAGAGAGAGCGAGAGAGAGAGAGAAACAAAACGGTAGGCCTCTGTCAGAAACAGAGTGTAGATTCTTTCTTGAGTATGAAGTACCTAGCTTGCAGCTGATCTTCGATTGTTTGGCTTTGGCTAGACTCACGAACTTTTCAACAAACAATGTTCACAGTTTCATTAAAGAGGCAGAGAATATCTTGGGTAATTGAACCTAATCATAAATAGGCTAGGGCACAAAAGATATTCATTAATGTCAGCAATTTGACAATGGTTACCGTTTCGAAAAGTCATTGAATCTTGGAGAATGTGCAGGTTGACATTGAAGTTTCTTTTCATTATGAAAGGCAGCATGCTTTATTCAGTGTAGCAGCTCCAGGATGGATTAGGCTTTTCAAGTGTTTTTTTGTCTATATATTTCTTTGACACGCTCTGTAGCCTAAGCGGCTTGATGTATTTAATATATGAGATGTCTTTAGATTTTCACCAAAATACCAAAAAATGTACTCTATGAAAGTATGCTACAAAATGTATGCATAAAATAACTAAAATCGTAGCATACTTTTAGGCTATTATTGCAGTTGGCTGTTTTGATTTCTATTTTATAATTAATAATATAATTTCTGCTTTTATAATTACTTTTTGAATACTCTTGTATTTGTAGTGAGTTATATTTGCTACAACTTTAATTAATTACTTCAAAGTGCACCTGCCAAGTTCACATTACTCAAACTAAACTGCAAACAAACTTCCGCTAAATAAGTTTTATTTTTTAATTTAAATGATGCTTTTGTATTTTTTGTTCTAGTTCACCTACTTTTAACACATCTCTCCTTTGCATAATCCAACGCACAACTTTCATGTGCGTTGCTCAAATTCGAGCCAAATGCCACCATACAATGCCGCTAAGAAGTTGGTGTCGTGCAGGTGATTATCCTTGCGTGTCCTTGGATTAAGTTTGATGTTAAATGCACGCACTACATCGACCAGTGCCTGCAGAGAGTATAAAACACAGTTAGTTATATTACAAATACGCGGGTAAATAGGGTCGCTCAGCTGTTCAAAAATTAAAGCTACATTGCCAACCTCCTCACGCATTCTTTGCTGTGCCTCAGGATGACGTGCCAACTATAAGTCGTATTAGTGCATTTACTTCTTGGTATATAATACAATAAAATTGAACTGAAGTATCGTAATGACTTATAATTCACAAACTGTTAATACTTCACTTTGCTGAAGCAAAGCACTTTCGCTTTGAGTTCCAGTTTTAATAATTATTTTTGATTTTTATTATATTAAATATTTTTTTGTTAAGCTCGTCATTCGTAGTCATTAGTTGTTGGTTGAAATTATATGTGTGAAAATTCAAATTCGGAAAGAATGTGTTGAACAGACTATGTGTGGTGGATAAATTATATACATTTTGATAAGTTTCATTTAACTATGGGTTTCTGATGCTTCCTTTAAGTAGCTGCAAATGTGACTAAATTATGAAACTAATCAATGAGTGAAGAGTATAAATAATGAAAAAAAAAAAGAATTACAGTTTTCTCTCTTTTATTTGATTATTGAAAGACTATTTTATGTAAACGACACTGGCGGAGGGTTAATTTCTTAGCACATCCCAATTGAACGACTCCGATGTTTCCTTGACGGATCTTACAACATGTGGCAGAGCGTTGTCATGTCTTTTGGCATATTCCGGCCGTTTTTGCTTCATTGCACGGCTCAACGTTCCCCAGTGATGGTTTGGCTATGTTGCAGCAGCTCACAGTACACAACATCCTTACGATCCCACCAAATACAGAGCATGAACTTGGCACCATGAATATTCTGCTTGGGCGTCGATATGGATGCATGGCTGGGTGGTCCCCATGATTTGCATCGCCAGTAACAATACGATGCAAAAAACTCTTCCGATTATGGCGTTGAAGAAATTCGCCAAATTCGATAACTGCATAACTTTTATACAGTTAATAGGACATAACAATTTTAATGAAAACTATCTTATTATAAAGCATACTTAGCATGGGTGCCACAGAAATAACTTTCGCTTGAATTTCGCTTCGATTCCAATTCACCAGACCTCATTTTCTAGCAAACTGCAAATCGCCTGCAATTGGTGATTTGACGGTGATTTGACTAAATACGCCTCTAATATACATTTTATAAATAAAAATGCCTATTGTTGCAGATAGGGTGTACAATTTCTGACTAATCAACCTCAAAACCATTAATCATTTCATACGTTTTAATTATTAAATTGGCATTGTACTAAACCAACTAGCAAATCGCTAATTGAATTTGCCATTCACAGCCGGCAGCCAAAGCGATTTGCATTTCACTGGTGCCACTTTATTTAAAAAAGATTTTCGAATTTAGTTTTTAAGTAAATAGCATGCTGCTGTTTACGTTAAAGCAAAGCTAAACAGAATTAAGTTTAATTGCAATTATTGCAATCTTAAGCAATCGCGTATTTGTTATGCTTTTAGCGAAACAATTTGCGACAATTTTAGTTCGGTTTGGTGGCAATTCACAGATTCATATGTTTACATTTCGTTGTCATTCACGTGTCAACGTAAAAGTGGCCCACAGCTGCTAGATATGCCGTGTAAACTTTTTAGCTTGGCAATCAATAAATTTACATTTTTTTTGCTTGCAAACTATAAAAATAAAGTAGTAAGTAATGCAGAACAAACATTAAACCAATTTACTCTGGTGTCTACCTATGTTGCGAAAAGATTTGTGAAAAGCCTATAAAATCAAATCGTTCTGTGGCTTGAACGATTTGGCACATATCACTAGCAGCCAAATTGCTATAGATTTCTGTATAACTTATTTACTACTTACACGATTCGCAGTCAATCCGGGTGTTACTTTTGCACGTCGGTCTTTTCACTCCACACCAATTAGTGTGAAAGGATTATTAGCAAGTATGACATCTGTTTTCTTGGTAAACTAGTTTAATAGAAAAAAATTTTAAATTTAAACTAACCTACAATATTTTCATGCTAATACTACTTACAAACTTCGACTACAAAATTCACTGACAAGCACCTTGCGCACATATTCGGGACTGAGCATTAGCAATTGTGGTATCCGTGAATTTATTAAACCCACAAAGTTTTCAATTTACTTCTATTTCCAATAGATTTCATCGACAATTCATCATCTGTGTAAACTGACTGGGTAAACTGCCCAGAAATGGAAGAGCTTTAGCACTCTTAATGCCACCTTTTCACCAATAATTGAAATTCCATATGAGAAATATATAGATGAGCGCTACTAATATGACCAAAAGTATAACTGTTGTATATAATGGATGCATTTCTATAGTATTGAAATGAACTTTAAGTTGCAAACGCTTTATACGGTCAACAAATTGCTACTGAATTGAAGAGCTTTTTTTTTTTTTGCAAAAGTATAGTCAACTAGCTGCTATTCTACTATGCAAATATTATTTGATTTCAATTTGCAACAATATAAATATGAATATGTTTGTCGGTGCTTATCAATTGAGCTCGTCGAGTGGCAATTGTGTCGGTATACAACTGTCTGATATGCTGACTTGTCTGCCTCCGAGTACATTTTACAATGATAAGTGACCCTGGCTGTGAATTCACAATAAGTGATTTATTTTTATTAGGTCAGATTTCCATTGACGCATTAAAATGCAGTACAGAGTTGCTGCGAGTCCAAAGTTTGCAGTAAGTCATACAAAAAAGTAAGCTTTAACTGAGTTTTAATTTACTGCTGCTATTTACCGCGCAGTTTGTTCTGAAAAGTATTGGTTTATTAAGTTTTATTGAGTTTTCATTAGGTACTAGCGGTTGTCTGAAACAAATTAAAAGTATCTATAAATCACAAAAGATTCCTTTTGCACTTATGCTCATTATTTGCAGTAGCTTATATTATTGCATCATTGAACATAGTGTCCTTCTTCCAAGATACCCTTAAGTTTTAAATGTTTTAAAACACTGACATTCAATAACTGCTGGAATTTCGTGCAATGGAAACACTACTGCGCAGCAGCTTACTGCACATCTTTACTGCACGCAGTGGAAATGCGCTCTAAACGCTTTATTTTCATATTTCAACGTAAAAAAAACTTGCTCTATGAATGAAATTTATTGAAAGCTCAAACAAGTACACAAGAATCGTTTTGCTGAATAACTGGATGATTTTACTCCCTTTCTTTTTTCATAATTAGACCTCTATAGCATCTAGCAACCAAACAAAACTATGGTCCTGATAAGGTATCTATTATACGAGAATAGGCAAGTCTTTTATGACTTATATATGCACTCGTGCTGCAGGAATGCTGGAATACGAGAAAGAAGAATTCTACGAATTCAAACCAACGAATCCTCGACTCCGAATCCAGACGCGAATCCTGATTCTAATAAAAATGTGACTTGAACTCAGCTCAGAATACAGAGTTATCACCAGTAGCTTTGGTTGATCAGACAACTTCTGCACAACGTGAACGCTCAGCCTGCAGAACTCAAACCTAACCCAGGGCATACGTCAAGTGTGCCATGACTGATCTATAATCATCATCATCTTGAAAAACTCTGTTAATATCCTGAACATGAAAACCGAACCTCTATAACGAATTCACTTTGCCAAAAGCAAAAGCTGCCCCGAGGACCCCATTAATTTCAAGCCAACATCACAGAACACAGTTGTCTCCCCCATTGCTGCCGCTCTCATTGTCCTGAAGAGAAGAGTAAGAAAGGAGTACGCAGACAACACCAAATAGATGCTATGCTGGACAACGCATACCCTAATGCAGACTCCAATTACTGAAGTTGATGCATCAGTCTTCTCCCTGCATTGGCAAAAATGTTTGAGAGGATCATTCTGGTTCGGATCATGCAGATAGAGCGTGTGGCGCAGGCTATCCCAAAATGGCAGTTCGGCTTTCAGAAACGTCATGGAACTCCGGGACAGCTCCACCGTGTGGTCAACTTTGCCCTGGCAGCGATGGAACAAAAAGAGTATGCTATGGCAATGTTCATGGAGATCCAGCAAGCCTTCGACAGGGTGTTTCACGCTGACCTCCGGTGTAAGTTAAAGAATTTACTAACATCTCAGCTCTCACAGATAGTTAGCAGCTTTCTGGAAGAGAGATCCTTTTGCGTTGTTGTAGACGGCACCAAATCGACAAGAAGACCAATATGCGCTGGAGTACCACAAGGCAGTATCGTAGGTGCCACTCTCTACACAATATACACTGCTGACATGCCAACACTTGCAAGTGTAAATGCAGTAGAGACGGACGACGTGCTCGTAACCACATACGCTGACGACACGGCCGTGCTAACTCGGAGCCCACTGCGGCAAGTGCGTTGCAGCAGTATATTAATGGCTTCACAGAATGGGCTTCCAAGTGGAATATTGGCAACAACAACCTAACAACGTAACAGTCACCAAAAGAAGAGACACTTGTCCAGGTTTAGCAATGCTTTGCTCAACTCTCCAACAAAAGCCTGCCTACAAATACATTGGTGCTGTCTTGGACAAAAAGCTGACATTTACTAGACAGACAACAATGGTTCAGCAAACGATCCGCTGCAGAGCTGAAAAAATGTCGTGGCTCCTATTTGCCAACAAGAAGCTATCGCTTTCCAACAAGGTAGCTATCTACAAATGCGTCCTAAGCCCTATTTAGAAATATGCCCTGTAGGTATTTGGAATCACTGCAAAAAGTCACATGAACAAAATTCGTGTGACTCAGAGCTCAGGACTTCAGGAGAATCTGCAAAGCTCCCTGGCATATGCGCACAAGGAATATCGAAAGAGACTTAAGAGTCCCTAAAATAGGCGATGTACTACAGCTAGTAGAGCTGTAAAATACGCAGAGCGACTTGCGGCACATCCCAACGCACTGGCAAGGCGGTTAATTCGCGAAAGATCTCGTCGCAGAAAAAGAAGATTAAAACGTTCGAAAATGTTTTTGCTAACATAGAGAAAACTAAATTTTTTAAAACAAAAAAAAAAAAAAAATACCCCAGCTTCAATCAGAGTGCCCATTACATCTAAATAAAGATTTTAACACAACACAGTATTATTTTCTTTACAAAGGCGTCATACTTTTATGTATTTTCATATTCTCATGTTCTCAAGTTTGTTGCTCAAGTTGGTGTTTGTGAAGTGTTTGTGAAGTGTTTACTTAAGTTTTAATTAATTTATAGAACACACCACGCACACTCTACTCTTTCCTCTCCATGCTACAGATACACTTTTACAAACAAAAACAATTTGAGAACGAGACCGCCACCCGAGCTAAACTTTATACACACTACACACACTTTACTTCTTTTAAGCTTTGTTTTAACGAAATTTATTTAAAAACTTTGTGTTTGCTTTTGTAGTATGTGAACTACTATTTTTACTATATACCCTTCACCTAATGTTTGGAGCGTAGTATTAGTTTGTTGGAAACTTTGTAGTAGCTATAAGTAGCTAATAAGTTATGTAGTGAATCACTGTAACACGATCAATAAAGGTGAATATACTGTCGCTCGGCTGAATAGATTTAACAAAGTTGTATTGTTCAAGTGGCATTTTCTCTATATACATTAAAACGAAAACATAAATTTTTACGTAACACTATATCTGTCTATGTATACAAAATGTAGGGGTAGAATAGTTATATCATTAGAAAGCTATTACTGTGTAGATTTGAACAGAATTAAAAATTTATACATATGAATCAATTTAAGCGAAATTTCTGCCCAAGGCTTCTTAATGACAGTTCTCACAACGACCTATACATAAAACCAGACTTCATTCTTATTTATTAAATTTGAGTCAGAGAAGTTTGGTTTCTAAGCTACTGTAATACTACAATTATAGTATGAATCGGCGTATTATTAATCATGATATTGGCTAACGAAATAGTGTGAAAAAGCATTTGTAAGATTTCTCCTTCATTTATTGGGTGTTTTAATTAATCTTAAAGGATTCACAAGAGATAACGTAACTAGCACCAAATCGCATCGGATAAACCTGTGACTATATTCATGTATATACTTCATAAGCTTCAATTTTCAGTATGTGTCATTCCACTGAAGAGTAAACAACATATTTTTTTTTTGCTCTGTGAACATGTCGACTTTTGTTCCAACAAAACGCAATTAGCGGAAAGGTTTGCTTTTGTGCTTTCATTTGAATAAAAAAGCAGCTGAAGCCCATCGTACGCTTTGTGAGGCGTACGGGGACTATGCTCCATCGATTTCAACTTGTGAGTACTGGTTTCGTCGGTTTACAAGTGGTGATTTAGATACGGAGAACAAAGAACGTCTGGGCCAGCCCAAAAAGTTTAAAGATGAAGAATTGGAAGCATTACGCGACGAAGATCCGTTTCAAACCCTTCAAGAATTGCCAGAATCATTGGGAGTTGACTTGTCAACAGTTGGCAAATGCCTCACAGCGAGGAAATCGGATGCCGTACGAATTGAAGCCAATAGACGTCGAAAGTAGATTTTTCACTTGTGCGAACAGCTGCTTCAACGCCATAATTGGAAGAGTTTTTTGCATCGTATTGTGTTACTAGCGATGAAAAGTGCATTCATTACGATAAGCCAAACCGAAAAAAATCGTGGGAACAACCCGGCCATGCATCAACATCGATGGCCAATATACATGGTGCCAAGCTTATGCTCTCTATTTGGTGGAATCAGAAGGTTGTTGTGTACTCTGAGCTGCTGCAAGCTAACCAAACCATCACTAGTGAACGTTACCAACAACAATTGATGCAATTGAGCCGAGCATTGAAGCAAAAATGGCCGGAATATACCAAAAGACACGACAAGGTGGTTTTTCAACATGACGACGCTCGGCCACATGTTGCTAGATCCGTCAAGGAAACGTAGGAGGCGTTGAATTAGGATGTGCTACTCCACCAGCCTTATAACCCAGACATAGCCCCTTCTGACTATCACTTATTCAGTTCGATTACCCACGCCCTGGCTGAGCCGCGCTTTACTTCTTATGAGGATAACAAAAAAAAAAAAAATGGGTCGATTCGTGGATTGCCTCAAAAGACGAGCAGAATCCATATGCTGCCAAAAAGATGGGAAAATGTTGTAGCCAAAGCGACGGACAATACTTTGAATATATACATTGTACCTTTTTTTTAAATAAACTCTGAAAAATCGAAAAAATTCATTTATAATTAATTCCAACACAATATAAGCTGGAGATTCCGTATGGTGACCTCGTAAGGATGGTCGCTTTATACACATATATTTTTGAGATCGCACTATAAAATGTGGTGTGAATGGTATTTCTTCCTTTTATTTTATTTTTATTCATATTAGACTTCCAAAGCGTATAAACCTTTCGAATATGCCGAAATTAACGTTTCTTTTTTTTTTTGGTGTTTTTGTATAATTTATTCAAAACTTTCTGGCATATTATGAAAAATAACACACACATACGAAGTAGTAGCAACCAACTTTGCAAAAAGTAGTACAGCAGTTGGCGGGCGTAGTGACAAGCCAGCACTTTACTTTCTCACAGTATTATGTGCATAGTTTATGAAAATATGCACACAGCATTTGAAGTACTAAAAAATCTATTCAACGACTATGGCAAAAGAAGCTAAAGAAGGTGTAAGTTGTCAGCAGTTACAAATTTAAAATGCTGCGCTACAGATCAAAGGATAAGTACTTCAAACTGTATGCATTATGTCTATAAACTAAATCAATTCAACTTAGTTTTATTCTCTTTTTGAAGTTTAATAACTGATACATTGAATTTCAAACAAATAAAAAGCAATTTGCGCAAATAAAATCGCATGAAAAATGCGAAACTAAAAATTTTCCAACACTAAAACTCTTCAAAAAATGAAAGAAAAAAGTTACGATAAGCGTTGACACGCCAATGCCACGCCCACTGACACTCAGCACCCTTTTTTTGTTATCGACATGCAACGAGCGCAGAGGTTAAAGTTCAGCTGTAGCTATGGAAAAACTTCAAGCAGCATTTTTGAGTAGTAACACTTGTTATCCTGGATTATGCATGCAAAGACGTGCAGCGCACTTTACAAAATGTGTCATGTGTACAGATTTTTATTATATTGTATTTCTTTTCGATATTTTTATTACAATTTCGGTTTTTCGGGTGGATGACGAGCATCTTCTTCTGTACGATATAAGGTAAACTTTTCATATAAATGTTGTGTATGCGGTCCTTCTTCTATGCTTGTATGTATTAGTTTATATTATGCAGTAGCCTTCGAATATATTAGCAGCCTGAGTCGGAGTGCGCGTGCTGCTGAAAAGGAATATGGTAAAAACTTCTCCATATTGTACAACACAGATGTGTTCATATTTTCTTTCGTTTTGCTTTACCCATAAACAGCAAGAGCAAGAGCCAACAAGGTTTCAACGTCAAAGGATTCAAATGTCAACAGACACATGCTGCGCTCAATTCGCATTTTTTATGCGCTTCAAGCGCACAGCACTACAACAAAATGTGTGCAAAAAAATTGGTGGAAAATTGTCGAAAAATGAAATCATATAAAAATTTCTTTGACTTTGTTGTATATTTTGCAACACTTTCATATAAATTCGTTTAACTGCAGCGAAGCACGGTTTTGTTCGGGAATTCCATTTGAAAATTGAGTACTTAACTTAGCGTTTATGCCCTTTTATAGATGTACTAAATCTCACCCATCTATAATTTTCTTATCTTATGTGGTGGCATGATACCGCTCATTTTGTGAAATGGGTTTTATTTGTCCTAGTACTCTTTACATACTTATGTATGTAAATCCATCACCGAAAATGCAACGACTGACAACTCGACCTGAGCACTCAGCCTGCAAATGTTGCTGTCAATTCGCATTGGTACCGTGCCTTGAATTTCCTGTTAATTTTTTCTGATTATTTTAATACTATAGTACATGCGTTATATATAAAATCTGAACTATTTACTTCAATTAGTTGCCGAAATATGGCGATATTTTTCTGTTCAAACTTTAACTGCCCATTTTTCCAGTGCGTTTTTTAACGTGGTTCCATTTAAATAAGATATGAAGTAGTTTTCTCTGGTATATGGAGGGAAGTGGCACCACTAGTTTTTTAAATGGATTATGATTCTTCCGGTGCTCTTTTACATACATACTATATACGTGTATGTACTAAATCTCATTCATCTGCGTCAAATAGTTCCTGAGATATGACGAATTTGGTTTTCTATTGTATGGAGAGAGGAGAGGGTATGTATGCACCACAGTGTGGCATCATATATTTTTCAATTGGATAATATTTCTACTGGTGTCATTTACATATGTGCCAAATCCCATCCATCTGCGGCAAGAATTCAAATTTTCGATTGCATCGAAATTCTCAACAAAGACCTCCACCAATCAGAGCTTTTTGTTATTGATATGATTCTTGATTCTTGATGATTCTTGAGATTTAAAAATTATATTGAAATGACTGAAAAAATGGAAATTGATAAAACGAAATTACCAAGAAACCATAAGCTGTCCAAACGATTTGAAAATGACAAATCCGAGAGTCATATTTTTCAATCTCCTAAAGATTATTTTCGATAAATAATTTACGAAATTTTTGACCACGTACATAATTCTTCAAGAACATGATCTGAAACTGAAACAGTTAAATTTTTCAAGTCTTTATAGAGTTTCGTTATTAGCCAAACGAACTATCTTTAAAGATAGAGATATTTTCTTATGCATTTTAAAGCACGAAGAAATATAAGTAAACGATTTCGCAGAGAAATCGCATGCAAGACAAACTTCAAACCGGAATTAGTGCCAGAATCTTCGTGTTAAAAACAAAAGAAGTTTTTCAATTCGGCTACAAATCGTGTCAAAAATGGATTAAGATCTATGACTGTGCAAAATTGGCAGTATCATGGGCCCATGTTACAAGCTACCTTCTCGAGTTGAGCGGGCAGAAATAAACGCTCAAATAATATACTCATTTTACCGTGTGACCTTCTGGCAAGTATTCAAAGTGCACAACACACAGCGATAATCGATTAGATACAGAAATTTTAGCGGCTATTTCTCTCAAATTTAAATTACGATTTTCAGTCACCATTTCTTTCACTTTTAGCAATGTTAACTTGACTTGAAGACGTTGCTGATCAACCAGAGCGAGGCAAATCTTCCACCACATCTCGACTGCTTTTGAATGCACTGTACCATTCATATGCACCTAGTTTTGATAAAGTGGTTTCACTGTAAGTCTTCAGAATTATTTTCAGCGCACGGCAAAAAAAAAATTCCATTTGCAATGCAAAATTTGAGCCAAATTCTTACTTTTTTGACCGAATGTATTTCTTTCATTTCGGCTTAAATTTAATCTGCTTATGCTATAAAGTTTTAATCATAAGGTTGAGTACTATTTTATAAAAAACAGGTTTTAGTTCTTGATTTGAATTAATGAAAATATTTTTATTTTATGTATGAAGACTTTTGAAGTTTGGATGAAAATTATGCAAACATAAGACAAATTTTGCACTTGCGTATACACGTGCAACATTATACATTTTTTATGTGTAAAATTTTAATATCAACAACTTTGTTTAGCACTCAAAGCAAATCAATATGAAAAAGTGAAGATACTTTTCAATGCTCATGTACCAAATTTTTACAAAAAAAAAAGAAAAATTGAATTGAACAATTTGATTCGAGTTCTACAAATAATATACTATGTACAAAGAACAAAGTCTAAACAAAATAAACTGCATTATTTTGCGTCTTTGTTTGCAAAGGACATGTTTATTGAAAGAAAGACAGCAACAACAAAAACGACAACAATTACAAAAATATAAAAAACTCGAAATACTTTTCAAAAAACAAACACAAGGACATGCGTGACGTGGTCCACTTACACAAATACATGCTAAACTAAAAGTTTCATCCTTGATGCGTGCTCTGTGCACATTGTCCTTTTGTTCTGCGCATGGTGTGTAATAAAAAACAATTTGCAAAGAAAGATAGGAACTTCAACGTCTTAGCGCTTCGAATTCGTCATCGTCACGAAACTTCTGTCCATCATCCATGAAGCAAACTGAAGCAAACTGAAGCAAACTGAACCAAAGGTGACGATTAACATTTTGACGTGTTTTTATGAACATCCAACTAGTACTGTAGTAAATATATTCCTCTAGGTCACTCGTATCTTATAAATATTTGCATAAATAAATACTATATCAAAATTATTATTAGTCTTGTAGAAAACCCGTGCAAAAACATCCTTGTAAACATCATGCGCAATTTCAGCATATTCATATTTTCAATATATTGAAGGCAATTAGAGTTCTTACTTTTCCATGTTCTTCCAACTATAATTACACTCAATTACCGTTGACGATTATAGCGTAAAATTGAATTTTGTGTGATGCAAAAATATGGTGGTGCAATGTGAAAGACATTGTAAATTTCTACGAGGTTTGTTAAACGAAGAAGCTGAAACTTTTGCATATAACTTAGTGTAAACGTGTAATGCCGGACATGTGCATTTTAGATCCACAAACTTTTCTTCTGGAAAACGAAGTAGATGTATTTTTAATTAATATTGAAATCGTAAACTCAGCGCCCTATTCTAAATTGAGACTCATGCCAGAAAAACGTTCTTTAAACAAAAAACAACAAAGTGGTTGTTGCTAAGTTTATTTGCTAATTTCATGTGTTGTAACCAGTGCTCTGGAGCGGAGCACTAAAGCAGACAAGTTTTGCTGGAGCACGGAACGGCGCAGAGCGTCTCCAAATTTTTAACTGCTCCCGCTCCAAACAAAATTTTAATTTTTTGGTAGATAAAAGTTGGATAATTTATAGTTTTTTTTTATGTGTTAGAATTAATCAGGCTGGAATTTTCGTTTTTACTTACTTGTTTGCTTCAATGTCCTGGTTGTAACTTTAAATGCAACCACGTACAAAATATGAATCCATTGCACGACAGCAGATTTTTTGCGTGAAAGAGTAACAAACATCCACACATCCATACCAACTTTCGCGTTTATAATATTAGTAGGATTCCAATGTGTTCAGACACCGGAACGCGCCAAGAACTAATAGGAGAAAGATTCCAGATATTTATATGGCATAATTAACTATCGGGCAAGCTCGTCATTTTACTCTATATCTAGTTTCTTTTTATATACGACTACAGAAAGGACCAAGGGTATAATAAGTTTGTGCCAATGTATATATTTAACAGGCAGAAGGAGCCGTGGTAGACTTTATAAAATAATCGTAATGATCAGCATCGAAAGCTGATAGCCATATCTGCCTGTCTGTTCGTCCATTGGAAATCAAGTTTATGCAAAGCTGTTTATCTGCATCTGTGGTTTATTTATGCATGCAAAATTTTGTACATATACATTCCAGAACAAACCTCGCATATGTATAAATATGATATATGAGTTGAAGAAAGAAAATTGCACAAAACACGCTTTAAAAATAGCCAACTTGAGTGTCCTTACAATATACGTACAAAGGTTGAACTGCCACAAGCAATATTCTCTAAAGTTATTTAAATAATTTCTTTTTTAAATATATAAAACGCGACGTAATATACGTAATACAGTATAAAGCAAACTACTTATTACAATTTATTTGAAACGAAATGTATAGAATAATTTTTAACACATAAAAAAAACTTAATCTAGTGTGTAGGTAGGTGGGTACGAGTACAATTTTCATGTGCGTTCTTCGAATTCCAAGAAAATGCCACCATGCAATGCTGCCATGAAGTAGGTGTCGTCTAGGCGATTATCCTTGCGTGTCTTTGGATTAACTTTGATGTTAAATGCACGCACCAGAGAAACAATTGGCGCCTTCAATTGCGTGAGTGCAAACCGCATGCCTATGAAAAAGTAAAAAGAGGTAGAGAAATATGAATTAAAGTAGGTCAACATGATTAAAATTGCATACTTTAGACTTAATTAGAAATAAACGCACCTGGACAAACACGCGGCCCATCACCGAAACCATAAAATACGCCCATATCACGATACTTGCGCAGACCACCATTCTCTTCAAGAAAACGTTCCGGTTTGAACGCTGCTGGATCTTCATAATATTCTGGATCATGATGTAATGAATACACCGGTACAATAGCAACTTGATCCTTCTGCACCTGTACGCTCTTGCCATCTTTATTCTGCAGTACAATGGGTTCCGTGCAAAGTTTGCGTGCAACTAATAGTGGTGGGAAAATGCGTAGTCCTTCTATAGAATATAATGAAGATTTTTATGGTTTAGAGTTGAAAAAAAAAAATTACATATGCCATATGCTTACGCACCCTGTACACATGCATCCAAATAGGGTAAATCGCTCAGCTGTTCAAAACTTAATTCTGCACTGCCAACCTCCTCACGTAGTCTTTGCTGTGCTTCAGGATTACGCGCCAGCTTGAGGTAAAAAAAAAAACTATTCAAATTTTGTACTAGAATTATGGTATTTTATACACACCAACAGCAATACATGTGTCAACACTGAAGCAGTAGTCTCAAAACCATCTGTTAAGAAGGTCATTGTATGCGATGTCACTTCCACTGTATCCATATTCTTTTTATCTTGCAGTGTCAGCATATAATTCAGAAAATCATTACGTTCTTTATGCTGTGGCGACTTACGCCTAAGCTCAATTGATGTCTTCATTAAATCAAAAAAGAACGTTTTGATCTCTTCTTTGAAAAATGAGACAGTGAAGATCTTGGTTATCCATGGTATGACATTTGCAAGCGATGCATAGAGTATAAAACCAATTGATTGATCAAAAACACGTTTTGTCATGCCCACAATTGGTGTTGGTGTATCGGTGAAACTCTGTGCTGATATGCCCAATACACAATCCGAGACAACTTCTGTCGTATATCTCAAACATAGATCTTTTACATTGATGCCATCCGCACGCGATGCCATTTTTTGTTGTTTGCGTACATAATCCACGAATTTCGAGCAGACGGAGAGAGTTACAGGATAGACAGCGCTAACCTGAATTTTATAAGTTAAAATATTGTATTAGATGAAAATCATATATTATATAAATTTAAGACCGAATTTAACTTACACGACTTGCTGTCATACCAGGTGTCACCTCGGCACGCCGTTCCTTCCATTCTTCACCAGTTAATATAAATGGATTATTTGCAAATATGATATCCTTTTTTCTGTCGACCTATTCGAAATTTATTACATATATATATAAGTACAAATATTGAGTTGTTGGATAGCTTCGTTCGCGCGTTTTTGGTTTTATGTGGGACATAGAGATGACATCTTTTATTTTCAGTCGCTCTTGAACTCAAGAGCTCATAAAATTCACTTGATGCGTGTCTGCGAGAGTGACAAAATAGTAAATGGCATCACAAAGTACTCGTATATAACTACAATGTAACACATTTCTTATTAAAAGTATATTTCTACCAAATTTTTGCTTACTTATGTGCATAACAGTGTTATACTAATACATTTATTGCTGGAAATTTGATAACTAGAAAAAATGTATACACATATGACTACAAATATTGAATGGGGGCTATACATTCCCACATTGATCCATGATCTAGTGGAGCTAGAGGATTTTTTTGGGTATTTGAATATTATTAGTTTGACATAAACCCAAGCAAATTAGTCGTTCCAGATAGAGTTACAATAATGGACCATCTTTAGTAAAAAAACCTTTAAAAATTCAAACCGTGAAAATGTAGCCATTCAAAATTGCTTAGCACATCCCATTTCAAAGCCTTCAACGTTTCCTTGACGGATCTTGCAACATGTGGCCGAGCGTTGTCAAGTTGAAAAACCACCTTGTCGTGTCTTTTGGCATATTCCGGCCGTTTTTGTTGTAATGCGCGGCTCAATTGCATCAATTGTTGTTGGTAACATTCACCAGTGCTGGTTTGGTTAGGCTACGGCAGCTCATAGTACACAATAACCTTCTGATCCCACCAAATACAGAGCATAAGCTTGGCACCATGAATATTCGGCGTGGCCGTCGATGTTGATGCATGGCCGGGTTGTTCCCACGATTTTTTTCGGTTTGGCTTATCGTAATGGATCCACTTTTCATCGCTAGTAACACAATACGATGCAAAAAACTCTTCCAATTATGGCGTTGAAGCAGCTGTTCGCACAAGTGAAAAATCTACTTTCGACGTCTCTTGGCTTCAATTCGTACCTCACCCGATTTCCACGCTTTTGAATCATTCCCATGGCTGTGAGGCATTTGCCAACTGTTGACAAGTCAACTCAAAATGATTCTGACAATTCTTTAAGGGTTTGACACGGATGTTCGTCGCGTAATGCTTCCAATTCTTGATCTTTAAACTTTTTGGGCTGGCCCAGACGTTCTTTGTTCTCCGTATCTAAATCACCACTTGTAAACCGACAAAACCAGTACTCACAAGTTGAAATCGATGGAGCATAGTCCCCGTAAGCCTCACAAAGCGTACGATGGGCTTCAGCTGCTTTTTTATTCAAATGAAAGCACAAAAGCAAACCTTTCCGCTAATTGCGTTTTGTTGGAACAAAAGTCGACATGTTCAAAGAGCAAAAAAAAAAATATGTTGTTTACTCTTCAGTGGAATGACACATACTGAAAATTGATGCTTATGAAGTAGGCTTTCACATGAATATAGTCACAGGTTTACCCGATGCGATTTAGTGCGAGTTACGCCATCTCTTATGAATCCTTTAAACTTAACTCCAACACCTCAATATTTTTGAGTCATAATTGAGCACCCTAAACACTAATCCTAGATCCGCTACAGTCTATGACTAGACTTATTTATTTTAACGCCCGTCTATTTATTCGAAGTAATATTTCGATCATTAAAAGTTTAGCTGTTTTCAAAAGTTCCACAATTTTGTATGTACCTTCTGATCAAAAAGTACCGGGAAATTTTTTTATATATTTTTTTCTATATTGTATATATTTATTTTTAAAGATTTGCTCAGTCGAAGAGGTGAATAAATGCCCACAATGTAGCAAATCATCAACCACACTGTGGTCAGATTTGAACTCTTTCTATCACTCATACGGCAGTATTTCTGGCATTGTCGGCGCTTCGTAGGTTTTCTTAAGTATTTTGAAATCACACATGACATTTTTTTAGTCAAACTTCGGAAAAAATACTTCAAAATACGAAACTCCAAAATATCAGTGTAATTATTATATACACCATACTCACCATAGCCGAAAACTCATTGTCATGAAAATTTCGAAAATCATTAACAAATATTTTGCGCGAAAACTCCGGACTGATTGCAAGTATCTGCGGCATACGGCAATTCATGACGCCCACAAAATGTTCGGTTTTCTTGTATTTATGATAGATTTCATCCACATCATACACCATATTACGTTTCTGTGTAAAAACACTGGGAAAACTACCAACAAATGGATAAGATTTGGCACATTTAATGCCACGCTTTGTCCAGTAGTTGAAATTCCATATCAAAAAGATATAAATCAATGCAGCGAGTGCTATCAAAACGAGCAGCGTTACACAGATGGGACACATTCTGACGGCAGATGTACACACACTACGCCGTACACGACGTACAAATTGAGACTGAATTGTTTTTAAAAAAGTTTGCCTGCGCAATAGAATAGAAAGTATCTATCGTTTATAAAGTAACTGCAGCTTTATTAAATTATATTTCATTTGATCTTGATTTGATTTGCGGCAATAGCTTTTATTATTTAAAACCCGAGCATGTTTGTCGGTTTGTTTGCGCAGAGAGAGAGAGAGAGAGAGAGATAGAGAGAGAGAGAATGTTCATCAATTTTAGTAGAGATCACTGGTTTGGTTATTTTCCACGCTCTGCTCAGAAGCAACCATAAAGCGTAGTGATAAGTGACACGAGCGGCAGAGATACTTTCCACTCAATTGAATTTTATGCTCATCATTCTATTAAAGCGCAGCAACATGCGATTATCAATGAGTGTAGATACAGCAAACAAGAAAAGCTACAATTGCACAATTTTAATATTATATTTCAACATTCTCATTTATAATAAAGGGTACGGCAGCATAACTTCCTTTTTTCAAAACGTAATAAAACCCATTTTATGATCAGATTTTGTATTATTTACGTTTATAATGTAAGCTAAAGTAATGCCACTCATTGTTCATACACTGAAGAAGCCAATTTCTGGCATTTATCGTGACCCTTACCAGCATATCACCTGGTATTTTGGCAATTTCTGCCAAGATATTGATGTCGGGGCAGTGAATTGGCCACTCCAAATCATCCATTATTGAGATGAGGCGCTTTTTTTTTTTGAAGAGTTCTTGGACAATCGCCAACTTGTATGGATGTAAATGAAAGACTTCGTGAAGAATTCGCCTCACTGACAACGGTCGGAGAGTCGAAGGGCAGACGCATGTCTGCGCGCACAACGCTGTAGGGATCAATGTTGAAGCACTCACTGCCTCAATGTTCTCAGGTGATCTGATGGGTCGAGGAACTCCAGTTCTTTATCTTTTCACACTAGCGCAATGTCTGAACGTAGTGATCCACGTACCAATTAATTTCCGGTCGGAAAAATTTCGAAAGACGCGCAGGATTTTGATCACATAACATCTGTTCGAAAAATGGGCTTCGACGGCAAATGCACGCTCCTCACTATTTCAACGCATGATGAGAACACTCCTGGGTAAAAATAAAACTTTAGTACCACGGCTGTTACTTGGTATTACTCTCGACACGCTACAATCGCTATAGCATGAATGGCGCGCATTTCAAAAAAGGAAGCTATGCAGCCACACCCTGTTTTAGAATAGATGGGGTCGATGTTAAGTATTCCTAGCAAACTTTTACTTATTGAATCACTTAACTAGGTAGGCCTTTCTAATAAACAATAAAAAAGTTGTCGCAAAATAAACATGACTTTTTAAAAATAGCTGTTTCTGGTGGCGCCACCTATTGGTAGGCATTTTAACCATCAACCATTCACCGTACTCGCCTGATTTGGCTCCGTTTGACTTTTATCTATTTGGAAAACTTCATTTACCGTTGAAAGGACACCGCCAAAAAATTAGAGAACCAAAGTTTAACGGTTCTGCTAAGAAAAGTTGCGATGCCTTGGCTTTTATTTCCTTGTGTTCAGACGAACTTTTAGTATTGGCGCTGTACTGTTTTTCAGAATAAAAAGACACGTTTCACCGAGTGACAGTTTAAAATAAAAATTCTAAAAATTCACAAATCTTTCATTACTCCCCAAATGGCATTCGATTGTGTGTAAAAATTCTCCAACTTACTTTTTAAGACAGCACTTTTACAATTTGATTTATCTAGTTATAAAGATACAACCACTTAATTGTGTTCCAATTTTGTGTCTGAGTATCAACTGCATTCCTTATTTATCGTATCTAATTTGCCTCTACGCTGAGTGACGTAAATGAATTCATTTAGTTTCATTTGCTTGGATAATTTGCTGTGCTCCTTTGGGCTTACGCTGGTCAGCATGGCTAAAATGTATATTAAACAAGTTTATTTCACCCCTTTAGCATTTCTATGTATGTACATGCAATCTTGCATACCTCATAGCATCACGTTGCCCTAGTTTATTGTATCTATTTTTGCTGTTTTTAATTTTACACTTAACCCTGTTTTACATTGCTTATTGCTCCGTTTCAAGCTAGCCTGCAGCAAAGTTGGTTCTAGATACTTTGCCACTCGTGCTACATCTTCTTTGTAGGATGTTGCTGCTTCTGGGTGCTGCAAGATTTACATAATTTTCTGCATGCTTTATTGTTTGATGTTAAAAAATTGCTGTACAGAGTAGCGCAACGTTTTCAAATTTAACAAGCGCTCGCAAATTATTAATTAAGCCTGATTCATGCGAATAAATAACTTTAAATAAATATTAAACATAAACATAAGATATATGAAATTTGGTTGCAACGAAGCTCGAATACCTTTCAGTAGCGTTTTAGAATAGTATTTTTTGCTGCAAAACCTTCAAAGCCACTACGTCAATATGGTCAGAACGTGCTTGTCTAAAGTATCTATGAGATACTTTCACATTAAAGCTACTTTCAATTCGTTAAAAGAAGCAGATTGATTTTTATTGGCGCGTGCCTGTTTATTCATAACAATAAAACATGTTTCATTGGGTGAAACTTTAGGCAAACAAAAAAAAAAGCAATCTTTCATAAAAAAATGTCTTAGAAGTGCTTAAAATGCTTTTAATTTAAACTAGAACCGATACAGTTTTCTATTTATTAATGTGGAACAATATAATTGAAACTATGTAATTTGGAATTAATGTGAGATAGTAATTTTTAAAGCATTAAGCTGTCATTAAAGGACATTGGCTGAGCTCAGTGAATAGTTTTCACTTGGGTACAATATTTTCTCTTTTCACTAACAAATGTTCGTTGTCATTAACAGCAATGAACGTGTGAGTGGCAAAATGAAGTTCGCTTTATTTAAATATCAGCTGTTTTTAGTAATGATACTAAATATGATATAATAACGATATTAAATCGGTGAATGCTAGTATTCTTCGAGATTTTGTGAATTTTGACAATTTACGAACTGTATAGAATGTGGACTTTTATGGGAAAATGTACAGGCACTATTCTCTGTGAATGTTGAGAGTGTGAAGAATGTTGGCCGGTGAAAATGCCTTATAAATATTAACATCTTATTATAGTTACAAAGGTCGATCTAGCCTCGTCCGTCTGTCCATCAGTCCGTTTGTATGTTTGAACAACGAGAACTCGGAGACCATAGTAGATAGAGCCTGCAAACGTTCAGATTCTCATGATATGTACGTAGATCAAGTGTGTAAAAATGTTTGGATGCCACGCCCACAACTCTCACAATACTGTTATATATGTTTAAAAAACACTTCGTTTTTAAGGCAAACTAGCCAAATGTAGCATACTTCCATGTTTTCTAATACAGTGTTATACTCGAAAATCTATTGTATATATGTAAAGGGTTTTCCATCGTCGACTTGACAGCTTTCTATTGGTGACCTCTGGCAACTCCGTTAAATTATTGACAACTCTTTCGACAGAAATATTTAATACGATTAACCAATTCATTACAAACGACATTCTACAACATGTCGAACATTTTCAGCGCAACATTGTCGCATCTAGAAGATGGAAGACTCCGGTGATCACAATTTAACGTAAATGTTGGCTTGCCGGCGTGATTGGCCTTTACTTTTGCGGTAACATAAACGAAAATTGGAACGAAATGAGAAAGTTCAGCAAGACAAACTTCCAAATTAACCCAACTAAATTGCCTTGTTTTGTCGTGCTGATCAATTATAGATTTAGATACGATACTTATATAGCCATTCCAACGTGACAAAGTGTTTAACTAATTTATTATTTTGGTCAATGTTTATTAAAAGGGTATTCACAGTGTATCATTTAGAAGCTTAAAATTTTCAATCATCAATTTCAAAGTCAGTTATGCTTATAACTATTCATTAACTTAATTATAATGCAGTCTTGTATGCCTTATCAATAAATTGAACGCATCGTATATGGCATGCTAATGAAGTTGAGCTGAAAATGTTTTGCACAACGCAGAATTTTGTTGTATGTAAAGTAAAAACAAGAAAGCACGCTGCGGTCGATAGTGCACGACTTCGAGATACACTATACCTTATCTAAGCGACATTAATTGAACCATAGATTTTTATGGAAACTAAACATCTAAACATCTTATTGTACGATTTGGCGCCTTCATTTATCATGCACTTTATCTGAAGAGTAATTAGAAGCTTATAAATATTAAAGTCCAATGACTTTGTCTTTTATAGAGTCTATGAGATCTAGTCGTTCATACAGACGGACGGACAGACGGACATACGGACATCTATATCGACTTGAGTTTCTTTTTCTGCCTGTGTTACATACATTTTAACAAAGTAAACTTACTCTTTTACTCTCTGATTACAGGGTATAAAAAAACATTGTAGTTATATATTCTTCATACTACGTCACTCTGAGAACTGCAGTTTAAAATCATTTATGCACAATTAAGTCTAAGGTGAGCCAGTGTTTTATACATTTAAGATCAAATCTGTTGCACTTATTGTGTGAAAATTATCTTGGCAGTTTATCTTTCAAATTGATTTAAACGTCATAATAAAAATATATATGGTATATAATAATTACACAGTAAAAAATTATATCAATTTCTCAAGTGATCTGGTGTAGATTGTTCCTGCGGTCAAGTTCATAAAATAAAAAACTGTGTATTATGCAAATGAATTGCGGTGAGTTATAATTGCCTTTTTCTATAATAACAAATATTGTATTAGACCGGTTTCGCAGAAGCTTTAACAGGCAAACTTTTCTCGGATGTATCCAACTTTGGCCGAAATTACTGCAGGATGAAGTATCTCTTCAATATCAGAAAGTCAAGCTGAACAAATATGGTTTACCTCACTGTTCTGTACTTCTTTTCTCTCGGTTCTTAAAAAACTGTTGCAAACGAGCCAAATAACTTCGATACGACCAATCGAGCAAAACCAATGAAAATATAATGCGAAGGAACAAAGCAAACAGAGCAGTCTTTCGATTCATTTAGTATTCAACATTACTTGTGTCATTCGTCACTTTCCCTTTTTATGTTGGAAACCATGGCGTATCATGCCTTGCTGCTCTCTTTGTCGTTCTTCTTTCGTATACTTTATTTTCAGTTGGCAGAATAGAGTTAAAAATATTCATTCCATCTCTATCTCTCTTATTCATGCTGGCTAGCATACAAGCCATTCAATTCTATATACACATTTTTGGTGCATGACAAGAGGGGAGAGTGTAGAGATACAACCGAAAGAGTATGCTCAAGCATATCGTGCTTGTTTATTTCAATTTGTTCTCATTGTTACTTGAAATCTATACAACCATTTGGTTTTGATATATGCGCAAAGTGCTTGTTTTGCTTTGTTTGGTCAAACATGCGAAAAGAACGTCATAAAATTGTCCACATACCTTGTTTGTATTTTCGAAAAGCAGGACAGCACAATTGGTATACTTAAATACTACGTATTCTTCTTTTCCCTTCTCTACTCATAATCGTGTTTGCATGCTTTTAATTAGCTTTACTTTGAACATTTATTTCATTTCAAATGGTCTCAATTACTAATTTTCACTTAAATTTCAATAGCACTTATAATACACAAATAGTTTTAATACATTCTTTCATAAACGAAGACTTTTATTTGCAAAACAATATAACAACTTTTGCTGTACAAAAGCTGGTAGCCTTGTATAAGTACATATATCAAGTTTATATTGACTATAAAAGAATAGTTCTTCTGACAAAAACCGAAAAATGAGCGGTGGCTGTATATTGGGCTTTATCTTCCCGTTGCCGTATCACATTAATTTTTACAGATGATCATTATAAAATTACTAAAAGAATTATTTTTATATTGAAGTCGCAAAAATTGACATAAAGAGGAGTCGAACGGACAGGTGGGCATGGCTAAATCGATTCTTCTTGTCGAGCTAAGAATGTATTTTAATTATTATTTAAGACTACGATGCTTCCTTTAATGTATAACTAACTGCATTATAATCATAGTATCTGGTAAAGAAACAGTTTATAATTCGCAGACAGTTTATGCTAAAAAGAAATAAACTCAAATGTTGATTGTAAGAATTGAACAAAAAATCACTAGTGATTCTTTTTTCCATAAATTAAAGCATTCATATATTGATAAAGTGCACCAAATGGACTTATGAGCAGATAATAGTACTATTCTTCTCGAAGCAATTTAAAAAAAATGGTACAAAAGATTTGCCAGAATGTATCTAAAGGAATAATGCTGAGTTGGTATTAGCAGCAAATGACAACTCTGTTGTACTTTATATACTATATAACCTCAAATACATAGTTATAAATGTTAAACAGTCAAAATCTCCTTTGTAATGCTTTCAATCAACAACGGAAACGCACACAAATCGTGATAAAATCGCATTGAAATAAGCAGCTTATATATAGACTTGTGCATTGATGATACTATATGTATATACCTGTGTTTAATGATAGCTAGTATAGCTGCTAAACAATACAATTGTGTGTATCTGTATCTCTAGCTGTTGAACAACATACTCATTGTAGGCTCTTAAGCGGATATGACTAGCGGACATAGTTTAATCAAGTTGAACAGAATTGAAAATACTTACCTTACTACTATGCAACGAGACTGCGAGTGCCTTGAGTTGAAAATACTGCAACAACACTGAATGACCCCGTCAGGCAGCCATGTCACGCCTTTCTTTATCGAGTTGCGCCCTTCGCTGTCACCTTTGACTAAGCAACTTTATAATGCCCCCCCCCCCCAGCACTCGGATAAATGCCGCTCTACTCCATACCAAAGTATTGCCCATGACCATAAACCTATGTAACAATTCGTAATTTGCCCGCTATCGATTTTCCATTTCCATTTTCCAATTGCGTTTGTTTGCGGTCTCGTGTTTAGCTTTTTTTCTCACCTCACACTGTAACTCATGGCGCTATTTTTAAAATTGACCAACAACTTCCCCTATCTGACATTTCCCACATTTAGCCACGCCCACTTGCGCCCACTTAGTGTCGACATTGAGTCTACACCAACATCGATACCTACTATGCAGCTATTACTTGTACTGTTTTAGTAATAATATTTTATTGTATTGTATTGGAAAATGTTTTCATTTGATTTGGTCATTCTGCTCGATTTTTCAATGTCCACCGTGCTTTAGCTATTGTGGTGCTTTGATTTAATTGTTTCGCTGTATCCTGCGATTTTTCAATGATTTTTCCTCCCGATTTGTAGCCAATTTTAGTTTGTTTTCTTTTTCGGCAAATTGATTAACCGCCAACTCAGTTTATTTCTGTGGTAGTTTATTTATTTATTTGTTGTTGCAATTTGCTCATTGACACTAATTGCATTTGGTGTAGAGTACTATTTGGAGTCGGTTTGCTGACTCCTCGCTGTGTGCAAATTTAATTCTTGCCACTTTTAAATCCTTTTGTGGCATTAATAATTTATTATCGAAAAATACGTGTGAATGCAACGATTTCAATTGTTTGTATTTCAATTAAATTTGTGAATTGCTTCAAATGAGTATGAAGAACATTTTTAGGTATAATTTAAACAGATGCATTTAAAAAATTATGAGCTGCATTTATATAAATGTAAATGTAATTAATGTTAAATTTAAAACTTCAGTAGTCGTAGAATGTACAGAAACTAGAGCGATTTAAGTTATATTTTGCAAAATATTAAACTTCATTATTGCACTTTGCAGTTTCCAAGGTAGATTTTAGAATGCGACCATGCATCTATGACTTGTTCTCACTTTCATTTAACGAAGACAAGTTGCGTTTATTGAAAATTTCAGTACAAAAGATTCTACTTGGTATCGTTCCGGTTTCGGTTCTTAATTTGATTCGATTAATTTCGGTTAACGGTTCCGGTACCTGTTCTGGTTTTACTACCTGTATTTCACTCAACTTGATGATCAGATTTTCACTTAGTTCCACTTTGAAAATGAAACTTTCGAACTGAAAAACGAAAGCAAATCGTTCAGGAACCCGAACAACTAAGAAGATATCTACATATTTATCTTTGCATCTTCTATCTATCTTCTATCTATCTTCTATCTATCTTCTATCTATCTTCTATCTATCTTCTATCTATCTTCTATCTATCTTCTATCTATCTTCTATCTATCTTCTATCTATCTGTTATATATTTTCTATCTAGCATCCATCTATCTTCTATTTATCTTCTATCTTATATCTATCTTCTATATATCTAAATATAGTCTATCTACTATCTATCTGCTATATATTTTCCATCTACCGTCTATCTATCTTCTATTTATCATCTATCTTCTATCTATTTTCTATCTATCTTCTATATATCGTCTGTCTATCTTCTATCTATCTGCTATCTATTTTCTATCTACCTTCTATTTATATTCTATTTATCTTCTATCTATCTATCTCATATATATCTTCTATCAATCGTCTATCTATCTTCTATATATCGTCTATCTATCTTCTATCTATCTGCTATCTATTTTCTATCTACCTTCTATTTATCTTCTATTTATTTTCTATCTATCTTCTATCTATCTTCTATGAATCGTCTATCTATCTTCTATAAATCGTCTATCTATCTTCTATCTTCTATTTATCTTCTATTTATCTTCTATCTATCGTATATATATCTTCTATCTATCTTCTATCTATCTTCTAACTATCTATCTTCTTTTTTCGTTAAAAATTCTGAGAACGGGAAAAGAGCTGTAGTATATCATCTGTGTATAGCTTTGTATAGCGTTGAAAAAGAAGTAACGAAATAGCCTAAAATGTTGCTATTTTTTTACATTTTGTACACTGAATGAATACTGAAAGAAATTTTTTATTCGGCATGAATTATTTTGGCAATTTTTAGAGCGAACATATTTATTACAAAGTATGTTTTAGCTACGGGGACGTGTTTCGAACCCAACTACGAGTTCTTATCAGTCTGCTTGCTGCACATTTTGCTACTTTTATCATGTTTCTCAGCGCCCTATGTATCATATGTATTACATGTATTAATTGATACACATATTTTCACTATTTGTTGCCTTCTTTATAAAAAGAAAACAATCGATTTAAATCGATTAATCGATATTGAACCATTCCAACATAAATTAAAACTGAATTTTCATTTCATCATTAGAAAAGAAAAAGCAACACAAACTTTATCTGCAACCCTTTAGTTTTAAGCCACAACAACGTTCAGCAGCAATCAGTGAAATAATTGCAACTCGTATACGGTCTGATATTAAGCCTCATTTCAAAGATAATTCCAAGATAAGTAACGTCACACTTAAACGAGCTATTATAGGCGAAGTTTTGTGCAGCAGCACGTACATTCCAGTGGTATATGCCAAATGTACGGAAGGATAAACGTAAGGACATCAGACCGAGTTGGGCAGACAATCAAGCAGATACATAGAAGACGACACATACACCAGCTACATGCATATTATGGTAATTTTAGCGCCTGTCCCAGCCGTGAGCGGAGCAGGCATTGTGACGCAAAAGGATCAACAGCACTATTTTGTAGTGTATGTAGTTTACGTGTACACACTCAGACACACACACATTTTCCCAAGGCACACAAACAACAATCAGCAGAGAGACAAAAATGCCACATGTCACATTTGCCACATGAGTTACCATAGCTCATTTATCATCATGCATATACAAGTACGAGTATATCCGTAACCCGTAGTTACACTACATAGTAAATTTATGTATTTATGGTATACCGAGCGACAACAGCCACCGAACTGCGGTTCAAGGTGACCAAGCCATTTACAGCAAATTGCGGTTGCCCAACTGGACGCCTGGTTGTATGTCATACAGTCAGTCAGCTTCAACTTAACTTGAAACTCGGCAGAAAGCACAAAAAAAAGAAACTATTAAATTTAGTTTAGTAACTAACTTGAACAAAAAAAATTTAATTGTAATACACATTTTAATTAAATGGTAGACAAGAAATGGTTATAACCCCAGAGAGAGAGAGAGAGAGAGAGAGAGATGTAGCAGAAAATTGCCATTCAGGGCTAAAATTAAAAAGAAAAGCTCAAATATTTCGCTCACCTCAGCTTAAATACAAATTAATGCGATTATTAGTGATGGGTAACATACGAAGATTACATATACATTCTGACAAAAAGTAAGCAACTAAACTCAGTACTATTACCAGGGCTGGGCTAATGACATGCGGTATGCCTATAGCTGGGGCACCAAGTTTTTGTTGTATGCTATATGCCTATTAGCCAAAATAGCTAAGACGCTGAAACTTTGCACTCAAAGTTTTTGACAGTGGTTCGAAATGTCATTTTCACCAACGAAAAAAATTAAAAAACTACATAAATTTCTATGATAAAATCAAAAATCAATTAAAAAGTTATAACAAGAGCTTGTATAAGAAAAGTCTCCAAAATCGACCATTTGTCATGCCGATGCTTATGCAAATTTAATAGTTTGGTGCATTTTTCATGTACTCATTTATCAGAACTCTTCATGTAACCCCACAGAAAAGTGACTGACAATGTTAGCTTTGGGATTCTGTGATTATCCCTGCAAAAACCTCGTTTTGGTCGCAGTTTAGGGTTAGAGATTGCCTCCGCTGATTGTCGAAGAAATTGGTCCCTTGTGCAAATATGATCACCCTAACTATTACTTACGATGAATGCAGTGGTTTTTGATGTCTGCGAAGCGAAAGCGGATTTTGCTGTTGGGACATTTCTGAAGTATTTTTTTATACAGAAGCTACGGAATAGAGCATTTTGCGATTATATACGTAATACTCTCTATGGCTCCTAAATTTCCGAGTGTCAAGCGACTCAATACCTTCCATTTCTTTTACAAGTTCAGTTACTCAAGTTCAGTTAGTCATTAATATGCTCATTCTGATCTATAATTTATCTCTCTCGATCTGAGAGCACTATGAATGTGAGATTACAAAAACGCTGAACATACAATGCATGCATGACAACAAGCATATTTTCGCTCTCCTTAGTTCTCTCGTAGTTGATCAGTTTGGTTTTTTGTTGTCTTTTTCTTTTGCATTGTAGTTCTTTCTATTCACTCAAAGGTCAAACAAATTTCATATTCCAGAATTTGATAATATCATACCCCAAACCACATTATTGAATGTTACGCAATTTTTATTACTTTTTAAATCGTCTATATATATATATATATATATATATATATATATATATATATATATATATATATATATATATATATAAAAATGGAAGTATGTGTGTGCATTCCCTATAGACTCCGAAACCGCTCAACCGATTTTGATCAAATTTTGTGGCAATATTCAAAATAGCCCCGTGGGTAATCCTGTGAAGTTTCGTGGCGATTGGATAAACAGATTTTTAGATTTTCCTTTAATTTTTTTTTTTGTTTCAATAAGAAGGAGCATGTAGAAGGTGGGGAAGGAGTGGCAGGGGGAAGGAGTGGCCGGGGCAAGGTGTGGCAGGGGAAATTGGATTGCCGCGTACAACGTCGCTGGAACCTGCTAGTAATAAATAAGAATTAATTCCTTAAAATACATACATACATTATATGAAGCATTTTCGTATGTACAAGATCTCTGAAACTTTAAAAAATAGAGCCACCAAATTGGTTTTTTTAGGTTTACCTATTAAATACACAGTTGGATTTGCCAGTTTGTGAATGCTGTCTGCATACTTTCAATATTAGCGCCATCTAGTTGGCATATCGTACAACTAAAACGATTTCCTTAGACATCATTGGTCATCAGTGGTCATCAAAGCTCTATTAGCGCCATCTAGTTATTTTAGGTTTTATAAAACTTTATAGACTGTAGAATATGCAGAGTCTGTTTGCAAAACAAACTATTTCGGTGTATTTTGAAGTGAGGTTTTCATATACAAGTACATTCCTGGCGCCATTTTTTCTAAGGCCAGCCCTGTTAGTTACTACTACAATAATACCAACTAATACTGCTACTATGTACATTTAACTGTTTTCAAAATTGTGTATTTACTATAACGCACAACTAAATTTAGATATTCAAATCGATAGAGCACGTGCATGCACGCATTTTTCTTATTTTCATTTCCGTGCTTTCCGTGTTTTACACGGTATAACCTCAAGAACTTGGCTTGGCTTTCTTATTTCTTGGTTTAACCGTTTGCATAAGGCTTGCTTATTTAGTTACTTACGAGTATAGTGTAAGATAAGCGACATGGCACGCTGTTCTTTCGTTACTAAGCATATACAAAATGTATCTATGATATACACGAGTATGCATCTATACATAGTATGTTTTTTTACTATTTATCCTTATATAATACAATATTATTATAGCAAATGGGCGTTTACGCTTGCAATTAAGTAAAATTTATTTAATAATGATATTTATTTATAAGCTGACACACAAAGCCTCAGCCTGTGTCTCATATAGGTGGCTCGTATGTATAATATATATAAATCTTTATATCGTATAATGGCATTGTACTGCTTTGTGCTGGCATAGTTTATATGGTAGTTTATAGTATTCGCTTCGCTGCTGCTATCAATTACAAATCTCAACATAAATATTTAATACTAATTACGCGCGTATGAGGAAGATACTTGCGTGTAGTTATATGTATCTGTAGCCATTAAATACTAATGCAATACCACACACAACACAGTAACGTATTTAAATTCGAAAGTAGTTATTAAAATTTAATCTAGTTTAACTGGCTTTTTTCCCAGCGTATACATTAAAAATTTATTTTTAAATATCTAAAATTAGTTGCATTAAAATCCATTTTATTTAATTTAATTCGTTAAATATTATAGCACCCTGTAATGTTTGGTTCAGATTGCGTACAGCTACGTCTCTGGTGTTATAATATTTATAGGTAATAGTCGGCTTGGTTCCATAATATGTCATATTATGTGTAGAAAATTATTGGTTTTTAATTAATAAAGTTAGTCTGGTCTTTGAGGTTGTGCGTGCACGACATTTACAGTAAAGTGCAGTAACCTAACGACCTTAAATTTAATAGTAGATACATAAATCGAATAGTTTAAAGGGTTTCTTCCTTTGTTAGTTTTACAATATTTAAGCTGCATAACTTCTATCAACAAAAATATTATAAAAACAAGAAAAACCGTTCACTTCAGTTGAACCGAAGCTCTAATACCATTTACACGAAATTTTAAATAGTATTGTAAAACATAAAAGTTGGGGTTTAAATACGGGCTACCCCAAAAACTGGGCGCTACACGCCCACTAGTATATGTGTATGAAGCGCTACAGTAGATGTGTAAGATGCCGTCATATTGAATTTCAAGTTTATATTGACGTTTTTCATACAAATGCATAAAAGTGAGCTGTGGGTTTATATGGGACTACCTCAAAAAGTAAATTAAAAACGTAATACTCTCTCTCTTTCTCTTTCTCTATCTCTATCTCTCTCCATCTCCCTCCATCTCTCTCTCTCTATCTCTCTCTAGACAAAAGAGAACCAAACTGAGCAACTACGAGAGAACACCTAAGAAGAGGGATGGATGTTGAGAGTTTTTGTAATCTCACATTCATAGTGCGCGCAAAGAGAGCCAAACAAGTAAAAGAGATGGAGAGAGGTCGATATTGAGAGATATTGAGTTCGAGAGAGATAAATTATAGAGCACAATGAACATATAAATGAGTAACTGAACTTGAAATATAAAAGGAGGGAATGAGTCGTGAGCAAATGCCGCAAATATGCAAACAATATCGCTGGCTCTTTTTTATCAGTGTATGTTGCGTTGAAAATAATTGTATGCAGGCACGAAACGCTTAGCAGGGATAGCTCAGCCTTTAGATCTTGTAGGTTCCTTGGGCGGTTGATACAAACCGAGCGGACTGGTAACTGGAAGTGTTCCCTCAAAACGGCCATCGAAGCTCTTGAAATGTGAGCCGTTGCTCCATGCTGTTGGTACCAAAAGTCTCCTAAGTATCCTAATGCATCAAGTCGTGGAAAAAAATACCTCCAAAAATGTACATAAACCACGGTCTAATAATACCAGCTGAGAAAATTGCATACCACACTGTGACTTTAAATGAATGCAAAGGATTTTCATGCAATTCTCCGGTATTGGTAACCGACCAGTAGCACATGTTCCGCTTGTTAACCACATTCATTCAAATAAAAATGTGCTGAGTTGCGATCATAGAACATCCTACTTTGTACTACACTTTGACAATAGTAGTACAGGGTATTACAACGTCGGCTGAGTAGATTGAACTTTTATTTATTTTGTTTATATTATTTTTATATTCCTTTTCTTTTTTTGTTTTGTTTTGTATGATTACATTTTAAATTGCATACACGTCGTATACGTAATATTTATGTTGTCAAACTAATTTATTGCGCATACGCCACGTTGCATGCGAAATATATTGATTAAAGCCAATTTCACAGCAAAATGCGAAATTAAATGCAAAAATTATGAAATTTTTGTACTTTATAATATAATCCATTAAGTAATCCGCTTATAATACTCAACCGTTTGGTATAACATAATATTTTGTGTGAAGAAATTGCTATTACTGTAAAGGACATACGGACAAACAAAATGCTACATGACTTTATATTCAGACAGGCAAACTTACTTAAGATGCAGCACATAGCACAGCATACGAAAACAAAAACAGCAACAAGGCAGAAGTTAATAGATAGAAAAAGGAGCAGTTAATGCCCAAAGGAAAACCAGCTAAAAGATATGCAACCAGACAAAGGATTATTAAATAGAAATGTATCTTATATGCACATATGCGTTTAGGTCTATGTAAATCTGTCTCTATCTCTATCTATCTATCTCTCTCTCTCTCTATGTCAGCAGCTGTGTTTACAGCTGCTAGTTAACTGTTTTCCATCATTTTGCTTGTTTGGGGAATACTTCATTTTTGTATCTTTTCCTTTTTAGCGTACATTGCGTCAATTTAGACTAAAAGCATATGCATGTGTATCTATGTGCGTCATTTGTTTGTTTAGCTTTTGTCTTTATGCCTGAATATAAGGCAACAGGCTAGACCTTTTTGCATTTTAGAGTATGTCTCACTTAGCGAGCTCAGATAGCCTATCAAAAAATCCATTTGCTTAAATCTGAAGTGTAAATATATGACAAAAATTTAACAAAATAATTTTCATTAAATTGAAAATTCTTTCTTATTTTTGCAGTTTCTATGTAGACGCAGCAGTGTATGCTTAAAGTCAGCTTATATTAAAATATTCTTACATTCAGCCTTGTTTAGACAACTGTTTGATCAATTTTGGTAAGTATTAAAATAGTATGCACAATAAAAAAATATGTCAGTAGAACTTAAGTTTAATTAAAATTGCTGCGTGCCTCAACTGACCTGCATAACAAGCGTGTTCCTTCCGGTCTGACTGTCTGACTGTCTGTTTAGACTAGAACTCTTCATATACCTACTTGCAACTACTACCTATTGAACTATTTCTCTACTTATTGCTGACATTTAAACAAAAGCTGTGTAACCTGAGCTTGTGTGGTATTAAGAAATGTTCTTAGAAAGTTTTGTATTTAATTTCCGTTTACTTTGATTGAAACTCACTCATGCATAACTTAACAAATGGACGGCGACAGACAATAGAGCTTCGTACAGGTTGTAAATATATCGAGCGGGTTGATGGTATTCCCGCAATTTTAATATTTGTTCGATTGTGTAATGCATATATAACATCAAAAATGATCCAGACTGGTTAAAAAAAAAACATTTTTATGCATTTTAATACAAATCTTTATTATCGCCTTCAAAATTGGGTGCCTTTTGAGTCAATACAAGCATGAGAACGGTTGTTCCAATTTTTCATACACTTTTCATATGCCTCGGCCGGAATAGCCTTTAGTTCCTTCAGTGAATTTTTTTTTTTTTTTTTTTTGGGGAGCCAAATCTGGTGAATACGGTGTTTGTGCGATGACTTTTGTTTCATGTTTGGCCAAAAACTCCGTCACAATCAAGCTGGAATGTGACGATGCATTGTCGTTATGCAAATCCATGAATTATATGCCCACAAATCCGGCCGCTTACGACGAAGTGCTGCACGTAGACGCTTCAAAAGGGCCAAGTTGTACACCTTATTGACCGTTTGACCCTCTGGAACGAGTTCACACCAAGGTAATCGAAGAAAACAATCAGCATCACATTCATTTTCGACCGACTTTGAAGTGGTTTTATTCGGTTTCGGCTCATTTTTGGTGCGCCATTCGCTAGATTGTTGGGCAGTTTCGACCTAATATTCATAAACCCACGTTTTACTTCAAAAAAGCTTTAAAGTTTTTCGCTTAGCCTTTATATGCGCTAGCACATGTATGCATAACCAATAGTTGATTTACGAACGCATGACCAATTTTTTTTACTTAAAGTTATTTCCGCGTGTAAAAGTTACTTCCGTTATAAAAACGATCTGAGTTAACCGTCTTTAGTATTCTTAGTAACTTTTCAACAAGCAATATTCTGATTTTAGAATACAAGAAAACATTTTTTAACTTCCGTAAAGATTCTGTATATCATCTGTTATGATTACGATTAAAGATTTGTCCAATTATCTTATATTTAGTGGATAAATATAAGTGAAAACACTTCTTTTTTTCTATATGCAAGGTGAGTTTCAAAGTAAACAGAACTATTGGAATACGGTGTTTTTTTATACCGCCATTTAACTTAGTGTGGTGTCCCAATTGTCCCAATTTTGGGACAATAATTTCATGACATTTGATACAATTTGATACAAGCGGAGTTATTTCCGGAGTATGTCTTTCTTAATGTAAGTCGGCGCCTTTTGAATTTCATTTATGTCGAGACAGCGATGAAGACAGAATATGAAGATTAAAATGTGTTTTTTAATCAAAATATCAGTAACAAGTAAAGATCCAATAGATAAAAAAGTTCTGTTTGCATTGAGACACATCAGAAAAAACTGTGCACATACCAGCCCGACATTTAAATTGTGGGTCAAAATGCGCTGAGTGGAATTTTTGGACATATTCAACTCCAATTCAGTGTATCGCAATGAAGATTTCGGACTATATTCTATAAAAATTTAAGCAGTTTCCAATGTTATTTTCAGTAACTACGGATTTCAAAGGAGCTGGATGCTCATCGTCCTGTATGTCATCTCGATTAGGCATAAACCGCTTAAACCACTCATATACTCTGGTACGAAAAAACAATTCATACCATAAACTTCAACCGGAACTAAAAATTTTGTCTTTGTTAGAAGTTAATTTTGGTATACTGTCAGTAATTAGTAAGATCCCGGTTGGTGTGTATGAATTTTACTCAAATTAACGCTTTTCAGTCTTCAAATATATTTTGTATCGCATTAATTGCTTTTTCTTCTGTTTCACATCTTTGTCAATTGTCATTAATATGATTGAATAAGCAATAAAAAGCCTAATGAAGCTTATGAAGAAATCCATTAAACTCAAATCAATTTGAGGCAAAATAAATAAAGCAAAAAGCAAGGAACTAAGGACAACATCACTACAAGAAGAAGAATAGTAGCCAAAAAAAACACAAAACAAAAACACAACAGACAATTATTTAAGTACAGTAAATACACGAAAATAAATACGCAAAAAACACAGGAAATCAGGACAATGAGAAGTACAAAGAAAATAATGACTGTCATAATAAATGTGTGTGTGTGTGTGTTTGTCTGTGTCTGCCATGAAGAAGGATGCACTAGGATTTTGTAAACTGAAAGCCACTTCAGAGAGACAAAAACACACGCACAGAAATACACATTGACACATGTAAATAGAAAGCCAAACATGCTTACGCAGAAGGACTATTGTTATTAAGGGAAAGGAGAAGTAAAGACTTCGGAGCAGTACGAGTATAAAGGACGAATACGAAAGGACGGCATTGTGTTAATGCGCACACAATGCTGCAACTTTGAGCTGCGTTGAACTAAGGCTGAGACAGAGACTGAGCTGATGCTGAGGCACTTGCCATCCTCAGCAGGCAAAGTAGTGGATTGCGTTGAGCAGCAGACGAAGAACAAAGCTTGCATATAAAGCGTGCTAACAGAGCTAGAATAAAGTAAAGTGAAACAATGCTCAAACACGCTTAAAGTACTTGAAGAAAAAAAAAAAAACCCAAGAAAAAATTTGAAGTAGAAAATCCGCGCAAGGCATTAAGGACAACAATGTACGTAGGTAGTTTAATAAGTCAAGGAACAAGGTTTAAAACAAATGTGCAAAGTAAAAATAAATAATTAAGTAAAATAAATTTTATAGCGAAGCTATTTATGACTAGCATCCGGAGTGAATGTACGAAATTCTTAACAAAACAACAGTTCAGCAAGATCGAAACGGAACGAATGGGAAATATCAGATAAAATAACAAAAAACAAAAGCAAACATATGTAATTGATGCACATTGATGCTCGCTCTCTCTCTCTCTCTCTTTCTCTCTCACTGTGCAGCGTTCAATACGCTTTTATACAGTTAGTTGCATAGAATCGGTGCACAGCCAGCAGCATGCATCGCTGTTGTTGTTGTTGTTCATACGAATATTTCTTACTTTGTGTTATTTTCTATGAGAGTTGCTTTATTAATGTTTTGTGATATGTGACTATTACATTTGATAGCTACAAAGCGCACTTCAATGTTCTATGCATGTAGCCCATGTTCTTGCATAAAGCGCTTCCCATTTACAGAGTATTACGTGACTTGGCCGCAGATATTTGACACCTTATACTCTTCTTATAACAACAGTAAGGCCAAATAGCATGGGGACCCGTTGGCTTTCCTGCATTGGCTACGTAGCAGAAGTATATGCGGGCTGGCACATTGTCATTTAGAAATTTACAATGCTTCGCAATGTCGGACCGGATGCATTAAACACTTCGTATGAAACTCTTGAGAACTCCACGTAGTATTTTCTGGTCACTGATGTATCCTGCGATATGTACGTGTGGTGGACAACCACCATAATGTCGATATAGGCAATTGGCATGGTCTTGACTTGTGATTTACTCATTCTGGACTTCTTAGGGCGAAGGAACGGTGAAGTATACCACTCGGCATTTTGTCTCAGTGTTGTACTCGAGCATCCAAGACTAGTCCCCTGTGATCACGTTGTCTTAGTATCTGGGGTAGACTTGTCGATTCGAAAGACAAACATTGTTAAGAAGCTGTCAGTATTATAAAAAATATGAACATAAACTCAAAAGAGAAAACCAATTACAACTTTCTCATGCAGACTCTTCATCTTTTTAAGTCTTTAAAAATTTATAAAACAAAAAGTAACTAGATGGTGCTAGTAAAGCTAGATGACTTTGATGACCAATGATGACCAATGATGACCAATACTGATGAATGATGACTAATGAAATCGTTTTAGTTCTACAATACGCCATCTAGATGGCGCTAATATTGAAAATTATGCAAATGGGAGACAAATAGTTCTATTGAAGGCGTGGCACAGACATTTTTTGCTAAACTTGACCTGCGCAGTATGTGGTGATGTATATTGACCTTATAAGAGCTGAATATCGTAGTTTCATGCAAATCTATAGCCCAAAAAATATTTTGTATTGTATTTTTAGACTACCCACGTACAAAACGACTGCTGACAATTCTGATGCCAACAGAGCTTCAAATGGTTACGCGTCAGGAGTGAATCTCAAAAAAAAAAAAACGAGAACAGAATGTTAGAGCAAGCGTTTGCAATGCAACGCTGGCATTAGTTGCAACAACTAGCGTCATGTAGATAAACCAACGATATTCATACTGCTAGTAACAACATTAAAATGGGGGCAAAGGCACATCTAAGTATACAGCAGCGTTGCTGTCGATTGCAATGTATCTGTATCCGTATATGTGCGAGTATGTGTACACGCCAAGCTGCAACCATTTAAACTAATCTTCAAGAAGTTTATTTATATTACTCAAGAGTCTTGGGGCAACAATGAGCAAAAAATAAAAACAGCGAAACGAGTGCATATTTGTTTGAAGGTAAAACAAGATAAGACACATACAGACACACAGATACTTTCATATTTGTGTGTACCTACATATGTATGCATATATACTCTTAGATACAACCATGCAATGTAGCTCAAATGCTGCAAACCATGCAACTACCACTCCGTGTGTCAGTCAATACGTCCGTGTTACCTGTTTAGTCCATGGCGTGCATTTAGAAAGTACTTGTCGCCCCTCATATTTAGGGGGCGCTTTGGTTTAAATTTAACTATCTCCTCAGTTGTGGTAGTTTTCTAGTGTATAGATATTCACCCCCTGTGAAAACGATTTCCATATATCTCAGCCGCACATTTTATTTTATTTCTTTTGTAGCCATGAATTGAGTATGTTTTTGAAACTAAGCAGCAGCAGCAGCAGCAGCTTACATACTCGTACAATATTATGTTGGGAATGCATATAAATTCTGGCAAGAAATTTATGTTTGCTATTTGAAATGCAGCAAATTTTAGTTGTGGAGTGGTTGGGGTACAAAACTATAATGCTCTATGTCATTATACTTTGGTTTCTATTTCGATAGATTTTAAGATTTTAAAGTGAAAAGCTTTAATGCCTTTTCAATGTATGCCATAATGTCCTTGACATGAGCTGATGTACTAAAAAAAACAAACAAACAAAATGGAAGTATATATAGCGACTGTGCAATGATTTGGTCAAGCATTCAACTTTAATTATGTGCATATTGTATGTGTTATCTTATGACCTTATTACTTTTTAAATCCGACAGCGATATAGATTATTGATTGTATGTACTATGTGTATAACTTAAAGATGCGAACTTTTTTACCATAATATAACTTTAAATTGGTTGGTAAAAACTAGTCTGCATTTGATCGATTATGTTAAATAATGAATACATCACCAATCAATTTGTTTGAAGAAGTAATGTTGTGTAATCGCATGCACAACAACCAAAGTTTAAGCAATGGAGAACGGAAACTTCAACAATGTACGTCACAAATTACGTTCACCAAAGGGTAGAGCAAAAAAGCAAAAGTCACTGAGTGTTTAAAAAGCGAAACGACAGTGACATAAACGATATAAGCAGACAAGCTTATGACATTCACTCAAAGTTTAGCCAATCACCATTTTCATTTGACAATTCGTCAATGTTTATTAGATTTTGATAAACTAAAGCCCATTTTTATACCCTGAACCCAAGAGAAAAACGTTATAATAGGATAAATTTCTGCGAGTGCATCTAACAATCAGAAAGAGGGGTGGTAGACCACATAAATAATGTATAATCTGGATCAACATCCAAAGCTGAGTCAATTTAGTCATATCCGACTGTTCTTTCGTCCGTCTCCTTGTATGAAAGAACATATCTCTTTCTGTAGATGGTCCATTCGAAAGTTCCAATTTTCGCTCAGTTGTCGGCTTCCAATCAATGATATCGGCTTCCAATCCGTGAATTATAGCTGGCTAACCGACAAAGACATTTGACTTCACATAACTCCAAAGAAAAAAATTCAGAGGTGTGATATCACACGATCTATGCGGCCAATTGACAGGTCAGAAATGTGAAATTTTATGCTCACAAAAATGATTTCTCAATAAAGCCATCATAATACAGCTGACTCATTTGGAGATATTGTTAAGGTGTGAGTCTCTTCATGATGAATTGACAAACAGTACTGAATGAGAATACGATCACAGTATGATACCAGTCACGCGTGGTCTGTGAAAAAACTCTAAAGATGGCTCTACGCGATGAGCCTCTGATAGAAATTATGGTAAATAACATCAGTTTAGCTTAATTAATTAAAGTTAAGTCCTTATAATTCAAAATAAAAAAGAAAATTCAAAACTCTTCACCCAACTTCATTCAATTAGTAAAAAATAAGTCTTAAGAACGCTATACGCGAAGTAAAATAAGTTAGGTTTCACTATATATGTATGATGGTATATATATGAAATACTCTGGATGAATTTAATCTTTGGGAATCATTATAATGAACCAAGAATATGTTTTTTTTTTTAAATTATTTTTTCAGTATTACAAAATTTCATATTTTGCCGCTTACATCTATTTTTCAATTATGACTCGATATATTAATTTTGGATCCGCCGTTTTGTTTTATAAAATATGTCATCATATACGTAATCAATGAACTCCAAACACCGGATACTAAATTTCATTTTGATTCAATAACTTTTCAAAAAATAAATACATTTGGATCCGCCATTTTGTTTTCTGAAATTTTTGATATTATCCATAACAGATTTGCTTTTTTTGGATTGGATTTGGATTTTGAGCGACAGCGATGGATTTTGATAAATTAAAGACTCTCTTTTCTACTCTGTACTAATAGAAACAAGCGCATCATAAGTGTGTGCTAATGTATATAACAAGCAGATGAAGGATACTGGACACTATCTGCTGGGAAGTAAGATCGTTTCAACTTTTGTGTAGCTGGAACAGATGATGCAGAATTATATGATGGTCGAGCCCGACCATGTAATTGGACAGAACCAACTAAACAAAGCGAGTCGCCCGCTTCAGAATGAAGATTATTCAGTAGGTTTCATGTAATGAGTGGTAAAGAATATACGTATTCATCATGGCCAGATCCAAGAGATAAAAAATGCGATTTGTCCATATTTTTTTGGTTCTCATGCTAATACAAAGTGACCAATAAGTTTATCGATCATGTCCATACTTTCCGTATCTCAATTATATTCTTTTCTTATATCATTTATCTTTTATCATTATTGGGCAATTAATTTGGATTCTTTCCACGTTTCTTTCGATTCCATCGAGTCGCTTGCTGTAGTTGGGGATACAAACATGAATTGTTGAGTGCCAATATAAGTTTTTATGTCACGACATAATATGTTTGATATATATGTATGCCGAAAGCAACACGAACGATGCAGCACCAAGATTTAGGAGTGTTCTCAAGAATGACATTAAGGCCAGCGCCAGAATAGACTTCGTAAACGTAGCTGGTGAATAGCAAAAGATGAAAAGCTTGGTGCAGCTTATCTGGCGTGTACTGGCGAGTTGGATTGCTTTGAATATTTTTTAATTGATTTGAATTGCCGACGAAAGCACCACACGTAGAACTGGATAGGTCTTTTCACTCTGGAAGGAAAGCAGTAGGAACGAATGCAGCTGGAGCTTCGTCCCCTGGAGAAGCACTCGCAGCAGACGCAAGCGGTTCAATTTCAGCTAAGTCATCAAACAATGTAGAGCCGCAGGGCTTTATGATGACGACTTCAGCTTTCCCAAACTGAGCAGTCGTCGAAAGCCGGGTTCCGAGACTCTGTTTTTTTTTTTTTTAAATGTTTCTAGTGCTCCCTTGTCCACATGGATGTGCCCTGGAGTTTTATAAACTTTGAAAGAAAATATTTTCCAGAATCACGTACCAAAATACATAGATTTGTACATGATATTTTTCATTGCTATACAAAGAATCGTGAATGAATGAATTAGATAATTTTTGGAGACCACACAGATATGCGTACATATCAAGTTAAATGCATGATGTACGTGGTTATTGGAGTTGGTACATTAAATTATGTCTTAGTACTATATGCGGTAAATATCTTAAGTAAAGTTTGAGATTATTGCGAAATACTGATATTTTGGAGCTTAATAGACCTCGGATTTGCATACAGCGATCCCAAAAATATGTAGTTAATATGTTTAAACTCCTAGATTAAAATTTGTTTTTTTTTTTGTATTTCTGTGTGATTGTCCATTGGCAAACACATTCTCTGCATTAAACTGCGTACATTAGTTCCTATGCTGTAATTTATCGTCAATGTCAAATTTCGACTGTCATCGTGATATTTACATTGACTGTCATCTTAATATTTACGAGCAAAAATCTACAGTTAGCTTTTTATTTTTGACAGTTTTCTTCCGCTTTTATTCTGTCCAACTTGAGTTATATTTACTTATACTTGTAAGAAATTGATGAAAATTACAAACGTGACCATTTTTATTTGTATGCTTTCAAGCACAAAAAGTTTAAAATCAATATGAAACTCAAGTGCAAGAAGTACTACTCTTTAATGTAGTATTTTATCTGCGCTATAAAAATATAGAACAGAGTGAGTATTATGACATTAAAGTGGCGATAATTGTGTCAAAGGGTTGTTTTATATGTTTATAGATACGAGTACATATGAGCATATTTCTACAATATTTAAGGGCAGACTGTAAATGTATGCCAAACCGCTGCTAAAAATAAACCCATTAACACCAGCACTTTGGCATGCGATTCAATGTGCCGCGTCGTTGTCAGACGTCACTCCCCAGGGTATCATTTGCATATAGTACTGCGTAGCTGAAAATGTTTTTATTAGTGATGAAATTCCGTAATGCTATTATTATTAAAGTACTTTTTATATGTACTTTTACATTAGTAAAAATTTCTTAAAAATTTTAAATAGCTTTAAGCCAAATTGGCACATAAACTGCTAATAAACAGACAGACAGACAGACAGACAGACACTGAATGCAAGAGTCAGTGGTTCTGACACACTGCATACACTGTGAGTGTCATTGTTACTCGATGAGCATAGTTTAAACTATGCACTTCAATCGTTCAATCTTGCACTGTAGCAACACCAGCAAGCGTTACTCAACTACAATACAATATATGCTTGTATGTATATAGTACTTAGATACTTTAATACTAACGTGTACAGACAACACTCACGTACATGAACAAAGTAAACAAACGAATGAGTGAACGGGCAAAGAGGAATGTCATTGTGCAAACATGATATTAGCTCTTCTGCTGTTGATGTCGTCGTTGCAGGTCATCATCATCATCACCAACAACTTCGTCAACGTTGTCATAGTAAATATAAATAGTTAGAATGTAGTGTACAGTGCTGTCAATGAGAGGTCAACTGCACCAATTTTGTGTAAATATGCGCAAACAAACAAATGTGCGAGCATATTTGTAAATAATACGAACAAAACGCTCTGTAGCTACATAGCAAGAAATTTTGGTAACGAAGAAATACAATAGAAATTATGCAAAAATTTGAATTGAACTGAAAATTATTGTGTATAAGCTTCGTAAAAACCAGTTAACACTCTCGGCCAATCAAAAAGACCTGAGCTCTCTTCTTCTTTCAGCTCTCTCAAACTTGCTAATAAATAACAACGAAGTGAAGTGAGTCACGCAATAGGAATAGGCAACAGACGAACATTGAAAAGTATGAATCTAATTTAACCATTTCCTTATTAACATCTTTCTATGCACTTTTACGTTTAGCCCATGGTAGAATAATATAATAATGTAGCGTTTTCCGCATAACTGCTCTCTTTTTGTTTCTTTCCATTCGTTTGGTTTCAGTTGAGTATCTGTACGAGTGATTGAAATTGCGTTTTAAATGGTGGATAGTGGAGGCTGTAGAATATTCCTATGACTAACAAACCTCGTGATTGTATTCCGTATTCACTAGCCTTATTTAGGATTTGCTTGAAGTTCAAGACTAGCTTGAAGCTTAGTTTAAATGAGCGATTTGCTGCTTAGCTAAAGTAGAAGTTTTAGTGTTTCCATTATTGGACATCAGCCTGGAAAACGTTTGGCGAGTCTGGTAAATGAAAAGGTTGTCAGGGACTTTACTTTCCGCTGTACCTACCTCGTGCGTGCCTATGTACCGCTTATTATATAAGTTTTGTCTAGTAGGAAAGACCATCGAGATTTTCTTTCGGAAGTTCAGTTGGGCAAATTATGTAGTCTTCGGTATCTTCTGCTCTTTTATTCTTTAAACATAGCTGCTTGGTATACTTTGAGAGGGTTACCCAATGTCTTTCAGTCGATATACTTTTAAAATATATAGGCTGCGATGGTGGAATTCGTCGGGAGGAGTGGCTCACTAGGCTTTCTACGCTTATAAAGTTAGGTTACACAAAGCTGAGAGCCGAAATCTTCTTCTTATTAATATTCTGCTGATTTTTCAATAGTCAACGAAGTTGCTTTCCCAAAAAGAAATTCCAAAATTATCGAAGTTTGGAAGCTTCGTTAATTTTGCCGTAACACTCTCCAGCAATGTATTAGTGCTAAGTACAGCGAAATTTTATGAAGTATAAGGTGTATTGCCTCAATCACAGAAAATTGAGAGAAAGACAGCATTTCGGACCACGGATTCGAATTAATCTATTTGCGATTTTTCATTTGATTGACATAAGATTTATATTGAATGTACAGACAAATGTGGCTTGTTTCATTAAGTCTGCGGTATAAAGTCTGTCACTCCTTTTTTGGGCTGCTACATAAATTTGCACAGTAGGTCTGTGCCAGCATACCCATTTTTCCCCATATAGTATATTGAACGTTTAAACGGAAATGTCGATGTAACGTAAAATGGCATCACTGAGATGGAATAGCTCATTTCTTGTGCGGTGGAGTGGTTCAATTCAAATAATGGCAATATTTTCATATTGCCTACTATATGGTCACCTCTGAGAAGCATTGATCAAACATTTAAAGCAATTTGTGCTGATATTGATGAAATTTCTTGGCAGATTTTTTCGGCAGAGCCATACCACCCCAGTGTTTTTGAAAAGTCATGTTTGAAAAATAGCTATATATTTCTAGTAAATCAGTATTTTGAAAATCTACAGTAATATGAAGTTAGCGTTCGATATCTGCTTGGGCTTAGAACATTCAACTGATCAAAGAATCAATTTAAGTAATTTTTATATGGAAAAATAAAAGCCCGAACCACTCCACCCACTGAATATTTGTTTAATTTAAAACTCAATGTGTTAATTGCATAACATAATATACAAAACGTAAGTGTTTAACCCTTGTCACTGAGTATCTCAATATACTTCTTTATAAACACATTGGAGTGAGGCTTTTGGCTCTATTGGTTTTGGTTTCAAATAGCCTCGATTTAATGAATTTTCTATAAACTTAGCTGCTTGTTATTGTAATATTCTGTATACGCAAAGATTTATTTATTTAACATTTTAATTATATTTAATTAAGCATAAATTTTGCACAGTGTCACAAAAGTGCAAATTTTTTCACACGTCAAATTGTCAGCAACATGTTTGTCAAAAAGACAGTCAGTTAAGCTTATCTTACTCTGTGCTTTCCCGCGCAATTAACAATTTGAATAAATTTATAAAAAATTAGCGTTTCAAAAGTGCAAGCTACATTATAGCTGTCAAAATATTTAATTAGTTTGTTAAAGCGACACACACACACACACACACACACACACATACACACACACCCAAAGCAAATTTAAATTTAGCAAACAAAAATAATTAAAATTGATTTAACAAGCAAAGGAAAATGAAATTATTTGCATGTCATTTTAGAACCAATTCACATTACGCGCGCTTGAATCGCATTGATTTTATATTAGGTTTCCGTGCGAACGTTTTAACATTTTAATTGAATTGTTTGGGCTTTTGTCTAATTGTCTGCTGGAGTTGCTGCTGTTGGATTCACTGTGCTGTGTGAGTGCAACTAACTGCCTGCAACGTGAGGCATGCATTCCCAGCAAAAGCTGCATTCACGGTTTTATTGCGTTTGGAAGTACATACTATGTACGGCTACGTATAAGGTTTGTGACGGCGTATGAAAATAGTTGGTGAAAACTTTTGGTATGTTGCACGTTTTTCATGGTAGTTTTCACACTGGCATACGACTACACTGTCTTTTAGTATGCAACCAAAAGGTGATTGTGCCACATATTGAGCTTAAGCGGTTTTAAGTCTAAATGACTTAAAATTACTTGGCATATTGACAGTCTGTCTGCCTGTCTGTCCGTTTAAACGTTCAATACACTACACACCTTTTGTGCACTATATATATTGTGGAAAATAGGTATATTAAGTCTGTGCAAATCTATGTAGCAACACAGGAGAAGCATGGCAAACTCGATGAAATTATGACATCTGCACATTCTACATAAATATTATGTCAATCTTAATTCAAAACCGCACATAATCTTTCAATTTAATTGAGGAATAGCTAACTACAATTCGTAAATTATTGCTGTATTTAGCGCAAACATATTTCTGGAACGTCGTACACCAATTCCGAATTCATTCAAAAACGAATAAAAACTGACGTAGCTAAAAAATATTTCGAAAGAATAAAAATTCACGTATTGTTTTTGCTCTGGCATACTTAACAAGCGAAAACGGTGATTGGCTAAACAAACTCATACTTGTCGTCTTACATTTATAGGCCGAATCGTCATTGTCTCTCTTAAGTGACCAGCAGTAAAGAGTTAACACTCATATTTGTGATGGTTTTTGAAAATTACATTCAATCGTTGAAAGTTCTTGGTAGATTGTTCGAAAAGAAAAGCGCAAAAGATTTTTTTTTTTTGATAGACATTCTGCAACCGATTTGCACATAGTATATGGCGAATTCATTCACCATCTTTAAGCAATCTGGGCTTCTTTGGCTTTCTAAAAAGTTCGTATACAAAGAAATAAACCTTATCCATTCCTATTCCAATTGATTGAATTTTTTCAAAAACATTTTGTCATGCATATCTCTACTCGCTGAAGTTGTCTGGAGAATATTATGCTGGGTAAATTTCTTAGATGTCAGAGACCGTAATAAAGTTCTTTCAGAAGTATAATCTGCGGCAGTTTCGTGATGTAAAATGTAGCGATGCAGTTCCTGTTTTTCACAATTTCCCAAAGTGGCATTTAAACAAACTTCCTCAGCAACCATTGCTTGTACCAATCGTTGATCTTCGTCAACTTCAGCATTTAGCAGTGAGTCATATCTCTCGACGGTCAAAGATATAGGATGACATTCATCTCGAGGCACGTTCTATACGAAAAAATGTCAAATTTGGAATCTTCGAAATCACTTGAAAATAGTTTAGTTTTGCACTTTGGCATTCACTGAAAATTTTTATTGGTTAGCGTTGATGAATCGCATAACTTGTTGACGTTTCCTCTGATCTTGCACCAGTAATTTTTGAGCCGATCGATCTTCTTGAAGACAATTGTGAATTGTTTGCCATTTTTTAATAGAAATAAAATAGCAGAAACTAATCGAACTTTTAAAGGTGCACTCGTATGGAAGGCCTGCATTTTAGCCAATCACTTGCTTCATTTCTTTGGTATGCCAGACAAAATAAAAGAAGACAAACAGGAATGAAAGACTTATTATTCTTGTCACTAAAATCACTTAAAAATAAACGAAGATGCACTCATAATTTCTTGATACATTGTTAAACCCCACCACGTTTTGAGTTTGCGAGGTTAACTAAATGATTCGAGCGAGCCCCTTGGCTATGTCAACATGTCTAACCGAAACTCCACTTTTTCTATTCTATGCATTTGGGAGGATTATTAGGATATTAGTATATTGTAATTCTTAGCGAACAGTTCTGATTTCGACGGGTTAAGCTCTGTACCATAAGCGGTTGCCCATTAAGGTTAGTTTCGCTAAAGCCATTTGCATTAAGTCACATAGGAATTAAGCAAACTATTCATTTATAATGACAATAACTCTGTTGACAAATCGCCAAGTTTAAGCAGTTGGCGATTAACTCCATAGGATAATGATACATCAACAATTATGTCGTACCCTAGGCTACTGCCTCATGGAGGATATTATTACAAACAACTTCAATATTCAGAAATTCTGCCAGCGTGTATTCTTTGTTCCTTTCAAACAAAAACTAGTTCTAACAGGGTATTTTCATTAGGCAAAACATTCTCAACCTTTCCTCTTTGCACTGGCAAATGTTCGTTAGCATGTGAGTGGCAAAATGCCGTTCACTTAAAGCAACAATTTTAGTTTTTATTTATCAAAAAAACTTAAAAAAAAAAAAATGTTATAAAATGATTCCCACTTTATTATTGGCAATTAGAGAGAAAAATTGGCAAGTGTAAACGAAGCTTCGCGAGTTCGTTCAAGAATTCGTTGAAACGATTGCGGAATTCAGCTGTTTGTGGGAATGATATCGATAAAGAATTGGTCATCTTATCGAAAAACGTCATTCGTCCGGTGAAAATATCAACAAAAGTTCGAAAATATCTTCAAAACATCAATACTTCAATATTTTTCCAAATACAAAAAAAATTAAACTTTAAAGTTTAAAAGCGTATCTCGCAGTCTTGTAAACTTAACTATAGCATTCTTTCTTATGCCTGTTCGCAGTTGAGATTCCAAAGTCGCTAGTCACAGCTGCAAATTGACCAATTTAAACGCTTATTTTACAGTTCATTTCCAGCGGCGAGTGAACTCAAACAATGGCAACGTAAAACTTTTACACGTTTATAAACTTTATTCGTCCGTCCGTCCGTCCATCCCTCAGTCCGACTGTCTGTTTATTTTCTTAACAAGTTCTTATCGATTTTTGCATTAAACTGGCGTCTAATTTGATGGCGGTTAAACGTTCGCGCGTGGCGTGTGTTCTGCATGACCGCATCAAGTGCCACACTGAGCTGCTAATGTTTAATAAATCTATTAAAAAAAGGAGAAATATAAACGAGCCTAAAAGCGCCAAATGAAAAATTAACGCTCATCAAAAGGATTATTTGGCATTAAACGTGCACACGCCGCCTATATCGATTAATATTTCAAGCTCAACATTTAGTTCATAGTATAGCTTTGTTATTTTCTTTTTTTTTTGGGTTTATAAAGCTTTGAAGATCTTTTCAACACAACTTATTTACTCAATATTTGATGCACAACATAGAAATCCTTATACAACTTACATAATATGATATGCCATGAGTTAGTATATTTATATGAACCAACCAAATGCTACTCATTAATAGCAATCAATTCCAATTCGCTCTCTAGAGCTGATTTGATAAAATCTAAATCACTTCGTTAATTATTTCGATAATAATGCAATGTGGAAGCGATTCAGTTCAAATTTGAGCATTAAATAATTGATTTTCATTAAACCAGATGCGCATAATTTCCATAGATCAATTATTGCAAACGCAGGACATTTGCATATACTCGTAAATTTCAAGTGCTGAATGCATTTGTGTATGGAGTATCATGATTTCGAGTGCAATTAGTGTAAATTGGAAAAATAAATAGCATAATCGATTGCATGTCACTGCGTAGGCATAAATGGATTGTGTTTGCATTTAATACGTGTAGGTGGTGTAAAGAAAAGTTAAAAAGGAAAATAGCTTTAAAGTCAAGTTTGGTTGACTTTATAAATTTTACAATAATTAAAAACTTTCTCTGCTACCAACTCATGAAACTTAAAGTATCTCATTAAGAAATATACTTGTTAAGCGTAAGAAAATCGGCACGCGCCAATGCAAATAGATCTATTGCATACTGTATGTTAAGCGACGGACTTACAAGTAGCTCATATACGAGTATGTCGTAAGCTGCTCTATAGCAGTTCGTTATGCATTTCTGAGAGAGGTACTACGAATTGAGTTTTTCTAATTGTGAGAGAGGGAGAGAAAGTGGAACGAAATATGTCTGTGTAGTCCATGTGAAGCATCTGTGTAGTTACCATATCTTGTACCCAAAGGCAAGTGGGTATAATGTTTTGCATCTAGAGTGAACGTAGCGGGAACTAAAGCGAAAAAGAAACGAACGAGACAAGCACTATGGAAAAGTAAGCGAATCGAAAGACTATACTGTTCGATTTACACATTTGTCTTGTTATACCATTCACTCATAGTGTGAAATGATATTATCAGTTAGTCTGAAAGTTTGTAACGCATTAAAGGAGGCATCGTAGACCCCATAAAGTATATATATATATTCTTGATCAGCTCGACCTAACCACGTCCGTCTGTATGTCCGCCTGTCTGTCCGTCTGTCGGCCCGCCCGCCTGTCTGTCTGTATGTTGTTGCGTATTTTTGGGGACTAATTTTTATGCTATCCAATTTGCACATACAATTCTTTTTATTGCAGTTTAATAGAGTATCAAAATTGACCCGGTAAGCCCACTTTTTGGAGTAGCCCCCACACATACCCACCGCCCACTTTTAACTTTTAATGTGAAAAACTTTTTTATTGTAGTCAATATCAACTTAATAATTGATATGGTAACTTCTAGTGGACGGATGCTTGACTTATATATTAATTGTGGGATCCGCCCACTGTTTGGGGTAGCCCCCATACAAACCTACTGCCCAGTTTTGACTTTTTGTATGAAAGTCAATATTAGGTTGAAATGCAATGTGGTGCCTTTTTATGGTCAGCCGCTTAAGAAACATAGACTAATGTGCGTGGACCGCCCACTTTTTGTGGTAGGCCCCATACAAACTCACCGTGCAATTTTCTGTTTTTTATGAAAAAATTCTTCATTTAAATCAATATTAGCTTGAAATTTGATTTGGTGGATTTTAGTGGACAACGGCTTCATATACATATACAAATGGGCGTGTCCCGCCCACTTTTTGAGGTATTTTGTTCGACAACACGATTAAGACAAATGATATATCGTTAGAAAGATGATTACGTCCAACAATTCCTAACTTGTTTCGATCGCATGAAAAATGGTTGACATATACCTGAGTTCAAATTCAAAGCAATTTATGAAGATTTTGGGGCTTTTCATTCACTTCAGTAATTCTTTGCAATAACAAAAAATTACATTATCCCAAGTTTCGCATTTGTATTTGATAGTTTGTACAATTTGAAAAATCTTAAGTCCTACCTTACCATGATAGCACGAAGGTCGAGTTCAGTCACTGTCTGGTCACAAGTTTAAGGTAGAGATCTTTTCAGATATTAATTTTCTTATTTCTCAAACTGGAAAATTGGTAAGAGCCACGCTTTCATATAAGCGAAATTTGGACGCAGATGGATGCAATTTCGTATGTACATAGAGCTCATTTGGATAAATAAACAGCACTGGAAAATTGGGAGATATCATGCACTCATATAAAAACAAAAGATGCGTATCAGTGCACAACGAGATACCCTCTGTAGAGTGTATGTATATACTCGTATTACACGGTGAGACAAATAAATTCTGAAACTTGGAATTTTTTTTTTTGGCTTGTGAATTTTTCGACTCCCATTCTGCACTTTGACGTTTGGCTTCTGGATTGTACTGAAAGCACCATGTTTCGTCATTAGTAACAATTGATTTCAAGAAGTTTGGATCATTTCTGACGGTTGGAACGATTTCTCTGCAATGATTGACACGTTCATACGTTAAAGTGTGTGGAACAAATTATGCACAGACCTTTTTTTTTGGTCCAAATTCCCATGAAGAATGGTTCAGATAATTTCTCTACTAATTGTTAAAGCGCTCTTCCATGATTTTCAGCGAAGCATTGTGATCATTTGCAATCAATTCATGTACTTTTTTATCATTGCTCGTGGCCGAGCTGAAATTGGCCTTCCTTCACGATTATCATCTTCTAACGACGACTCACTGCCTTTCGAAAAACGTTGCCTTTCGATACACTCCATGTATCAACCGGAATGTTTCTTACGTAATTTGACCAAGTTTTGCATGAAGTTTAATAACCGCTCTTTGTTCCATGTTAGAATTTCAGCATCGACAAAAAAGTTAGTTTGGGAGAACTGTCATAACTTTGGTATTTCTCAACCGATTGGTGTGGGTGGAAAGAGAATGTCACAGAGTTTTTTAAACAAATTTTAAACAGATTTCTCAAAAATCGGGAAACTATACGTAGTATCCGAACATGCTAGCCATACGAACAATACCATAATGACTCGCCTTACTAGCACATTAAGTTTACAAACTTAATTCATTCATCTATATAACGGTATATTTATGTTTTCAATTTATAGTTTTATTATACACTGCCCTGGAGACCAAGGGTATACTAAGTCTGTACGAATGTATGTAACAGGTATCAGCATCGAAACCTTAGTCGATCTAGCCAGGTTCGTATGTCCGTCTTTCTGTTTGAACAACGATATCTCAAAGACTATAAAAGGTAGAGCCTTCAAACTTGGATTTCTAGATTTTTCTAGCATAATTTGAATGCGCTGAACACTAAAATCATACTGATTTTACATAGGGCCATTCACCTAGATAACGGTGTACTTATGTTTTCGATTTATAGTTTTATTAAACACGGCCCTGGTGGCCAAGGGTATACTAAATTTGTGCAAAAGTATGTAAAAGCCAGATGGACAGTCTGACAGTCTGCATAAACTATATATATTCTTGAACAGTATCGAAAGCGCCGTCGATCTAGCCTGATCCGTCTATTCATTCGTCCGTCTGTATATTTAAAAAGCGAAATCTTGAAGTCTATATCAGGTAGATCCTTCATTATATTTATAGATTTTAAGTAATCATTTCAACTGTACACCTTATAACCCTTGACTATTGATTGTCCTCCATACATAAAACATTTATGTGGTTATATCTATTAAAAAATAAAGAAAGAAAAAACTCATATGCACACGTCAAAAACAAATTCAAATGTCAATTTAACTTTTTATTACCGCAGATAAAATAAATAATAAAAAAAAAGTAAATAAATAAAATCAAAAATATTTAAACCACTTTTAAGCGACAGCGTAACCGCACATGGCTTCCGCCTGCCACACCGCTCTACATGGACAGTGTAAATATGGCACACCTACAAACTGCCCGTATATAAGCTGCCCCTTTTGCATATACTACATACGTATAACCATAAAACTCGTCGGTTATGAATTTTTGAGAAGTTCGATGAATACGGATTTCATGCGTTTATCGATTATTTAAGTAATTAAAATTTGTACATATATAAAAAACTTGGCGTGAGATGCTTTTCTGTTTGTATTTGTATCTTTCTGTGGCTGATTTTTATATGTGTTAAAATCCTTGGCCGAAAGCTGCAAAAAAAAACCCCCCGCCAAAAACGGAACAGTATCAAATAATAAAGCGCATACATTTTTTATTACTTTACAAAATGAGCGAAAAATTGCGCTTGAAACATAATACACTGAGTAAGAATATTAAATGAAACTTTTTTGGTAGAAAATCAAAGCGGCATTAAAGCGTTGGAAATTTTAATTAAATTCTATATTAAAAAATGACAAAACTAAATACGAAAAAATTAAAATGAAGCTTGAAAGTGCAATGCCATGCATCATGAAAATTTATGTGTCTGTATTATAGTAAAAAGGAAGGACGACAACAATAACAACAACAACAACAAAAATGTATCTGTATGCTGCAATAATTCAGATTAAAATGTATGCATGCACAACAATGCCAACAAACTCTGATGAAAAAGGACATTTTGCATGAAAAGCAACGAGTGACATATGCCATTGTACATATATATTTCATTTGTATTTGCTAATTTCCTCAATAAATTGACATTATTTTGAAGAGTAGCATTTTTTCGAAATGGCGCCCAACGTAAGGGGCATGGAAAAAAGTAGAAAAAAAAATAGAAGGAAGTTTTTTTTATTTTCATTTTGTCCTATTGACAAAGCAAGCTACATTTAGAACATTCTTAATAAATATACTTTGCTATACTTTTGCTACTTTTCTATGAGGTCTCAGCTAAGCAAAGCTTTCTTGCTTCCGTGCATAGTAGATTTAGTAAACTCACGCCAAGAGACTCGGTCCAAGATCCATCCCTTGAGCAACGCTACGCAATTATATTTTGTTTTGTACTTGTATAATCGGATACGGAGATGTTTGGCATGATATGACAAGTATTTGAGAGTGATAGCCTAACACAAACTATAGTTTTAATGTCCAAAAGATGAGCAACAGAATTTGTAAGACGAACCCAATGTAGTACGCTCGTCAACGCCAAGAACCGACGAATGAAATGTTTGAATGTAAGCAGATGAAATACGGATTGATAAAATGTCCATCATCACTGGATTTTGTGGACTAAAAACTATCTGCGCTAAGCTCGCGCCGTAAATATTAACAGACGAACAAAAGCCAAGCACTGTGTGAACGACTACATGACCAATAACGGTATTACAACGATTACTCAGCCACCGTACAGTACCGATGTAGCCCGGCGAACTTTTTCCTGTTTCTCCAAGTAAAAAGTGCTCTCAAATAAAGCCACCATGGGACTGTACACGATGTCAAAGTTGGTATTTATCGGTATTTATTAATCAGTTAGCTTTCAAAACTTTGAAGAGCCGCTGTCAGTCGTATGTCGACGCTAAAGGATCATATTTTATAGAACTATATCCTTTAGTTACAATAGCTTCAATATTTTTTTTTTTTTGTCCAATAACTAATTCTAAACTCTTGCATATTCACTTTCAATTGTGCTATATTTTATCAAATCTATATTTATCAAAATCGGTTGTGTATTTTGCTTGTAAAATTCTTAAACAATCCTCACTAACACAGCGAATGAAACACAGGTAGGTCTTACATGAAATACAAACGCACGCACACAAATATTAAACGATAGCATAGGAACAACCAGTTACAGACTCTGCGAGCGCAAAAGAGTATGATATTGCGTATTTTACTTTGTATGCGCTTCGTAATTATTTTGGTGACTATATCTCCGTTTATAGTTGTCGTTGTTATTTGCGCGCGGTTAAGTAGCAATAACAAAAAATGCATATACACAATAATATACAAAATTATTTCTAGATAGCGGTCGATTGAGTCGACCGCTGTCCATACAGACTAGTCTAAATTAATATGTTCTTATGCAATAGACTTATATATACGCTATGTGCACAAATCAACAAATGACATTAATACTTGTCAAAGTTTGTCAAAGAATTGTGCTAACACCAAAATAGCTAGTTACCTAAACTACGTATACTCGTATCATATACATATGTAAATATAGTTTGACTTTGGTTCTACTTAGCACAAAATTCACAAACAATTTTTCAAGTGACAGCTGTGTCTGACTTATTTAGCAGTAATGCCTCTGCCTTTGCCTTTTGACTAGAACGAATGCTATAGACTAGCAGTATACTAAAACATATCGTATATACATAATCTCGATTGGTTTTGTGCGTCTCCAAGTGCTGAAACATGCAACCGAAGAGTCTATTTTTTTTTTTTTTTTTTTTTTAATACTTGTCTATTGCAATTGCGATACTCTGTTGTGACATGGCTTATACCTATGCTTGACTTTGTGCAGGTTTGTGCTTCATGTCTGTCTATATCTGTCTATGTCCATCTGTCTGTCTGTCTGTCTGTCTAGTTTGCCTGATTGCCTGATTGCCTCCTCGCAATATTTGTAGTTGATGTTGTGACACATTTGTGGCAAATGCAGAATAATTTTGCAAATGAAAAGCGAAATATTGCAGTATGTCATATACTATTCGTATATATTGTATTTAGAATGAGTACCCGTTGGTTAGGTAGCGCAAAAAATTCAATTTGCTGTGCATATTCGATTCGTATTGCATATTTTTAGCTGCCACATTTCGTTTTAAATTTAGTGAAAAGTTCAAAATGTTCGCCACGAAAAGTAGCAAAATGTTCTAATATTCTCATTTTTTTTTTCTTCTATTTTTCTATTAAGATACTTTTGTGTATTTGTCGTATTGATTTCTATAGGCGCAAACTGTACTTTTCATTATACTTTTATTCGAATTTTACGTGACTTTTTTGTAATACCTTTATGTAGATATGTATTTTAGTACGATATTTATTTATGTACCGTAGATACATAGTAACAAAAGCATTAACAGAAAAAAAGGATTGTATTAAATGTTATCTATATGTATATATCAGAGTTTAGTTATAAATAGCTAGATATAAGGAATTTATTTCTACCTACATACGTAGGTATATGTTGAAATCGTGGTTTTGTATGATAGAATACTAAATATAAATCATCCATATCTTCTGTTCAAACACTACACGGAATATCTCATTTAAACGAACCACGCTTGAGGTTGGTACAACTGTCACCTACTACTGTTGGTACAATTGCCACTCATTCTGCCAGCTGGTTCGTGCGTAATAACTTGGTAAACAAGTTCGTTTTTTTTTTTTGTGTGTTTTACGAATCCAACCAAACTTCACTTTTTTAAACATTGAAAATGCTATAAAATGTGCTACGGTAACTCGAAAATGTCGAAAACAGAGTGTGGTTGATGGTTTGGCTCGTTCTGGTCGTTCGTTCATCCACCGCTTCAACTAAAGCAAATGTCAAATATTACAATTGTGCTTGAAAATTTACGATCTTGAGTCTCATTCGTCATCGGATCATAGCATTATAAACACAACTTATGCCCAGATTGCTAAATTTCTTGCATAAATTCTTACCTTAAATCCGACAATCTGAACAAATCCAACGTAAATTTCGTTCCGCAAGCTCCTTATTTCTCTGACAAGGCGCTGTATGACTATTTGCTGATCTCACGACTCAAGCGATTCAGAAATCAGAATGTAAAATATTAGTTTTGAAGATTGACAGAAACGTTTGAATATGTATATTGCATGCAGTGTAGATTACTTTGAAGGGGACAGAATTAATGTAGGATTTGTACATTTCATTTTTTCAAAGTCGTAGGGTTGTCATACGTAGTCTGCCAAACATATCTGTCATTGCAAACGTTATTTTAATTGTTTATTGTACGACATTTACACTAATGGTTCGCTTAAACGCCGAGCAATGCGTTTTGAGGTGAAATCATGTGATTCGTTATTGTCCCATTTCTCACTAGCTGGCTAAGTAAATAAGCAAAATTACAGCATTTGGCTCGCTGAAAATCTTAAAATAATTGAAGAGATGCCATTACACCCAGAGAAGCCACATACTATAGTCTGGAGGCGTCATCGGGCCGTGCCTTTTTCTGGATGTGAAGATTTTGATTTGGACGTTAACTGATGTTTTAATATTAGACAAGATTTCTTTAAAAGACGATTTATAATAAAAAGCTAGGATTATTGAGCATTCCATAGAATTATATAGCGGAAACGAAACTGAATATTTTAATTGCTTAAATTGTGCTTTGTTTTACTTTTTGAAATTTTTGATTCGCTTTCAGAATTCAGGTATTAGGGCATTACATGAAATATAAATACACACACACAAATATTAAACATCTCTCTATCTCTCTATATCTCATTACCTCTAGCACTTCTTTTGGAACACTCAACGCATGCTATCTACTTTGTAAGATTCATGGTGTAATAAAAGAAGGCAACATCATGCGAGCTGCCAGTTATCAGTTGATAAGAATATATGACAGCGAAAAAGATTGAGTGTTTTACTAAGAAGTTTAGCTTTGTACGCGCTTCGTTATAATTTTGTTGACAGCCTTCCCTTTTTGTAGTTTCTGTTGTGACTTGCGCGCAGTCAAATATTATATCTAGATTGTGGTCGATTAAGTCGAACGCTGGCCATACTAGTACTATGTAATTAATATCTTATTCGACTCAAATCCCTCCCAATAAGTTCACATATGTAGTCCAAATAAACACACAATAATATAATTCAATTTCACACGTCAATCGTTGGCCAACTTTCTGGTATTATCTCTGATAAAATTATGTTCTTTCCTTTCTGGTATTATTTCTGGTACTGCTGCAAACTTGAAAACTGCTCTCTTAATCTCTTAGGTAAATTCAATAGATTTTAGCAGCTTAGGAACAGTGTTAACAAAAGCGAGAACTTTTCTGCAGGCTTTGGCCACTCAGGGACAATTTTAATATAGTTCGAAACTATTCTATTGTGAGGTGAGAAATCAATTTAACAGAAGCTGGTACTAGCGTATTAAATCTGTATAAATTTTTACAACTCAGAAACAATTTTTAATGAAGTCAAAAGTATGCTGGGAAATGATTTCCGTAGCGCTCGTAGTACATTTCCGGTACTCTTCTACAAAATAAAGAAAAATTCTCGAACAGCATTTTGCAGATCTCTTACTGCCAGTCTTTCGCTGCATTCTTTAGCAGGGTTTTCTACCAATCACGCAGAAGATTTCGTCCTATTTCATTAATATTTATTAGCTAAAGGAAAATGCCTGGCTGAATAAGATGTTGATTTATTTTCCATTATATAATTTAAGGCGCAAGGCGTGCTACTCTCCATTGGTAACTCAACGTGGCTTTCAATTTTCTTTATTTTACAATATGAATTTACTTATATTAGGTTAGGTTCGAATGGTCGCGTGAATACTTAAATATTCCACAAACTTAAATAAAAGTTTACTATAAATAATACATGTAGAAAAAGTGCTTCTTATCAATAAGTTTGCACAATTATTAACCTCAATCTATTTTTAACAAGCTGCGACATTTAAAAGGGCCTATTTGCCCATTCCATACAATGCGACGCCTCTGTTCTATAGACCTATACCTATATATATATTCATTTTTTACGTGTTTTATTTATAGCCTATGTGTGTTCATTTCAAAATGTCAATTTACTTGACTGCGCTTTCCGGCTACTGGGCTACTGGGCCACTGTGTATACTTCCGGTTCACACTGTACACAACATTTTAGCAGCCATCTTTCTTCTCTGTTTGTCTGTTTTCTGTCTACTTGTCCGTCTATCCATCTGTGCATTTCTACTGTCATGTTAAAAGCCAAAAACTTTATAAACTTTTGTTCGTACTCGTTTCTTGCGTAGAGCAACATTTCATACGTCACGTTATACTCACGCTCAGTCAATAACTGAGCGTGAGCGTATTGCACAATAGATAGTCATCAGGTCAAGCTGGAATATCTGTATCTGTATATAATATATTGTAGTTATATGTAGTTCATGCTTTGCTGCCATTTATTGTCTGCCATACTGATTTCCTTTGCAGCATTCTTTATATTTCCGCTTTGTGAGCATAAATTTTACTAACACGAATACTAAAACTTCTCTGGATATATCTCTAAGGTCTTCACTTGGCTGCGATTTACCATTGAAACAGGATGCGGCATTGCTTTATGCTTTGGCACACTTTTGTCCGTCCGTCCGTCTGTCTGTCTTTTTCTCTATGTCTGTCTGTCTGTCTGTCTATCTTTGTTGCCAGCAGTTAGACAAGTTAGTTAGTTAGTTGGTTGGTTAGTTGACCAGTTAGTTAGTTAGATCATATGCCAGAGTTTGAAATGTGTAGACTACATCGCTTTCTATTTCTACAGCTTATATATATATATATATATATATATATATATATATATATATATATATATATATATATATATATAATAGTATGTGCGCGAGTTTACCCTTTGGCGCTGTCAAAGTTTTCTATACATAGTGTTGCTTTTTTTCTTAATTTTTGCGCTGTAAAAAGTTTTGCACATGCATATTTCATATTTTATTTTCATAGTTTTGTTTGTGCCATTTCAGTTCCATTCTATTCTATTTTTTCTCCTCATTCTATGCTCGAACGCTCAATTTAATCGGAACAAAACAATTTCAGCTATTTTATTATTTGTAAGTTTGCTTAATTACATGTCGGACAAATATCAAACAGCATGCGAGGGAACGCCGTAGTGTGAGTGTTTAAATTAGTGTTGTAAAGTTACGCCCAAAAAATGTTTGCAGTAAAGTTGAAAAAAAAAAGTACTGGAGTCATGGTGTCCGACTATATTATACGCGAAAAAGTACAATCAGTGGCCCAAAAAATAGTAAAGTAGATAAAATTTAGATTGGGGACAAATTGTCGAGGAAAAACTACTACTAAATTGTGCGCTCCTGCTTTTCTGTTACATGGGGGCATGACGCAGCCTATTTTCACAGTGAATCTTATTAATTTTTTTTTTTTTTTTTTTTTGGTGTTCTTAACAGATGTACCAAATTTCATTCAACTAGCATTCTTGGCATGCCCCCTAGTTATGACAATTACCCATTCAAATCTAATGCCGAAAATAAAACGACTGATACTTCGACCTGAGCACTCAGTCAGATAATTTCAATTCGCATTGCCTTGAATTTCATAGTAATTATACTCTGCACACAAAGTGTGAACTGTATTATAATTTGCTCACGGAGTAATGCATTAAACGAGACGTCGGAGACTCCATATGGTGTATATATTCTTGATCAGCTCGAGGAGACGAATAGTCTGTCTGGCCGTCTGTCCGTTTTCTGTATGAATCAAAAGTAGTCTCTAAATTTTTAAGATATTGATCTAAAATCGAGTATGTAGGCTTTCTATGCTCCTAGGCTAAAAACATATTACAATTAAAATGATGCGCCTAATTTTAGGGGTAACCTCCATGCAAATCCTTCTCCCACTTTTCCTATTGAAGTTCAATTTAACTGTACATAGTTATGAACTAACCACCCTAAAAAATTAAGCGAAGGCGTGTGAAAAGTATTAAAGCTTCGATTCTACCATTAATTAAAACACATGAAGTTTCGCACCATGCAATTAACTTATTGACCATTGCCGTTCGATGTGCGCATCCTTTCATTGAGAGAAGCGGAGACTGACGAAAATATGGAACAAACATAGATTATACTACGATTTAATGAAAAAATATCACAAAGTGATTATCCAAATAAAAATTTTCTTTCACGACTTGATCATCTCAGTTGAGTAACTTTCAAGAGTTAAGTTGGTATTTACACGTGTTCTTATATTCACAAATAGTTTCAACATAATATATGAGCGGCACAGTTATAAGTATGATTGCCATCTAAGAATCACTTTCAACTTCAATTCATGATTACATCAAGTCTAGAGATCATCTAGAAGTTTGTGTATACGAGGAAAACAAAATGCTAGATGACACAGCCAGTTTAGCCAGTTTAGCCAGTTAGCGTGGTTTTGGCATATCATGCATTTTTTCTGAACCTCAGTCACAATTTATAAGTCTAGCATTCGAAATCTGTTTAAATATATTTCCGCGATAATCGCAATCTTTGGGCTCCTCTTATAGGAAAAGTATTCATCCCAAGTCATGGTAATTGAGGCCGGAAGACGTTATTTTAACAAGTCATCAGTTTTGGTATTATTTTAGTGGCAAAAATTGCAGATATATGTAAGTGCATAGCATAAAGATTGAATTCCTAATAAATATGTCATATGTTCAAGCAGCTTATGAGCTATTTGTTGAGAGCTGTGACCACATACAAGCTCGTAAGCAGCTCGTGAGCATACACACAGTGCACATAACTCATGAGCTGACAGTAACGCCACAACCCACGGTGAGTTGTTCATGAGCTGAATACGAATCTGTAAGCTCATGCTTACGAGCAAGAGCCGAAATGAGCTGTAATGAGAATCTCATGAACGAGTTTTTCTGTACTCAGATTTTAACAGCATAAATCTATGAATATCGATTTGTCTAGTAGTGCTCACATGAATATATTTGATACCCAAAATTCATTATATACGTGAGTTTTTAAACTAAAGGGTATTGCATGGCTTATAAAAGGGGTACTATTTATATTTCGGGAATAGCAAATAATAACAAACATTTTTAAATGAAAATAGCTTAATTGTTTTTCAAAATATTCCCCTTGATGATCAATACACTTTTGCATTCGTTCAAACCATAGGCAGTTTTTCCATTCCTCTTGAGACACCTCCAAAACATGGTTTTTGAACGCTTCAACTGCTTCTTCGGTGCTCGTAAATCGTTGACCTTTGATACTCGGGAACAAGAAGAAGTCAATGGGTGTCAAATCAGGGCTGTACGGAGAATGAGTCATTAATTCGATGTTTTGACTGCTTAAAAATGCACTTGTTTGACGAGATGTGTGAGAGCTCGCTTTGTCATAATGGAGAATGATTCGTCTTTGGCGATTGTTATACGAAATTCTCCGATGACTTCCGGCAAACAAATGGTCGTGTACCACTCAGAATTGACCGTCCTACGTTGCTCAAGCGGAACAGTGGCCACATGACCCATTCGGCCGAAGAAACAGGCGATCATTTGCTTCGCTGTGATTCTTCCACGAACAACTTTTGTTCGATTTGGCTCGTCTTGGAAAACACACACGGTCGATTGCTTTTTTGTTTCCGGCTCATACGCATATATCCATGATTCGTCACCTGTCACGATTTTATACACGTCTTTTGAAGCACCACGGTCGAACTTTTTAATCATTTCCTTACACCAATCGACGCGAGCCTTCTTTTGAGCTATTGTCAAATTATGGGGTATCCAACGAGAGCAAATTTTTTTTACAGCTAAGTGTGCATGCAAAATCGAATGTATTGAAGTGGAACTAATGTGCAAGGATGCCTCTATCTCACGATATGTCACATGATGATCTTCCAGTATCAGTTCATGCAACTGATTTTGGACGACCTTCACGGAATTCGTCAGCGACCGAATTACGACCAAGATTGAATTCAGTATACCAGCGATATACTGTGGTTTTTGATGGTGCTTTATCGCCATACAAAGAACTGAGTACATTGACACATTCTTGTTGAGATAATCCACGTCGAAAGTTGTGAAAAGTAATCCAACGAAAACCTTCTCTTGAAATTTCCATTTTTTGGCCAAATTGCTTTTCTTAACTCACTGTAAACAAAACAAATAGCAATTGTACTTCAAAACTTTGTGAGTACGTTTATGCCAAAAAATGTCAAACTTTATTATGGTGTTGCCAGATTTTAGCTTTTGACATTAGTGCTGCCAGTTCTCGAAATATAAATAGCAGCCCTCGTATAAAGAATATATATAAAACAAGAAAGATTGCTGCAGTCAAGTCTGCTCGACTTCGAGAAACCGTGTAATTTATTTTAGGCTGCATATACATAGGAACTATAGATTATATTCTTTAGTGGTCCGATCTGGACGTAGGCGGGATATTTTATTGGAATTGTGATGACCAAATAGAAAGTATTAAAAATAAATACAAAAACTATTAATACAAAAAATCAAACAAAAAGGGGGGTGGGGTGTGTGGTAGGTGGTATGAGCTGGGACTATATGGAATATTTTTTGAAGTTTGATGTAAGATACGTCATATTCGGAATTTCTGGTACATTTAAGAAAAAAACATTTTCTTTTCATACAAAGCCTTAAAAACGGATGACCAGTTTGTATGGGGCTACTCCTTAAAATGGCCCAAGCTGAACCTATGTGTTATGTTTTATCAGGATTTACGTAAGATACAGCCAATTTGGTGTTTCTAGCACAATTAACAAACAAAATTTCATACAAAAACTTAAAAACGTTGGCCAGGTTTGTAGGTATTGAGGCCTTAAAGTGAAGTTAGCACGTTTATTTCATACTAGTTATCTGTAGAGAATCTAAATATTCAAATTTGAAGTATCTATCTCTTATAGTCTCCGAGATTTGTACGTTTAAACAGAAGGACGAACGGACATGTCTATAAACTTTATATACCTTTTACGCTTTGTGTACAGGGTATAAAAATATAAAAAAACATAGAGTACACGTAATGTCAATTAATAATTTGAAAAGCGATTAAATGATTACGTATAAATACATAATCAGATTTAATAGACAAGTTACATATGTAAAGCATAAAAACATTACTGATATGTCTGCTCATGTCACAAATTAAATGCTGACGCATGTGAATTTTAAATAAACATTTTGCTCTTGATTCTATAAACGAAATAAATTGAACAATAAAAGCAAAAAAGAGTAAAACCAATACTAGTATGACTAATACAAAGCATTTATTTTCAACATTTATCACTTGGTTTGTATATTGCAGATGTCATAACATGGGCTGTGCCTACGAAACGGCTAGGCAGCAGCAACAAAATCAACAACAACAACAACAACAACAACAGAAATCCAAAGAAAAACATCAGCAGCAAAACCAACACCAGCAATATAAAAATCAATGTCACAGCAACGAAAATAGCAAACATCAAGTAGAAAAAAAACTACTAAAAGGAGCAAATGAAATAGTAACAATAAAAGCTAAAAAGAACAAGAAAAACGGAAATAGCAGTCAGCACAACGACAAGGATATCAAAATCAAGGATAACTATCAACAAAAACATAAAAAGGCAAAACTAAAAGCTGCTGCTGCTCAAGTGCTTAAAGAAAACGTGGAGAAACAGCAACGATATTGGAAGCATAACAAGGACACGCTGCCATTAACGTCAAACCAACTACTTCAGCAAGAGGAGGACAAATACGCATATAAAACTACGAACGATTTGCAAATTGTAGCCTGTACAAATTGTAGCAACAAAACGACAAATTCACTGAGTAAAAATTTCAATACAAGCAACGGCAACAACAGCAACAACAACAGCAGCAGCAGCAATTGCTGTCAACTACTACAACGTACAACGCTTAAAACGCAGCACGCAGCATCAAACGCCTACAATGAGCAAACGGAAATGCAGCATATACAGCAGCGACAGCGAAAATGCCGCCATGTTGCTGCAGCTGCGGCGGCGGCTGTGGCAGCCAATGCACATGGCAACATGGCGGCCACATTGGCTGCGGCATGCATCAATGGCGGCTTTGGTAGTCTACATGAAATGTTGTTGCATGCGCGTACTGCCCTAGTGACGCAGCTGACATGCATCAGCAGTGCATTGAGCGAGAATATTAACTATCGTACAGCAACAACAACGACGATGACAATGCCAACAACAGCAACATTGGCAGTCAAGAAGCAGCAACAGCAACAGCAACAGCAACATTGCCAAACAGTTAAACTAACGACAACAGCAACAAAAGAAAGCAATTGCATGCAATATGAACAAGAACAACAACAACAACAACAACAGCAACATTTTATTGCCAACAACTTGCCACTGCCGCAACAACAAATCGTTGATACTGCTGCTGCTGCTGCTGCTGCTGATGCTGACTTCAACTCCCGCACTACTACTACCTCGAACACCAATTGCAACAACAACAACAACAACCAGAAGAACAACAACATTGCCCCTAACCTAACGCCGCCAACGTTGTCATCATCATCATCATCATCATCGTCAACAGCAACATCATCAGCAACAACATCATCCTCATCGATATTTTTGCCGCCTCCAACTACCCAACTAATGCTTGCGCCGCATGCCATTGCCAGTGCACTGAATGCCACCGCTGCTGCCACAACTTCTGCCGCTTACAATTATTTTGGACACAATTACTACAATCTGCTACGCAATTCGTTTAGTTTTTATGCCGCATCGAGCGTCATTTTGGTGCTTTGCTATTTGACCACAACAACATCGGCTGCTGCTACAAATTCCGAAGCTGCGCCGCTTGAGAAACATCCTATGTAAGTTTTTATTGGCAGTTGGCTTATATGCCTAGAAGTATGCTCTACACTTTCTATATAAACAAAAACACACACCATAAACACTTCAATTCAAAAAACTTTCATAGAAAACTTTTTCAGTTCAATATTTTCATTTCTACTTATCTATCTGAACTATCTATCTATATATTCGTACCTAACTTAGCTGATCAAAAAATACCAGGAAATTGTCAATAAAACGAAAAATGTTTAATTATTCTTTGATAATTTGTACATTGGCGGATCTAGGGAAAGGGAACTGGGCAACGTCCTCACCCAACAGCATTTTTGTTCAGTACAAAAATATACGTTTTTTTTCGTCATAGGCACAATAATGTTGTGTGACAAATCCATCTTTCAACTATCGGCAAATGTTTCGTTGAACTGTGTTGAAGATAACGGTACATTTTTTTATATGAAAAGCAGGCGCATATGAACAAGTACAAAAAGCAAGCAATTTTTTAACGATATTTCACTAGGTTACCAAACGGAAGATCAGCATCTCTTCCCCCACCCCTTTCGTAAATTGCCATCTCTGTACTTTTCTAACGAGCGTTTGTAAAGCATTTGTAAAGTGCTCCAAAGAGTTTAGTAAGCAAAGGTGTCTCTAGACGAACAAACATTTTCTGCTCTCGCATTTGAACTGTGATGAACTGCACTGATTGATCTTACACAATTTACCACGATTTACTAATAGACAAAAAAGTGGCTGTTAAAATGCTCAATACTTGATTTTCTCAGATTTTCAACCACTTCTCTAAACATGCTTGATGGCAGATGTTTTACTGCTCATGCACGAGTTGCAGAGGAATCTTCAAAACGAACGTTTGATTTTGCGCAATATTTTAACATTGCAAGCAAACGCTCTAAAAAAGTTTAAACTCATGCTTCAGAATCCATATCCAGGTGGAGAGCAGGAGAAGTTTTCTTCACATCAGAAAAATTTACGAGACCATGTCATCTCAAGCCAAATTCGTTTAAATGATAAATTCCGGGTATTTTTTGATCAGAAGTTATATCAAAATTTTAGTCTTATACACCAATTTTATATTTGTGTTTTTTTCTTTTTCTTTAAAAATTCTTTCTTTCAGTCATGGCATCGATTGGTCGAAGTAAGTTGCACATGAGATGAGATTTTCCAAAAAAAAAACAAAAAAACAAAAAAAACAGTGTTGATTCGTTGAAATTTTAATTCTTGCACACACTAATAATAATGCCTAAAATTCGGCTTTCGATAAATTTTCTTGCATGCATTTATGTTTATAACTTTTGAGTTTAAACCCCAAATTCAATTTGCATAATTTCTTTTAAGCTTCATATTTGTTACTACTAAACAAAATTTAGCTGAAACTCTTTAAATATACATCATACAATGAGGGTACTCACGATACATAGTAAAACTAAAAGGGGGAAGTAAAGTTAAACTTATTTTTTTTTTCTTTTCACTGCAAACAACACATTTTATTTGAGAAGTGTCTAGAACTAAAGTGACTAGAACTAAATACAGAGCAACTACTACAGGGTGCTTCTTTGTGTTTTTTTTTTTTTTTAATAATTTGAATAAAAGTGAATTGTTGTGTTTTGTTTATTTTATTTTATATAAATGTGAGCCTTTACAAAATGTTTAGTAATTTTTAGAAAATATCATCTGGCAAATGATAGCCTACCGCATCCACAAATAAATAGGAACTTATTTTGATTTCCATCAGTTTTTGGAAAGTTTACGGTGAAATTCCAGGCTTAAACTTATGTAAAGCAATCAGGTTTGGTGGCATTAGTCTTCACTTCAAACATCTTGCGTAATCAAATCTGAAGAACAAAATCACCACTTTTCGAAATAAATCGTTTAGCCTATATCGGCTTCAATAAGTCGATTTTTTTAATTACTTTGAAATGTTGCAACCATCTTATATGCTATTTTCATTGAACTCAATTGGCAAAAAGACGTGAATCACTGCCGTATTGCAGAATTCGTTTACCGTAGCTGCCGCGTTATTGTCGTCTTCGACTCTTCCCGAGCATAGACCGCACCAAGCAGTACCTTTTGGCAAATTTAAAGACACTTCATCAATTACTTGATGATTTCGAGTAACCCAAGAATGGCCATTCTGCATATTAACACTTGCACACAGCGTAAAATGTACTTGGTCATTCATGATCACACGACTACATGCCGAGAACTGAATTTGAAAATAAAATGTCTCAATTGTACTTCTTTGACGTTTCCAACTTATGGTATCACACTAAGATGTGTCAGCTGATTTCCACTTTATTCACAAAAAAAAAAAAGGAAACTTCAGTCACAACAACAACAAATAATCAAATAACTCAAAGCCAGTAAGTACTATGAGCATCATGGAACAAAAGTGGATTAATTGAATCCCAAATTGTGCTCTATTTGTCTTAAGCAGTATTAGAACCCTGTGGTTGTTTCGCTGCAAAGACTTATCGCTATAAAAATTTACTATGCATCTACAATAACTCAAGTTGTGTTATGCTCCTATTTCTACCATCTTGGGATAGGCTCATTATGCCATTCACACAAAGTGTGAAATGGTATTATCAGTTTGTCTGAAAGTTTGTAGCGCATTAAAGGATGCATTGTAGACCAGATAAAGTATATATATATATATATATATATATATATATATATATATATATATATATATATATATATATATATATATATATATATATATATATATATATATATATATATATATATATATAGAGAGAGAGAGAGAGAGAGAGAGAGATATATATATATATATATATATATATATATAGAGAGAGAGAGAGAGAGAGAGAGAGAGAGAGAGAGAGATATATATATATATATATATATATATATATATATATATATATATATATATATATATATATATATATATATATAGATCAGCTCGACGATACGAGTCGATCTAGCCATGTCCGTATGTCTGTCTCTTTGTCTGTCTGTATGTTGTGGCGTACTTTTCTGGGACCAATTTTTATACAATCCAGTTGAAATTTTACACATAGAGTATCAAGATTGACTCGCCACGCCCACTTTTTGGGGTACATACATACAAACCATACATACAAACCACCGCCCACTTCTGACTTTTTACATGAAAAACTTTTTATTGTAATAAAAATTGATAAGGCTGCTTGACATATACATTAATGGCTGGAATCCGCCCACTGTTTGGGGTAGCACCCATACAAACAAACTGCCTACTTGTGACTTTTTGTATGAATACTTCATTATTAAAGTCAATATTATCAATTATAGTGTATATTGTGCTTTCGTTTTCAGATGCTTTTGATTACATATCTTTAATATCCACTGATGTATCTTCATAATTTCAAGGAATTTGACTGAGACCATTACAGTTGTTGAAGTTGAAAATCAGTTATTTAAGTCTTTAAAGTTAACTTGGTTCCACATATTCCTTAATATTCAAATTATAACCAATTTAAGTTCTTTTTTAAACGTTTCTACTAATATCAAACATAAAAATACATATGAAAATGTACATACAATAATTAAAAACAAGTACTAAAACTGCTACTAACAACAAATATAACTTTGTTCGGTTGTTTTTGTCTTAAAATAAAATGCTAACAAACAAAAATCATACTCACTTATCTATCTATATTACAGATTCGATGAATCTAGTTCGGATAAGGAAATATTAGATCTACTATTAGAGAAGAAACGCTACGATAAACGATTACTGCCGCCTGTGAACGGTAAGTAGAAATGAAAAGGTATCTTATAGATATAACTATCTATAAGCTAACTAATAGTGTCAATGTACTCAGTTGCAATGCAGTTGAAAGTTTGCAGAACTACTGAAATTTTAATTTCCTAATTGAGTTTGCGCGTAACTGACAAAATATCTGCCAAGAAGACAATGTAAGAACAGCTTGTAGTACATATTGTTTAATGCCATTAAAACAAATTGTCCGAATGTACATGTCCAGAACAGATACATGCGAAACGAATTGAAGCATATCAAGACAACCACCAGACCATGGCAGGATAAACCGAACCAAATGAAATAAAAGGATATTGCAGTGTATAACTTGCAAACCAATTAAACTTAATGGCAGAGTGTGTAACAATGTTATACATCGAATGTTGTACGAGTAGTGAAGACGAAGTTTTTGAACTAAAATGCAACATACTTGCTTACTAGTACGAGTATTAGTTTAAATGTTACCCAAAAGTTTAAGCATATCACTTGAATTATTTGTATTTAGCAAACAATGAAAGCGTAGATTGTATGAAATTGCAAACGTTTCAATCATTTTACAGATGAAGACTTTTGCTGTGGTCTACAGCGACCGGATATGGCCAAGAATCAAAATCAAAATCCACGACGACCACACAGACGCGGTTTGTTATAATGCAAATTTCGATGTTTTTTTTTTCTTCTTTGTTTTTGACTTTTGGTATATTTTAGTACTTTTATTTTTTTGTAATTTTATAACACAAAAGTGTCGACAAAATATTTAAAAGAAAAAACTTTGTGCAACGAATGCTTTTGTTAAGATGAACACTTCGATACTCTTTCAAGTTAAGTTTTAAATCAAAATTGAGATCATTTCACTCAGCCTCAGGGGAGGTTGGAAGGGACAGGAGAAGAGGGGTGGGAGAATTGGAGGTAGAGTAAATGAGCATGGGGAAGCTGTTGCAGGGCGAAGGAGTGACAGTATGAAGGAGTGGCAAGGGGAAGGGCAGCAACGAGCCGGGTACCAGCTATTAGTATATAAATATATAAGATATTCGCAAGGTCAGGAAACAGTGCAAAATTGCAAGAAAAATCTTGCACAACCAACAACAATTTCCACTTAAAAATCTTACACTACTTTGCTCGACCTATGCTTTGTATAGGTGCATAAAAACAGTGCTGGACAAAATAACGAAAATTTATAGTAGTGGGATCGCGAATTTTGTTATTTTTTAGTGCTAACACTGAGACTGAACAGCTGTCGAACTGCCGTCTGTGCAGAGTTGCACCTATTTATTTTGCACAAGTGTGCTAACAACAATGTTTGTACACTTTTGCACTATTACGATACCTTGTGAACGCCCTAAATGTTTTGCTAATTTTCAAGATAAAATCTACTTGTACTCTAACAACGATCAGGATTGTAGTTTAAACATAGTTTGTGACAATTTATTGAAAACAAATATCTAACTAAAACGAAGTTAGAGTATATTCTTATTTGTTGTGGATTATTATATGCTTTAAAATATTTGATCGTCACACACCTAAACGATTGAACTAATTCTTACTGATAAATATATGGGTATTTTGAGAATTTTGTGTCTCAAACTTGTGACAATGTGTTAACAGCGGGAGGACTTTGGTAGTCCTACGCGGAATTCGTAGTTGAGCGAATGACGGGAATAAGTTAAGTTTCTGTAGCACCGATATAATGTGCCATACAATGGAGCTTCATTGCCATGTAAAGATGTAAGATGTAAAAATTAATGCTCGAAAATGTTCACGAGCTAATTCCACTTACGGATAATAAACAATTTTTTAAGTCACTGCAAACAACTCAAATAAAGTAGATATGTCAAAACATTCTGGCAGACCTAGTTTTTCTTATTATTGAAAGATAAACAACAACCCTCTTAAGGTTCAGTACGAGTCCGTGTACAGAAACCGAAAGTAGTGGAACCGATTTTTATCTGTTGTTGATATTATTGGCCACTATACTTGCATCATCTTCTGAATACTGAGATTGGTCAAATAAAGTTACCGGTAAGCAATATGTAGTTGCATTTGCCTAAGATTCAGTGTCAGAATTAAAATGTAGAGGGTCATTGTAGCGGAGAACGGGAACTGTGATAAAAAACGAATATCTTTTGTACACTATCACAGCTATTGCTTTAGGCTAATTACTCAAGATATGTTCGGTTTCTTTAATTAAACTGAGAATATACTCGCTTAAAGCGTTCTTGACTATGTCAAATGTAATAATGTAATGTAATAAAGGGCTTTTCGTCTGTCCAATGCTGCGCATAGCCGAAGCCCCACAATCGCAGAGCAGGCTAGTTTCATTGTGGGCAATGTGGGCCAGAGTCTACAATCTGTTTCTGAGGAAAGACATAGCTTGCTTAGATGATATCTCCGGCTATTGTATCTAGCGCTGACTGGAAGATTTTTTCAAGAAGTCTTCAATGAACGATTTTTCCAGATTTTTGGCAGCTCATCAGCAATTTCATTCCCTTCGATACCCTTATAACCAGGAAACCAACAGATGGCGACTTTGCAGCCGGTTGAAGGTGCTAAGAGAGTATCTTAGCATAGTAGAACTAGATTTGGGAAAACATTTTAAGAAGCTAGAGCTTTAACAGCTTTAATCAGAAAAACTGATTATACCTCTTTAGAACTCCTATCCAAAAACTGATGTGCGCAGACCTCAAATTGAAATATGTTGTGCCAGGCACCCATGGCTATAGAGAAGTTGGTGTTGGGTCCAAAGCTACCTGCAGCTGTACCCATGCCGGTAGTTAACCATCAGTGAACAATTTAATCATTGATGGTCCACTACCCGAAATGCCGTACTCCTAATCTGAGCGACTGGAAAAGGGAAGTGAGTTACTTCCGGAAAATAAATCGTCCATCTACACTGCAGACCGCTCGACCAATTGCTTTTTTCATACATTGATAGTAGAATATATTCGTTGTGCAAAAAATTGTTTTTTGTATTTTGTTAACTAGTGTAATAAACTTCACGGTTATGTGTATATATTTGTCCTTATATCAGTTATAGCAGCAAAATAAAACAATATAGAAAGTTTTTATTTTATGCAACGATTCAATTTTACTTTAGTTTAGTTAGTTTTTGTTTTTTTATTGAACTTTAAAGAATCTTCTTCGTACACCATTTTGTTTTCATGTCGCCATTTTGGTTTTTTTTTCGTATTTTGATTTGTTGTTGCATACTTTAAGGCGTCAAAGTTCAGCTAACATTTCTCTTCAATTTAAAATCTTCAGGCACACTGACGGTGAACGTGAATGTGCTACTGCTGAGTTTAGCATCGCCGGATGAAAGCAGTTTGGTAAGAGTTAAATAAATTTAACTTTAACTTCAACTTTCAAATTTTGTTTTGTTTTGTTTTTTACGCCACACAGAAATACGAAGTGGAGTTCCTATTGAATCAACAATGGGCTGATCCTCGACTGCAGTATGGCAATAAATCGCACTATGATTTTTTAAATGCTTTGCATCATCATGACAGCATCTGGACGCCGGATACGTATTTTATTATGCATGGTGATTTCAAGGACCCCATCATACCGATGCATTTCGCTTTAAGAATTTACCGGAATGGGACCATTACGTACGCAATGAGGTGTGTAGCTGCGACATCATTACAGACACGCGCGATATGTTAATGACTGAGACTGAGACTGAGACTGCGACTGAGACGACGACAACGACTTAGATGACTAAGACGACACCAACGCATTTTGATTTGAATATGAAAACAGTTTTCGTTCAGTTTCCATTTCATTTTAGAAAATGCAAATGTTACAAGTTCATATTCATTAAGGCAAACGTTCTATAACGTGGGTGGGTATAGTATATAGGACTGCTTCCTATTTCCCAAACACAGCGTTCAGCGCTAAAACACTTTAAATATTAATAAGTACAAAGCAAAAAAAAATGGAGGAAAAAAAACAGCAATTTACGAAAAAAGTAGCGCACAAAAATGCAAATATTTGTTAAAGGTTCACAGTCAGTGCGACTATGCATATACAATACGAGTAGTTTGTTAGCTAAGCAGAGAGTAAGGTAGTCTAGTGCTATGTATTTCATACATGCTCGTATGAGTTGTGTGAAAATAGTAGCACAATTTTTTGGACTAAGTAAAGTTAGCATATGTAAAATATTTACGTACAAACACAGCCGAATTGGACGCACATATCTAGATGTACTCATGTATCTAGGTATGAGTTATAGCTACAAAATAGCGCACAGTTTCATTTAAAATGTAGCAATATGGCACACTGCAACAGCTACGGGAATATCAGTAGCATGCATATTTATAATAGTACACTGTAAATATAGTAGACTTGCTGGTTGTCGCTGTTTGCAGATTGACACCACTGTAGTATTTCGACATATTAGCTGTGTCATAACCTATATTCCGACAGGCATCGCCGTTAAAAGTGTAATTGTCACTTTTAAGCTTCTTTTTTTGTGTAAATATATTCAAAAAATGGCATCAAAATGCAGTTTGGCACATTTGTTGGCATGTAGGTTGCCACCATTCTGTCTCTCTCGTTTTAGCATGGTTACACTCATATGCTAGTTTTCTGGATTGCGTGATGTTTATGCGCTTTAGTGTCTATTTCAAGTGTTTTTACTTGAGTTTTCTACAATTTCATCAATTTTTCAAGGGGTGGCAACATACAAGCCAAAATTTTAAGGAGTTAATTTTAGTTACTTTTGAAAATTAGCTGTATAGTTTTTTTTTTTTTTTTGAGAATTCAAATGATTTATAACTCTAGATTGTGCCTTTTTACATAATCTTTACAATTTTAGGACAATTTATGATAAAAACAAGCTATGGAGAGGCAACCTGCAAGCCTATGAGTTTTTCTAAACTACAGCTGAAGGAACACATTGTGCTCCAAGATTATGGCTTAAGTTATGAAATACAGTATCTTAAACATCCTTCATGTGTTCTATAAATTTAAAAGTCTAAAATAAGTTTTCTTCTTTAAAAATTTTATAAAATTTCTCAACACAAATCCAAAGCTCACTTTTGAACTGGAAGTTTAGATACTTGACTGCTCGTAAGTCTCGTTGGACACACGCCAAAAATCATGCTGTGAGAAGCATCTCATTATACTGTATTTAACTGAGAGATTTTTTCGCAGTGTACATAGAATTCTATGACAACGACAGCGTCTTACTTCGTATCTGTCTTTTGCTGCATGCAGCACAATTTATCACCAGCATAGACTTTTCTCTAGCGATTGCAACTATAAAAAAAAGACACCTGATTGGATAAGATAAATGCAGAATGATAAGATAAATGCAGAATGTTAAAGTATTATGTGTCCTATGGAACTTATGGTGAATGCTTCGCCATATTTAAGATGGCAATGTAGCTTTACTATTTGGAATATCACTGATCATATGTTTAATTTGGTGACCACAACTGCACAGCAGAAAGTATTGCGCTGGTCAGAATGCATGACATAGAATATTTTGACCACTTAGTACCGCCTACTGCACGAAAAAGAACATTTCGAACATATTTGTGACCTCGATTCTCCGAAAAAGCACTATGAGTTACATTACTAATTCTAACTGTCAGACAAAGCATATTTTGAACATGCTTGCGACCAAGACTCTCCCCCAAAAAAACTAAAACTGTTTGACAACTCTCCGAAAAGAACACTTTTTGACCTCGACTCTATCAAAAGAACACTATTTGACACTTTAGTAATTTCCACTCTTCCAAAGATACACTTCCTGACACTTTGGTGACCTTGTCTCTACCAAAATAACACTTTTCAACACTTTACTGAATCAAACAGTGTCAAAAGAATACTTTTTGACAATTTGATGACCCGACTTTACCACAAGAATAACTTATTAACTTCGACTCTCCCATAAAAACATTTTAATGACCCCGATTCTTCCAAAATAAGAGTTTTTGACACTTAATTTCGATTATCCGCTAAACACTTTTTTAAATATTTGGTGACCCCGACTCACCAAAAAGTACATTTTGCCTTTGTTGGCAATTTCGTGACACTGCCAAGGTATTTCCTTGTCAATTTGTCAATTTTAATGAAAGGTTCTGTGTACATATTAATCAACTCAAACGACCGATGAAGTATATTTTGAACATCTCAAAATGCCATAATGTGCTTTGTACACACAACTGAAAGACAGGACACTTTTTGTATATATTATTGAATTATTCAAGAAAAATTGCTTTTCAAACACTTTGGAGATCACGACTGTTCGACAAAGTGCTTTTTGAACATGTTGCTGATACCGACTTTTTTACAAAACACTTTTGGAGCTAATTGGTGACACCGACTATTAAATAAAGAACTTTCTGAACGCTTCGGTGACTCTTAATGGGGAAATAAATCATTTTAGGCATTTTGTATCAAAGCTCATATGAGCTACATGAAGTTTATCTCAGACTTGAGTCTACAGTCTTCGTCTAATTTGCCTACTGAGTGGATACAGCGCCTCTTATTTAGTACTTGCTGACTTAGCAGAGAAGATTGTTATTGAAATTCGATACCATAACAGGCTGTAAATGCAAAAGACGCTGTTTTGACAACAAAAATTTCGAATAGAGTGACGATTACCGTCTAGAAATATGTCAACTCTTACAAAATACTTACAATCGACTAAATTTTGTATTTATCTTCTATACGCTTTAACAATTTATTAAACTCTAATGTTGCATCTATTCTTTTTTTCAACAGGCGTCATTTAATATTATCGTGTCAAGGAAGTCTGCACATATTTCCATTCGATGATCCAAAGTGTTCATTCTCAATGGAAAGCAGTAAGTATTAAAAAAAGATACAAATTTTTAAATTTTCATGTGAATTATTAACAACGAACTAAAGCAAACATATATAAGTTACTTAGAAGCAAAATATGTCGTTTTGGTTGAAATGTATCCTTCCCCTTTGTCTCTGAAATGTATCTTTCAAATAATGTATCTTTTGCTATTTCCCAACTCCCACTTAAAGCTTAACTTATACAAATTTACGCTACACCACAATTTAAATGTGTTTAAGCAAAAAATGACATTAGAGAAATCACATTAGGATTTGTATGCGTAGACAAATTAAATCACAACTGACAAATGCGCGTTGACAGGCATTCAGTCATAATAAGATGAATCTGTGCGGTTGTATGTACTCATACGCGCTTCAAAGGACTTCTTGACTGGCTTTGCATTAATTTCTGATGGTTTTATTTTATTTTTTTTTTTTTTTTTTTTGTTATATCAACTACGCCCGCTTCGCAGCAGTCAATTGAAAGGACGAATACTCGTATATACTCATACATAGTACTTAAGCTTTTGTATAATGAGCGTCGCACTCAGACAAAGTCAAAAACAATAATGGCAAGTTTGCCTGTCAAGTGCTGAAGTGCTGAAGAGCATTTTGAATAATTGACAATACATACAAACAAGCAAATACGAGTATAAGTAGTACTAGATACTATGTAAGAGCAGCGGCTACAGGCAGATAGTATTCACTCTGAGGCTGAGGCTGATGCTGAGTCTGAGTCTGAGTCTGAGTCTGAGGCTTTTATATGCTCTTGATGATTATGACAATTTGTGCTCTGTGGCAACAGACAAAAGCATGCGATATATTTATATAAAGGGTTTTTCAATAGCTATGTTCGAAGTTTGATAGATTAATGATCTCATCTCATCGTCGTTTCAGTTTTAGGTAGTAAAGCTGCCATTCGCTATACCACATTGAACAAAGCTACATCAAGATTTCGCGAGCTACGAAATTTTTACGGCCGAAAAGAACATTCAACCAAGCGCAAACGCGGCTGAACACCCAAACATCCCCAATCCTTGTCGTGCACAAGAAGTTGGACTTGCTCCGACATCAAGGCATCTGTATAAGATCCAATACAAAAACTATAGCTCTAAGCTCTGATTGGGTTCAAGAGCTGTTGGAGATGAATTCAAATTTTGGCTAAAAATAATCTTCAGTGCTAAAGCACATTTTTGGTTGAACGTCTCAGGAAACAAGCAAAATTACCGCATTTAGGAAGAGAGCAAGCCACAGCAGTAACAAGAGTCTTCAAAGCATTCAGAAAAACGTACTGTTTCGTGTGGTCATACATCTGCCGACAAGAAAACGGCCAGCCAGTGACTGTCAATTTCGGGCCATGTTAACTGACTCTTTTTTTACTTCACTTAAATGACATATGTAGTTCTGAACAATATGTGGTTGCATAAAGACTGCGCAACGTGTTCCACGAAAAGTTCCCAGAAAACGTTATTTCAAGAATGACCGCCAAATAATCGTGCGATTTAATTCCCTTAGACTTTTTTTCCAGAACTATGTTAAGTCGCTAGTTTATGGCAATTAACCAACTACCATTGACCAACTGGAGAACTATATTATTCAAACCATTGGTGAGATTCAGACCGACTTTTGCAACATAACCATGCAAAATTGAAACTCTCTAATAGAGCTCTCTAAGCAAAGCGATGGAACATATTTAAATGATATCATTTTCAAAACATTAAGATATTAAATGTACTTCAACTGGCAATAAAAATGTCCATTCATGAAGTATTAATTTAATTATTTTCTGAAAAATATTACTGTCGAAAAGCCAACGAAATAGCATGGCGCCCGAGCAGGGACAAGTTTTATTAACATTATTAGTCATTCTTGAAGTATCATTTTGTAGAACTAACATATACAATTCCTGCAGTTCAGACACGCCTAATGGAAACCGCTTAAGTTAAATACTAGTCTATAGTACTCGAAGCACTAACAGCAATTGGGCTCAGACTTGAACAGCACTTTGTCTGTCAGCTTTTGTTCGCCTTCTCCTGCTGATGATGCCTCAGCTCCTGCGAGTCCTTTGTATTTTTAAGCATGCTGTTATTTATTTGTTGTAACTGGTGAAATATTTGGTTTTGTTTTTGTCTTTTGAAGATATTAAATAATTGTGCACGTTTGTCATCATTATTGTCATTAACTTGTATTTTAAATCGGCACAGTGACTGAGCCTTTTTTATCGCAATTATGCAGCAAAATATAATGATTAATATTTAAAGTGGATTTATTTTTATTTAAAGTTCTAATTAAAAAAAAAATATTTTAAAGATTTTAGTTACAAATATTCTAGAGGTATTTTATGCATTATATTTTGATATGTTCTCTTTTTGCAAAAGAAAAATTTGTTCCAAATGGTGAAAAAATGAGTCACACGCATCATGTAGAAGATGGCCACAAAACTTCTTATAATTCTGAAGAAGCGCTGTAAAACTTTGATTGTGCAGTGCTTCAGAGTGTATTTCAAAACTGATTTATGGTATGAGTTAGCATTGACTTCACCATCGGTCATCATAGCACCTGAAACCACAAACTGTTTTGTTGCAGGAGAAACTCCCAAAAAGCCACAAAACATCATTTTGTTTAAATATTTCATATCCCACTTTAAAAAATCTTCACTAATTCGTGACATCACGCCTTGGTATTGTGCATTAATGCGTTAAAAACGAAACCAAAAAGTGACCATCGGTTTTATAAAGCTGTTCAAACAATGAACTGAACTAGGTAATGATGTCTGCGAATCAATGAAGTTTTTAAATCCAGATAATTGAAGCCTTCATATTTATTTCAAATTTCTCATTCTCCATTTGTACAGCATTTGTATGATAATAATAATCCATTTAACTTAACTCCATTCGTCCGCCATTGATTATTTACTTGTTCTGTATTCTTTCTCCATCGAACTTTATGGTATGAGTTAGCATTTTTTTTAAACTTAAGTGTTCATGAACAAAAGAAGTGACCAGTCACACTTACAACAGCTTGGAGAAAGTTGACGTCTGATAGTAAGATAGTGCACACAATTTTGTACGACTTCTCTTTTAAGCGCAAATGTTTCTACCACACATATTCTATTCGACCTTGGCGTGTTCTCTCTTTGATCTTCTAACGATCTATTCTCCATTTGGTAGAACATTCTTTAGATATTTTAGATAAATCCTAATTTTCATAATTTTATTCCGCTCTTACCTCGTTCTGCATTAAATTACCATTCTCAAAAATATTACTGTGGAAAATACCACGGCGTAGACATGGCGCCCGAGCAGGGACAAGTTGGCTAAGACTAATACTTATTTACGTAGTATTAATTAAATCATTTTGTCAAAAAGTATTTCCATCGAAAAGCCACAGTAATATGCCTGGCGCCCGAGCGGGGACATGTTGATTAAGACTATTAATATATACAATCTTGACACATTAGAAATTCGAGAAATTTTACTCGGCGAATGCCAAAACTGGAGGATGAACGCGTACAGAAACTGTTCAGAGTAAAACTTCTCTAACAGTAACTCTAAAAACCACTGTATAGTTGCTTCGGCCGCCAAGATACATTCTTAACGTACTTGATACAAACTACTCCGTCAGAATTTTATGATATATAATATTATTAGAAATCAAATAGAATAATTCGGAAACTTTTGATGACCCACAACAGAAACTTCAGTAGTCACTAAATGCTATATTTTAATTTTTACTCTTCCAACAGTTTCATATGAGGAAGCGCAAATCAAATACGTCTGGAAGAACGATGAGGATACGCTGCGAAAAAGTCCATCGCTAACAACGCTAAATGCCTACTTGATCAAAAATCAAACAACGGCCTGTGATCAAAATAGCTGGAGAGGTGAGTTACCATTTTAATTTTTAACTTCAGGCTTTCAACTAAGTAGCATATTTTATTTATTATTTTAAATTTTAAACTATTTATTTGTAAGCCGATTTGAAGCATTTTTTTTGCCAGATGTTTGTAGTTTTATATAGTTAAGAGTACCCATTTTATTGAAGGAATTATTCATATATTCGCAGCACTCATTGTTCAGCCTTCGTTCAACAACGTGCGCTGAATTATAGTTTATTAAACAGCGAAATTTCATTCCTTCTTATATAGTAGATACATACGGACTACTTATTGATTCATTTGCTCATTCATTTCGGTTCAATTCACTCACTCGCTGTATTGTAATTGATTTCCGTTCGTGAGTTCATTGCAAATTCAACGTTTTGTATTCATAAATGACCGACTTTTGTTTATTTTAACTTATAATTGCATTGCAGCAAATTAAGCGCGTAATTAAAAATGAAAGGCAGATATATATTTTTGTTTTATACTTTTATGTAGTTTAGTTCGTTTATTTTCATTTTAAATTCGTAAAAACAATGCAATTACTGAAAAATATTGATCAAAATAAAATTTATATAGCGCATACAGTTTAAAATTTGTACATTGTTTGTTGATTTTTAGTTGTGTTTATTAGTTTACGTTATGCTATTTTAATACAATAAATTAAAAGAAATTTAATTAGTTTATATGGCAGTACACTGCACACACGGTGGGGTACAGTTTTGATTTTACTTTATAAATACAAAAATTCTTAAAGTAAGAAATTAAATACTGTTAGTTCTTAGGTTCACTTGTTACGTTACAAGAAACGACCAAACCGCATGAATAGACAAGGCAAATGTGCAATAGAAGCAGAGTAAACTTTTAATGCACTTGCTATGCAACAGTGCTTGTTTCGTCCGTCTCTTTCACACTTTAGCTGACGCTCCATTTACGCTCTACAAGCAAAAATCAGTTTTTGAAGTGAAACTTCAAGAACATCGTTGTCATTACAAAATGCGATGAAACGAAAATTGAATTCGATGCAACGAAAATTGAGTTCGAAATTCGAAATTTGAAAGATTTATGAAAATAATATTAAAATCAACTCGCAAAGAGACAAACATATTCATAAATAGGATTTAGCCTGCGAGAGAATGAGATAGATTATTTTGTATGGTGTCTACACTAAGTTCGAAAACTCGAAAAGGTTTGTGAAAATTTTTGAACTTATGATAGGTTTTTTTTTTAATTATCCTAATAATCCTAATCATCCTGATACTCTATATTTATCTCATTCTCTCGTATGCTACTTTTCTGAAGTTTCACTTCTGCCGTGTGTGAATTTCACACACACACACTTTTTTATATACCTGCATAAGAGCATAAATAGCAATGTATTTAAATGCATATGTACACAATTTTAAGTATATGTGCAACTGCACCATACATGCATACTAGAGCTCAAACCGTCAAACTCTATATATTCGGAGTAAGAAAAAAACAAAGAGAACAAGAGCGAAGAGAGTAATGCGCAAGAATATAATCAAGCAAATCGCTCGTTTACTCTCAAATCTCAATTTTTTTAAAAAATCATGCTATTCTTTCGAGTTTTTTAGAACTCATGGTTGATTCGTAGAAATATAGTTTGTTCAAATATGGTAAAAACAAGCTGGAAAATAATACTTCAATGACTTCTGCAATATTGTTTTTTTAATCAGCAGAAATTTTTAAAACAGTATGTACAAACTGGATCGCTCGTTTGAACACCATTGATCCTGTTTATCACTTTGCCAAATCTTTGTCTTTGTTCAAATTTAACCAATTTTTTATGATATATGATCGAAAGTATTGATTTTCGTATCAAAGCATAAAATTCGGTATCAATTTAAAAATGTTAAATTATCTTTTTGTTTTTGTATAGTTTGACAGTAAAACATTTCTCACCATTCTCACAATTCAGTACACCAGAAAATGGTTTTCAAACAGAAATTTTCTGCCTTAAACCCGGTACTCATTTGACAAGAAATGCTTAAGTAAAGAAAAATATGCAACAAAATTTTCAAGAAACGCAAAAAATAATTCTGTACTTGAGCATATCTTGTTATGTGAGTACTGAGCCTTAAAGTTAGTCTGCAGGTCGCAAAGAAGATAATAGAGTATCTAGATTGCGAACAAATTGAACGGACTTGTTTGGAATAAAATAGACCTATTTTCACTTCAAGAAGTATTTTGCAACTACAGAGAGTATAAATTCAAATCCCAATTCTGAATGAAGTCAAATTGCAAAATTGTTCTAAGCGTAAAAATCGAAAGAAACCGGTTGCGATCAATTTATTCAAAATAGAAATCCCGAACGAGGGCATAGTTTTTTAGTCAATAATTTTAAGTAAACTTTGTAGTAGCGCCTTACCATTGATATCAATATTCCTCTTTCCACTGGCGAATATTCAAGCGGCTGAAGCCATTTGAGCCTACTTATATTGGAACTACTTATTAAGGTTGAGGGCAAAAGTGTTGGTCTGCCTATAGAGCCGATTTTGAAAAAACCTCCTTAGTCACCAGTCAATTTCCTGGTGCACACAAGGTAGCGCGAGTTTCTCTTGGATCACTTTCTTGGTGTGAAACAGATGAGCGTTGGAAATAATCCTGAGCGCACTGTTTGAATTATAGAGCAGTTGCTCCTGCTGACAGTGCCCCAGATCGGGATTATGCTTGGTTCATACAGGCTTTTTTATTGCTTTATAGACTAGCAGCTTGCTCGTCAGCCTGAGAGTTGACCTTCGGCCGATAAGCCATAAATGTTTTTTTAACCTTTCGTTGAGCTGCGTCGTTTTGGAGAGAAGCTGAGGACGCCATGTTGGAGACGTGGAGACGTCGCATGCCAGGAATGCCGTATCGTCGGCATACGTAGCGGCCAGCAATTTGCTTTCTACGATGTTCGGCATGTCGACTAGCTGTTTGTAGTGAGGATAAAAATATGATACCAATAATAAATTGCCAATTTCAACGAAAAGCACGTAATACGTTTGGGGGTGAATGGCAAGATTTTTTGCAAATGTTGAGAATGTACAGAATACGAGTGTGTACAAGAAGTAAGGTGACTTTTCAAATTTCGCAGGCAACGTACATTCGATTGTCGACTTTTTTGTTTTGTTGTGTTGGTACACTCGTCACGAACATATATTTACAGTTTCAGCTATGTAGCATGTTTAACTTGTTTGTGAGAGGCATAACGGTTAGAAGTGTTTTGCGTGCTTGGCGATTTTCTGCTATCGAGCTCAGGTGCTATTGAATGACATAAACAACGATCCATATTTGCTCAAAATGGTCGTAACTGGTGACGAAACATGGGTATATGGTTATGACGTCGAAGCTAAAGCCCAATCGTCTCAATGGAAGAGTCCAGGTGAGCCAAGTTCGATCAAATGTCAAAGTTTTGCTCACTGTTTTCTTCGATTACCGTTGCGTAGTGCTTCGAGGATTGGAAGAAGCGTTGGCACAAGTGTATTGTATCTGAGGGGGATTACTTTGAAGGGGACAACATAAATATTGATCAATAAATGAATATACAAAGTCACCTTACCTTTTGAACATAACTCGTCTTAATTCTGTTGAGCAAAATATACAGGCAACACTCTCAACATTCACCGAGAATGTTGAGCATGTGAAGTATGTTGGCAGGTTTAAAATGACTGTATGAAGACTTTTGACAATTTGATATAGTTCAAACCAGTATGCAACAGTGGTGTGCAGTGTACAGTTTATGAGTAAAGTGTTTCAAATTAATTTTTTATAATTATTTGTTTTAAATTAACTAAAATATTTATTATACATATTTTATTTTATGCCTTTAGGTGTCCAAAAATTCATATATAAGCTCGTTACGTTTATAGAGCTAAGCTTAGTTTATACAGTATTATTGGCAATTATAATATGTAATTTGTATAATTGCTTAAAAATAACTTTTGGCGTACAAATTTTGTAGTGTGCTAAAAAAGCTTGACTTAGTTAACTTGACACGGCAAAAATATAACGTAGTACAATTCTCTTGCAGCAAATATACTTATATTTAATTAAAACAAATAATAAATAACAACTTCAAACCTTTAATAATCGTCTATATTCTCTTATTTAATGTGTTAATACAAAAAAAATAAAAAAAAAAATAAAACAACAACCAACCACGTCTTGACCAAACGTCCACAACCATAAATGCCCACGACCACATCTTGAACTACTACTATCGCTACCAACCAACAACAAAAACTACAACAAAAATATAAAAATATAACTCGATCATAGGGAACTACAGCTGTCTTAGGGTCGATTTGATCTTTACGCGAGATCGTGCATTCTATTTCACCACCGTTTTTATACCCGGAATAATATTGGTGACGTCATCATTTATAACATTCTGGCTTGAATGGAATGCCGTGCCAGCTAGATCTATGATAGGTAACCTAAACTAAACAACAAAATACATATGAATGCCTCTATAAACATAAATTAAACGCTCGAAACTCTTCAAAAACCTCAAAATATTTCAACACATTTTCTTAAAAAAATCAACAAAAAGAATATATGTATATCACCATCAAACAAAAATAAACAAAACTACAGTTAAACCATTATAATACTTCAAAGTACTTTTTGAAATGCCTCTATATATCTACATATATAAATATATATATATATATATATATTTGAATAATCATTCATACGTAAAACAAATTATATATATATCCAAGCCTTTACGTAGCATTTGTACTTAAAAAACGCCTAATTAATTATTTGCCATTTTGGAAAGTATATTTATTTACATATTATGGAAATTTTTATATAAATATTAGCATTGCTAACACTAGTTTACAAATCGCAACCTTAAAACGTTATAAACTTTAACACACTTTTTTTTGCTGAAGTAATTTGAGTGCGCTGAACATGCATTTGGCCCATACAGCTAGTTAACGGTAAACGTTTACTTAAACCAGCGCTCAACGTAAACTACAAGCTCGCACGTAACGAAATTTCATGTTCTGCACACCCAAAATACGCTAAAAAAAAGTGCAAATGTTTATATTTATCTTTTTGCTGTAAACTAGTGTTATGAAAATAATTAAAAAAGTAAACAGATTTAATTTTATGTTTTGGCATCATTTTATTTTTTTTCTCTTTTGTAGTTCGAAATGTTTTTTCGGCCATCTTCACTTATTCGCTCTTTCTAATTGACTTATGAAATCCAAAATGAAACAATAATGAAAGTTTATAAAGTTTATACGAAAACTTGTTCAAAAACCCAAAATTCACTGCGCCTCACTGCAAAGTTATTGAATTATTTCGTTACGTAATTTTGTTTCTTTTTTCTTGAAGTTTTAAAGTTTGCTGCATGAGTTTATTGATATAAAAAAAAAAACAAAAAACCAAAACAAAAACAAAAAAACGCAAAATTTGTGCCACCAAACTTTCCCACAACACGACGTATCCAACAAATCCAATTAATAAAACTTAAGCATACGAGAATCAAATAATTAGAGCGAGTTTAGCAAAGTTAATTTAGTGTCTATTATAGGTTCAAAATAACAAATTTATTTAAGTATTTTATGTGTGTGTCGTACTCAAATGTAAGCAAATAAAATGTCATGTATATCAAATAATAATGTTAAATCTAGCAGCTAAATGAATGAAAAAAAAAAACAGAAATTTTTAAACAGAGGAACATACAATTTCTTTACAAACTGAACTAACCAATGCTGTTTCAAGAACTGTCTTCAGAGTTTGTGAAATACTTTAAAATTTTAAGTTAATACTATATGCTAAAAATTAAAAAGTACTTTCAGCTTAACAGTAATTATAAAACTTTACAAACATTTAACACTCATGACACTGGCTACTTTTTACCGTTGGCCTTTTCACAAAACAAACTTACAAGTAAAAGATTAACTAGCATGATTCCGACTGTTCAGTATCCTACGATACTTGGGACAATATTTGATCCGTTACTTAGATTCTTGGCTCATGCGACCAAGACTAACAATCGTCTCAAGTCGAGAAATAAAGTGCTGAAAGCGCTTGCTGGGTCTTCTTGGGGTAAGCACAAAGAGACAATAATTACCACCTACAAAGCTATTGGTCTGTTCTGTCCTGAATTATGCTGATCCTATCTGTCTGACTCCTTGCCTTAGTAAGACTCAATGACAATGCCTGCAAAGAAGTCAGAATAGTGCACTCAGAACTGCCACTAATTGTCTGCAAATCACACATGAAGACTATCTACATGAAGAGGCGATGATGCTATCTGTTCACCAACATAATGTGCTACTTTCGAAGCAGTTCTTGTTAGGTGCGTAAAGCAGCAATCAACCAAACCATGGCATCCTCACGAGAATAGTCCCTACCCAAAAAGAAAGGATATTAGAAGTTACAATTCGAGTATTGAATGTTTTATTGCAGAAAATCGTATGGAGAGGAGTATGATTATACTTCAGGGAGCGCTCAATTGCATAAAGATGCAATTGAAAACTCAGTAAGCTCGTATAGGGACAACATAGTATTAGGTGGAAGACCGCCATATATATGAAAAACTTCTCCCTCGTAATACCAGAACTTAATTTGCACAGTTGAGGTCCGGATGGAGCAATATGCTCGTGTGTTAAAGGAAGCGGATTGGAATTAGCAACAATGATTGCTAGCCTGAATGGGGTCAGTCACCGACACACTACATAATCCATCTGTTCAATTGTCCGTCCCATCCGACACAATTGAGTCCTTTAGACCTTTGGTTACGACCAACAGTAGTAGCTTCTTTCCTGAGACTTGACACCTAGGGTTATATTTCGGTCTGTCTTTCTCTTACAAACCAAGCTGTTGATATATTTTCGTTCATGTAACAGTATTTCCCGAAATACCATAATTTTTTAAACTTTCAACACATAGTGTGAATAGTATATTAGTTTTGAGACGAAGTTTGTAACACCCAGAAGAAGACGCCAGACACGCCATAAACTACATACATGGTCTGTTGCAAGGAAACAGGACTTGTGGCGCCACCTATTGGTGGTAGGTATATGCGTTGGAAAGGTATATCCTTCACTGACATATTGTAAACATTCTATGACAATCGGACCACTACAAGCGAAGCTATCGCGCTAAAAGTGACAGTATCTTTCTGTTTTAAACATGGTAAACCATTCACCGAAACGTTCCAAATGATGAAATAAGTTTATGGTGACAATTGTCTATCCCACCTACCAATAGGTGGCACCACCAGAAACAAAAGTCCTGTTTCTTTTGCGACAGACCCTGTATATGCTCAATAAGCTCGATGAGACGAGTCGATTGAACCATATCCGACTGTCTGTCTGTTCGTCGTGTGTGTGTGTGTGTGTGTGTGTGTGTGTGTGTGTGTGTGTGTGTGTGTGTGTGTGTGTGTGTGTGTGTGTGTGTGTGTGTGTGTGTGTGTGTGTGTGTGTGTGTGTGTGTGTGTGTGTGTGTGTGTGTGTGTGTGTGTGTGTGTGTGTCCCTCAGTTTTTAATGAATCGTTCTAATAATCGATAAGAAAACGGCCGGGGGTCGCAATACTTAAACGGTATGTCCACACCCACTTTAAGGAGTTAAGATTTTAAAAGCCGAACCAGTTTAACATTTTCAATGGTAAAATTAATGCGACTATTTTCGCAGTTGGCAGTACACGAACGCATTTATTACGATGACTTACTACCATTGGAACATAGTCAGATTGTGGAACGTGGAAGGTTGCCGCGCTACTTCTTCAAAAAACTTTGGATATGTAGCTTTGGATTCACCCACCTTCAAAATATTGTTGCTTGAATTAGGGTTAGAAAATGCTAGGTTTTTTCAATTTCGTGGTGATCTGGTAGGAAAAATGATGAATCTGCCCTTGACAGCCACATTCATTCCCCATTGCAAGATACCTTGTTGAGCAAAAACGATTCAATAGTTTTTTCAGCAAAAACTCGAAGGTCGTCAAAGGGTTAGATTTATATTTAAAATGAATACTACTAGTTAAATCACATTATTATTGGTCGCAGTAGACCGATGACAATGAAGGTCTTATAGCTAAGAGTTTTCGGTTTCTTTTTTTTTTGTTTCGAAATTTGGGCGACAGTATTTCAGTCTAACGAATACTATTAATTTGTAGGTCAGAATGTTTTAAACGTAAGAGTGCTTTGGACCATCAATTTTCAAACTCAAATATCCTGTAAAACAGACTAAATTTGTGTTCATTTTAAATGATAAAAATGTCTACAATTGTAAAACCATTGTGTCTCCAAGATATAAAATATATAGTATTATAAAGTAAAACTCTGTACTAAACTGTTATACAATATGCTATCTTTAAATTCTGCATAAATTCTGAAAGCATTCTAATACAAAATCTCAACATAATAAAGTTCAGTTTGTGAAGAAATATACAATAAAAAAATGATATTTATACCTCTGTATAATCGTATGATGATGTTAGTAATCTAACAACAGATCTCTACATACATAAAAATGTGTATGTGTTGTTATACTATTTTGTTTCAAGGTAATTACAGTTGCCTACAGGTCGAGTTGACTTTTACCAGAGATCGAGCATATTATTTTACAACTGTATTCATACCAGGCATTATATTGGTGACATCATCATTTATTACATTTTGGCTGGAATGGAATGCAGTACCAGCCAGAGTTATGATCGGTACGTAATACTAATATGCAAAAAAACAACACCAACAACAACAACAACAAGAAAAACAAAAAACCATATACCAATATATATATAAAAAAAAAAAAAAATAACCAAAAATATTTAAAAAAAAATCCAGTCAACGCTATCAAAAATGAACCAAGCTGAATTTTAAACTTCCTCTAATCTAACAAACTCTAAATTGATAATGCGAAATATGTATTTCTTATAGCAAACAGTTGTTTCTAGTGTAGGCAAGGAACAGGTGTACTAGAATTTAGTTGAGAGATTAAATAGTACTATTTAGTTATAAATGCGCTTTACAACACTAAAATCAACTTATATTAAAAATTGGCATGAATAATAACTACAAATCTATAATGCAAAGCTGTTTTTGAAACAAATTTTGAACCGAAACTGAAACAAAACTAGTTCGTTAAGAAAATAGAAGTATATATAAAAATAACAAAATTCGAGTTTCTAAGAGAGCCATTGGGACGATTCGTTTTAACGATTTTTACTATATTACTGATCTACATACTGGAGATTTCCTAAACATCATTTAGAAATGAATTTAGTGAAAAGCTCCATTTCCTGCCTATTGCTTTTTTGCTTGCGAAAAGTGCAATTGTGGCTTTCCTTGCTCATTCTAGAGAGTTTTTGTTCCACAGAAGTTTCCCATCAAATTTTAGAGCTGTGTATACAAGAGTTCTTAGAAAGCTGTATTCAGTAATGCTATGAATAGCCCTTCTGTGCCCTATATCTAGCATCCCGTAGTAGAGGGAGACGGTTTAATGAATTTCAGTATTTTACTAACCTAAATTTTAGAGATTTCTGACAAGTCTTTTAGTAATGAATTTGAAGAAAACCCAGATTTCCACCGTATTAATTTCTAACACATTCTAATGAGTTTTTGTTCCACAGAAATTTCTTAATAAGTAACTTGCCTACGAACCGTGCACTCGTCACGAATTTCATACCTATACCGTTCAGTGTTAGGGTTATTACGTTCGGCATCTGTACTCTGTTTTATTAGCACCTCCAGAGTTATTTAAGAGCTGTCTCCATTAAATCGTAGAGAGTTTCCGGAAATATGCCGCTTATTGCTATGGATAGCCTTGCATCTCTTCCATGCGTCCATCATCAAATAAATTTTGCAGAATTCTGAAAAGTCATTTAAAAATGAATTTGAAAAAAACCAAGTTTTCCAGCCTATTGCTTCCTTACTCATGCTAATGAGTATTAGTTCCACAGAAGTTTTCCATCAATCACATGCACTCTTCCCAAATTTCAGACCCATATCGTTTGGGTATCAGGTTCGGAATCTTGTACTTTCTTGTGAAGAGCACAATCGGTGTTTTATTAGAACTCACTCCCTAATCACAGAAGTTTGTCCACTTCCAGAGTTCCTTAAGAGCTGTCCCCATTAAATCGCGGAGACTCGATGCCGTTACATGCCGTTATTGCTACTTATAACCCTGCTCCTCCATGCGTCTAGCTTTCGATCGATAGTAAAGCGGAGTGAACTTCCGCTTGATTAGTGCTTCTATTGAGACCAGTTAAAAAATAGTAAAAATCATTAGTAGAGCTCACGTATTTCACGATTTAGCATATTTTTTGAATTTCGAACTAGTTTGATTTATGCTTCGGTTCAAAATACAATTTGCATCGCTGATATAACAAAATTAATTATAGCTACTTCACAAATTTCATTGATTTTTAATGCACATAGATAAGTGTACTATAACAACGAATACTTCATAAATATTTAGTAGCAGAAGATCTTCTTCACTGCTAGGCACTTTTTAGCTAGTTGAAGCATAGTTCCTAAAAACTTTCCAAACATTTCCTTCTACAATACTTTGCACTCAATTTTATTTCGCTCTCGAAATTTTGTAAAGCTAAAAAGCTTTAAGAATGCACCTACTTTTGATACTCTATCTACTGCATGCAATTTTTATATGATATTATAATTATTTTTTGTAAAAATTAACTAAATTATCTAGCGCAACTAGTATTGTTAAAATTTTGCACATATTTAAAAATTTGGCAAACTAGAACATTTTTTGGAATTTTTGAAACATAGCATTTTGCTTATAAGTATACTATTTAAAACTCTTTATCAACATACAAAATCTCTTGAAGCCTTTAAAGTGTAGCGAAAAACGAAAACAGTGTTGCATAATGCAAAAACCTTGCACTACAAATGCAACGCTGTAACTTTAAACATGAATTTTTTAACAAACCAATGCACTCATACTGTCAGACATCACAGATAAATTCATTTAAAATGCAAACAACCTAAATTTCCTTGATCAACGGCATCTGTGGACACATATATCAAGTATCATCAAATGATATTCAATCTCTGACTGTGACAGTGTACACACACACACACACACACACACACACACAAACACACACAGTGCAACATGGGTGTAGTCGAGTGGGATAGCATAACTTATTCGTATGCTATGCTAAAATCACCAAGGTAAGTTATATTTATACACATAAAGTAAAAATGTTAAAATATGCCCAGTTTTAACACTGTCTACGCATATGGATACCACAATGTCATGGAGCAAAAAAAAAACCGTACATATCGCAGCATTGGCTAATGCAATTATTCTGCGTTGCTAGCTAAGTGCCATACCTATATGTTGGATATGAGAAAATATGTATAGTGTATCGCATATAGCACAGTTCCGAAAACAAATCAGTGTAAAAGGCAGCTGAAGCTGCTGGCGTATTGGACTAACTACTACCCCACTCACTATTCAACTGTGCCATATATTTAGATTGAAATGGTTGCAGTGAAAGTATCTCGCTATGTAACTGTGTTCTGTCTGAGTGTAGTACGTGTATGTCCATTGAACGAAATGATAACCAAACGAAAGACAGGCGTATGTCAGCTGAAATATCAACGTCATCCAACATCACAAATTTTCATACAAAATTAAAGAGGTTGTCTGAAAGTCGTAGACATTTTTATGTAAAAAAGAGTCAAGTAAATCTTACTAAAGCTGTGGTATACATACATTTATACGAAGCCTAGATACACTCTAAATCTAAGAGCATATATTGAAAAAAAAAAATTAAAAATTTATTGCGTTAACAGAAACTTTGAAGTGTAAATCACATTGACTGCTATAACTGAAACGTTTTATTGCAATAGTTTTAAAACAGTTTACAACACTAGAACTATGTCTGTAGCCCTAGTATTTGGTCAGTGGCTTCTGTTCGCAAAGCACTAATGATTCGCTAACTACTGATCGTTAGTCTTAACGATTTAGTTAACTACTGACCGTTAGGCCTTAGCTAGCGATAATGATTTACAGCGCCGCTCTAACTAAAATAGTAATAACAACCATCAAATCATATCAGCATACTTTGTTAGCTATTTGGAAATATGTGTTTCATTTATTTTTGTATGTTTCTGTATTTGTGTGACTGTATTCTGGAACTCGAAATACACAAATATTCAAAAATAATTAAAACACAAAATCAGTACAAAATTTCAAAAAGCTGGCAATCCCTATCTCTTTCGCGCTCATAATGAATTTCAAAACATAAACAGAGCAGCGCACTAATACATTCACACTTTTTACCTCGCTCTTTGTGAAGATGTCTGGTGTAAATGTATTGAGTAAACGAAAGGAAATGTTAATAGACCTCGCTCACCTTTAAAAAACTTTTGATCGATTAAAAAACATTCTCGAAATCGGTTTATATTTGTGGCCTGTACAGGGATGTATTCTTCAATGTTTGTAGCTTAAATATAATGTTGCATTTGATTCGCGGAGATCAACACTTTATGGTTTTCCTATACCTATTCTATTGAGCTTGCTATGACATTTAATTCAAGTCAACATGACATATTCATGATTTCTCCCTTCAAGTTTATATGTATAGTATGATTTTTTAAGAGATATAGAACTTTATATTGAGAATGTCCGATCAACTGCATTCTGATGGTACAATTTTTCAGCACTTTTTCAAACATCTGCTGTGAAATCGATGCTGGTTTGTCCCCATATTTATTCCGACAGAAACTAGTACAGCGGTTTCAGAGCACACGATCTTCGGTTACAGGCAATAGATCCGTTGCTGGAGATTATGTTGTCAAATAGTATTAAAACAGTTTACAACACTAGAACTATGGTTATCAGCCCTGTTGTACGGCCGATGGCTTGAATTCACAATGTACTAACGATTCGCTAACTACCGATCGTTAGTGTTAACGATTTAGTTAACTACTGGTCGTTAGGCCTTAGCTAGCGATATCAACTCTTACTTCAATAAGTCGATGGTTGCTTCAGAAGTATGGCATGTAGCGCCATTCTGCTGAAACCAAAGAACTTCCAGACCATATACATACATTTGGAAACAAAAAAATCGTGCAACATAGTCTCGATGTCTCGATTTTTTCGTTTTTTTAGATGATGTCAATGATGCCACCAGCCATAAACCACATCAAACCGCGCATTTTCGGTGTGCGTCGGTAGCTGATTTATCCTCTTGGATTTGACTTTAAATACTTTTAACTTTGACCGTACATCCTGCCACACTTTCTGCAAAATTACCAAGAGTTGCTTTAAAAATTAGTATGAAGTGTACCCAAAAAAAAAAAAAAGATAAACATAAAAATGGATCTGTCAGGTCAGCACTGTTATTTGCTTTGGTTATGTTGCATTTTGTGTCAAGTGGACGTCAACGAGAACAACGACTGCGATGATGTCGGAGCGAAGCTGCTTCTGCTGTTGATGAGTAGAAATGCTTTTGTAGACACAAGCGCTCCATATGATATTCATGATTAATGCACGCTGCGATACTGCAACCAACTGAAAGTGTTTGGGTGCTAAGAAGGATGAAACGACAGTTGACAGCATTTAAAATAGTACAACATATTGCCTCACCGGTTGCTGTATGCAAATTATACAGCAGGCTGCGTGCAGCAGATATGCAAACTATATACTACGATATGCTTATGAATATTTGAGCTGTATTATACAAATATAAATAAACAAATAAAGAGCTAGAGTAAGTTAAATACATATATAAATAAACCGTGTGACTAAAAAATACCCGGAATTTCTCATTTAAATGAGCGTCGCTTAAGATATTGTGAAATAAATATTTTCTTGTGATTGATACAACTGTCAGATATGCTAAGTTCATTGCCCCCACGCTGGGCGCCAAATTAGTTTTGCTTTAAAGAAAATATTCAGATATTTTCTTGGCAGAATCGAGGGGCTCTGAAAGTTATGCCAAAAGTAGGACTTTGAATAGTATTGCGAAGTTTGGAAGAAGCATTGTAATATGTATATTTCATCTAATGAGAATTACTTTGAAGGAGACAAATGAAATATCAAGTTAATTGTATAATTAAACCGTTTTTCGTTTTATTGACTGGTACTTTTAGATCAGAAGATACGTCCTTACTATATACAAACGTAAAACCACACAGTTGCAATACAATATACAAATTTGAAAATGATGCCGTGTCTGACAACCGAAATGGAAACTGCCAACAACAAACTTAAACAAATTAACGCCTTTGTCATTTGTCGTTTGTTGCAGCTACATATATATATAACTTGAAGAAGTATTGCATATACATCAGCTAGCGAAGATGAGTACAACTTCCGCTGCTTGTGCAATTATCTATGGCCGTCATCAAGGAAAATGTCGAGAATAAGAACCAGAACGAGGACGTATGGCGACAATGCGCAAACAAAACCAATTTGTTGCAAACGAAGCATTAAGCACAGCATAAAATAGCCAAAATGGCGATAGAGTGAGATGGATAGAGATAACGAGCAGAAGAGAGTAATATAAATTGCACCAGAGAATGAATTGCGGAAGGAAGCATTCGAAAATACTACTCAAGGCATATAAATTATGCAGTTAAACTGAGCTGCCTGCTTGGCGCACTGACGCTTGTGCAACCAAATTAAAGCATTAAGTGGGAAATATTTTTTTTGTTGCAGCAATGAGTTGTAGGTTATACAAAAAAGTTCTACAAAATGCTAGGTAGATGGTGCAAACGATGATGTAGTGAAAAAGAAAACTATTCCCCCGTAGACTTTGACTTTCTATTACGGAAGAAAGGGCAGTGTAAAAGAAATAAAAAGGTAACAAATAAAAAAATTATTCTTTAAACTGTAAATTGTAAGGATTATGTATGTCGTAGATGTTTCAGAGCAAGCTGAACCGTAACAAGCTCAAACGTGGTATAAGTTGCAGTATATTTAGTTTCCAGAAGCCAATTTTTGACTTATCAAATAAGCTCATTGCCCCAAGGTGGGCGCCAAACTAGCATGTAAGTCTTTGCTTTCAAAAGAGATATTCGGGATTTTTTGTGAGGCTCTTATAATAAAAAGCTGTAAACTATGATATTAGAATTCACAGAAACTTTTTCAGAGAATAGTTTCGGAGGGCGAAGAATCACTAAGGCATGCTCTAGTGCAATAAACAACTGCCGTGAGGCTAAAATAGGGAAGTCTAACTGCTGCTATACACATAAGCACAACACGCACAAACGTGGAAAAAGTGAACGAATTTTTCATATTCATATGCTCGAATCTCTTTTTGACTTCTCGAAAGAACCTGTGCATAACAAGCCACAGATACGCTCATTGCCCCAAGTTGGGCGCTGCATTTGTTCTAAGTAAGCGAGCTACTGCTTTGTTTTCTTGTGAGGCTCTTAAATAAAGAGTTCTAAAGGGAATACTGCAATTCACAGAAAGGTTTTTAGAGTATTATTTAGAAGACAGAATATCAATATTATATAATCAACTGAGCTCAATAGTGGTATTAGTAAGAAAATATTAAGATTACAGTTGCTCGTTGCCCCACGTTGGGCGCCACATTATCCAGCAAGTCGTTTCTATCAAAGAAGATATTCAGTTGTTTTCTTAAGATGCTCTGCTACGAAACTGTATAGTATAGCAGCACAGAAGGAGTTTCAACATTTAATCCAAATTTATGCACACAAATATTAGCAAAACTATCAACCAAAGTTTCACTCTATTGAGTTAAAAGACTTGGAGAACTGAGAACGAGAGTCTTTTTCGCTTCGTGGAGTTTTCTAACAGACCAAATTCATACGCATTGAGCTTGATTACATAATACCTGAATTGTATAGCCATAACTCCTAACCCCAAACCAAAGAAGATTACTTCGCCGGCTATATAAAATACCGAACTTCAATTTAAGAGTTTTAGTAATCGAAACTTCACTTCATTTCCACTGACATGATGGAAAAAATACGTTCTTCGCACTTGTATACTTCGCTCAATATGTCTTTAAAACTTTACTGCGACAATATCTTAAAAAGATTTACAGGATGCAAATAAATGAAATGATACAACACAAATAAAGCCGATAAATAAAAAAATATCAACAATTCTGTTAAAAGTACAAGTATAAACGAAGTAGCAAGAAGCCATCTGGCAGCACAAATTTGAGAGTCCTTTACAAGCCATTAAACGAATTTACAAGCAAAATGTACAATAAGCATCTTTGCTGTATATTTAGACATGAAAAATAGAAAACTTCAATGCAATTTTCTTCATATTTGAACAAACGTACAATCGCTACTTTAAAGTTTACTATAGTCGTCCTCGTCTTCCTTCTGAAATTCTGCTACATTTTTTCCATTGTAGACACAATTGTTAGCAGTTCAGTTGCTATTGCAGCAAAAAAAGGGAAGTTCTAGAAATGTGTGAAACTATGGGAAATAAATTATAAAATAATGTGGACAAGATTTTTGACAAAACTACTTCTGCATTTAGAATTCGTAGCATTACTTTCGAATTATAATATAGTTTTTCCTTTTTGACAGCTAAGACAAGCTGAACTGAAGATCAATTGAAGTTTTTGAATATGGGAGATATATTTTTGCAGAAACTTAAATGCTCCTTATATTCGTAAATGTATGATAAGATTATATTTAAGATCGCAATTTAAATCTTGAACCGAGCAAGAATACTAACGAAGTATTCAACATAATGATTACCGATTTTCCAATAACTAATTTCAAAGCTGGCTAGAAATTTCTTTGGTTTTGCTTCTTTAAAAAGTCATCTGTTTACTTCGAAAAATTGTATAAGTTTTCACTAATCAGTCAGCAAAAGGTGCCGCCGAACTGAAAAGATTCTCCTAAATGTAGGAAAAATCGTAGAATTTTAAACCTAACTTTTTTCAAACAAATTCACAAAATTTTCAGTTTTCTTCTGATAAATACTATTTATGCGAACATATTGAACATCCCAATTTCATAACAATATTATACGTACAATAGTTTGCTTCATTTGACTATGATAGTAAAAAGATTTCTTTCTGGCAAATTGAAAATCAATAAGGCATTCATGCATTTGAATTAAATTGCAACATTTTTTATTTTGTGAATTTTATTTGCATGAGGAAATGGAGAAAAAACGAAGGCAAATATTTACAGAGCTAATCGAAAATTCTAAATTATAAAATGACTTAAAAAATGCAATAAATACTAATAAATATATTGTAGTAAAAAGGAAACTTCGAAAACTCTAATTAAGAACGTTTTAATAGTCATGAAGTTTGAATCATAAAATACTTAAACAATAAAGAGCTCTGCTGTGAATTCATACAGGTCACAGAAACATATTCTGACCATAGAGAAATCAAAGAATCACACTTACATATTCCAGTAAAATATTTTGCTGTTTGTAAGGCTAAAAGAGCAACCAGATTAGAAAAAACGTATGCTGTAATATCCTTTTGCCTTCTCGAAAAAAGCTTGCTTTTCATGTCATTGACAAGCTCGTTGCCCCACGTTGGGCGCCAAATTAGCTTGTATGGCTTTCCTTTCAAAGAAGATATTTACATGTTTTCTTAATATACTCTGCAACGAAGCTCGCACTTTATACACAAAAATATTAGGCAAACTATGAACCAAAGTTTACACTCTTTTGAGTTTTGCATTCCAAAATAATTATGAAGACTAAAAACGCTACGTAAGACTATGAATTATATTTACCAACTCTCGAAGAGAATACGAAGTGGCCAACTAAAGTTGCCAGCTAAAAGAAGCTCAAATAACGCGTTGCTTTTATATGGATATTCCACCACCGCGCTAGATAAACTGTACAGTGTTCCCAAGCCATTTATGTGAGCAAAACAACTTTTAAACTAGTGTTGACCGACTACCAAAGGAATACGAGTGTGACGGATGTTTATGGCCAATCCCAAGGGAATGAAAATTTTAAATTAGTCAAAACCCACTGTGGATTCAGAAAATATTAACTTATATGGATGCAGATATGTAGTGGTGGAAAATATCCATGCCGAAAGCACATTGAGCTACTTATTGACCAAAAATAGTTTTGAAGACACAAGACGAGTGCAATATCTTACAATAACGGAAACAACCATAATTCTGTATGAGGTAGCAATCTGTGCGAGTGTCATCGTACCTTCTGGACGACATATCCCAGAGTTTCTATCTGTATCTGAAGATATGGTGCTAGTCATCAGCACAGTTGACTGTACTAATCAAGCAAGCAAGTTGAATAAAGAGCATCTCATAGAGACAGCGGCGGTGGTACATTTCAGACATAGGATGATGAACACATCGTCTAATTGCCAACTTAGATGGGTGGCTAGAAAGGTCAAAGCCTAAACCTCCCTTAACTTGCACATGGTACAATAATAAGGTAGCGTACTGAGGTCTAACTCAGGTCAATTCATATGAATGCAAAAATTAGAAAGAGAAGCAAAATTATACATACGAACGCGTAAGATAGAAAGAGAAGCAAGAAGCAAGTGCGCACAAGAATAATAAGACAGAGAAGGAAAAAAGCAATGTCATACGCACAGCAACAAAGAAAATTTTCGCAACCGTTCATCACATGCATTCATAGCGTGCTAACGTTTGGCCTGTGAAATATGAGTGCGGTTGCTCTCAATGCGCTACCTTATTATTGTAACTTACATTTACACAGCACACAATTTCTCTTTATAGCTTGAAAGTAACAACAAATGTAATTAGTGGTACTCATTCGCTATACATTTGATAAGACACATAAAAAGGCTTCAAGAATTTTGTTGAAAACTTTTGTTTTACTTTTTTTTTTTTTTTTGGTTTAGTTTAAATGCTTTAATAGTTAAACCTACTGCTTTTAACGCCAATTCAAAACCTATACACAGAATATAAATTGGTCTGAAAAGCTATGACAGATCCAAAAACTTAAAAAAAACCCCAATTAAAATAATAAAATTTCATAGTACTCAAATACACACCTACATACATACGCGTATATCATCAAACCTCATCAATATCAGCAGCCAATATATCAGCTACATTGCACACAATTGTATTTCTTAAACGAAATTATAATTAATTGATTTTCCATTCTAAACTTCAAATATTCGAAATATAGGCGTGACAACCATGTTGAATTTCTTCACTACCTCCAACGGTTTCCGCAGCACTCTGCCGGTTGTCTCCAATCTGACGGCCATGAATGTCTGGGATGGTGTTTGTATGTGCTTCATTTACGCCTCATTACTGGAGTTCGTTTGCGTCAATTATGTCGGCCGGAAACGGCCATTGCACAATGTTGTCTATCGTCCTGGTGAAAATCCCGTTACACAGGTAATGCATTTAACTATATATATATATATATATATATATATATATATATATATATATATATATATATATATATATATATATATATATATATATATATATATATATATATATATATATATATATATATATATATATATATATATATATATATATATATATATATATATATATATATATATATATATATATATATATATATATATATATATATATATATATATATATATATATATATATATATATATATATATATATATATATATATATATATATATATATATATATATATATATATATATATATATATATATATATATATAAATAAATTATGAAATACAAGTATTGAAATTACGTACAAAATGCGTACAAAACAAAATATACACTCAGCAAAATTATTATTTAAATATTTCTCTATCATTTTTTATCGCTGTTGATAAAATAAACCAAATATAAAACCAAAATAAACCTTTTAATCAAAGTACTTAAAACTTCATAAACAATTTCATGTTGAACAAACTCAAAATCAAAATCAAAAGCAACAAAACAATTACTACAGCTACTACAAATAACAAAAAAAAAATCCTTCTTCAACTGTAATGCTCTAACTCGTACTTCCAAATTCTATCTAACTATATTATAGTCGTCTATACTATTTTCATTAACAAAAATGCAAATTTTCTTCTAATGACTCGTCTATCTATCTAACTACTATTATTTTCCTCTAACTATACTTTTTTTTTTAAACTATTTGCTAATTTCAATAGTTCAAAAACAATAAATTTCCAACTTCAGTTCAATCAATCAAACATTCTATCAAACTATTCATGTATCTGTGTGCGTCTCACTTTGTGAACCTGAAAAACAGAAACCGCAAGCAAAAAAAAAAACAATGTTATCAAAGCAAATTAAAGCAAAATACCGTTTAAACATTAAAAAATACCAAATACTCCAGCATTTTGTACTAAATATTACCTTTTTTTTAATAAACATCAAAAATTGAAAAGAATAATTTTGGTTTTTTGTTTATTTAATTTTGTTTGTTTTTTGTATTTTGATTTTTTTCAAATAATATCCTAAAAAATACCAACTTATACTTGTATGTGTATTAATTGTGATGATAATGATGATGATACTTAATGATAATGCTCAGTTGTAAACTTCCGTACTTACTTACTTTATTTTTATGTTGATATGTATATTTTTGTTGTTTAACTTTCTTTTTGTGTTATAAATTGGAAACGGTTTGCATTTATTTTCTATTCATTTTCATTGTTTTTTAACAAAAACCAAACATAATTTGAAACACACCAAAATCCTTGTCAAACTTTTAACTACTACTATTAACCAAATACCTACAACTAAAATATTTCTCAGTATGATGTGTTGTTTTTTGTCCTTGTTTATGTTTATATTACCTAAAATTTTTCAGTTTGGTTTCTTAGCAAAACTGTTTGGTTTCTATCCCTAAATGTTGTATTATACAAAAATGATAAAACAAAAACAAAAAACAAAAATATAAATATAAATATAAATTTTATATTAGTACATTGCAAAATATGAAAATTAGACTCAAATATATATTTTGAACCCAATTCAAATCGAATCAGTGCATAGAGTAAAAATTTCTTAGGTAGGTATATATTACAATTATTTATTATACTTATTACTTTTTTTTTTTTTTTTTTTTTGTTAATGGCATACAAAATACCAACAAAAATAATGATTGAAAGTAATACTGAAGAGTTTTCCAATGCATGTCGAAAAATTCATCAAAAGCTACGAAAGTGATTTAAAGTGTTATATTAAAATTTGTTGAAATTTGAACACAGGAAGAGTATTTTTAAATTGAATAGGAGAAACAAAATCCGTATAAAGTACACAATTATTAGTAGTTTGTATCTACAAGCTCAAACAAATTTCTAGAGATTAACAGACAGAACCACTTCTTAGTATCCAGTGCTACAAAGAAATTTAAGAATAATAAATGGAGCGGGGTTGCCAAGAGCTGCTCATGCAAACTCTCCTAAAGAACTCTTTAAAGATATTTTCTATAACAGTTGTCAATGCCGTTTACTTAACGTTGAACTGAATTACAGCAATTTTGAGATTCTTTTCAGCATATTAAAACAAGTTGTGTATTATAAACTCCTTTAAGCTTAAGCTAATAAATCGCAATACTATGTTTCCACCATGGTCGCGTCCTCGTCCAAACAAATGCAAAAGACATAGGCAGTTAGGTAGGGTAAAAAGTCGCGTTCATATTTGGCTAAATTTTTCTTATGATTTCGATTATTTAGGTAATCCTATAACTCGATTTCTCTTATAATAACGATTATTTAATAAACAGGAGAGATCACTTACTACCTCTTAGATTTGTGGAAGGAAAAAATTGAAGGGCTGAGGAGTGTGCGAAAAAAACACACCTATTTTTAAAGAAATGGCAGCCAATCTAAAAGTGTGTGGGCCGATTGCTGTTCAGGTTATAATTAAAAAAGTTTAGTCTTAGCATAAGCCTTTGATTCAATCACGGCGACTGAAAAATCACTAATAGCAGTTGTCACTCGATATTGTAATTCACAGCGTATCAGTACTACAGGGTGTCTCAAAAGAAAGTTCACATTTGATTTGCTGATTGTGTATGCAACAATTCCGAGGGGCGCGGGGGGTACATCAATCGGTAGCCTAGCTTTTGGGAATTTAGTCGCTATGGAAAGTTTCTCGGGAGCGGACCAGGCGTTGTGCGTACATGAGTTTTACAAAAACGGTAATTCAGCGACTGTAGCGCGTAGAAAATTCTGCAATATTCGACATGTTCGTCATTTAAATGATGCGCCAAGCCCTCGACTCATTGGAAAATGGGTCGAGAAGTTTGAAGAGACCAGTTCAACCAGCTGGAAAAATCAAAATCCGGGCGTCCAAGGTCTTCGAGAACGTTCGAAAACGTAGACAGTGTTACTCAGTCTGTTCGTGACAACCCGGACCTTTTGATTCGGAAGCGTGCTGTTGCTTTAAACGTGCACAGATCATCATTGTTCCGCGTTTTTAGCAATTTCACACACGTCCAACAGGTCTCTACCATGAGTTCATGAGTACGTTTATGCAAAAAAAATGTCAAACTTTATTATGGTGTTGCCAGATTTTAGCTTTTGACATTAGTTTTGCCAGTTCCCGAAATATAAATAGCAGCCCTCGTATATTACGCATACGCCGTGAATCACAGTGGCACTAGTAAGAAACAAATGATATTCAAACACTGACATTTACAATATCGAGTAGCTACTGATATTAGTGATTTTTCAGTCGCTGTGATTGAATCACAGGTAGTTAAATATCGCTCAACTCTATTACTCTTTCAAATGTTCATGTATGCAGTTATCCATTACTGTTCTATGCTCAACTTTAAAGTATGTATAGTGTGTGAGAGTTTGAGTACGCCCCAAAGATACTCTATTTCGCGTTTTCGCGTTTCTGCATTGCTGTTCTATTGATTAGGGTAGCATGCTAATTTGTAGGTAATACTCTTCCTGTATTCAAATATTTTATAACAAAACTTTCGTATGCTGCAAAAATTTACCTTTAGACAATATTTTAATATATATAAACTAAAAATCTAAAAAATATATCAGTGATTGGAAAAAATATTAATCAAAAATATAACATTGTTCCCAATTTTTTGTGATGAACCTCAGAACAAAGAATTCTCAATAGCAATTAAGTGCAATAAAAATTTAATTTAAATTAAATTAAAAAAAAATCAAAACATTTATTATGAAATTTAAGCAAATAGTAAAATAAAAAAAAAAAAAATCTTACACCAAAAAAAAAAAAAAAAACAACAACAACAACAAAACTTAAAGTGTGTTTTAGTATGAACATTATTTTGTGTACATTTTTGCAGCGTCTTCCAGCGGTTCTAAGCAGGATCGGAGTAATTCTTGCAAGTCCTTTGGTAAGCTATCAACTCTCATGCACCACTACTACCACTACTACTACAACAACAACAACAACAACAACAACAACAAACTCAACAACAGTTACAAAAACTGCAAAGCAAAAATAGTTACTAAACAAAAATATTTACTAACAAAATTGTTTACGCACACTCACACGCACACACACACACACACACAAACACATCTTCACACATAAAACACACACACACACACAATTTATGTTGCTTTCAATTTAAGTTTTCACAAACAAAAATTTAAAAAAAAAAATATTTTTTTAAGTAAATGTTAAAAAAAAAAACAAGAAGAGGCATGCGAATTTTGCTTTTAACAAAAAATATTCCTAAAATATAAAACGAAACCATTAAATTGCAATTATTTTAAGCATTTTTCCAATAAAAAAACTTTGATTTATGAATTAATTAACTATTAACATAATTAAATTTGTAGACGCACGCTTTCAGTGTTCAATTTTTAATTTAGTTTCGAATTAATTTATATTTTACAAAAAAAAAAAAAAAAAAAAAATAGTTAAAAATATGTAATATTTATTTTAGCTGACTTAAGTTTACATTTATATTGAGAAATATTTTGAACAACAACTTCTTATTAAACAGAAAAATGTTTTGGTCGCATATACACGTGTTTCCTACATAGCCACAAGCTCTCATCAGTATGACCTTATGCATATAATGGAAATTTTATTATATAGCTAATAATATAGATCGATATTTAAAAAGGCATATGATACACCACGTGTTGCATGATATAACTATCATAAACTTTCAATATGACGCCTGCATACTGATGAGAGCTTGTGGCTCAATTCGAAACACATGTATATGCATATGTGTAATAACCATAACCAGTGCGTGGCGTAGTGTCTGGGCCAGAGCCGCATGACAATCAAGTGGTCACTGCGAATCAGGCTCGATCAGCCTGTAGCGCTAACTAAGACTCAGTGTCAGAGCTAGAACGTCTAAGGGTCATCCTATAACAAACGGGCACTGCCACAGAAAATTATGTATTTTGTACCCTAGCCCGGATGTGGTTAAGTTAATTTATCTAGAATCTTCTCCATTACTTTAATGAAACGAAGAATATGATTGGACGAGGTGTTTCTGATATCATCAGATATAATAAAGGGTCTATTGATCTACTCAATTCTGAGCCTAGCCAAGGCCGGGCAATCGCAAAGCAGTTGTAAACTAGTTTCGTCATCCTCTAGACAGAGTCTACACTCTGTTAATGAGGAGAGACCTAGTTTATTTAAGTGATATCTTAGTGGATGATGACCGGTGAGGTAGTAGCCCAAAAGCAACTTCAGGTCAGATCTATGGAGAGGTGCGTTGGTTTTTGGGTATATAGGACGGGTTAGTAACTTGGTCTGTGCTTTTAAACTGATCTACTATGAAAGTATTTGACTTAGTCTAGCTAAGTCCAAGCTAAGTCTGGACCTATGAAGTATGTTGCCGAACCAGTCTGGGCTAGTTCATCAGCGCTTTCGTTGCTCGCGATATCCTTATGGTACAGGTACCCAACGAATCGAAACTTTACCGCCGATTGACAGGTGTTGGAGCATGTTGTAACATTGAAGAACCAGCCTCGAAGAGAAATTCCAAAAGAATAGTGCTTTAATAGCCGCTTGACTATCTGCAAGTATGGTTATTTTGTCCCCTTTAGGATTTTTATCTAAAATATATCGGGCGCAGACCTCGATGGCGTTGACCTCAGATTAAAAAACCGTGGGCCAGGCACTCATGGCAATAGAGATCCTGCTGTTGGGTCCGAAGGCACCCGCACCTGTGCCTGTACCGGTAAGTGAACCATCAGTGAACCAATTGAGCGTAGCTAGTTTAGTACCAAGGCTGCCCTCCTCCCAGTCTGATCGACTGGAAAGGAGAACTGAGAAGCGTCTGCCGAAACGCAGTTCCGTGCACAAACAATCGGAAACTTTGCATATTTCGATTTCGATGTCAGGGATGTGATTAAGGATACTAGAGTGACCCAGTTCACTTAGAGTCCGACTGTCTACAGTCTGAAGTCTCTGAGCCTCTTCATCTTTGGCGAGAGACACCACGTTCGGCCAAACAGGCCCTTTGCAAATCCATAAAGCCGTTGTTGCCCTGTTGAGGACATGATGGGTATTCCAATTTAGTCTTTTGTCAAGGGTGACCTCCAAGAACTTTACTTCATCGGAAAATCATAAAAGAGAATTTTGGATGAACACTGGACCCAGATGCAATTTGTACTTCATTGAGAAGAGTACCATTACCGCCTTTTGTGGGTTAATCCTAAGACCCTCCTTGGCACACCATTTGATCACAATTCGAAGAGCTGAACACATTATGTTCGAGACAGTATTCTCAAATATCGCTGAGACCACGGTCGCAAGGTCATTAGCATATCCAATGACGTTGTACCCTTGTGAACTAAGTTCACTAGGGACCAAAGAAATGGCAAGAGGACTCCACCTTGAGAACACCCCTTGATCGCCCTCACATTACCAAGAGAAAAAGATATGTCACGTTGATTTAACATGGCTTCAACCCAGGTTAGGCTATATATAGGTTAGGTTAGGATATATATAGCCCTCTGCGCAAGTGCTTGAGTGTTGGAGCCTTAGCACGTGTTATCAAAAGCACCCTCAACATCAAGAAAAACACCCAGCGCTATTTCTTTTGATCGAAATGTTCATTCGATTATACCGACCAGATTATGAAGTGCGCCTACCGTTGATTTACCCTTCACATAGGCGAATTGGTGTTCATGAATGAGGTATGAAATGTTGTTCGATTGCCTAATGTGGCAATCAAAAAGATGTTCACTTGTCTTGAGTAGGAACGAGGTAAGACTAATAGGTCTGTTGGCCAGTTCTGTGTAATAAAAACTTGTTATTATGTCAAAAAATATTGGTCAATGTAAAATAAGCTTAAGTCAGCTTAAATTCATATCTACATTATATAGTTTCATATCATCACTAATAAAATTTACAGAATAAATAAAATATGTTTTTAATTTACATTTCAACACTTTTCAAACATTAAATATTTAAATTACATTCGTTAAATCGGATATGAATAAAAAAGTTTCTATAATTAAAATTAAGAAATCGTGCGTTAGTAAATTAAAATATATACTACAGGAAAAACACACTTTAAGGTCACTTACAATTGGGAAAAATGTTAAAAAATTAAAAAAAAAAAAAAAAGAAGTTTTGCGCAAGTTATGCAGCGAAACAAAAATTAAATACAAACTACGAGTTATAATTATTATATTTTTCATTTCAATTGTTTTGGTTCAAATAAATTTGATATATAGAAAATTGTTTTTTGTACAAAGTGACACCACGCCCACTAACAATTTTATTAACAACAAAAACAAAAACAACAAAAATGCTTCATGTAAACTAGCAGCGCTTTTAGTTCAACTAATTAACCAAAAAAAAAAAAATATTTAAAAAAAACCAGTAGTGATTTTAATTTATTAAATTGATTTAGTTAAAACTACAAAAAAAGAGTCATTCAAGCTAGTCAAAAGTTTGCGCTTGAAAAGTTTTGTTGTTAAATTTTTTAGTTATTTTTGAATATGAACTGTATTTCGAGTATAAATATTCGTCTGTTACTCGTACAAGTAGTACTGTGTGTCGATGTAGTTCAATGGCTAAAAAATATAAAAGTAGTAGTAGTCGATTTTTGATTTGACATTGCGTATTGATTTAAACCAAAAAGAAAAACAACCACTTACACCACACTGTACACAAAGAAACATGCCCTTTTAGAATAGTTAAAGTTTTAAAAATGCATAGTAACTGTACTGCGTTGCGGTATTGCTAAAAAAACACCGTTACACAATAGTTCACATTGTATTAATAAACACTAAAAAAAACTAATTCATGCAACGGTGTATAACACTTTAAATTTTTAGTTCAAAACAGTGTTGGAAAATGAGCGTAATTTATGAAAATTTGTGCTGTTAGAGCATTATCGAAAGATAAAGTTGTACCTGCTTGAAACAAGTCTTGTACGATACATAGGCGATAACCCATTATATTAAAATGCGACATAATAATGCAGCATATATCAAATTTATACAAACGTAAAGCAATTTGCAAACAAACGTTATACTAGAGTAGTACATTAAGTATTGGGTAGACCAAGCATAGTGCACGTTATAATTTAAAAATATAACGTGACACCGACCTGCTGAAACCACAAGACATCCAGATACATACCATTCAGTTGAGGCCACAAGAACTCCGTTATTTGGTTCCTGTACCGAATGCCATTCACAGTCACCTCATTTTCAAAGAAGTAAGGCTCAATCATGCCGCCTGACCAATATCCGCACTAGGTAGTTGCTCGTTGTGGATGCATTTGTTTCTCTTAAATCACGTGCGTATCACATCTGCACGTAGAAAGAAGGATGATCCCAAGGTGACAGTGGCGCTTAATATCAACATTGCTGTGATCGTCATAGGCTTAATATTTCCAATGGATACTCAATCGCTTTCACGGACATTGTTCTGGGTGTCGTCTTCAAAGAGGGATCGTATCCGCGGCTTCCTCTGTGTAGGTTTGGAGACATTAATGTTGAACAGTATGCTTGGTAAGCCAATGAATTACGATATTTCTAGCTTTAAACTAATTCAGTGACATCACAGTAAATGAATTTTGGAAATATAGACCTACGATGACTGCTTTAAACTGAATCCTAAGTTGCACAGCAACCACTATGTCCAGGCATATTTCGCTGTTTGATGCTCATTATAGGCAAAGTGCATTGAAGTACGTAGCTTTTTGTTTACTGGCGCCCGAGCAGGGAGCATATAGAAAAATAAAATAAAAAACAGTATATTGAAATGATGGTTTTTTCATAAATGTTTCTAAAAACCATTACGTCCACCGTCAGTGGTAGCTGAAATGCATACATTTTCTGTGACGAACACCTGCTCTCCCACGAGAATATCACGGCATGTGAGCCCGTTATGAAATATTTGCTAAATTCTCCTTTCACTATCAACCATCGATATTTCTTGATAATAACCGTTCAGCATCAAATTTCCTTATAGGCTTTGAGGAATTCAACCACCAATTTCCAGTAAACAGAACTTCATTGGTTTCCTAAAATAGAATATAGTTTCGTCAAATTTCAATGGTGCCCGAGCAGGGATGTTGGCCTAATAATTGATTAAAGTGCTCCAAAAACAGTTTTTAGCAATAATTTTAAAATTTTTAGTTGTAAGAAATTTGTTAACTATTATATTTCAGAAAAATTGTTTCATAAAATCAAAATTAAAGTGCACGAAAACTACAGTAATATACAAATATCGTCTAACTCCGCTCAAATATGCTCAACTATTTAATTATGCAAAAATATTGAAAAACTATTACAACATGCAATCAATACATTATTCATTTGTAAACCAAAACATACAGTCAAATCGAAAAAGTTATAGGCAATCAAAAAATAAATATGACATTTTCCGCAATGAATTATTAAAGAGAATTGAGTTAAATGCGAAACTAACTGCCGCTGTGTGCCGGTGTGCTATCTACTGGAGTGGCACTACGAATGCAAATAGCAACTAACAAACTAAAAATATGGGCTTTCTTTTTTGTGACTAATAACAAACCAACCAACTAAAATGCAAATTAACTAAAAACCAAGCAACTCAACTATAAAGAAAACCAATTGACTAACCCACCAAAGAAACAAGAATCTTTTCCAAACAACCAACCACAATCATTTCTCAATATACTCGTATATTTATATTTTCAACTACCACAAACAAAAAAACAAACAAAAAAAAAGATACAAAAAAAAGTAACTATACACAAAAAAAAAAAATATAGGAAATAATCGAACGCGAATTTCATGCTGCTTTGTCGTCCGAAAAGGCAAGCGCCAATCCAAATGTTGTGGCGACACCAACCGCCTCAACAACAGCGGCTGGCACTCCACTACGTGCAGCAACACCATTCGGCGTCAGTGGTGGCATGCGCTGGCAGGAGGAACATGGTGGCATTATCGGCGCTGCCGTACAACATTTGCGTGCACGCTCAGTTAAACGCAAAAGTGGCAACGGTGGTGAAATTAAGCCCGAAAGCCCAACGCGCCCGCCGACCATAAATGAGCCAGTCTATGCAGAACCGGATGAATTTGTGGCGCACTCATCCAAAGTTAAATTTAAGGATCAGAATGGGCATGGAGATGATGCAGCTCCAACATCACGCTCACGTACAGCAGCCACAAATACACCACCGCTTATTATGCGTGGTGAAAGTGGCAGCGGCAGCGGCAGCATTGGCATCGATATGCAACAGCCTGAGGCAAGCACATCACAGGCTGCAACTACCTCCACAGTGCGTGATATTGAAAGTCAAATAATGCCGCTGAAACCACCACGCAAGAAATCATCGTCGCGCTCCAATTCACCAGCCAATCTCTACGAGAGTTTGGCCATTAGCGTTTCTGGCATCGATGGTGGCGCAGAAACGCTCGAATCGAGCATTGTCATCAGCGAAATTGTAAGTGATTTGACTGCTTTTAAATCTGCAAGAAGCGCTTTTGAGAGATTTTCACTACTAACCATACTTACTATACTATATGATATGATATGTGCTGTGTTTAATTTGTTTGATGCAACTAAACTGCAACGCTTCAAACTGTCTCCATCATTGTTTTTTGCACCGAAAAAAAAATAAATTAAGACTTTAACAAACATAAAAGTTAACAAAAAAAGTTGCGAAAATTGTTAGTTGTTTCAGAAACTTTATTGCTTGTGGTTATTTCAATTGTTATACATACTAAATATTGTCTTGTACGAAAGAAAAAAGAAATAGAAACTTCTGCTTTGGCAGAAGTCAATTTCTGCAGAAAATCGCACAATAAAAGAAACATAAACTGAATTATAAAAGTCTACGACAAAGTAAAAATATTTAAGTGGCTTACAAAACTACAATAATAAATTTGTTGTACGTTGTGCTGCACATAATTCGATACAAGAAACGAACGAACCGAATGAAAACACAAGGCAAATGAGCAGAACAAACAAAGCAGCTTTTCGCAGCATTTACTTTTCAACTAGTGCTTGTCTCGTCCATCTCTTTCGCACGTTTATGCTCTGAAAACAAAAAATTCGTTTTTTTATCTACACACATACAACAGGGTGTTGTTTTTTGTTGTACCAAAATTAATATTCTTTATAATTCGTTAATTTAAAATTAATAGGACCTTTAGTCACTTTTTAAAAATAATATCCAGAAAATGACGTACTCAGCGTTTTCCATCAGAGTCTCTTGTGAAATTCCTTCCATTTTCTGTCGTAGGTTGGCCTAAAATTGCGCAATAGAATCAGCTTTGTTGGCACATACTGCTTGCTCTTCAAATATCTCTACAAAAAAAAAAGTCAGGTGGAGACAAATCTGGTGAAAGTACTACCCAGCCAAAATGACTGTTTTTCGAAATCAACCGATTAGGGAGTATTCGCTACAATAAATCGATTGTTCCGCCAGCAGTTTGGCATGTTATGCCATCCTGCTGAAATTAATAATCCTCCATATCATTTTCACCGAGCTTAGTTGCCAAAAAGTCGTGAATCATTGCAGTATATAGCACCGTTGCTATTGCACCATCTTTGTTTACGAAAAAGTACGGATCAATGACTCTTTACGAGTACCTCATGAATTGTTTGAAGATTTTAACGCTCCAATAATGTACATTCTGTGCTTTTATTAAGAAAAACTTGGGTTACTATTTAAAAAAACCTGTAGATATGTACACAATTGTATGTACATGTACAAATGCGTCATTCATACATACTAGAGTGCAAACCATCAAATTCTATAGACATATTTATGGAATAAGAAAAGCGGAAGAGAATATGTATACTCAAGTAGTCTGCTTCTTTACCCTCACTTGTACTCAGTAGAACTTGAAATCTGAACAAACATTTTGATTTATGAAACATGGTCGCGTTGCGTGGATTGTTTTGTTTGGTCAAACGAAATTTCGAACACATTTTTGTAAAGCTTTGTTGTTTTTTCTCATGAATACAATGTTTAAATCATGGTTCAATCACAGAGATGAATTTGTATAACAAGTTCTTCTCCTTTCGCTTAAACTAGTTCAACAGATACTTCAACTCGATCCAGTTCTATTTTGTTGAAAGGTGACCCAACTTTTTTTTATTTGTAGTTTATCTCGCGAAACCTGAATCTTGCATAAGATGAAACCATAATAGCTATGAATCATATTCGTAGAGTCCCAGAGTAACAATGCTGTAAACTCTATACTTGTTGCTCAAACTGAACTTGCTCAACGGTCTCAGCAGCCAGTTTACCTTCCGAAGTTTAGTTACACAGCCAGCCACTATTTTCCAGGTGTTCATGCATCCTGGTAGTAAGTAAGTGCATGTTTCCTGTGAGCCATCGATTCAGAGACATACCCAAATAACGAACACTGTTTAGCAAGTTGTAAAAATATCACCAAGTTGTTCTGAAGAACCACTAGGACAATTTCCTCTCCAGAACTTAAAAGTGCAGTGCTGCGACTTGCTGTCATTAAGGACCACATTCCAAAGATTGGCGCATCTGCTGAAGCCATCGTTGTGGCAGGTATTACTTAAAAGATTAAACTTAAAATAAATATAATTTGTAGGTCCTGCAAGTCCTCTTTTAAGCTGTTGATAAGTAGGGATTGCTCGTACTATAATATGGTTTTTTATTGCTCATACAGTAAATTAAATGAAACTTTTGACTTTTCATAATACGTGAATGAGTTAAACACAAGTTTTATTCTATCCATATTCTATGATGACCAAGTCTGATGACCTTTAACTCATGACCAGAATTTTTTTTACTAAACGTTATTTTCGCGTGAAAAAGTTACTTCCGTTATAAAAAGATCTGAGTTATCCGTCACATAGCGCCTAAAGAAATTTTTGCTTGAAAAATTATTTGAAATATTTTAATATGTAACAAACTCATTGGCCTGTAAGGCCCATCAAAATTCTCAGCTTACCAAGTTTCAGAACCTTCACAGCGTAGTTCCATTGAGCGGGAAAGTGATGAATGCATTAAAAGCACTAAAAGCACTTATAATCTTAACATTTCTGGAAGAGTCTTAGCAATTATACCGTCCTCCCTTAGCCATCGTAGCCAGGGCCTTTGGTGGGAGAACTACCCGTTCCGTACATCACATTGGGCTTGCTAGCTCAAAATATATGAACCGGTTCTGCAATGAATGGGAGTGCGCCAGAGAGGTAGCCGTTTAATACAACGAGTCACCTTCCAAAGGTTTAATCCAAGGTTCTTATTTGAGTTATCATTGTTGAGCAGGTAATCAAAGAAATCAGTGGTCTCAATAAAACAAAAAATGATTCAATTATGATAATAGTTCACCAAAATTGTGCACTATTTTTCGTACAAATATGTTAGCACTATACAGATAAACAAGATAAACAATTAAGGCCTTGGGAGAGACCATTATTTTAAAGTACATTTAAAGTCTTATAAAACGAAAAATAGTATTTGAAATCCATAGAGACTAAAGTTTAAAAAGCAAACTTTTCGAACCAAATTTAGAATTTTTAAAAGCATCATGCAATGGACACATTACATAACGAAATATTGTACTCGCTGTGAACATCAAATACAAAACATTAAATACATTGAATAGGGTCTTATGTATTTTATGTACCTACACTTAAGCAATTATAAATCTTCGGTAAGCAAACAAATAAATCATAATCCAGAACACATTGTAAATCAAAATCAAAACTGCTGGTAACAACAAACAACAACTAATCAATCAATGTGGTCATCAAGATACATATTCTATATACATAAGTAGGTCTCGTATGCATTAACAAAGCAAAGCACTTCAGAGCAGTCAACTAAAATACTGCTTAAATGCATAAAGGACATCACTAGCAGATATTAGACGATATAAGCAGCAAAATCATGGAACTGCATAATTAAAGCAGATAAAATGAGTACTCCGACTAGATATACGTAATATAGATACGGCATGAAGGCGGTTGTAAACAACTTCCGGGTATGCTTAGCATAACATGATGCACAAACTGTCGAAACAGAACGGAGCAAGAAATTCGGCGGAAGCATTGTAGGATGGCGCATGTACGTGGAGTGTTGTAGAACACAGTTTGGGTGTTCGTTAAGCGCTTGAAATGTTTCCAGCCATTAGTGTGTAAATTAAAAATGGCGTCGAAAGTAGCAGCAACAATAGCCAGTAATAACAACAACAAGAACAGCAACATCAAGAACAGCACCAGCAATATCCTTCCAGCAAGCTTAACATATTTCGCGCTTAAATTCAAGTTTTTCTTGTTTTCATTTCTTCCTTTTTTTTTCTCCAGTGTTGTTGAAAAATTTCGCAAATTTTTGACGTAGTTTATATGCTTGATTCTTCAATGTTGCTGTTTGTAATGCACTTCAAAGAAATCGGGCATTTTTGGTTTGTCACAAAGTTTGTAACATAATAAATGAGATTTTGGAGAATTTATAGAAACCTGATACTCCAAAACTCTCCACAGTTTATTTTGTTCAACTTGGAAGAAAAAACTAGAAACGTTTAGAGTTTGCATATGTCTTCTTAATATAGAAGTCTCCTTCTGGTATATTTACTTTGTAGATACTTTCTAAGCAACATTAACTGTATTCCTTCATAATACAGATCCCTCTATCTGATATAGTAATTTTATACACTTTGAAGATATAAGCATCTCCAAGTATCTCATAGATATAAACTACTCTACAGCGTTGAGATCCTCAAGAAAATCTCAGTATCTGCAATTACCTCCGTAACATCTTCAGCAAACACTTTAATATATGCTTCTCTAAGTGGGCTTCTTAGAAAGATGTGTGGCGCCTGCAAGATTTATGAGATATAGTGCCCAGTGTTTCAGTGTATGCACTTTTTCGATTGATAGGAACTTTCAACCACCTACGCAACGATTGGAGCAGCATTTTCCAGGCAGAAATCTATGCAATCTGGCAGTCGCCCAGGACACTCCAAGGAACAAATCAATGCTGCAATTAAGTCTTTGTCTTCACACGCCGCAAAAGGAAAGCTCGTCCTTAGCACCCTGTCAACCTTACACCAAGTCACACATCAGCCGGTTGAACTCATCTGGCCATTCTGGCATACCAGTTAACGAGTTGTCTAACGAGCACGCCTGATGGAGATCAGCACTGCCTGTGACTCTTAAGGTGACGGAACGTTACAATTGATTCTCACGAAATTAACTTGCACCACCAGACAATTAGCTAGCAGACAGCGGGTGACTACCACGGGCTGTCATGTCTGCAAGGCACATGGCAGCTTAGCCTAAAAAAACCATCTCCATATTTTTCTTTAAGAATAATATTATCTTCCGAACCAGATGAAGGTTTAAGTATCTCCATGTATTTTCAGGTAACTACTTAGTTTTCACCAGTCTAACTAGAATGATCAAGTGAAAATGATTACGAATCTCCCTAATATATTTATCCACCTAATATGCTGATTATATACTCACTAAACTGAAGGAGCAACTCCTGTAAAGAGTATTAAATCTTCGGTTAGACCAAAAATAATATTGTATCTCCTGCTTTTTTTATTGCATTCGAGGTGTTGTTGCGAATATTATTACAACACTCATGTTATTACCTTTGTTGTTCTTTGTTGCTACTTAATGTGCACAGCTCGGAAAATTTTCCGTGTTTTCCTGTCATAATTATTCATGAGTACTAAAGTGGAAAATACAGCGCGCGAAATGCTTCCTACTTAATGCGTGAGTGAGCTATGTACGACAGCAATTCGAGAAAATTAAACACAAACAAATGACCTGCAAACGATGGCAACAAGAATGCTGCTGCCAGTTTTTGCTCCTTCACTGTTCACTGTCTGACATTCCATGGGATTATCGTCAATATTTTAAATGTTTAAATTCATAATTGGCATAAAGCGCAGAACCAAAAAAGATGAAAAAAAAACTTGCAAGAAAACCATTCCAGCATTCAAAATCCAGCAAAGAAAAAACAACAAAAGTAGCAGAACTTAAATACTTTCAAGGACTTTCGAAACGGAACGCATCAAAATAGCTATTGGCGTTTAAAAACTTTGCGCCACAATTTGACTTTCGAAGATTAACTTTGGAGAAGCAGTTTTTCGAGCAAAAGTGCAGCAAGACAAGCCAACAAAAAGAAGAAGAAAAAAACATTTTGGAAAGTCACTTGGCGCCGTAAAAATTCGCTGGAGGCGCGCTCAAAACCAAATGGGTGTGGCGTATCTTTGAGCGGAAATTTTGTGGATTGCACTGTGGCAAATCTTTGTGGCGTTGAGCAAAGGAAGCGATTAAACTTTGATACTATATATTTACTTAAAGCTGAAATATTATTGTTGTTGCTATTTGCTTTAATACGGCTGAATGTGGTTTGTTAAATTTAGCAGCTTTGAAGTTTCAAAAGTATTATGGATTTTTATTCTTAATATAGAAATGTTATTTCTGCTGATTCAATTTTTTATGATCAAATGAAGTAGTGGAAAGTGGGAAGTTTCTTTTCAATCTATAAACTGGTAATAGAACACTAAACACCGAAAGAGTACACTTAAACATTTAGCTCGTTTGCTCTCATTTGTTCTCATTACAACTTGAGCTCGATGCATTTCGTTTCTGGAAATATGCACACAATGGTAGATAAGTTAAATCGGTACCCAGGGAACACCACGTTTAGACCACAGCAAATGCAGTGGGGTCACATATATTTCAGTGACGCTTTACATTAATCCACCATGGGTGAAGTACTCCTTCTATTGCATGTTTCTTTAACGATGGCGACGTTAGAGCACGAGAAACATTGAAAGTCTGCCAGCTGAAAACATAGGAACATAAAAGAAAGCAGCCAAACAAATTGCTGCACCTGTTGCCACGTGTTTGTGTATAAACCAGTCGGTTCCCACGTTGTTCTCAGAGATAAAAACAATGCAAACCAATAACAATTACATAAATTCACCACATTAGGTTGAATCTAAAATGAATGGTGAATGCTGATCAAGAATATTTATACTCTTTATGGGTCTATTACGCCTCCTTCTGTCTGTTACATACATTCACACAAAGTTAATATACCCTTGGTCTTTTGGGTACATTGTATAATATGACAACGAACCGATTTTTCTCCAATTCTGACGCTTATTGATGAAACAAAATTGAGCAATTAATTAGTTGGAGCAGTTGAAGATTCTACATTGGCTTGTTTCAGCGTCGAAACGTAACCGTACAACCTTCTTCTTAACCATCACCTAAATGCGGCTCGTTTATTTTACTTATATTGACTTTAATTGTCAAATATAAGGGGTTCACAACTCACCATTAACGTTGGTTCACAGCTCCCCACATCAGACATTTTCAAAATGACCGCATCTTCATTGACACATTGTATGTTAATTCAAAATTACTGTTCTGCGTGCATAAGTAATGTTTTAGACTTACTTACCTTTGGCATCGGGTGAAAAACGAACTCCAAAGTCCAGCATTTCAATCGGTTGGCTATCAATTACTTATACTCTTCTTATTTAGACTAAGAAAACTAACCGTATACACCGCTAGAGTTATGATAACCACCACCCAAAAAAACACTGCATTCATTCGGTATTTTGTAATACCAGCTAAACGAAGTTTCATCCACATAGACACACACACTCCGCTGGGGAACTGCAGCTTCATTCAGTATATCTGGAAGATGTCTTAACCTATGTTACAGCATTGTTTATACTCCATTTAACTCTGTACAGAAGTTAAATAGTTCCTCCACTTTTCTGAAGTGGACTGACTTCTTAGAAAAGCTGTACGGCACTACTGCAGACTTCCTTCAAAACATTCTTACGCAAGCCTAAGAAACAAAAAATGTTTTGATTTTTTTTTTTTAAACAGTATTTTATCCGTGTTTCATTTTTATGCTCCAATATTAAGCATCACACCATCCATCACAGAAAGATTGAATTTCTAAATCTTGTACTTGCTATCAACCAACTTCTAAGTATCTTCATGATTCTGCTAGGAATGTGTTTCCCATTTATGAAAGCTTCATTTTTACTACCTACAAGAAGAACCTGCACAATATCTTAACTCTAAACTATTAAGTTATACAAACACTTTCTGTTGTGGACTGCAAGTGGAACATAAATTAAAACATCTTCTTGTTCCAAAAACTTCTCAGCATACTGTAAGAGCAAATACTTCTTCATTCGCTGAATAAGTATTTGCATCGAATCCATTCAACTGTTCAACCAACTTCGACAGCTCAACGCGCAGAACTTCTGACAATAGTTAGATTAAAGTAATCCAAAAATATTCCAAGAAATATAAAAGCAAACGAAGAGAAATTGTGCAACTAAAACGCTTATCGCAGCCACGTAGCTGCGGTGATCCATGGCGACACGTACACTCGGTTTAATGGTGCAACTGCATACTCGGACTAAATCGTCCTTCTTACATCAAGTACAGCCATCTATCTACGCGGTAACCGAAGCAATTCAAATGAGTTCACGCGTTGTGAAAATGCATAAATGCTGCAAAGGAAATGGAAATTGCACAATGAATAGTCGTCGACGAAACTTAACGCATTTTGCTATGGAAGGAAATTCGTCTGAATTTTTCTTCTACCTTACTTAAGAAGAGTTCATTTTACGTGGCTGCCATGAGCTCACGGTAATAAATTAGGTACTATTGAAATCAAGTGAAGTGGAGTGTTAGAGAATGGGAAAGTAATCTTATGCATTGGAGTTAATAAATTCAACTTTTAAATAAATATAGGGTGATTCAATAGTAATGATATGCTGGATTAAATTACGTACAAACTCTGTTCAAGAGCTTGGAAAATCGGTTCGATAGTTAAGGTATTGAGGATTGAGTTCTTTTACGATCTTACTTAGGCCTTGAAGCGCTACATGTGGTAAGTCTAGACCACCTACTGCATGCGGTCTAGACACTTACCACTAGACTAACTGGTTTTGAATTGCAGCTTACAGTTTGACATCGGTATGACAATCGACTTCTTGTACTGTCGAATATCGGCCATTGTATACAGTTACTCTCAATATTGTTGTGCTACGGCACCCTTATTTCTCAGCCATATAATTAAGAGATTTTCAGGCAGTCAGTGATGGTTCTTGACCGATTTAGACAGGAGTATAGGTTATAGGTGGACTTGTTTTGCTCTAATCCTATATGATTTTAGTTCAATAAAACATTATCTCCTGAAGTAGACAGCTTTCTCTACTTGTCTAGCACTATTTCGAACTGCATAAGCGTAGTTATCCAACGTTTTATACGCCTTTTTGAAAGACCCTTTACAATTGAAACGTACTTCATTTGGGTTAAGTATATAAAATCGCGCCAATTTAAAAGCGAAAGATTTATAGATTTATTCATAGTATTTTATTTAATTATACGTGGCGCCATACATTTTACTGCTTTTATTTTTACTCCACTGCACATTTTTTTTTTTAAGATACTTTATCTGTTTGTAAAAATTTTTATCTTCAGCACACAATTAGCCAAATGAAAAATTATGCTAATTACTTTTTCGCTCTCAATATTTAAAGCAAAAAATTTGTTTATTTAAACTACTTAGTTACTATTTAAAATTATGTGTGTCGTAGACTAGATACACCAACAATTACACGCAAACAATACACTTTCAGATACATACCGACATACGAGCGACTGACTCCTCTTCATGCATATCTATCCATCTCTCTCTCTCTCTCTATCTCTCTCTGTCTCACAGCTCATGCAGCTCAAATACGCCTTCATACCATCGCTTTCATGCCTCATGCTGCACATTTAAGCGATTACGAGTATCTCATGTGGTGCCAGTGGTGTCTGCGCTGGCATCGAAATCATCGCACATGGGATCGCATTTCGCTTAGCTCATAAAACTCGCGGTTTTTATGTTCTGCATCTAATAAAATATTTATCAAATATTTTCACACACCGACAGATAGACGGACGGCCAAACAGACAGCCAGGCAGACATATAAATTTTGCTTCGTGCATGAAATGCGGTGTGAATTGGTGTGCAAAGGCGCTTAAAGCCACACTAGACTCATGGGGGATTCATTAGATTGGACGGATGCGTTGAGATTTTTCATTTGTTTGTAGATTTTATTTGTTTTTGTAATAAATTAATTAGACAAAATGAATTAGACAAAATTTAAAGCCTAAACAGCAATTCACTTAAAATTGCAAATTGAAAGAAGTTTTTTTTTTATGCCTGTAAGCATTATAGAATGATTTTGATATTTTACATTGGTGCACCTGAAATCTTCGCATTAAATATTTAAATTTATGATAATTATGTCTACTGCAGCATAACATACCTATATGGAATATGGAGCTCCATAAAAAAAGTACAAAAAGGTTTTGAAAAAAAGAAAAGTGTGAGGTGTCACGGAACAAACAGCAAAATACGTTTAAGTTTACGCAGTTTTGTCCATTATACGATAAAAATTCAACTTTAACAAAGAAAATGAAGTGCACATAAACAAAATCTATGGATAGGTTCCAAAGTTTTCAATTGTTCTTGAATTTTCAACTGATACAAAGCATATACCTATGTAACTCCATATTGTACTGCAATGCAGTTAGTTGAAGTAATGAATAGTTAAGAAAGTTTTTAGTGAGTTAGTGAGCGAGTTAGTGAGCAAGTTAGTGAGTGAGTGAAAAAGAGAGAGACGGAAACTTCTTTCGCATACTAGGCTTGTCTTTTTTATCTGCTGCTATGTCTGATGCCCTCTACTTCCCTTTCAAGCTCTTCATCAAGATTCCTTCTAAACTGTCGATTTTCTACTTTTATTATTCAAGATGGACATAAATAGTAATTTGCTGTAATTTACACTTAAAAAAATGTTTGGAAATTTTGCATTTCGCACTTTAGTACGAGTATATATCATATATTCTGCTTTTGATCAGTTAACTTCAAAGAGTTATATACCAAAAAAAAAAAAAAATAGTCTTCCCAACGACGTTTAAACATGGTGAATGTTTTTTTTACAGTTTTATTGAAAAACTAAATAATAAAAATTTAGAGCGCATAGTAGCAGCAGCCTTTCGCTTCCGTAGTGTGGGAGCCCTCACAGGCCACTGCATAATAGGGAGACATGCCTCAAGGTTGGGGGTATACTCCCGTGACTTCTGCAGAAGCTGTGGAAATGCCGAGTAGAATGAAACGGTCGAGCACTTGCTATGTCACTGCATGACCCATAGTATAAAGAGACTGACGTTATTGGGGAGCCTCTTCCTGAATAATTTAACTGAGCTCTCGTAAAAAGAGATAAAACATATCTTGACATTCTTGACACCGTCAAAGTGGTTCTCGGAGTAGCTGCGGTAGAAATAGGAAATACATATGGTATCACAAGTGGCCTATGCTAGCCTAAGTGACAATGTGGGGTTCATGCATGTTGACTATACAAACCTATGACACACGAATAGTATGAGCATTTGGTTTGAAATGGAAAATGTTGTTGTGGACGAATTTTGGTTCCAACAAGACGGCGCTACATGCCATACAGCCAACGAAACAATTGATTTATTGAAGGAAACTTTTGGTGAGCGCATTATCTCGCCTCGTGGGCCTGTGTCGTGGCCTCCAAAGATCGTGCGATTTAACATTTAGCTGGACTATTTTTTGTGGGGTTATGTGAAGTCGCTTGTCTACGCAGCTAAGCCCAAGACGATTGACGCCTTGGAAGAGAATATTCGGCGCGTTATTGCTGACATACGGCTCCAATTGCTGCAAAAAGTGGTCGAGAATTGGGCCTCTCGGCTGGAATTTATTCGAGCCAGCCCGAAATCATTTTTAAAACATAATGGCAAACCCTTATCTTTATAATAAAGCTAAATTCTTGGCCACAACATTAAATTATATGCGTTTTATTTATTCTTCTTCAAAACCACACGTCTAAAAATGAACACTATATACTTAACTTACCGTGTCTTAATCTGACGCACTCGACTTTTTCAGATGATCGATTTCTTTTTTTCCTAATCTGATGGGCTGCCCTCAACGCCTATATATTAAGGGTTCATATATTTTAGCGGTACATTACAGGATACAAGGTTTCTCCCCATATGATTTTCTAACGCGCTCGAGTAACGCGCAAAATCCCCGCTTGGGCTCCCCTACTATAAGAAGAAACTATGACATTGAATGCAGTATTGTTTTCTTTTTTAATTTGTAGACTATGTAGTTACATTTTATGTTTTATTAAATGCTTTACGACTTCAATTTAAAAATCAATCTTTTCATTTTCATTTTAGCAAAATTCTCATGCCAAATCATTTCGCAAAACGAAAAAACCCAAGAAAAAATTATAATCGTAATAAATAAAACGTTGCATTTTAAATAAATTCAAATTAAATTTCATATATTTTTCATTTGAATAAAACTAAAACAAAACAAAAACAAATTCATAAAAGTTATATTTCAAAATACATACATATTAAATAAATTTAAAAAACAATAATTTGCAATTGAATAAAACAAAAGCAAATAAAGTTTTATGTGAAAAAAAAATATAAATATAAATATATACTTCCATTTTCTACTTTTTTTATTAACTCATGCTGCCAATTAATGAAAAAATTACAAATGTAATATTTTTTCATTTAATTATGCACAAAAGCCCGTAAGTAAAAAATTGATTTTTTTTTTTTTTATTTAGTGTTTTTAATTAACGAAGTGTAACTATTTTTACTATAAATGTTTATAAATTGTAGTGAATTACACCAGTTTGCAAAGTTTATCTTTTTTTTGGAGTAATTTGAATGTGCTGAATAAAAATCAGCGTTCAGAGTGAATGGCAACCCTGATTGAAATGTACGACATAGCGCTAGAAAGCTGTTTAAGTTAAGGCCTGTTTTCGCATACAACAGAAACTGAAACTGAAACGAAACTGAAACTGATTTTCAGTTTCTGTTATACATTTATTCAGTTGCAGTTTCAGTGGCGGGTTGCCGCATAAACTGAACTGAAACTAACAAAAAACAACAACAACAACTCGAAAAACTCATGTTGCTAATGCGAGTGTTGCAAATAGTGAATGGCAAAAAAGCTGATTTTCTGTCATTCAGCTCAATCGACGAGCGTTTTTGTACGCTCGCTCGGCTCATGTGTTCACTAGAGACCCTTTACTTCGTAAAAACTCTTCAAGCGGTCTTCTGAGCATGTATGTGTGTTGCGCGTGTGAATAGGTAAACATTTACAGCGAGTCTGCATAAAAAGTGCATAAAGTAAGTCTCCCTTCCTCTTTAAAGCTTTGCCGTGACGAAATATCTAAGGCAACAACATAAGGCAAACGCAAGAACAAAAATAAAGACCTTTTTTGCGGACTCTTTACTTGCTTTACTCACTTACTGACTCTCAGTAGCTGAGCGAGGAACGGTTCTGTTCGTATCGAGTGTTACGCTCAACCCGAAACCCGTGGGCGAGAACACGAACGAAACGAAAAAGAGTGTTGCTGTTCAGACACTGAGCGATTCCGTCTCATTTTTTTTCGGTCTTTTGAGTGAGCAGACCGCGCAGAAACATTTGGTTGAGCATATTTTGCGAGCTCTGATCTAAACTGTTTTCTGCAGTAACGTTTTGTGACGCAAATGAAAACAAACAAAAACCACATTTTTCGTATTCAACGCAGCCAAATTACTCTGAAAAAAAGGTAAAAGAGAAAGTCTCCATATTTTTGCTGTAAACTAGTGTAATACTTAGTGTGTAAAATTATTATTACTATTAAAATTATTATTGTCCTTGTCATTGTTTGTTGTGTAATTATTTTGATTTGTGTTATGTGTAATTAAGTCTGTTTGTTTGTATACGTAACTGTGTGAGTTTATTTGTATGTATGTACTTGGCAAATTTTAGTTAGAATTATGTTTTTTTTTTTTATATTTAATTTTAAGCAAACAACTTTTTTAACACTCTTGTATATTAATATTAATTAATTTAATATTCTTTTTTTTCTACTTTTTTAACTGCTTATTTACTGATTTTGCAAATGCGCCAAATAAATATTATAAAAAAAAAAAAAATATAATATAATAATAATATAATAAATAAAATGCAAATTTTCGTTCACACTTCTACGTTCGTTCGTTAATTTCTACGTTTCTTCTTCTTCTTCTTCTATAATATATTAATTTATGTTTGTATATTTACGTACAAAATACCAACTATGTACTACTATACTATAAAATGAAATACCATTTCGTAATGACACCGTTTATAACACCTACCTATATAAATACACTCACTCCTCCTTCATCTATATATTTATGTTCCAATAACCAATAATGCTGTACTTCTCTCTCATACGCACTCACAACATTTCAAAATTTGTACAAATTAAAATAAAAAGTTTTTTAAATTTACTGCCGTCTATCAGGGCGAAAAGCGACGTGATGCCGGCGCACCGAATGAGATTGTGGCCTGTACCACTTGCGGAGGCAGCAGCAGCCCCTGTACGCACTCGGCGAATAATGGATGCGCTACGGAGGTTAGTAAACTATTAACGTAAGAATTGTTATAAAGAAATACTATACAATACTATACAGCAGTAGAGTTGAATCTATGAGAGAACAATCTTTAGAGAGAGAGAGAGAAGCACCAAAAAAACGTGGTGTGATTCGTCGTGTGGAGTGGCGTGGCTCACTAGCTTTTTTCGCTTAGAAGATATGGTTAGACTATACATACAATTGAATTCCTCTGTTGATTTTGAACTAGACATCGTAGTGCCCAGACATACAATTAAATGTTTTTGAAAAGTTTCAGTCCAGATGCCTCCCAAATTTATCTTTTTTGAGCCAAAAATAAACAATAAATTTAATTAAACCGTAAAAAATAGACTAGAAAATGATATCTCCAGAAAGCATTACCTCACACGGTCCCGTGGCAACCATACGCTCGACATATTATTTCATCATTAATGACTTTTCTAATAACGATAGACTTTTTGAGTGTTCCGACATTAAAAAAAAAGTACCTGCTACAAACCTTTTACGTTGACTTGCATCTTTTACGTTCTTCTCTCAACATTTGTTTGTCATATTTTCTTAGTCTACTTTATAATACACAAGTTGTTTATAGAAATCAAATTTTGGGCACACATAAAGACCAACTATGAAACAAACAATCTTATTACGAAAATAGCAATGTGGCGCCCTTTATCCTATTGGCTTCACTCGTGCGATCGATCGATTATTTGTAATTTGATGAAAATCGGTCTAGCACCTTAATCGGTCTCACCTTATATAAAAGAAGAGCCAGAAGAACCGTTATATGCCAACAACTATTTGAACAATCGTTATGAAAGTTTTTACAGTGTCTTTCTAACGATAAGGAGAAGATTAAGTGCTCTAAAGAATTTTTGGTTACAATATTTATACACTTTTGTAATCAAAATAAAGCATAATTTTCACTCTGAAGATGGTATCTCCAAAACATTCAATTTGAACGTCTCAAGCACTTCTTCTGGTGTTGTAAATCGTTGAGTACGCATATTATAATTATTATTGATGTTGAGCACATATAAATCTGCGACCTAGAATGATCTATTATTTGTGTCCTATAGAGTTGAAAGACTTTCCGTAAGTCTATGTGTTGACTGCAACTTAGTATTTTTCTAGTATACAATCTTGCTGTTGCTTCGTGATAATGAAGTGATTACATAGCATCTGCAGCCTAGTTCTATGTTCAGGTATGGAGATGTTTCTAACAAATCTCCGAGGTAGCTTTGTTCCCATCGACTGAGAATCTTAGCAGTGTTAGGGGCACGCAACTTATCCTTGACATCAATTTATTGTTTTTCTTCTCCAAAAAGGCCTAAGTGAGAATCGACGTGTGACAGCTGGCAATGTCATGATGCAAGGTGACCTGTGGTACTGCGTTGTTTTTCCTCCATTCACTTAAAACTTCTAGCAAACGTATAGTTGCATACTAAGAAGTAATCGTCTTTTGAATCTCCAGTTTTACTAAAGTCACATGTCATCAGAAAGGGAAAATCTGCTACAACCGCAATACACATAGTTGTAAGGCGAATTGAAGATTCGTTCAAGTCAAATGAATCTGTTCTCTGTGAATTTTTGGACAGTGAATTTCAAAAGCTTTTGACAATACCAGCTTTACATCAATGGAGTCTGTTCTGTCTAGAATTGGAACAGAAAACATGATCACCCAGTGGATATGCACCATGCTCAAAAACCGCAATATCACTGCGAATATTAGCAGTGGATATTTAACAGGCAATACAAACAAAGGTTGCCGCCAAGGGGGAGTCTTATCACCTCTCTTATGGTTAATAATTGTGAATGACTTGCTAGTAATCCTAAACAATGTGTACAAGGCAATCGTCTATGCTGACGATATCACGATCATAATAAATGAAAAGCACTATAATACTATGTACTGTGATACTACAAGGAAGGAATTTAACATCAACCCAACAAAAACATCAATTGTTCCTTTCAGAATCAAACATAAATTAACACTGCCTCCATTATATACAAACAACAATGTAATACAAATCCAGGATGAGGCATTAATGTTAGCTGTCCTGCTAGACAAACGACTCACCTGGAATAGACCAATGAACTATATAATACAAAAGGCGACTAAAGCCCTATGGGCAACAAGACAAACTGGCAAGTCATGGGTTCTAAACACCAAGATGATACACTATATATACAAGCAGATTATTTGTACTATTCTAACATATGAGGCATGTGTCTGGTGGACCAAAACGAAGCAAATTAGTGCTCAAAAGAGACTAGCCAAACTTCATAAAACAAGAATAAATTTTTTCTCGGATAGTCATCTTAAAAGCCCTAAAATTCTATGAATTTAGAAACCAATTCACACTCGAATGCCACAAGAATCTCAACATCCTGGCAAGCTCTAATAGGGTTCGCCTTATATGGATACCAGAACACAGAGGATTAACAGGCAACGCGAAAGATGATGAACAAGCCAAAAAAGGTGCCACAATGCCATTTATGGATCCAGGCCCTATCTATGGCTTCTCCAAACAAGTCCAAAACCATGTTATAACCTTCATAAAACTTTTGTATTGCAATAGTTCCAAGTGATTTTCCAACTGCAACTGAAAGTATGCAACAGTTTTTTTATGGCTTAGTGATTTTTTAAGTAGAAACGATTAGCCTGGCACACAAATATTTTGTACAAATTCGAAAACGTTTCAAACTGGCTCAACAAAGCCACTGATGTGTATCTCACGGTATATTATATCGGTATCGGTAGAATCTGAATGTTCATGGCTTTGAAGGCTCTATCTTTTAAAGTATTCAAGATTTCGTTGTTCAAGCACACCAAAGACAGACAGACACGCGACTTTTGATGCTGATCAAGAGTATATATAGTATATAGAGTCTTCCATGCCCTATTCTGCATGTTACATACATTTCCACAAACTTATTATATTCTTTGCCCTACATGGCAGCGTATAAAAACAACAACAAACACAACACTAATTAAAATTCTATTAATTCAAGGTACAGTGTAACAAATCCCTATGGAATTATATTTCAATTTGACAAGCACGTTTCATATCGTTGCATTTAATATATAAAAAATGCAACGTGACCTGAACTATGCAGTGCAATTTAGCATAAAATTAAATTGACGTTTTTTTTTTTTTTGTAGTCTAACTCGTACGTATGTATTGTAAATGCATTGACCCATTTACGTGTCAAGCTAAAATTTATGAGCATAGCATAAAAAATTGCAATTTTATATAAAAAAGGAGAATCAAATAAAACTTATTATGGTATGGTATACAATTTAAATTTGTGTATAAAGACACTGGCTACCTTTAGGCAGTCAGTTTTTATTGTAATAGTTCCAAGTGAATTTGCAATTGCAACTGAAAGTATGCAACTGTTTTTATGTGACCTAATGAAATTTTTTAAGTTGAAACGATGAGGTTGGAACGCAACCATTTTGTACCATTCCAAAACGTTTCCAATGTGCAGTGTTACACAAATCGTTATAGGGGAAGAGTAGACTTTAAAAGCTATTCACACTGAGTAAAATGTTGCAAACATATGCATATTCGTAGCGCAAGTAATTTGTTGGATTCGCTTAGAAATCCCAGCAATTCACATTAAAAGGCGAATTTGCTGGATGCCAACTTCTTGAGTAGCTCTTGTTGTGCTTTTTGGTGCTCGTCTTGAGACTATTTTAAGTCTTTCATGAGCTAAATTTAAAAACATTGAATTTCTAACCGCTTTGGAGCGTTTTGCTGGAGACCCTCCAGTGCTTAAGTGCTGGAGGTGGCACTGCAGCATGATGTTTGCAATACAAGTATTCTCTTTCCAGAAATCTATTAGCAGATTTTCCAACCCAACCAACTGATACGAATGGTAGTGGTTCACTAAAAATTAAAGTATGTACATTTAATTAATTACAAAAACAATATTATATTTTTTAGCTTACATTGTTCAGACATTCTTCGAGTTTGTAGATCAATTATTTTATTGTATTTGAATTATAAATTTTGCCGATTATTAGTTGCCATTCATTTGCGCTGACATTATTTACGTTTTCGTTGTGAATGATAAAAATATTAGGGATGTAATTGAAAAGAATCGAGGTGGAACCGTATGAGATATGAACATCCCACAGAGATGTTGGAATGGATGAGGAAATTTTGGCACGGCAAAACCTTACCTTATATTCAGAAGATGTAAGATGTTAGATATTGGCCAGTGTGAATACCCCATAATGCAACAGCTTGTTCCTAGATTTTAGATGTTGCACAGTGTATTTATGATGGGGACATATGAAACTGCGACCAAAAAAGGTCTATTGTTAGTCCTACTGAGTTAGATGACCTGCCCTAAGCCTATATGTAGTGAGTCCTAGGGCCTACTACTCCTATGACTGTACCCTCTTCTGTCAAGGATTCATCCGTATACCACTTGATGGTGTGTGGTTTTAATATGTATAATGCAGACAATCACGATTTTTTGTCAGACCATTTAATGATAAAATTCTGATCAAATATGTTCCTCTGTGTCATTTCGTTTCTAGGCATGGACATTAGGGATACACCCTTCTTCCATGTATGGATACGTTTCTGACAGATCTCCGAGGTAACCTTATTCTCCCTGACTGATAGTCTTAGGAGTGTTTCCTTTACTCTGTGTTCAATTTCTAGATGGAGTGGTGACAAATCCAAAATAGCTTCCAACGCTACTGTTGGGCACCGTGCGCATTGCTCCTGTGATGCAGACACACGCTAGTCTTTGTAGGGAGTTGAGCGCCCTAGTGGCTGTCACCTGGCCTGCTCTTTCTCCCCACACGACTATGCCATATAGTAGCATTGGCTTTACTACCATGTTGTAGAGCCAGAGCATGTTCTTCGGGTTGCACCCCCAAGATTTCCCGGCCAGTTTTCTGCACACAAGTATTGCCTTTGTGCATTTCCTTATGGTCTTTTCCATGTGTGCATTCCATAGAAGCTTACTGTCTAGCATTACCCCCAGATATTTAACCTTATTGCTAAGCTCTACTGGTACCCCTCCAAGCTTGATCTCTTTTAGTCTAGGCAGCTTTTGCTTCCTAGTGAATGGTACAATGGTCGTTTTGGCAGGGTTAATGTTAAGTCCTACCACAACGCAGCATTCTTGTGTGATTTTGAGTCCTCTGTTGATTATTTCACAGAGTGTCTCTTCAAACTTCCCACTTGCTATTATGACGATATCGTCTGCATACCCTTGGCAACTTTTCCCATTTTCGGTTAGTATGCATAAAAGGCTGTCGACGACTAGGCTCCATAGAAGGGGAGACAGTACTCCCCCTGTCTCGGTGTAAAGGTCTCAGATGCAACACTGTTCCTCGAATGTGCTTGTCCATCACTTTCTACATCGTTTTTAGCAAAAACGAGGTTAAGCTGATAGGTCTGAATGCTTTGCGTAGGGTTGCATCCTTTTTCCCCACCTTAGGGATAAAGACAACCCTGGCCCTTCTCCAAGGGGTTGTAATATGACCTAGTGCCGGGCTATTTACTGGTCATGATCTTCTGCAGTTTTGGGAGTAATTCTGTTAGTAGTAATTCTGTTAGTAGTGCTGGAAATATTCCATCTACTCCCGGTGATTTGAAGGCTTTAAAGGTAGATATAGCACACCTTAGTTTTTCTTGGCTAATACTATGTTCGCCCTATTCGTTCTAATATGCGCCTCATCTTGTTGGAGTATACTACATGAACCCTCTGCGAAATGAGTTTCCAGGAGTAGCTGAATGCTTTGTTCCTCACTTTCCGTATAGGACACACTAGCATAGTGTAACTAGCCTATTAAAAATAAAGCGTTAGCATAAAGTTTTCTATATAAGACACATTATTGTCACTAGTTTAAAATTAAAGCTAAACTAAACAAGCTTAATCAATGCGCGGCTGTATCAGTATAGTATTTCTTGCTATATAACTTTTAAAATATTTAAATATTAACTATTACATTTTCTGTTTTTATACCAACTCCACAGACCTGTTTCGTGCAAGTACGCAAGAAGGAACCACCGCATCCAATACGCGTTGCTAAAACCATCGATGTCATTGCAAGAATAACATTTCCAACTGCGTTCGCCATATTTCTAATCTTCTTCTTTGTACACTATAAAGGATTTTCGTAAAATTAAGCGATACAAATGAAATGAAACAATAAAGTTATGCTTGAATAACTTGAAATAAAATAAAATTAAATAAATTAAAATAAAATAAAGCTTAATAAATAAACAAACAAACCGAAAACACACACAAAAAAACAAGCAAATATTTGCAATGCAATACAATATTGTAAAAGGACACTGAGCTAAAAAAAAAGTGCTTATGTATACTCAAAGATTTTTTTTGTTAAATTAGAAAATTTTGTTAATTGTTTTTGCAAGCAAGGAAAAAAAGTTTATTAAAAGTTTATTATAAAACAAAAAAAAATATATTTAAAGAAAAATACGAAAAACCAAAAAAAAACATTAAAAAACAAAAGTGATAACTGCAAATGATTTCAAAAATGTCAAGCAAAAATTGCATAAAATAGAAAAATATTAAAAAAAGAAATTTAAAAAAAAAATGTTTTTACCAGCTAAGTTGTTAATATCGAAAATTGATTATTACATATACTATATATACAATATATATACAAAAAAAAACCAAAAAAAAAAACAAGATGAAAACATTTTCGACTGCCTTTTTTAAAATAGATGAAAAACCAAATATAAAATGAAGCGAAACTCTAGCGAAAAACTTATTTCATAATTGTTATTAATATAAATTATAAAAAACAAACAAAACTTTAACTATAATAGTATATGCTCGTAAATCTTAAAAAACAAAACATAATTGTCGTTAATAAATGCAAGTCAAAGAAAAAAAAAATTAATTAGCAAATTGTAAATTACGAAAATTAGCATACAAAACAAATCGAGATATATACAAACAAAATATAAAGAAAAAAACAAAACGAAATACTGCTGAATGTACCAACTAAAGTTACAACAAAAAACAAAACCTAAAAAAGACCTAAAAACCAAACAGCTTTATTGCTTACATATTAAAAAAAAAAAACCTAATAAGACCTTAATTAGTAGTGAAGGAAGTGAAGCCTAGTAGCAGCAGGTTACAGCGAAGCAAGCAAGCAAGCAAGCAACAAAAGTAGAAAGAACAAACAAACAAATTCCCACAACTGTCAAAAGCCTAATTAGTATAAAAAATATACATAATAGCATAAAATACTTTAAAAAAAAACACACACACACATACACATACACACATACAAATACAAATATTAACACAAACTTTCTTAGATAATGCCACTTTTTTCTAGGCTAGAAGTAATCTTTGGCTTGAAAAAATTTAATAAACGAATGCGCGTCGTAGCGTACTTAGTAGCGCAAAGCGTAGTAAGCAAAAGAAATGCAATTTTTTTCGTTTTGAAGCACCCTTTCTTTAAAAAAAAAATGTTTCAAAGAACTTTAACTAATAAACCGCTGCAGCCTAAAAGTGTGCTATATATTTTACTTTTCTTATTTAAACTATTCAAACTATTCAAGCAGCAGAAGAGTTGAAAGCAAAAAATGTATAGCATACTTTTGCGCTGTCAGTTAGGCTTGTACAAAAAGTACACTTGAAAAAATTCTTTAGTAGGAATTGTATGAACGAACGCATTGAACTAAATAAAAGTTATTATTATATAGATAGAGATATATATATATATATATGTATACATATCAAAGCCAAGAGATGAAAAACCAATGTACTACAATACAAATTTAACAACAACTAATTACAAAACATAAAATAAATTACGCAGAGGTATCGAAATAATTTTGAAATGCATGAGAAATTAAGTGAAATTTAATGTATTTTGGAACATTGAGCACAGATTTTTGTGCATTAGTTTTTGAAAGTTTTAAAAAAAGTTGCGTTAGTATAAGTTAATATACAGAATAAGCCAAAATGTTTGTTCTAAACTTTTTTTTTCTTTCTTTCTTAATTAGACAACAAAAAAAAATGGTTGTCTGTAAAATCGGTTTACGCACGATAATTTTACGTGATAACGTCATAAGAAAATATTGATGAAAAATTGCATACTTTCGTGAATTGAATTCTAATGTAATTCCAATAATTCAATCAGTACACAAACAACTTATCATATAAAAGAGTTTCGTTACCAACAACAAAGAGTGAAATATACTCTCTCTCTCTCTCTCTCTCTCTCTCTCTCTCTCTCTCTCTCTCTCTCTCTCTCTCTCTCTCTCTCTTTCTCTCTCTTCGACTGACCACCAGCAACTTTAAAATCCTTTTGTTGTTGTTTTTGGTACTCAAATGCAAAAGTAACTTTTATTGTCATCTTCCTTGATCTATGGTGTGCGTGCTTTGTTTACTTTGTACATGTATTTTATTTGAAACAAACTTTATTATACACTTACAATGTTATTATTCATACATTCTACCATGTACATACTGCACCACACCGCGCGCTAGATAACACTAATTCGCAAACGCACACACACAGACACATAACTATAGCTTTCAACAAGCCAATGCACGCTGGTCTGTCTATCGCTTGCTTGTTCAGGCGGAACGACACAATCGTCACATGTATTCATACAAAACCTTCACATTTGAACGAACTTGGTGTGCTTTTTTCATTTTTGGTACATCTGGTCGTTTGCATTGGTATGATTGGTTTCGACGTTGTAACCATATACTCATATTTCGTCACCAGTTATGACGCTTTTCAGAAAATCTGAATCTGAAAAACATAATTTAGCAATTTCGGAACAAACTTCTCTATCACACGAACATACCAAAAAATGTCATGCCGTAAACCATCCTCAGCAATTTCTCTAATAGAGATACGACGATTCGCCATAACTATTTTCTTTACTGCTTCAAAGTTTTCATCGGTTGTAGACACGCTGTGAAGAGCGTATAACACATATAAACATTCCCCAAACCACACGTCTAACCTTTACATATGTCAAAAACAAATTAAAAATGCAAAATGGCTGATACTGTCAACCTGTTTTTGGGAACATGTGTACAAACATAAAAAAATCGAAAATCGAAGTTTGAAATCTCGCTTTTTTTACATTTCTGAAAATATAATCAAATTTCTACAGCGGACAAAATTTATATGAGTATTTAGCTTAAAAAATTTCATTAATAACAATATGAATATAGCTAGAACAAGATTTTGCCAGGAATCAGCTGTTCATCAGCTGTTTATTTACATTATTATATACACAGCTGCAAATCTATCGAAGATTTTTTTGACTGTAATCAGTTGATCATCAGTTTTTGACAGACAATTACTTACAAACAGCTTGAAATCTTGTAAATTATGTTTAACTGCAATCAGCTTTTCAATAATTTCTTTTTCATTCGGATAAATTAGCAAGAGAGGGTACCACTGCTGATATCCTTTCGGGGAAGGCCTCAGTCGGTATATCCATGGCTACATGTAAACTACAGATCTCAACAGAGATGATCGGTATAGCAACCAATAGATGGTGCAACCTTGGCACGTGTAGAATCTCTAGACTCACCTGGCCAAAATATAATCTTAAAAGAACAATAACACTACTTCCTGAGTAACTGCGGATGAAATAGGAACAAATACGGTATCACAAGGGGCCTATGTTGGCCTAAGTGACAATGTGGGGTTTAACCATGTTGGGCATCCTTACCTAACCTAATTTCTTTTTCAAATATTTTATGAACAGCTGAAAATATCAGCAGTTACCATCAAATACAAACATTTTAGAATTTGTTGGTCTATGTTTTCACTGCAATCCGTTCAACAGTTCGATTTTCAATCTCGCATGAACAGCTGATCGTCAGTTTTTTACTCAATTTCATATGAATAGCTGAAAATCGTTCGAAAAAGGTGATTAAAGTTTGTGATCTTTTATATCTTATATAATTTCAATTATATTTTATATAATTTCAAAATTTCCGTATAATAGTAACTCTTGTTAACAACAACCAATTAGTAATTGGTTTTCGTAGTTCATGCTTTGAAAATTTTAAAAGCAAAGAACTTTTTTCGTTTAAAACTATAAATTCTATTGTAATGACATATTTTAATTCCAAGTTATTGACCAATGTCCGATTCCACTTTTAAAAAACAAAAAACAAAAAAACAATCTGAAGAGAAAGAAATTTCTTATTAGTTCTCCAAATCTTTATCAAGCATGTTCCGATTATCACTTTCGGAAAGACTTGGCAGAAGTGAATTCGATAAGAAGTTAAATTTTTCGGGTACTGTTTGCAATTTAGCAATTTGAAATTGATCAAGTGCAAATCATACTAATCAAGGCAAGTGAATTCAAATCGTAAAATAATCTAACACGTACAAATGTTATCTTTTTATGGAATTCACTTTTGCAAAGTTTTCCCGAAAGTGAGAATCGGTACAGGCCTGCAAATTACTTTGTTCTTTGTTTTGTACATATAGCATATTGTTGTACAACGACAAAAAAGAAACCCATTTCATTCTAAACCGGCTTTTGAGCGTATCTTTTAATAGTATTGCAGCATTCTAAAGTTCCCGTCGCCACTCCTTGGAGATAATTAGCAGATTATACATACAGTGTGGCGCAAGAAAGAATTTATGGTTTAAGTTTGACACTTTTTAATTTGGAGTTTAATATGTGAAGCATTTTATTGAGTTAAACTTGAAATATAACATCTTGCAAATAATGATCATTTTTGCTTCGCAAATTCATGCTTTATTTCTTATAAGAACGTCTTATAAGAAAAAGCAATTTAGACAAACTGTACGAAATATTTCGATATAGAAACGATTCAAATTAATTGCATTTGAAGCGTTGCTTCTAATGAATTCGTTGTCACTCAATGCAGTGTTAAATTTTCTAAAAGATATTAAAATCAAAAAAAAAAATCTTTTTATATTTGTTTACTGCTTTTTGTTCCACTGTGCGTTCTCTTGTTTACCTTTAAAGAACTTCACAACTGCAGAAAAACAGCTGTTCAGCTATTCAATACAATTCACAATAGTTCTACGCAACTAAAATAGCTGTTGTTGTTACAGTGTGCTGCAAAACTAAGCATATTTTTGCAAATTTTATTTCATTTAGAAGTTATCTTTAAAAATTTATTTTTAAATGTTTTTCTAAAGGTTTTTACACAATTTCAATAACTTTTTTAAGTCATTTTTTAGGTTTTTCTTTATCTGTATTCTTAATCTGTAGTCAGTGTTTCAAAATGCTTAAAAAATCACTTAAATTCTTGGCTAAAAAACCAAAAAGAGTACGAGTTTTCATAACTCTGTGTTACTTACATTAAATGCCAGCCTAAAATTTATACTAAATACATATAAATAGGTATAAATCTATAAATATTTAGGTTGGTTTCATTAGCGAAATATTTAACTAATTACTTTGCAAACTTGACCAAACTGTATATAAAATGGGAAAACACAAAGTAGAACGAATGCAGCATAGGAAAGCCTTCAGAGTGCGCTTTAAATACATTTAACTTTAAAAAATAAAAATAAAAATAAATTAAAATTAAACTTAATTTAAAATGCATAAAAACCTTGTGATAAAAACGTAAATTATATTAAAGAGGACACAAAAATATAAATAAATTAAAAATAAATAAAAAAACTTATAATTGAGCAGGTTACTGAGGGCCACCGTTACCAATTATTTGAATTAAAAATTATTAAATTATAAAACAAACAAAAAAAATTAACAACACAATTAAATATAATTATACAAATTTAAAGCTTTTTGCGCATACGAAGAAAATTTATATAAATAAATTAAAATAACAAAAAAAAAACAGAAATTTATTCAATATTTATGTAGAAATTTGTTGTATAAATTTATGTACATTTTTATTTTGTTTGTTTCAAGTTTCGATTTGAAACATACACTTGCTCGAAAAAGTCTACGTACACCACAAAAAAATCTGAAATTTTAACTTTAATTGCAAATAACTCTGCTAATGTTTTATGTATTGAATCAAACTTTGTTTTTTATATTACTTCTCTTAACTAATAATATTTTTGCTGCATTTTAATACTTAAAATTATAGTTATAATTCGCAAAAGTCTACGTACAGCTGCATGCCAGACGAATGGAATGAGCAAATATGCGATTACAGTTACCTAAAAATATTTTTAGAAATCCTTATTGCACTTTGAAGTTTTAGTTCATTATTTTACAATCAACTGGTGTGTTAAATCAATGTTAACAGCGCAAAGGAAACAACAAAACAAAGGAAATCAAATTTGTGCGCATGAGCGAAAGAAATCGTTTAAAGCTTTATCTTGAGAGAAAATCATATAGAGAAATTGGGAGATCTCACTCATCACAATACAAACAGTACTAACTAACTACACTTAAACGGGTTCCATTCTGTCAAAACCCCGATCTGGTCACCCATCTCTCTTAACAAAACAAGAGAAAAAACGCGACAAGTTTGACTGCTCACTAAACTAAAACTAGAAGTTGAAGAAATTCGAAAATAATTTCCGGTCCGGCAAATATTAATAAAAACTGGCTACCGTGGTCGAGTTGCCGTAGAGAAGCTCCATATCTCAGCTGTAAATAAGCAGAAGCGTATTGAGTTTGCAAATGAGTTCGTTTCCAAGCTCCCAGCCCGGATGAGAGCAAATTTTATATTTTCGGAATAAAAGGAAAAAAAAAGTGGTGGCTAAATCCAATTTGTCCCTTTTTTATGGCACTTTTTCGTTTCATCGAATTTTCAAATGACAACTATGTCCAATAGCTCAATATAAAGAAGTTTCACTGCAAAATCTTGTGGAATCCCTGCCAAGACGTCTTACGAAGGTACTGGCGAGCAAGGTTTATACTACCATTTATTAACACATCATTTTTGTTCGAAAAAAGAAGACTGTATGCAGACTTTTGCGGTAGTGCTTCTATGACATGTTGTAGCATAAAGTGAATTAAAACTATAATTTTAAGTATTAAAATGCCACAAAAATTATATTAGTTAACAAAAATAATATAAAAAACAAAGTTTGATTCAATTAAAGTTAAAATTTCAGATTTTTTTGTGGTGTGCGCAAATTTTTTCGAGCAAATGTGTAAAGGCATGTTACGGTTTTCACTTTCAACAAGATTTTACGTATAAAATTATGAAATTCTTTTACGATTTGTAAACACTGTAACGGCAAGTGTTTTCAAATTACAGAAAAGTGAACTCACTTTCGGAAAAACCTTCTCGAAAGTAAAAACCACGTAATAGGCCAAAGATAAGCTGAAAATGCTTCAATTACTTTTGTTCTACATAAATCCAAGACAATCCTTTTGCAATTTAAGCAGACAGTTAACTAAAAAATTTAAAAATTTAAAAAAAAAAAGAATAAATTATTTAAAAAATTAAATACATAGTTGAAATTTTGAACAAATTTTGCTGCAGTTAAAATTGCTGTTGTTGTATGTTAGAATTTAAAACAAATGGGAACTGCTTCCCCGTCCAATAAACAAACAAAAAAACAAACAAACAAATACTAACAAAAAAAATTTAATTTTAAATTTATTATTGCTGTTAAAAAACAAAAGAAAAATCCCACTTATTTCAAAACAGAGTTCTGCATAACACACTTGACTATCGAACAATTTATACGAATACGAAAATCGACCGTATTATTATTATTGTAGAACATAATTTAAAGCTGCAACCTAGAAAGATCTATTATTTTGTTGAATAACATGTTGAATATCCCTTAGTATTATTCTTTTTTAGTTGTTCTTCGGCGACAACGCAGCTGCCCAATATTCGAAATCTACTTCTGACTATTGCTTCACATTCTACAACGAAATGAAGAGGAGTCTCTTCCTTATGATCACAAAATCTGCATTCTGGGGAATTATATACACCCATCACACGCAGGTGTTTCCTCAGTCGTCAGAGTGTCCTGTTAGTATTCCTGTCAATGTTCTCAACTGGTTTTTTCCTAGTTGGAGCATTGCTCTCGCTCTGCGCGGGTCGAAACGCCCTAGGAATATTTTTGCTAAATAAAATAGCACTTCGCACATCTAATTATAGCACACAGTTCAGCTTGAAATATACTAGTATATCTGCCCAAGGACTCCCAGTGGTTTAATCTGGCGCCTACGACTCCTAGACCAGTTCCTTCTTTTGTATATATATATATATATACAATGTTGTATATATAAGATCCATCCGTATATCACTTAATCGTAAATGACTTTTTCGACGTCCAAGTCTTCTTATCGGACCATTTGATGGTGAAGTCCCAATTGAAGGCATTCCTCTTTATCATCTCGTCGTTACTGTGACTTGTTTCGCCCTCTCTCCCCATGCTACTATGCCATATAGTAACATCAGCTTTACTACCATATAGCCAGAGCATGTTTTTCGTATTGCATCCCCAAACACAAACTTCCTGCACACAAGTATTGTCTGTATGCTTTTTCATAGACGTTTACTGTCTAAAGTTAGTCCTAAGAGTATTTAACTTCCTTGCTAACCATTACTACTACAACTCCGTGTATGATTTCCTTTAGTCTAGGCAGCTTATGCTTCCTAGTAAATGGTATAATGACTTTTTTGGTGGGGTTAATATTGAGTTCCACCTCCCTGCACAAGTCCTGTGTACTTTTGTGACCACTATTGATAATATCACAGAGTGTTTCTTCAAATTGTGATTGTGACCACTTTGCGTTCAAGAGATGTTTCAATTACTCCCGTTAGATTCAGCTTTGCAGTCGGTTGATCTGTCCATTATCTTCTCCATTGTTTTCAGCAAAAACGATGTCAAGCTAAGATTCCTAAATACTTTGGGGAGGGTTGATTCCTTTTGCCCCGCCTTAGGCATAAAGACTACCCTGGCCCATTTCCAAGTGGTTGGGATATGACCAACTGCAAGACTACTTGTCATGATCTTCTGCAATTTTTGGAGTATCTCTTTTTTGCACCTTTTTATAGTAGAGCTGGAAGTATGCCATCTACTCCAGGAGACGGTATAAAAAATTAAATTTAATTTATCAAGTGTTATTTGCAGAACCCTGTCACACAAATTGTTACTACCAAAAAACGCTTAACAAGTTCCACTGAGTTGCCAATAACAAATTAAACAAATTGAAACCAAGTTCAAAAAAAAAAGCTTTTTTTATTTAAATTAAAATAAAAGCAGCTGTTAAAAATGAAACATATATTTAAAAACGTTATTGTATTACGAGTAAAAAGTTATCATTTATGGTAACTGTTAGCTGGAATTGTAAACAAAAAAACTCAAGTTAGTTAAGCTACAAGAGATCGGCAAAAACTTTCTATATGCATTTATAAGCCTAAAAAATACCAAAAGAAAACAACAAAAAAAACCAAATAAAATTTAAATATAAACTTTAGCGAAAACTAACTAAACCCAGCAGCACTACAAGTGTCTAAAAAACCCTATTTAGTTTTGTATACTTCTTAGATAATTATGTATGTAATTAGATTGGAAAGGTGCCTTCAACATGTTACAGCAACAAGCTTTTGTTGAAAAATGTAGTAAAAAACTTTAAGTTAAACTTTAAAACTTTCCAATTTAGTTGATTTTTAGTTAACAACTCCTCAAAAGCTAATTAACAGATAAGAAATCCACTAATTAAAGATGACGCCTACTCTTTAAATAAACTACTAAAACCAACAAAAAAAATAAATTAATTAATTAATTAAAAACTAAAAAATTCAAAATAATACGAAGTACCATAATATTAGCAAAAAATACACACAAAGAAATGATAAATTTAAAAAATAAAATAACAGCACAGAGCTTAAAATTAACAAAAAATAACATATTTAAAACAAAACAAAAAAAAAACTAAAAAAGCACTGTACGCAGTTTGATTTCTTTGCGCAAATTATGTGCTTATGACCAATTTTAGTACATTTTTATAAAATTGGTTATTATTAGCACATAAATTTATTTATGTTTATGACCAATTTTAGTACATGCTTTCCAATTGGTTTTAATTAAGACATAAAAAAAAACTAGTTTTTACACACAAAAAAATTTTAAAACACAAATTAAAATATTAATTAAAAGCTGCGTACTTGACTTTTAAGCTAAATAAATTTTATTTAAACAATTTGAAGCTTTACTAAATAAATAAAAAACTAAAAAATAGTTAATAGTTAAAAAATGAATATATAAAACAAATTAAATTTAATAAAATCAAATGTAAATAACTACATTTAAAGCGTTATTTTATTCATGTTTAATATTTTAAATAATTTAATAATTTATTCAATCACATTTTATAGAAACAAAGAAAGAGAAATAAACAATTACACACATAAAAAAGCGTGAAAATATTTATAAGCATAAGTCACAATTAATTTATTTCGTTTTAAATTTAAATAAAAACTAGGAAAAAAACGTTTACTTCGGTTGAACCGTAGCTCTAATACCATTCACACGAAATTTTAAGTCATTTTGTAAAACATTAAAGTGGGTGTTTAAATAGGGCCGACGCCCGGCGTGGGCGGTTTGCGTTCACTAGTAGATGTGTATTAAGCGACCATCTATAAGATGCTACCGTTTCACGAATTTCAAGTTGATATTGACGTTTTTCATACAAATGCATAAAAGTGAGCTGTGGGTTTCGTATGGGACTACCTCAAAAAGTGCGCGGGACACGGCCCTTTGTTTATGTATATGAAACGGTTATCCACTAAAATCCTTCAAATCAAATTTCAAGCTAATATTGATTTAAATGAAGAATTTTTTCATAAAAAACACAAAATTGCACAGTGGGTTTGTATGGAAGTTACCCAAAAAGTGGTCGGGCCACGCCTATTAGTCCATATATGCTAAGCGGCTATCTACAAAATGGCACCATTTCGCATTTCAACCCAATATTGACTTTAATAAAGAAGTTTTCATACAAAAAGTCAAAAGTGGGTAGCAGGTTTGTATGGGGGCTACCCTAAAAAGTGGGCGGACCACAACCGTTAGTCTATGTATGTAAAGCGGCTGACGACAAAAACGCACCACATTGTATTTCAACCTAATATTGACTTTAATAAAGAAGTTTTCATACAAAAAGTCAAAAGTGGGCAGTAGGTTTGTATGGGGCTACCCCAAATATTGGGCGGGTCCCACCCATTAATGTATATGTCAACCATCCGACTACTAGAAGTTACCATATCAATTATTAAGTTGATATTGACTACAATAAAAAAGTTTTTCATACAAAAAGTCAAAAGTGGGCGGTGGATTTGTATGGGGGTTACCCCAAAAAGTGGGTGTGGCGGGTTAATCATGATACTCCATGTGCAAAATTTCAACTGAATAGCATAAAAATTGGCAACAACAACAGACAGACAGACGGACATGTCTAGATCGACTTATCTCGTCGAGCTGATCAAGAATATATATATATATATATATATATATATATATATATACTTTATGGGGTCTACGATTACTCCTTTAATGCGTTACAAACTTTCCGACAAACTGATAACACCATTTCACACTATGTGTGAACGGTATATAAAAAAAGTTTAGTTAAACAAGAAAATATTAATTAAAAATAAAAAATTTAAAATTAAAAATTACAACCAAAAAAAATGACAACTGTAAAGAAGCGTAATAGATTTTTTTATATATAAAACCTATAATAGCAATACAAATTTTTCTTAAAACATTTAACGAAAATATTTTTAAAAAGATCGGCAAAATCATAAAATACACTGCGAAAAATAAATTATTGTAAATACACATATACACACACACATGCAAACACTCAAAACGAACACATTTGCGTATAATGTAATATGAATTAAACTAAAAAATTCAAATAAAAATCATAATGATGATTGATGATGGATGATGAAATTAATGTTAATTTACAAAAGAAGCTTCGCATTAATAAAGGTCTCAAAATGAAAATATTAAAAAAATAAAACTTTACAGTGTACTGGTGTTTTATTTTAACTGTACTTTTTCTAGTATAAGTTTCTAGCGCTCTGCGTACAAAGCTAAGTTCATCCCGAGCTAATCTAAATCTGCTTAGATCCGGCTCGAAGGACCAATGTACAAACTTGCGCGAGACTTCCAATTGTCTACTGAAGGCACAATTAAGCACAGCAATACGTAACCGTGGACAAACCATGGACAAAACATGTTTACATCAAAACACACTAGTTACCAAAGAAAAAGTCGATATAGTGAACTACTGCGTGCGGTTCGGTGTCGAAGAAAGTAAAGTTGCAACTGTCGGCCTACAGTTTCTTTGGATGCAAAACTCACATCGATTAACTTACTGCAACATGAAGAAATGGCTTGGCGGCAGAAAATTTGCATAGAAAAATGAGTAAATTTACGAAATAAAAATATACAGTGGACCAAAATGATCCCTTAACATAAGATTTGTAACTTTGTATTTTTCTACCTTCCATTTTAAATAGAAAAAAACATTGATTCAGAAAAATAATACATTAGCCGATGTTTTCAGTCGATAAAAACTTAGAAAACGAAGTTATAAAAAGAGGTCCTAAATGGTCCTAACCTAACAGCAGAGTTAATGAACGTGTCTCGTTCAGTTTTAAAAGTATTCCGACAGAAATCCACCACCCACTATATAGCTGCACTACTACAGGGCGTACCAACAGTAGTTTTTTTCAGAAATTTGATTGCTGGCATTTCAGAAAAATGCTTTTAAGTTTTTATAAACCACCAAGGAAATAAATGTAAGTTATGGATTCATCGGTGAAAGTGTTTCTGTTTGAAATTTGGAATTTATTGCGAATGGTATTTGAGCTTCGGTTTAACCGAAGTTACCGTTTTTTTTTTCTTGTTTTCTTTTCTTTTTCTTTGCTTTTCAGGTCATTGCACACGCGCAATTAAACTAAATAATGTTTATTCTTAGCCCTCGCACCCTAGTAACCCTAAGCCCTGCGCTTCCTTACTCCTATTCACTGCCGCTGCAAGTCATCGGCGACCTGTTTGCTCTTAACGGTTTTATGTTCGGTTCTTACCCTTAAAACAAAAATGCAGCTAAGAAGAACAGCTTGCAACGATCAGAACAACAAAAGCAACACGCATGAAAAACGCAGTAGCGGCTGCAATGCCGGCTGTGAGGGCGCAGCAGCAAAATCAACAACAACAACAGGTTCACATTAGTTCAATTTTGACTTCTGTGGCCGCCTTCGATTCTTTCTCATACTCAAACACATGCATTCTTAAAAAGTGTGTGTTTTTTTAAGGAATAGAACTTTAAATCGAATTAAAATACTTAAATTAAACAATTTTGAACAGAAAATTGTCTTTATTGGAAAGTATAATTTTGTGTCATTAGTGTACAAATTTTATTTCGGGCTCGGGCTCGGGTTCGGCCTTTCGTCTCGCTCGCACATATTTTTTTTCGTTTCTCTTGGTTTGCCTAGTTTCGAAGTGAAGAATTATATGACTTCAGATAGCATTAATTTGATTGGTAACTTCTAGTTTACAGATGCTTGTCATATACATTAATGGGAGGGACCTGGCCACTATTTGTGGTTTCCCCATACAAACCTACTGTCCTTTTTGACTTTTTCTATGAAAACTTCTTTATTAAAATCAATATTAGGTTGAAATGCGATATGGTGCCTTTTAATGGTCAGCCGCTTAACATACAAACTAACGGTTGTGGCCCGCCCACTTTTTGGGGTAGCCCCCATACAAACATACTGCCCACTTAAGTGCTTTTATAAGAAAAACTTCTTTATTAAAGTCAATATTATGTAAAAATGCGATCTGGTGTCTTTTTATAGACAGTCGCTTAACATACATAGACTAATGGGCGTGGCCCGCCCACTTTTTGGGGTAGCCCCCATACAAACACACCGTGCAATTTCGTGTCTTTTATGAAAAAGTTCCTCATTTAAATCAATATTTGGTGGATTTTAGTGGGCAACCGCTTCATATGCATATACATATATTGCGCACTAATTAAACATCTGCAATATATTTAAAAATTAGTCCAAAATATGTTTGACAAGAATGCCTATTTACCAAAACCTTCAAAATCTTTTTCACTTAACTATTTTTTCAGAGCGCCGCGCCTACTTTTTAGTTTATTTCAAAATATATTTATTCATAAATATTACTTCAGTCAAGTAGGCAACTTCGAAAAGTATCACTATCGAGGGGGTCACAGAAATCTCGTTTAGCCCAATTTTTATAGTCAGTTTTAAATCACCAGCCTCTTGCTAAGAGAAATTGTTGATTGCACATGTAAATTCATCAAATCATATGGCAAACAAATCATATGGCATTTAGGGGTAAGATGAATGTATTCTCTATCTAATTGCCTTTAAGGATATTAATTTTTAGTAGATTTTTAGCAAAAATTTCAGATCAATTACCGCTTTTGATATTGTTTCAAATCAAAACGATGTTTGTAGTGATTAAATAATATTTATATCAAATTGACCAGCGGATATTTTGCCCATTGAGGCAAATATGAACAGTGGCTTGACTTCTAGTTACTTTTCATAAAGTGAATGTACACAGCTCCAATTGTTACTCCGTTGCACACTATACGACTTCTTTACGGATGCTTGTTATCATTTAGAGTATAAGTGTTGCAAAAACGACCCATGGCTAATCGAATTCATAGCTTGGATGAACGATTATGTCTACCGTAAAATGGATATAGCGAACGGTAAAATTCCCGAAGTGAACCACGATTTTTTAAATAAATTTGTACAGTTTGCAAGCGTTATACTGGCGTTAGTCTATTAATAATAAAATGGCAATCCAAACTAAGCAAAAAAGACAAAAGTATTGTCACATCTAACCAATTTATGACAGTTTAGTCCATGTCGGATAATGGATATTCTAAAACAAACACCCGGCATAAACGCAGAGGCAGATAGACAGACAGACAGACAGCTGAGGACAGACGACAAGTGTTTATAGCAGTATCTTCCTTCCGATTGCACTTGCATTTGTTTGTTCACTCTCTCTCTCTCTCTCTCTCCTATGTTTTTCTTTGTTTCTCTCTTTCTTTGTACCTGTGCGTTTCTTTTCGTTGCGCTCAATGATTCTGCGCTGCACCTGTTCAGCTGCCTTTTAAATGCAATTGGCACTTGACGTCGGCGTCTTCGGCACGCGGTTAAAATGAACACTTCCCGCCACAGTTGCTTCGACAGTTGCTGTTGCTATTGTTGTTGTTCTTCCCTTCCTTTTATTCCATTTATTTTTATTGTTGTAATTATTTGAGACTAATAAGATTGAGGTTAGTTTGCACGCTGACTGCTTCTGACACTTTAATTGGTCAAAATGTGTTTTGAAGATTGTAAAAATTTTTGGCGGGAAAAGTGTTGAAAAAAAAATCATAGGTAAATTTCTTTAAAATATGTAAATAATTGATGTAATATTAGAGTGACCAAAAGTCTCCGATAACGGCACTTGACTATTCAGCCAGCAAACAGATTCCGCAGTGAAAAAATGCATCGTTCTTTGAGGTGATCCAAGAATCGACCAAATTTTTGGCTTCTTCGTAAGAATTGAAGTACCACTCGGCCAGGCCATGTGTCTTCGCCCGAAATAAGTTGTAGTCGGAACATTAGTTGAATACAACCGATGAATTTTGCAACTTATTACCGAGCGTTGTCGTGCTGAAAGATCACTTTGATAGACATGGCAATTGTTGTTGGTAACGTTACCCAGCGATGATTTCGTAAGGCTTAAGTAGCTCATAGTAGTTCACTCCATGCTGATTCCACCAAATGCACAGCATTACCTGCTTGCCATGAATATTCAGCTTGGCCGTTGAAATTGATGTATGGCCGGGCTTATTGGATACAGTTTTCGTTCCCCGCCACGATTCGATGCAAAAACGGTTCTTTTGGAGCAGTAGTTTGCGCGTGAAAAAAACAGCGTTCAGCATCTAGTGGCTTAAGTTCATACGGAAAACAAATTTCTTGTACCATAGCCATGTCCTTAAGACGGTTTTAAATCGCTTGTTGAGTCACTTCCAAGGTCTCAGCAAGCTCCTCTTCAATTTGACATGAATCTTGATCCAATAACACGGCCAACGTCTTCAAACTTTACTGGCCTCAATTTGCGTTCTTTCGCACTGTTGTCAAAATTGGCATTTTTAAAACGACGGAAGCAGTTTTTATTGATGGAACATTTTCACCATATGCTACACATAGCAATCGATGTTCATTAACTGCACTTTTCTCCACACTGACAGTGATTTTTAGAGGAAAATGATGAAGTTTTAACAAGAATACAAGATGGTCCGTTGCAATTTAATACTAGTTGCGTCATCTTTTGTAAAACCTGCAAAACTTATTTCTCCGCAATTTCTTATAGGTACTATCTAGGTAGTAGTTTAAGTAACTGAATTTGAAGGATGTACAACTTATATACAGTGAACGAGAGTTTACGACGTTTATACAAAAGGACAAATCAACTCAAGGAATATATCAACTCAACTACTCGCATTTATTGAACATAAATATACATGTTAAATCGTGCTTTTTGAATAAATCCAGCTTTTCAAAAAACAATATACATATTTAACTTTTAACAAATTTCAAATTTAGAAGCTGCGCGGAATAAAATTCGGCTTTTGTTGGCCGATTTTTACTATCGGTTTAGTGTTCTGGCCACTGTTTTTCTTAAGCAGCTCCCTTTTATAACGAGAGATAATCATTTTGCATATGCAAACATTCGTGGATTTTATTGGTTTTTTTGTGTCATATTTCGCAGCAAATTTCTTCGGCCGAGCCTTAGGCTTGTACGCTTTCTTATGCTTTTTCTTGTCGGGCGTATGCTAGAATAATTTAAAATATTTATAAGCATGACGTGTTGCATCTAGACATGGTGAAATTATTTATTGGTATTGGCTTGCAATTTTTGCAAAGCAACGGTCGGCAACCTAATGGCTCCTGAGCAACTGCACAAACGGCAGCACGTGTGCATATGCGCATACAAAGCAAAAGAGAAACGAAACGTTGCGTGCAGCATGGCACACGCATACTATTGCAAAATGCTTGTGCAAATCTACGTTATAAAATGTGTGCGCGAAAGAGAGCTACCAAGATGGTGCGCATCACTATAGTTTGTGTTTTCAATGAATTTGTTAAATTGGTAGCCAAAAAAAAAAAAGGAGCGCAGTACCATCTTATATAAATACTATAATTTCACCATGCATCTAACCCTCTACATCTACAGGTATAGAGTATATATTTTCTTATCTAGTTTCTTACCATTTTTGCAAACTGGGTGCGTTCTGCCACTGCCATTTGATTCCATTGTTTTGCAGCGTCGACGTACACCTGCTTGCGTTGTAAATTGCGATGTTTAGACCGGAACCGCTTCAAAAAGTTAGAAAATGCGATCTGCTTTGATTGTCCCCGTGACGGCGTGTTACCCATTATGAAAAATTTTGAATAAAATTTTTCAGAATTTAATGTTTGTTGTTAATCGAATCGACAACGTAAAGCGACTGACTAAACACAAGTCTTTATGAAAATATATATGTAAATATATATATGACAACTATGAATTAGCTTGCTAATATAGAATTTCTAATATATAAAATTCCCTCGAAATTTTAGATGATTCGAATAGTGCTACAGTCACTCGCTGTATCTGGTACTGAAGTCTGGCACCGTAAGCTATGAGCTTTTTGAATATGCTAGAAAATATCGTTGATTATACCAAAATATATGTAATACGAGTATATCCGTCTGTATGTACGTCGGCGTAAAAAATTCTCTGACTAAAGACTTAGTGAAAACTAAACTCGAAATATGAACTCTCTAGGTGCTGCCATATTACAATAGTATAAAATTGCATAACTTGCAATGGTTTCAACGCAATCAACAATAATACAAATCGTAATATCGTATTTTCTCTGATACTTTTTGAGTATGCGTGACCATCCCATATCTTATCAACGTAATTTGAAATATAGGTATATTTTTTCGAGAGCTTCCTTCATTGCGCTTTCATTCATTACATATCCTATGCATCCAAACACCATTTTATAGTGAAAATGCCAACTAAAACGGTGTTTTGGGAAATTTAACCCCAAAGTGATAAAAGAAGACTCAAAAGTAATATGGACAAATATTTTTTTTTTCATCGAATGTTTTCAGTTTTGGTTTGTATACTCTACATAGCAAATAATTTAACACGTGTTCCACCGATCTGGAGAATTTGCACACCAAGGGGGAAATGGGTTAAAAGTTTCTGCGGGGCAATACTTTTTTTAACCAATCGTCTTCAAACTCTGGTTTTTTACAGCAAATAATTCTGCACGTGTTTCTCCGATTTAAATAAATTCAATTCCCAAGTGTGAAATGGTGTAAAATTCTTTGAGGGTTCAAGTTTTTTTTTTTTTTTTCTTTTTTTTTTATCAGGTCGTCTTGAAACTCGTTCTGTTTACTCTACACAACAAATAATTATACATTCCAAAAATTTCATTCCAAGGAAGATATGTAGTAAACGCTTTTGTGGGTAAAAGTTTTTTATCAGTTCGTCTTTAAACTCGTTCTGTTTACTCTACACAATAAATAACACTGCTTCACAAAATGTGTGGATCAGTTCAAGTGGATTATATAGTTTTTGGGTCGCTAAAACCGAATCCGAAACCTGCTTTGGCCCATCACGTTAGCATCTTCTAACCTCAAAAAACTGCTTCAAACTATAAAACCCAACAATATCCACCCATAACCATAGGGTTACGTTACCCTATACCTTCATAGTTCAATACATTGTAATCGTTAGCCTATTACCATAAAACCCAATACCTCAAAATATATAACCTAAAAATTCATAAACCTCAAATCACAATAAACTACAAGCCAAAAACGCAACAACAAAAAACCAAAAAAAAATTTACACGCAAATCACAAACCTCAATCTCGAAGAGTTTTAGCTTTATAATGCCATACATCCATCACCTGAACAAACACATAAACCTATACCCCAACAACTTTTAACTCCAGTAATCCAAAATCTCATAAGCGTATAAACTCAAAAAACCCATAATCCTAAATTTCTTAAATGCGACAAAAACGAGCATGGCACCACATCTCTATAACCCTAAAATACAACAGTAAATGTACTTGCACGTAAGACATGAGTTCTAAGTCTGAAAGTTTTGCCGTATGTCCGCGTCCCTGGATCATGGCGCTCATGCCGTCGATGGGTGAGAAAGCGACCATCAAGCAACCACAGCTCTACATCGGTGGGTAACTAGGCCTTCGAAGAGTAAAGACATCATGCAATAATTCCGTAGACACTTTCTGCGTAGTTTGTGGAAAATGTGTTGATACCAAGTAGATACCAGGACTTTTTTGGTTTAGTTTCTATACTAGTGAAAAAATGGTCAATCATTGAACTTTATAAACTATACTATATGGTTAAGATGCTACTTGGGATTTGAGATTTATGAGTTTTCAGGTTATAAATTCTGAGGTTGTGGGTTTTAGGATTATAGGTTATTGAGCTATGAAGATATAGGCATATATGGCTTAAGGGTTGATATTGTTGGGTTTTATAGTTTACTGACGTAATTGAGCAAAACAGGCTTCAGATTCATTCATTTACAGCAATCCAAAAAACATATAATCGCCGATTTTGGTAAATACCAGCTCAAGATCGGAATGTAGTGAATATTATATGAATCATTGTTTTGTTGTCCATGAAAAATCAACTATCTGCTGCAAATAGTCCGCTTGGGACACCCATCATGCTACATTTGCTGTCAATTCGCAGTATTACTATAACACGAATTTCATGGCAATTTTTTAATAGTAGGCAAATGGTTGCCTTGAAATTTTGCTTTCTACACATAATATTACGTAGGCTAAGAAAATACTATGACAAAACATTGTTTGAGACAAGTCAAGGCATACTATAATCTAAGTGTGTGAAATAAGTGCCCTTTCATAACTTAGCGTTTTTAGCGAACAAACAAACGTACAATATTGGTTCTTATGTAACTATATACATATATTGTAAAGTGGTTCCAAGTTTAAAATATCTAAATACTCGTACAATATATTGATTGGCATTTCTGACATGTATAGTATAAATTTTCCTGACTTATCAGAAATCTATATTATCCGTAAAAAAAATATAACAATATATGTATAATAAAAATGCAATCCTATATTCCAACAAAGTAAGTACACTTCCAACGAATTCCAATTCATGGCTTAAGCACAAAGCACTTTTTTCAATAGAAAAGTGGCCCCCAAACCGTTAAAAGTACTGCAATTACACCCATATAATTATGAAATTTCCATATTTGCGCTGATTGCATGAGTTACTGTTGTTATTTGTGCACACAGAAACACCAACACATGCAACAAAGGAACAATTCAATATATCGGAACAACCACACGTGCACTACTATTGCTATATGGAACTACGAGGGCAGTTCAATTAGATAGCAATTTAGTAAGAAAAAACTTGTAATGTAAGGAGAACTCAAATTTTTATAAGAATATTTTTTTTATAAAAGAGTTGTAATGAAGAAGTTTTGAGTTGCTAAAAATAAAAAGAAATTTCTATAAGATACTAAGAAGTACTTCTTGCTTTAACGCTGTGTTTAGCTATAAAAACTGTAGAGAAAACTTTAAGCAGTTGCTATGCAGAAGTTTCGAAAGTAAAATTTTTAGTGTAGAAACTGCCAACGAATTCATGGAAATACATCTAATTGCTGTTATCAGTTGTAAAATCGAAAGAAGTAGCTGAAACCAGATGTAGAAGGAGAAGTTTTGATGTTGGAGATGCTGAAGTTTCGATAAAATTAGCACGTTTAATGGAGTATGCATAGAAACGCTATTAAGCTGGATTATTAACTATAAAATTGAAATCAGAATCGCAAGTTAGCTGCTTTGGGGAATTTTGTGTAAGAACCAATGGCGAAAATTTACTTAAAAATCTGTAATGATTCTTAAAAATGTAAGAAAATAATAACCCAAACCGAACTAAAATGCAAGAAATTCTCGAAATTTTTCAAACTCTCCTTATATTTTGAATCATTTGAATAGTTCCACTGAAAGTTTTGTAGTCACCTTGAAAGAATAGTGGAGTGGTTGTTATTGGAGTAACCACGACAGGCGTCAACGGCAATGAAAATGCATTATTGTCGCCGACGTTGAAGTTTGTGTTGAAAATAGTTTTCATGTTTTCCAGCAACAAATAAGCATACAACAAACATTCAAAGTAATTATTTACATGTACGTACACATTCATTAATTATTCACTTGCCGGCTTTAATGATGATTATTGAAGGTAAGAGTAGTAAGTATGAATATGAATAGTAAGTAGGTTTACCGCAGTAGTTAGTCGAAAACGATTGAATGATTCAAAATGTCGATTAGCGCGTAGCGTAGAAAAGTTTTGAAAATTACCCAAAGAAATGTGGATACTATAATGTTTATGAGAAAGCGTTGTGGCTTAAAGCGATTTACGCGCAAACATATTGACCCGCATAATTACCGGGAACAATGTACCGTACAACCGACCGACCGACCGACCGACCACTGCAGCTAATGCTCAATTGTTTTTTGACGACTTTCCCACACTAACTTATGCGCACACAGGACACTCACTAACCAGGATATGCCACAACCCCTTTTGCTCACTCATTCATTTGTTTTGTTTAATGGCGGCGCCGACGATGGCAACATAAATGGTGCCATACCGTGAAATCACTGAAGCATATAGTTTGTCAGGTTGCAACCCGTAGTATTCTACGAAGGTAATTCTGAAAGTTATTAAATATTTGTAATGCTAAGGTAAGAATTAACAGAAGTTGAAAAAAAGGGCCATGAAATAGAATAGAATTAAGAGTTTCGAAATGAAGTTTTGTTGAAAAAGCACCATACCATCTGAAATCTTTTTATTTCGAAATTTAGCTTAAATTAGTCTTGCTTTAATGTCGAGTTGGTTTAAAGACGTGCAAAAAATTATGAAATATTTTTGAACAACTAAGGATATTGTTAAAAAAAAGCCGTTAGTCCAAATAGTAGTTTCATGAGTGGCTGCCTTGTCAGCTTAAACTCATGGTGCTTTTGACTCACATACGATGCCGCCATACGTCGGTCCACCCAGAATAAATTTTGAAGGTTCCAACTTTGAAATCATGCTTGTTTGACCATTGATCTTCCACCTTGGTTTAAAAAGTGGTGTAAGACTATCTTAAACTCCTACATTGCTTGCAATTCAACTCCACAACGAGCATGCTAGAATACTCTCTCCGCAATGGATATTAAACCACAGCCACCACGTTGCACCCAGCACGTCCACGACCAATAGTCATAATGAACACTTCTTGGAGCATTCTTGCACCATATTTCGAAACACACCAATGAATAACAGAGATATCGTACAGCCTATAGCTGTGTTAGTTCTCGATTTCAACAATAACACAGATTCCTTCATAAGATCCAACATCGAAGCTTTAGATTCCTACCTCCATATAAGGGATAACAATGTTTGAAGATAGTTTTCAGATATTCGGTGGGAATACAATGTTTTGTATAGCTTCAACAAATTTTTGGGAAGCAAAACCCAAGCATCAATAAAGGATATAAACATGCTTTGAGATAGTTTTCAAATAGTTATGCTCTCCTCTGGAGAAGTCACAAGAAGGCGTAGCCGATCCCATTAACTATATATATATAGGTATACTTGATTAGCTTCAAAAATCGAGTCGAAGTTGCTATCTTTCTCCGTTCGTCCGTCCTTCGTATGTGTGAAAACATACATGCGCAGCTCAAATTTACAATACTAGTTTAGAATGCCTAAAGATATAAGGCAGCACCATCTATTGGTTCTACGTTGCAGGATCTATTGACTGCCGTTAGAGAGCCTATTTTTAAGTGGAGAACTCAAGAATGCTGCACTCCTACTTGCTTTAAGATGTACTATGGAAATACGGCTGCTTTGAAGAGCATAAAAGGGAAGGAATAAGGATGTTTTGAAGTGACTTTAAAATTATTTATATTAATGCAGTAGTCGCTCATTGCATTTGAGTTCTTTGGACTGCCATATATCCAAAGATTTCTAGAAGAATTAATGGTGATTTTTAATGGCTTCAAGATATTCTAAAGGAAATGCATTAGTTTTTTCAGAATGGACTGATGATGCTTCGTAGCTGAGCCGGAAACAATTCGTAGCTTCACATTATATGTGAAATAAAATTGATGTTGTTATTCATTCGCATGAAATGCTAATGCTTTCTCGAAGGCGATTACGTAGTTGATTGATTTGCTGCGGCATGAACTGTGCGGGAATTTGAAATTGGAATTGGGAAAAAGCCAAATACTAAAACAAAATTAACTAAACGAGCGTAACTTTCAAAGTTGTGGTTTAGATTTTACGAAAATCAAACAGAGCATCATTAACAACTCTTCAATCAATTGATTTGAAACACTGGAATCGATCTAGACAACATATACAGGTACGCTTCAAATCGAAAAACCACTTGTCCGTCTGTCAGTCTACCCTTCTGTCCGTCTGTCTGTGATACTACTAGGCTCTCCGTTTTTAACAAATCGTTTGAGACCGACAAATAATTCAAATCCTGAAGTTTATATGTCACATCACTTCCGGAATCATTGGGGAAACTATAAGCGAAAGAAGTCAAGTGAAGAAACCAAGACAATGCTTCATAATTACTATGGGGCCTCTGCACCATCAATTTCAATGGATAAGAAATGGGTTACTGTATTCCGTAGTGTTCGTACTAGCGGATGATCGACAGGATGTCGCAGCAGGTCGTCACGCCAGACATCATATTTTACATGCAGAGTTGGACATGGAAAAGCTATCCGCGCGATGGCCCACAAGCGGGACCATGTGACCACTTTAAAGCAGTGTTCGGTGATGTTCAACCTCAATCCGAACGAGTTCTTGCTCCATTTTGGTAGCTGTGAATGAAGAATGGATCCATCACAACACACCAGAGACTAGAGAACAGTCAAAGCAGTGGAGTTCTCGGAGTGAACGTGCCAGGTCATGGTTTCTGGTTGGAATGCATGAGTACCAAAAAAAATGAAAAGGGTTCAACGATAACCGCTGAATATTTCTCATAGCTTTTGCACATATTCGACATTGATTTAAAGCCAAAACGAGCGCACTCGGCGAAGAACAAAATGCTCTTCCACCAAATACGCGTCACACGTGTGCAGTTGCCATGCAAAAGATCCATAAATTGGGCTACAAACTACTTCTCCCTGAGACTATTTCCTGTGTTTCCAATCATGAAGAAGTGGTTCGTCGGTAAGATTTAACTCGAATGAAGAGGTCATCAGTGAAACAAACGCCAATTTTGAGGACCTACAAAAATCGTATTAAATGTATGGAGCTAAAAGGAGGCTAGGAGTTAAAAAGTAAAACACCTCTTTGCCGAAAAAATATTTTTGACCATTACTCGTTTGACCATGCCTATTTTTTATGCGAATGAATAACAACGGTCTCAAACGATTTTGATCACAGACAGACGGACAGAAGGGTAGACAGACAGACGGACAAGTGGTTATTCGATTTGAAGCGTACCTGTATATGTTCTCTAGATCGATTCCAGTATTTCAAATCAATTGATTGAAAATCGATTGAGAGTTGTTAATGATGTTCTATTTCATTTTCGTAAAATCTAAATCACAACTTTGAAAGTTACGCTCGTTTAGTTAATTTTGTTTTAGTATTTGGCTTTTTCCCAACTCCAATTTCAAATTTCCGCACAGTTCATGCCGCAGCAAATCAATCAACTACGTAATCGCCTTCGAGAAAGCATTAGCATTTCACACAGTTGTCACCAATGACTTCTTTTATGTATCGTATTTATATGCATCGAAAATGAAAGAAAATTTCTATACGTTCAGTACAAAATAGAAATAAAAGTATACAAAATAAAAAAAAGCTCACGCACAAACTAAATTGTCAATTTGCGTGTTTTCAATTACAACCCATAGACTGGCAAGTAGATTTCTTACCCACCCATCGCAGAATAGTTCTGTACAAAAAATACAAAATTCCAAATTTAAACGATAAACGCTTAAAATGAAAAAGCTGCAAACGTTTAAAAACAAAAAACCAAAAAAACAACCTAAAGAACCCTACAATTTATGCCTACTGCCATTTAGTGCTGTGAGGGGTAAGTATAAAACATGCCTTCAAAATGAAATATAACTATTCACGTCAAGTGGAAGTTTCACAAAAAACAACAGAAAAAAGCGAGTCAGAAAAACTTCATGTACTGAAATACTTTGCATTTTCACTTTGCCGCTTACTTGGTCTAGAATGAGTCCTTGTAGTTGAGCTGAGACAGGTGCTTATGGTGCTGGTTCTGGTGCTAATATTGGCGCCTTGGCAATCAGGCCTGCTGCATATTTTAATGAATATTCTTTTCTTTTTCTTTTTTGGCTGTTTATAGTTTTATATAATGGAATGTTTTGCTTAGGTGAGAATTGATAGATATATACTATAAATAGGGGAAATGTAAAAGTGTTTTTCAGAGAACACTGATAGAGAAACTATCTTAATCTCTACAAACAAATTTGTAGAGATTAAGAGCGAGAAATGTTTAAAAATTCATGAAAGTTTCATTAAAGAATTCTAACTGCTCTGCAGATTTCATGGCATAAAAATATAATTACATCTTAAAGCAATACCTAATTAACAATAATTAATTAAATTGTTATATAGCAACTGAAAAAACAGTGTTGAGCCAAATTCGGAGCTCATTCCAAAATATTATACTTCAAAACGCCTGTAATATGTTTCTCAAAACGTAATATTTGAGTCTAATACCCATATTCTATAAAATTTAGTGTTGCAACCTGTTTAATTTCAAACAGCTGAGTGGGAGAGCTCGAAGTAAAGCTGATAAAATCAAGCCCATTATTTGCCGAACCAGCACCAATTATACTACCTTAATTCCAGCTAACAATGGTGAAGGTATATAGTCTAGTTGGGAACATAACTCCGGCAGCTATCTTTGTTCCAGCAGATAACAGGGTTATGAAACTTATGTTCCAGCAGTTCATCGCTGTGCAATACTGAAGAAATTAGCAGCTTAAAATAACGCGTGATTCATTCATAGAAGGGTTTTTTTTTGCATTTCTCTCTTCATTTTTTTTACAGATCACGCAAGACTGGTGTCATACTGTCATCTTATTTTTAATCAGTATTGTTCGACAATTCATAATGGAAAGACTCACACCGCAACAACGTCTCCAAATTATTCAGCTCTATAACGAAAATCAGCTTTCTGTGACTAATTTTTTTCGTGCACTTCGAGCAACATATGGTGTGCATCAATCGACCTTTCGAGCCCACTATTGACAATACCATACACAAATTTAGGACTCACTGTATATTATGAGATGATACGCAGCCGTATAGCTCACATTCAGCCAGTAGTAAGGAGAATATTGCCGCTATTGCGGAAACTATGGCTGAAGACCATAAACTTCAAACCAGAATCTTGTTTTAAAGGCTTACAAAATCCAACTCATTCAAGAATTGAAGCAGCCAGACTTGAATTTACGCTTTAATTTTACTCAATGGAAGCTGCAACATTTCAATGAAGATCCGCTGTTATCGCACCGAATTATATTCAGTGATTCTAGCTCAATGGATACGTCAATAACAAAATTGCCGCATTCGGGCTGATGAGCAACCCAAAGAGATTATCAAACCACCGTTACATCCTCAAAAATGCACTGTTTGGTGTGGTGGAATCATCGGTCCGTATTTCTTTAAAAATGAGGCCAGAAACAACGGCTTTATTGATAAATCATTTTGGTGAGCACCTAATTTCATTTTGATATCACACCTCTGGATTTTTTTTTCTTTGGGTTTATGTAAAGTCAAAAGTCTTCAAATTTTCAATCAATTCTTTCAAGCCATTTAGGCATGGCATTAAGTTTAGCAATAATTATATAATTCGAGATAACAGATTTACTGCCTTTCTTGTGTAATGGTGGTCCCATCTGAATATGTCTGAAATTTGACATTTCAGGCAAACACTTGGCATCCCATTGCATTGTATGAAAATTTCTGTTTGTATGTGAACTATTTCATAACCAAAACGAGACGTATTGAATAACCATCAGTTGTAAGACAGCAAGTATACCAGCATAGCCACTTAACTGCAGTTGAGAACCAGACGGGCATTCCTACAAAAGACTGTGCACTGCATCTTTTGTGCACTTGTCTATTGGAACTACCCTTATCTTATAAAAGAGAAGTAAAACATCTATACCACAACTCTGTTTAAATGTTTTATACTATAAATCTAAATCTAAAATGTTGATGAAATTGAAAAACTGCTTTGAACTCCATAAGTAAGCTATCGATCTGCAAGTCTATACAAATACCAGCACTTCTATTTGATTTGTATAGCATACAACTATATATACATGTATTTATTATACACATACATGAATCAAGTAGCTGGACAACTATCCTAGCTGTATCTAGCAACTATGCTACAATTGATCCTTTCACAGCGTTCAAAGTTCAAAGGAAAATTCTAGCAAGTAATGAACAAACAAAAAAATATAGCAAAAGTATTGTAAAAAAAATCGAGAAAAAAAAGAACATGCTACCATTAACAATAAAATATATACAACACGGCAGGCAAAATGTTTTTATGTATATTTTTTTGTTATCAACAATCTCGTTTTACCAAATAACAAACGCGACCGAGGCGAAGTTATGTGTGGAAAGTTGAAATGGTGGGCTTGGATAACAAAAAAAAGCACACGCTATGAAAAAAAAATAAGTAAGAGTGCTACTATTTAAAGTCCATGGCATACGACATTATAATACGCTACACAATGCTATCGGCTGTTTTAATAATAATAATAATAATATTTCAGTTCAGGGAACATGAAGACCTTTTCCACTTCAGGGCGATGTGCAATACTTAAAGAACTTAGCGAACTGTATTTAGAAGAGCACAGTTTTACCAAAGTAACTTCCTTGGAACTTTGTCAAAGACAACGGCAAAATCGATGAACAAGACCATCTGCTCTTTTATTGTAAACTGGTAAATATTTCATATTTCTACTGTACTAACAGTTGTCTGAAGTTTTGCATCACTCTCAAAAGCTTTTATGGCATTATTTAAACCATTTTCAGCAGTTCCTCCATAATTCATGAGTGAAAGTATATGAGGAGAAAGTTTGAAGATCTCAGCTTCAAGGTAGTCTTCTAGATAAAATAGAAGCTAGTTAAGTTTGGCAAGTATGCTGGTCATGAAATACTACCGTACATGCAGATCAGCCGACAAGCCAATATTTTTTAGTAAGAATGAAGTTTTCTCGAAAATTCGGCATAGAAAGCTTCATATCCTTGAGTGCTTACGAGGCTGTAAAATTGCTTTTGGTATAATTAGATGTGCATTGGCATTTGTCTTTTTTACTCAGTCTTAGTTTTATGGAAGTTTTGATATATTGATTTCGATATGTTGTTCTTCGCAAACCTCGCTAACAGTTTGAATAGTTTAACCATAACCTGGCTCAGCTAAATCTTGATTCTTAGTTTGAAGGACTCGACTCAATGATTAAGCTAAAGACTGTATTGAATGGAGAATGTGTAGTTATACTTGAAATTGCAAAGTTTGTATTGCTGTCAAGAACTGAATGGCAGCACATGATGTGTTTTCGAGTCTGTTCAAGTGCTAAAAATAAACTTCAAGTTTATGGACATAACTGCTGTTTGTATATGAACTCGTTTTGATCCACCCATTTTATAGCACCTCAATCTTACACATTTTTTTTTTGTTTTTGCATCGCGAAGTTTGTTGTTCTTATGTCCATCCATCCTGAAATGTAAGCTGCTATTTTGAATGATTAAAAAAAATGGTACACGCTCTCAATGATGTCTAGGAAACTTCTAATTGGGACAACTTCAACACCTTAACTCATTTACACTTTTATAAAGGGTGTTTTTTAGAGGTGCAGAACTTTGAATTATTTACATATGAGCTTAAACTTTTTTTAAAATGCACTTCTAAAGAGTGCGATAATTGTATTCAAATTTCCTTTATGAAAAATATATTTCTTAATTCTCCATGTATACTTCATATCAAAAACTTCAAAAAAACAAACTCACATATAAATAAATGTAGGGTGTTAAAAGCATCAACTAGGCATGCTCTATGAAGTAAAGTTTGGTGGGTTTGTGGGTGGCGCCGGGCATACACAGAAGCAAGCTAAGAAGGAGTGGCAGGCGTGTCAGGAAAGCACCAGGCTGATAATGGTGTCGTCGTCGTCGGTACAAACTAACTCACTCACTCTCTCACTCACTCACTCGCTCGCTCGCACTATCTCTTTCTATACAGTGCCTTTCGGCAGGGGCTTGGTAATACATAGACACGTACATATAACTCAAATTGGTAGGATAACTTGGCAGTTGTTAGTACCAATGTGCGATTGTGCCAAACTGCTGTGCTACCAAGACGCAACAACGAAGGGGAATTCAGTGGATGTTGCTGTTGTTAGTTGTGGTGGTGGCAGTTTCATACCTGCAGCCGCGCTTCCATTAGCAGCAGAAGCAGCAGCAACTGCGGCTGATGACGCCAATATCATGAGTCGTCGTTGCTTATATTATACATTATATTATAGCATTGCATGCCACACGGCATAGGGTACATGCTACGGAACCTACCCCCGTGCAAGGTGTAACTATGCCAGCGTGTGTAGTGTGTATTGGTGTAAATATGCCGCTTTATTGTATATGTAGTTGGTACAGTGTGCTATAGAATTATAAGACACTTGGATATTAAATGTTTAAGTTCTTCATAATCAAATTTAGAAATGGATAGAGATGGATGTATTTCATGTTCTCCATTGATTACTTACCCAAAATGTTTATGTGCATGTCTAGTTTCTTTACACATACCATTTAAACCTTCGGTTCATCCCCAAGACAGTTTTCGGGATGATTATTGATAATAGTTACAAAAAAAAACAATTTTTTTTTTGTTCGAAGTGATTTTTCGTTTATTTTAAACCTAGCAAATTTGTTCTGATCACTTCTTAAGTATCATAACACGTAAATAATCGCCTCCAGAGTGAATGTGCTTGTGTTTCGGGATGAATAACGGCAAATTCCCGTCGGATATTGTCTTTCAAGGTTTCAAGGCTCAGAGGCTTCTTGATATAAACTTTGGACTTCAAATAAGTAAGAAGTAAGAAGTAAGGAAGTGAAAATCACTATTTTTCAAAATTATGCGCCCGGCGAAGATCGTGACTCCAGCTGTGGCACCGTCCTATTGGAAGCAAAAGTTATACACGATACATTACAAGCCATGCTAAAGCGTCATCTTCGATGAAGAATGGTTCGATTAGACTTCCATCCAAACTGTAACTCGTTGGTCGTGAAAAAGTTCCCCGAAGAGGGTTTGCAATGCACGCATCCGACAATTTTGGTTGTATACATGTTTTGAATGTATGACTATGAGCAAAAGCAGCACGTTGTGGTGGCGAGTCTTGAGCAATGGTTCAAATTCGCTTAAACTGACGCTTCTAATGCAGGCTTCCATAAGATGTCGCAGGTCCATGACTCACTCGTTACCATATACATTGTTTTATTTAGGGCAGTATTCAAAGTAGCAACCTTGAATACCCAATAGTTTCTAGAATTTATCGACTTTTCTTTGAGAGCGTAACAGTTTTTCGAAGGAACTTATTTCTTCCAGGGCACTTAATATATGTACAAAAGCCACATACTATCCTTCGACCTTCAATAGTTTCTAATATTTATAAATTTTACCCTTTGGCGTGGCCCTTTTTGATTGTCTTAATATAGCCTATGACCTTACTCTTTCGCCAAATGATATTCTACAATAATTTCATAAAAATCAGTCAGAAAGATTTCGAGTCCATATAAAACGTACAAATGTACATAGAAAATCTCATTATATACGAGTATAAAGTCATCTATTTTGTGGTTTCAAAGGTAAACTTAAATAAAATAAAAATTTTGATGAATTTTATTTTTTTTTTTTTCAGTATGAGTTTTGAAAATTGACAATATGCGTGGAACACCCGCCTCGATATATATTACAACAGTAGATCGTTTTGAGGTCCGTTTTTTAACTCGTTCTGGAAACTTCTCACACATTTAACCCAAAATCGGTCGTAATGTCGCAATCTGGTCGAAAACACGTAAAATTTAGGATATAAGTATAAAAATCTAATCTTAAGTATAAACCTATACTTATGTAAGTCATTTTTCTGACTTGAAGTAAGTAGAAAATTCTACTAATCTAAGATTAAAATCAAACTTACTCTCTCAGCTGCTCTAATTTCTTTGCGCCGACAGTAAATGGGAAACGCAATGGGCTGTGATTAGGCAACTCTATGTGTCGATTGCCTGTTAGTCGAGGTTCGATAGCAGCTTCCACCACTAAAATAATTTTTTTTAAACTGTGTATTTACAGGAAAATTAAATTAGAATTTTCTAAAAATAGAAGCTAGTTTAAAAACGTGTAATTTTCGCATTTTTTCATCAACTAAGCTGTTAATCGAGTAGCTGTGAATACCTTAAGCCGCACTTATGTCTTGACTGCCTCCTAGTGTCCCCACAGCAGTCTTATAATTTTGAACTACACTGTTTACGCATGTGTATGTGTGTGTATTAGTGTGTACCTGCCAGCCTGCTGCTGCTTGCTATCTAACTTGCCACAATGTGATGTGTGCGGCAGGTTCTGACGCTGCCGATGACTGCAAATGTTGCCTACTTCACTACCACTACCACCAACTACCACCGCTACTGCCACTAACGTCGTCGCCGTCGCCGTCGCCGTCACCATCGTCGTCGTCGTCGTCTAGTTGGTTTAAAGTTTTGTCGTAGTAGCAAATAAAATTTTAGTTAGTCATTCGTCGTCAAGGATACTGTGCGTTTCGTAGACATCGCCAACGCTACTACTATATATACTTCCATACACTTGTTAGTCCTTGCGCGTTGCATGTTTATCGTTGCCACAGTTACCCGGACCCGGTGTGTGTGGCACAAACAAAACGATCGAGCTCGAACCGAACTAACAAAAAAGTATAACAAGAATCTATCTAACAACTCGTACTAAAATTGATTGTGAAATAATTTTTTGGTACGATTCGTGCACCACGAACTGCTCACAATACTTTGACTGTGTGTGTGTGTGTCTGTTGCATGTCAGCAGGCGGCAGCGCAAATATTTCAAAAATTTAAATATTTGTGGCACGGTTGCCACACGGTTACCAACCGAACCGAACAGGCGAACGAATCGCATTGCTAGCAAAACAAGTGCACTGCACTGCTAAACAAGGACAGCAAATAGCAGCGGTACGAAAGTAAAAAAAACCTAAAAGTAGGAAACAGGAAATTCAGTACAGCGCACGGCACAACACTAGCAGCAACTTAGTTAGCCCCGGTTAGGTCTACTGGTAAAAATATTAGCCATTTCCGGCGCTTGCGGCAGCTGAGCGCTCAACGCTCAGCGCTCGAACTCAAACTCAAACTGAAACTGTAACATAGACAGCAGCAGCACGTTACGTTACAATGTTGAAATTCAAATTTGAACTTTAGTCAAGTGTCAAAGCTCAAAGGATTAACATGTCCTGTGCGCACAACTCACACATACAAAACTCGCTCTTTTGTTCACACATTCAATGAGTTAGTACAGTGAAAAATAATAAATAGAACTAAAGCTAAGATTTTGTATCTTAAAGTGTAACATATAAAACAAAACAAAAAAAAAACCGTTACCAAATTTCACAAAAACTTCAAACGCCAGAACACTTGCAATTTGGAACTTCAAACAAAGAAACGCATATTCACCATAGGTAAGTTTCCGTATGTATCTTCATGTGTATTTCAAATTCTATTTAAGTCTCTAATTTGCTTCTATTGAATCTTGGCACTGGGAGAATTCACAGTATCTTTTTTGTGCTATTCTGTGGTTCTTTGGGTGCCAAAGCTTAATGCGGAGAGCGAAACAACATAGAGCATTCAAAACTATAATAAACATTTTAAAAATAATCAAAGTTTAAGCTATAAATTCTGATTTTGGTTGAAAAAGTTTTTTTTTTAATTTCGACTTCAAGAATATATGCGAAGATCTTACAGAGGTTTTTGAAAAATTTATCTTGGTTAAACGAACATAAATACTGAGTTCTTTAGAATTATTTTGTTATCAAAACTGTGATGCATTTCGGTGAAAAAGTTTTGACATTCGAAATTCAATTTCAACCGAAATGTTTCTTGCAAAATCTGTCAAAATTAGAACTCAGAACACCAAAAAAGAATGTAAATGCCGTCGATTTACTACTTATATATTGATGTTCATCAGATGTCTGTATCAAACAAAACCTTAGAGAGTTTTTAACCATAGTAGCAACCATTTTTATGGATGTTTGCATGGAATTAAAATTACTATCCCTCCCGTGCTATATTTCGATCATAATAATTTAATTGGAATTCATTTTTTTAAAATGATCCGTTCTGTCATTTTCAGAAGTATTTTACGGTTTAATTTCACTTCACGTTTTTTAAATGAAATCAAATCAAAAAATACTTCTAAAAGTGACAAAAGGGACCTTCTTGACGTAACCGATTCCATTCAATTACTGTTACGGTTTCATTTCACTTCACGTTTAAATGAAATCAAATCACAAAATACTTCTAACTTTCTTGACGTAACCGACTCCGATCAATTTATTCAAATTGAAATCTAGAACAGGGTGAGATTATATGACTTCAAAAATTAATTTACAATCCTGCATCTGGAATTCAGACATATAATAGTATAATAACTTCTTTCAAATATGTTATACAGATTTCAACAATGGTTCATGATTTTATAAGGAACATATTCTTGAAAATAATACTAGTGTAACAAAAATTTTATAAAAACAATTAAAATATTCCTGTAGAAATCAACGGATCTTAAAGTTTTATAGATAAAAATATCTATGCTGTTCTCTATAACCAACGTTTGACAAAAGTAGAATTCATATTGAACTATGAAGTTTCCGTTTCTGACCAATGTTCCACTGTCAACTGTTGAACCAGCTTCTGCCATTAATGGACATCTCAGCGTAGTATGTGAGTTCTAATCGTACCACTTGGATTTTAAGACTCCATCTTCCATTTACTTTCATATAATATACTAATTATCGCTCTGCAGAGTGTAATTTTCTTGGATAACTCAAATGTAACGGTTTTTATTACTCTTTTTTCTAGTTAGAGTGCTCTCACCTTGTTTAACCATTACTCCTGTGTAATCATATACATTTCTTTAGTGAACTTAACCACATTTTGACTAGCTTATTCTTGAATCTGTTGCTTCTGGATCCAAACCTCTGGGTGAATTTCAATGTAATTGAAAATTATGGTACAATAATTAAAACAACGAATTATTAAAAAGAAAACTAAAACTCGACTTCAACAAATGCATTGGATTATTATATTTATAGTCAATTATAATTCAACCTATAGATGGGCCAACCTTTATACATATATAAAATTATAAATTTGCAATGAAAACAAGAAACCAAACCTAATCGAAATCGACATATTCCTGCCACAAAACTGTAAAATAGTAATTCATTTAAAACTTGCAAGCGCTTATAATACACAACTAGTTCTCTAAATTTCCAATGAGAACAAGAAAAATTTAATTTTTTTCAACAAATTTTGCTTTATTTGATATAGGTTTACTTCAACCACCTCGGCTGGGCCGGCAGTAACACATTCTAAGTCACCAATTTTCTATTCAAGCAATTTGAGCTTCAATATTTTGCTTCAAGTTATCATTTGTTTGAGTATTGTCCGCATAAACTTCATACTTCAATGCGCCCCAAAGAAACAAATCGAATGGTGGCAAAACTCAACTCCGTGGTGTTCAATTGGCAACTCCAAAACGGCTATTAAAACGATTGTTAAACTTTATGCGCAAAAGGTGTGCGTGAAGGTGTGGCAAATTGCAGCGTGTTGTTGAAACCAGACCTAATCGAAATCGATATTTCCCGGTGAATATGCGTCCCATACATACATTAATGTGGGTCTCTCACCCACTTTTAGGTATAGTCCCCTTACCGCCTACTTTGTGCGTTTCTAGATATTCTATGGTGAGCTAACCACTTAAATTAACGATGCTCATTTTTTGGATGTATGTGCTTTAAGAAATTTAACATGTTCTCTTATTTTTAATTAGTTATTGAGTTCTTATATAGTTTTAACATTCCTCAGCTAACAAATTCATGAATGCATACAACTTCTGACTAGTTTGAAATTGAAGAACTTTCAAAATACCTAAATTTATAACTCTGCAGCGATTACTTAGTTTTCCTAACTGTTATAGTGCCAGAAATACGCTGTGTCACTTTTTTTGCAACTTTTTGCTTAAATTTAATAGAAATATATATCACATTGCTGCATATAAACGCTCAAATTGCAATTTACAATCCAAAATCGAGTCGAAACTGGAATAAATTCTGAAAGATTTATGGTTACTTTTAATGTAAAACTATGTTGATTCTAAAGTTTGAGGTTCAATGAAGAAAATTTAGTGCAACGATTGAATACAAATATGAAAGAAAATGTTGCACACATAAATAAAAACTAAAAGCATCTCTAAAAGCGCGTCATGAAACGGTAAAACTGTAATTCATTTAGCACTTGCAAGCGCTTATAATACACAATTAGTTTTAACATGCAGCATTGTTTCAATATAGTTCTACGTTAACTGCAATTTTATAGATTTAAACACAATTTCGAACATAAGTATTACAGAACACGACGTATTACAGAATGGATTGTTTTATACATTTTTCTATGTTCATTTGACAAACAAACTTAGAACTACGAGTACTGAAAGAATGTCAAGTTCAAGCATTATGAAAGCATTTACAAAGTTTTCTTACATTATTCAAAATATGTTTCATGTGGAAATCTCTTCGAAAGGTTAAAAGCTTTGACATGAGGTCATATTAATAGCTACACACAGTGAAATGCATACGTCACACAAGACAACTTTTAGACTGTAACTTTAACGCTAATGCGCAGTACTCGATTTTAATTGCTTTAAGACATGCAAGCGGCTTTTGTAGTTACTAAAAGAAGTAAAAAAAAAAGCGGAAATAAATTGTTTGACACTGAAAGTTGTTACAAGTGCTACAAAGAGTAAAAATCTTCAAAGCGTATAAAGTGTATATTTTAGGAGATTTCGTACAATAAAATTATTTCATTTCTTCTTCTAAATAGCATATTATAAAATTTAAATCGTGTTTGTGTGTATTACTTTATGTCACATGGAAGTATTTACTTTTTAAGCACTCTAATTGAAATTTTTCTAGGAACCATAGTCAAAATTGCAAAATAAATTATGTGAAGTTTCTTAATGTGCGATTGTATATGCTTGGTTAGCTCTTAATCATGAAACTTCCGTTCATTAGAAGTCAGAGTAACGAGTTTCAAGTCAATTTTCTTAGCAAATCAGAAATGTGAGAGTTCGGTTTGTATGGGGGCTACCTCTAAAAATGCTTTTGGCATGTTAGTTATGGTATATGTTCGGTCTAGAAACGTAGGACGTCTCCATACCCTATTACAGGTCGTTGATGCATAGAAACAAACAGATAGAAAGACAGCCAGACAGATAGAAAGATCGTCTCTTCGAGCTGATCTAAAATATACAACGTGTGTAGCAACATACACAGCACTGATCGAAAAAAAAACAACAAAAATTTAATACGACGAAACGCAACTCATGTACCTACCAATAGGTGGCGCCACCAGAAACAGCTATTTTTAAAAAGTTCTGTTTCTTTTGTGACAGACCTTGTATGTACTTTATGGGGTCTTCGATGATTCCTTCAATCGGTTACAAACTTCGTGACAAAATTATAATAATTTTCACACATCTTGTGAATATAGACTATATTACGAACACACTGATTTCCAATAACAAAAAGAAGCAACATAATCAAACTCCACCCGTGTTTAAAAAATTCATCTGAGAAAGTTACTTTGAAGTAAAATCAACAATCAGTTTGGTATTTATTAGAGCGGAACAATGGAATTGCAACTAAAGCCACAGTCACACGTTCAAAATTTATCATGTCATAGGGTTGTGTGCTTATTTTTAATTTCTGAATTTTATAAACGACTAGGTTTGAAATACAAGGTGTTTCAAAAGAAAGTTCTCATTTAAAAAATCGATATAAAAAAAAGTATGTAGTTTATTGAAAAAATACACACTTTGGGAATTTATTTCTTAAAAATGATATTGTCCAAATGTAAACAGTTGCGTTCACGGCATTCATTTAATCTAGCACTAAAATTTCCTATGACGGCTTGGCAGGTATTCTCCTTTTAATTGTGCCAGGGAAGTCGGTTTGTTGCCGTAAACTTTAGATTTGACGTAATCCCACAGGAAAAAGTCCATAGGGGTTAAATCGGCACTTCGTGGAGGCCAATTTATGTCACCTCTCTTGGAGATCAATTTGCCAGAAAAAATTTCATGAACTCGTGGTAGAGACCTGCTGGAACCATATTCTTTGGTTATAACCAGGAAAGTTTTGCAGTTCAGGCACTAAGAAGTCGTCTAACATCTCCACATAACGCTCTGAATTCACTGTAACTGTGCGTCCCTTTTCATCTTCAAAAATGTAAGGGCCGATAATTCCTCGCGCCGACATCGCAGCCCATATGGTCACTTTAGGCGAATGAAGGTGTTTCTGATGATATTTTTGGATTGGTTGCACTCCAGTAGCGGCAATTTTGCTGACGCATCATTTAAATAACGAACATGTCGAATACTGCAAAATTTTCTACGCGCTATAGTCACTGAATTACCGTTTTTGTAAAACTCACGTACGCACAACGCCTGGTCCGCTCCCGAGAAACGTTCCATAGCGACTAAATTCCCAAAAGCTAGGCTACCGATTGACATACCCCCCGCGCCCCTCGGAATAGTTGCGTTCACGCAATCAGCAAATCAAATGTGAACTTTCGTTTGAGACACCCAGTACCTTAATTACATATTTATTTGAATATAATATTAAATATATTATTTAACTACACAGCTCTAACTAAAAATTTACTCCACTCATATACATTTTAAGGCCGTAAGCATCTTTTTCCATTAGACAAAGTTGAAAACCATTAAATTAACTAACTATTTTAAGAAACCTTGTATAAATTTCAAAACTATTTTGAAACTAGCCACGCCATGACATCAGAGCAGACTAAAGAACATACACAATTCCTGACAAAAAACACCTCATAGTATACAATATAGTATAATTCAATCACTTAAATATTATTTTACCATACCAATTCATCATCAGTCAATACAACAACTCCTACATATACGTAATATGTGTACCACCAACGTGAATATGACTGACTACTTGTATGTATGACCATTGCATATCTACGTATAAAATCGCTCATGACTGTTTTGCGTTTCGATAATTGCATAGCGCACTGGGAACGAATGGCGGCAATGGCGTCGACATAGGGATACTGAAGCGAACCGCTCAAACAATGAACCCTAAGATTTCCTAGAAATAAAATTACATTTGAACTTATCTTGATTGAATATTATATTATATTTTCTTTTTTGTTTTTTTTTTCTTTTTTTGTGTGTATTTGTGTGTGCATATGCCGTGCATATGCTAGCCGGATGTTTGCATGTTCGGCACATTTTTGCGTTTGACCTGGGGGTGAACTATACTAGCTAAGTTTGTAATAAAAATATAAAAAAGTATGACTACTAATGTACAATCAAATCAAACTTATGTATCTGTACCTGTATCTGTATATAGCAGAAAAACTAATATACTATATACTCGTAGAATGTACATATATGCATTTTCATATACTTTTATGAAATCACTATTCTTAGTGCAGTTACTTAGTAATAATTTATTATACTTGTAGTAATAATGTTCAGCCAGTGGGGGTGAATAATCATGCGTATCAATCATTAAATAAAAAATGTATTTAATTGTATGAAAGAATTTTATTATTTGAAATGTTGTCATTTATGGAACAATATTTTCTTGTCGTATGAAAAGTTTATGAATACTATTAAGGTATTCATAGCTAGTCGTTTAAATGCTTAGTTGTTGAGAATTCTGCAAATATACTTTGAAGTATTTTGAAACACTTACAATTTGTACTATAATCGACAAACAGTTTGGTATTTATTAGTACAGAACAATGGAATCGGAACTCAAACCGGGGTCAGACGAGTAAAGTTTATCATATTATCATATTATCTTTGAAACTTTGAATACTTACTTACTTACTACTGAACGTAACAGAAAACTCAACAAGCGTACTTTAAGAAATTCAAACTAAAGACCCGTTCAAGTATTACGCAAGGCAATTTGTTGCTTTTTTTAAGAAAAACAACATTGCCCATTAAGTATTTTACAACGAAACAGAAACAATCGATGCAATACTTAGTAATAATAAGTACATTTTACGATCCACATGCAATTTCCTCTTTCTTGGACCATGGATTTTGGGAGCAAAGCCTTATGTGTCTTAGGACAGAGACTATTTTTTCTTGAAAACATAATTGCTTTTTTGACTCGTCAACAATTCCGTCTTCTTCAATTCACAAAGCATGGGAGTGGTGTTCTGCGTAGATGTCCCCAGCACATTAAGCAACACCATGAATCTCCATTCTAACAATTTGTAACAAACCGAGAAATCACCTGCCTCTCTTAGTGTTGCGTAATACTTGAACTTCCCCTAATAAGAAAAAGTAATTTTTAATGCAATTAAGTAGTTTTGCAAGAACGTTCATAGGGCTATGTGATTTATTTTTTATCGACTATATGCTCCATTAAATTAAACCAAAATGTATAATATGTATAATATAATATTTAAAAATAATTACAATAAGATTTGTTGAGAATCCCTTAGTTAAAGGTGTTCACGAGCACGCTTTCAAACGAAAATCTCCAAATAATTATTGTTTTATGAATTAAATCCGAAGATTTTGTGGAGAAAGTGCTTTCTGTAACACGCTTAATTATGTGGAACTAGTTTCAAAGCCATTATTTGAAGAATATTTAGAACTGACACCAAAATTTGGAGAATTGTTTTGAGAGTCAAAAAATCTATCAATCTATGTATCAACATCCACGGCATATGTGATTTATCACTACGACAATTCTCGACCGCATGTTGCAAAATTGGTTAATATCAACTTAAAATACTCCCCCCATCCCCCGCTGTATTTACCAGACATTGCTTCTCCGATTACCGATTCCGATACCTGTGCAGCACTCCCACTTTTTCTCATTATAACAGAAAGCCAAAAAGTGGATCGATTGGTGGATAGCCTCAAAAGACGCCTTTCATGTCTGTTTTCAATGGTTGTCAAGTTCAAAATTAATGATGCAGATTTCTGAAAATAAGTTCGTAATCTAATGATATGGGGTACGGTACGTTCAGTAAAATATAACTTGTTTAAAACTTCTGGAACAATTATATCTCATATTAATACTTACACTGAGCGAAATCTCAAAAATAGCTTGATGCATTTTCTTTCGGTTTTACTGACTTCTGTGGTATAGAATTTTGAAGTTTCAGTGAAGAATTCTCCGATCAATTATCTCCACAAGTTCGAAAATATAAATCGTTTCTAAGGCGACTTATTTTTGACAATCGAAACAAAACATATGGTAACCGAAAAAAACTCTTGAATGAATATCTTACGAAAAAAACTTCTTAAACATTTTTGATAATGGAAATATCTTAAAACACTTATTTCATAAAATGTTCCAACTCCTATTTATAAGATATAAAATTATAAATCAATAATCTGAACTCTGAAAATGTATGTTTGTATCATAGCCAACTTCATAGAATCTTCCCTTTCAGTGCATAACTATTATGTAATACAACACATATCTCAATATAATGTTCTGTTTTCACTCAAATCTTTACTTTACTTACAGACTTAGGTGGCTCTACAACTGTCTATTGGTCAAGGCCTCACGTAGGAAAGCGCACCATTCGGTGTAGTTTGTAGTCCGGTTGAGGTGACAAGCACAAACTCATCATATAAAAGGAGGAAAAATCCTACGAAGAATTTTTCTCTCGAAAACTCCCAAACACGTTGTATCGCTTGATATCAGGGTACATGTTTCTTCGCCATATAGCAGAATCGGGATTATCAGTTTCATAGATTTTTTTCTTCGTACTTCTTGGGAGGCCTCATTGTATGACTGGTTATTACTGTTCCCAGATAGGCAAAGTTTTCTACAACCTTGAGAAATTGAGATTCTTCATACTCATAGACCGTCTAAGACGCGCTGATGGTCTGCGAGTGGACACCAAGTACTTCGTCTTGTATTCATTCTCCGCTAAGTCCATGAGACGTGACTGTTTCTCAATCTCCGAGAACGCCCTTCTAAATCGTTATTCGTTCGTGCCGATGATGTCAATATCATCAGCATACGCGAGTAGCATCAGCTCGACCGTTTTACGTAGTATGAACTCCATCAAGAGTTTAAAAAAGTCGCAACATAAAGCATCACCCTGCCTGAAACGTCTCTTGGTATCAATGGGTTCGGAGAGGTTCTTTCATACTCTGACAAAGCTTTGTGTGTACGATAACGTCATCCCGCAAAAACGAACGATCTTTGCTGGGATATCAAATTCAGATAGAAGAAATTCGTTTCTACTTCGATGAATACAATACAACACAATAGGTGGTGTGTGTCTTTGTTGTACTCACGGGTCTTTTTCAAAATTTGTCGTAGAGTTATACTTTAGTCACTAATCGATCTCTTTGGTCTGAAGCCACATATGGCTCCAACCGTTTACATGGTACTTGGCACAAAATTTTTTCTGAAATCTATAAAATAGAAATTTATGAAAAACCATTATTGATGGAGATTCAGTGTCTAAGGCACTACTAACGAAGTTACATAAACTGTCGAGCTTATTCATTACACTTACAATTTAATGAGCACGATCCTTAATGCGCTCGCTGTCCAGAAAAATGTTTGAAGTTTTACAAACAGTTGCGTATTATGATTTGTCTCCCAGAACTTTGTAGCTTTGTAGTATTTCTTTAAGTTTTTTGCGATGTAGCACTGTAACAGATAAATAGAAGTTGTTACGTACATATATACTTGTATATGGCTTTAAACATTTCCCAAAAAGTTTCGATTGTTTCGACCATTTATGTTCCAAATAAAGCTTAAGCACCGCAACTTCCAAATACGACTTCAATTAAGTAATACAACTTTGGTAATAATTTTGCTTTGCATTTTTCCGGTAGTTTCCGCTAAGGCATAAATTAGCATTAATTCATATAAAATGGAGTTTTAGTGTTTTTTTTGTTTTGTTTTGTTTTTTTGTTTAAAATTATCCTTACGTACACGTCAGGCGCTTTGCAACAAACACGCAAGGACAGTAGTAAAGGAAATTCAGGCACGAACAATTTTTCGGCACATTTGCATACAAATGCAAGGTAAAAAAAAGAAGAAGAAGAAAATGTGAAAAATGTGGAAAAACTTTCCAAACGTTGAAATTATGCAGTAGCAGCTGTTGTTGTTGTTGTTGTTTCTATGGCAGTTTGTTTGTTGTTGTTGTTGTTGGAAAGTAATTTCCTCTGAAATGCGCCTGGCATGCAGTTTATTTCGGAGAATTTTCACACACTCACACACACATAAATCTTCCAATATACGTATGTAAAATGCAAGCATTAGGCCTACTTCGAAGGCATAATTTAGCACTTAATCGCTAGGAACAAATCTAAATTGAACGTTAGGGGTATGAGTCAGTAGAAAAATAAGCCAGCGCGCCTAAAAGCATGCAACGAAAGAAAATAAGTGCATATAATTCAAAACATTAACAACGCCTTCGCGTGTTTAACAAAAATCGGGGCACTATAAAAAAAAATTTTACTAACAACAAAAATTCACAAACATTTCACTGTATCCTACCATGTACTACTTATATATCATTACAGTGTGTTTATACGATAAAAATAAAAATAAAACAAAAAGAAAAATTTGCACCCGAAACGCCCAATTAAAACAGCAGTCGAGTATGGCGCCACAACAGAACTCTACACTAATTGACGATAATCTTGACGCCTGTCCTTCATTATTGAATTTACCTGAGGAACTCTTGCAAAGCTATAGCCCCATAATGCCACCGAAAAATCAAAAACGCCAACATCAACAAAAAAATCAAGACAAGAATAATAATCATAATAATAATAAATTACTGAGCGAACAAGAACAGCAGGAGCTGCAGGAGCAGCAAATTAACATGGCACAAGAACGCTTACAATCGCATGGGGAACCTTTAGCTGGACAACATAATGAACGTCAAGTGGCAGAGCACAAATATCAACAAGAGCAACAACAACAAGAAACGCAGCAGGAGCCGGAAAATTTTGAAGGCAAATATAAATATTATCGTAGCGGAAGTAGCCGTGCAGCAGCAGGAGCAGGAGTTGGTCGTCGTCGTCATCGTTCAATTTCATTATATGGCGTCAATAGTACAGTGGTAAGTAGTTTGCGCAAAATATATTATACACAGGGGTGTCATGGATTTCGATCGAAAAGTTTCGATAAAAGAAATTAAATTTCAATCGGTATGTTTCATGTAAAATCTGTCAAAACTGTGACTGTGACTGACTGATAAAGAAGAGTGTGTTTCGGTATAACCGGTACCGGTTCCAATCGGTATTCGGTTTCTGCACGGCTCTTAGATTTTAGTTTCGGTATATCGCTACGGTTCCGGTCAATATTGAAATTCTTGAAAACAAAGAAGAGAATAATTAATATTGTCAACGTTACAAAGAGATATCAAACTGTTATTTAATTTTTTTGAAATAAACTATTCTTTATTCAAAAATATGTAAATGCAACCATACTTATATTTTTATGCTCTACACACATGGCGTGAATAGTATTATAATTTCGTCACGAGGTTTGTAATGCATTAAACAAACATCAGAGTTCCCATAGAGTATATAAATTCTTGATCAGCTCGACAAGACGAATTAAACTAGCCATGTCCGCCAGTCTGTCTGTCCACTGTCTGTATGAGTCAAAACTAATCCCTCAGTTTTTAAGATATCGATCTGAAATCGGGTATAGATAATTCCTATATTCCTAGGCTGAACATATATCACAACTAGCACGCCACGCGCAGCTTTAGGCATCGCCACCATACAAACCCACCGCCCACTTTTCGAAAGTGAGAACCGAAACTACACCTGTACAAATATTTTGGTACGGTTCTTTCCTTGTACTTTAGTAAAGTGTTCCGGTTTTATAAAGAAATAAAATATCGGTTCAGGCACCAATTGCGGTTCTTAGTTTCAATCGGTTAATTTCGAAAAACCTTGACCTTGCAAATTATTTTTAATAAGAACAAATAAAAGTCAAGAAGTGGGTACCAAGTCAGGGCTGTAAGACGAATGACTCATTAATTCGATGAATGAGCAGTTGTGTGTAAGCTCGCATTGTCGAGATGGAGTATGATCCGACTTCGGTGGTTGGTTTTCATCAGTTCTCCGAAAACTTCTGGCAAACAAATGGCTGTATACCATTAAGATTTCAACATACTATGTCGCTCTAGTGGCATAGTTGAGAGAAGGAACACCCACACAGTCGATTACTGTTTTATTTCTAACATATGTATAGACAAAGATGCATGTTACGATATTATAGATTTGTTTTGAACCATCGCGGCAATATTTCTTCAAATTTTCTTTTCACCAATCGATACGAGCCGTTTTTGGGCCATTGTTAAATTATGCGGTACCCAACGCTAACAAATCTTCTTAACGGTCAAATGTTCATGTAATATCGAATGTATGCTGGTCCACAACAACCGTTTCTGGACGACCTTCTCGAAATTCATCCGGCGCTAAATTGCCAAAAGTGGAAGTTTTTTCAGGGATGCACTCTTGTCTTGACAGTCCAAAATCGAAAATCTTAATAAGAAATTCACAAATATTTTCACAAAATTAATTCCTTTCTTTTGCCTAGACTTATTTTTATTTACATTTACAAACAACACGCCCACTTTTGTTTTTTGGACGCAAAACTTTCTTATTGCAGGTAATATCAACATATCAACTTAACGTGGCAAAAAATTGGGTATATAAAGCATCTTTTGCTCTTTTCGTTCATTTCTTTTTTTTTTTTTTGAATATGGTAAAACTATTCAGCCGAATTGAAAAAAACTGATGAATTGTTTTGCGTCCTTCATTATCCTTATTTTAACATAAGTCGCAAGCAGTATGGTCGTTTATAACTCGTGATATAGCTAAAATAGTGCACTTACTTTCTAAAGAACTTAAAAAATTAGCGCCGCAAAAACGTATCCATTCAAGTAAGTATTTTTGTGGCTATTTTCCAGTTCAGCAGACCAAAATCTATAAGAAAAAAGTATGTCTGTACGCGTGTAAATTACGAGAAGTTTTTTTCAGTCAGTCTGTGAAGGATTAACTATGTTAAACCATAGCCGGCCCTATAGCACTGTAGCCGACTTATGCCGTCACTGCTGAAATTCCCGCAACTCTAATCAAAATATTCATTTCATCGTAAATGACTGACAACTTCGAAAGATAGAAACTCAATTTCTATTTATTCTGAAAGTTTCTAGAAAAATATTAGAGCCATTTCTGGTTTTATTCTCTGATTATTACTCTAGTACATACCACTTCCTCTACTCGAAATTTTTAAGTTGAATAATTTGTGTATTGTTTATTCTAAAGCGATGTGTAGGCATGCTGTTCGATTATAGAATCCCATACTGAACAGGATATCTTCTGCCAAATGTTTATTAAAATAAGAGTAATGCCCGCATAAAGCCTGCTAGTCGATCGGAAATTAAGTTCAATTTATTTTTTTGAAAATTATGCAAAGTGTTCAAGTTTGTAATGCACAAATTTCTTTGTATTTGTACTATCTCCACAGGAACAAGGTCACAAAGAGATTCCCATCTGGCTGTACGATGAACCGCGTTATGTTTCGGGCGTTACAAACAAGACCACATGCAATGACATAATCAAAGCGCTGATTGATGATGAAATACGTAATGGCAACGAACAGTTTAACTGCAAGCGAAGCAAAGGTGAGCAATCAATTCATAAAATAAAAACGATGACGACGAAGATGTGGTTGGGTATGAGTACAATATGCAAACGTTTGTTTAGAAGAAATTTATTTTAAACAAAATCTAGCAAGGGAAATATATATTGAATATACATACTACATATATAAAAATAGCAAGCTTTACGACTATTTTATTTCGTTGTATTTATTTTGATTTTCGGTTTATTCTTTTTTTATTTCTTTTCTTTTCTGTTTTTTTTTTTTCATTTTGTTTTATTAAAACCAACAACAAACACACATCATGCTGGCTTGCTTAATTTGTACGCTGCGCACTTCCGCCGCACACATTCACAATGGCGCCATTTCCGCTCGCAACTAAGATGGCGGCGCAGCAATAAGAACAACAAAAAAACAACAACAACGGCAGCTTCGCGTGACTACAGCGATTACGTTATAACGGAAAGTTGGCGTGGCATCGAGCGCAGCTATGATGGCAACATGGCCATTTTGCCCGTTTGGCGTGCGTGGAGTCGTGTACACAATGAGGTAATACCTGCGACTCCAATATACAAGCAAATACATACATATTTAGGGTGTTTCTTTTAGAGTTATAGAACTTTCAATTGCATTAAAATACTGGCATAACATAGTTTCAAACTGAAAATTGATTTTATTAGATATGTCTTTGTATGCCATTAGTGTTTAAATATTATTTCCGACCATTTTCGACCACTTTTATAAACAACTGACACTCTATCTCGGCCATGGTTCGCACAATATTGTCTACCAAGCTGTCCAAAATTGCTGGTTTGTGCGCATAAACCAATGACATCACATAACCCAGTTGATTTTCAGCACCAAACGGTTTTTATTCGATGTTTAATGATTGGACCTTATAGATCTTGAACAATAGCATTGCCAGGTCTGAACAATTTATGACAGTTTAATCGCTGTCAAAAAAATGAACCTCTAAAAAAACACACCGTACAAACACTATATGTACACTACACTTTAACGCTTTTAATGTTGCTGCTGGTGCTGGTGCTGCTGCTAAAAAGGCTCAACACAACTGAGTCCTTACCAGCAGTGATTGCATAATAAACGATTTTTGTCAGGGGAGTCAGTTAGAAATCAACATTCGCGGCGAAGTTGGTGGTGGCGGGGGCGGTGGTGGTGGTGGATTTGTTGTACGCCAAAGTGGCGCCGCACGCAATCAAATAAAAACAAAATTATAAAAAAAAAAAAACTAGAATTAGAATTAGAAATGTAAAATTCATGTTGAAACATTTTTCATTGTATGTATGAGTTAATTATGCACACGCTGATGTAGATTAGTTGATTTTATTTTTTTTCTTTTTGTGTGTTTTTGTGTACTTCAACGGCAGCTTTAATACGCTTTACATGCTCTACAAGGAGTATCAATTCAAACGAACCACAAACCATATATGTACTTAATTATGGTTCAAAGAAATCATGTTCCAACTTGAAAACCGCTTTTCAATCACAGTAAAAATTTTGTACCGAAACTGATTCAAAAGAAGTTGGATTCAAACCCAGTTTGCATCACTAAATTATATGGAATGAGTATATATATAGTATATACATATATATAAGCTCGATGTAATATACTGTTGGATGAATGGAGTATCAACAAATCTTAAGGACTATAGTATAATCATACTTAATTCATCGTTTTCGATTCATAAATTCGAGTAAAGATTGACGAAATTTTTAAAATAACTTAAAAACTCTCAAATTTTCCTTAACACAGCCTAGTATTACTTAAATCATAGAACAAATAGCGCCAAAATGTTGGCAGTGTTAGAAAGCCTAACTGTGGTGTATTAACAGTCGCTATATTTACTGAAACATAGTTCTAGTAAGAAGAAATTTTCACATTTAGTGAAATCCATCAACCCAATAAAAATAGGAACTTTCAAAAGCAGAGATTAAAAATTATGTTCATACATAATTTCTAATCATTAGCATAAGCTATAAAAGAATGATTTCTTGTTGCAAGAAGTTAAAAAGAAGTTTTATTGGTCTGAATAACAAATAATGATTTTGTCTCTCTAAAACAAATGAAGTTTTACTTCATCATAATGCGAATCACATATTTGGAACTTAACTATTATACAGATGGACAGACAAAACCAGTTAGATGTATATCTACCTACAGTTACATTACTTGCGTTACAAACTCACTGACAAACCTATAATACTTTCTTCCTTAATATAATATAAATGAAGAATAAAAAAAGAACATTACTCATAGCAACAAAATAAATTAGCCTATTGATTTTTATATCAAAATGGTTATTTGTCAACCATTATAGTTGATTTTCTTTTTTTTTTTTTGATTAATTTTTTTGTTCAGTCATTAACCTTTAAGCTTTTATATACCTGTATATACTCGCAGCTAATAGCTTTCTAATTGACTTTGATATATATCCGAAAAACAAACTAAACATTTCCATAATTTTTTTATTTTTGTATTACCCATTACAGCTCCGCTTAGCACTAAAACACCGCAGAGAAATCAAGGATCCATTGCTGCAGCATAGTAAAAAAACCAAAACGACATTCTTCAAATATATAAAGAAATTTTTTTGTGCCAAAAAGCAGAAATCGCCAAAATCCATAAACAACAAAACCAAAGAGAAATGTCTTCTCACGCAAAAACAGCAAATACCCGATGAATTTCTGTTTGTCATATTACCAGATCAGCTCTACGATAAGCAGTGTCCCAGCAAAGTGAAACATACCGATGCAAAGAATCTGAAAACTACCGAATATATGGATTGTAAATTAACTAAATCAAAGCTCTATAAACTGGCTGAGACGCACGGTTCTGTGCGCAAACGTCAGCATAGCGCAAGGCGACAGCGTCGTGAGGAGCAACGTGCAATGGAGGCTAACAATTGTATACGCCGTCGCAAGGATGCACCGCTTCGTAGCTCCTTACGCAATAAACTCGCGCAGAAACATGCGGAGATGAATGTACTCTACGAACGTGAATCGGTGCTTACAAAACAGCTTACACAGAAGTGTCAACTCTATAAACTGCAAAATGAACTCTATGCAAATTCACCGAAAACTGTGACACATCTGGAACTATCCGTGGGCGAAATTCAACGTAATATCGAACAGTATGCAGATGAAATTGTTAAAACTGAACATGAACTACTCGAACTGAAGCAGGAGATACGTGATGATATCTCGATAATTAATAATTTAAAGCGTATGAATATTAGCGAAACGGTTGAGTGTGGTGCGGTTTTGACGGAAGACAAACCGCCGGAACGTATTGCGGCACAACAAAACTGTGCAGAAAATTTGGAAAATAAAAATGTTGCTCAAGTTGCTAAAAGTAAAGAAATTACAGAGATACAAGAAATGCAATTCGTTGATAATATTTATGAATTTTGCGATAATAATGCAAGTGTTTTAGTTTAGAAGTTGTATTTTTATTTAGAAGTAACTAGTTACACTGCCAATCAACTAATTGACTTCAATAACTATCAAACACTAACTTAATGATGCTTAATTAGACAGTACGTTAATGATATGTCTCATAGATTTCAAAAAAGTGAGTATCTCCTCAGCCGCTCTTGTCATTATTTATTACTTCTCTCCAATAATAATGGTGTTTCTTGATACCATCCAATTGATTGGTTGGTGTTTCATTGTCTCTTGTTATTCAAAGTGTTGTAACAGTACTACTTTCAATTTAATATTTAGTCTGGTTCAGGTGTGAGATCATTGAAGGGTTGTACAAGCGGGATGAACGGACACAGGGGCACTGCTCAGTTTGGGATATTGGATTGTCTATGAATATATGAGACTATGATTTTTAGACGGTCACATAAGGAATTGCTCTCCGCTTATTCACAACTGACCTCTAATGGAGTCATTCGCCATCCGCAGCCTGCGTCCTATTTGGTGGCTTCTGCCTGGCTATTTCCGAACCATCTCACAATTTCAAAGAACTTTCCAAATTGCTACCAACCTATTTCAAAAATTTCTTAATGCAACCATTTAAAATAATTATCTCACAAAGATAGTGAGTAGCCATTAGAGTTTATAATTCAAACTCAATTGACTTTTAGCCGGCCACAACGTCTCTTTGCTACTTACTTTCTAATTTATCCATTATTATTTAATATTTAGCACAATTTTCAATATTTCTACAGCTCTCTTGGAACAAAAATATTTGACTCGTGAACAAAATCAGCTGTTCAGTAGTTCCGTTTTGAAAGCGACTTGCTTATGACTTCAATGTTAACACTTTTTAGGAACTCCTACTAGTTCTCTTTCTAGTTCTCTTTACAAATTCCCTTCTATGTAAACGTTCAATTAGACTGAAATATTCTAAAGTTTAATCTGTTGTAAAAAATTATAATTACATATATCTATTCGCAGTGTAACTATTGTTGTATATCCGTACATATTGACTGAATTATAATGTTTAAATGTATTAAACGTACTTTTATGAATAGTTTATAAGATTATCTGATTGTTAAGTTTTAGTTTTAAATTTTTAATTGGTTTTTTATAATAAATTTTATAAATATTTTCTACAACAAAACATTCCATTATTTGTCAAGCAACAACATTGTTTTTGTTTTGAGTCTTTGATAAAAAGTAATACCATATTTCTCATTCCTGAAGTGCAATGAAGACTATAGAAAATATTTCTTAGCTTTATTACTATTTTTATATCGGAAAAGAAACTAAAACATGGGTTTTCAATAGGGACATAAAAAAATTTATATTTTAACACTAACGCACCCATAAATTTTTTTCAGGATCTGTCAACGTTAAAACGTCAGATAAGGTTTACATATTTTTAGTGGTGAAGTCCAAACGTTAGGAAATTATTAAAAATAAGTTCCGAACATCTGATTCGATGGTCATCTGTGTGTGCTATAGTGCAAAAATTCGAGTCAACATATTCACTATTTGATACACCTATGCATCCGTAAGTGCTTCAGTTTAAAATTAACCAAAACTGTCGATTCCACGCAGGACACAGCAATTGGCAATGTCTAAAACCACATTGTGGCTTACAGAATCAAACTAAATGAAGAATTGAAGCCTCTTCATCATTTGAAGCGCCGAAACTTCTCAGATTGGGCTTTACAACAGCTTGAAGAAAGTTCTGAATTTCAACGAAAAATTTCCTTCAACGATGAAGCTCTAAGTTCTTCACTTCGTTATAAGTTCTTGATCAACAACAGAGCCACATGTACTGCAAGAGACTCCATTTAATGCTCCAAGCGTGCTTAAATCAAAAATTGGAGTAAGCGCTCTGAATTTCAGTACGAAATGTTAACAATTTCTAAACGATTATGAAATTTGTGAACTTCAGCATGATAAAAATGTGAAAACCTTGACTGACGTTTAGGCGTTTACATTTTCTGAAAAAATGTAAGGTTTCGTTAGTACTCAAATATGGCCAGCTTTGCAAAAACACCATCCTTACTGGGACCAGGAGACTGGCTGACAGGACTGGACTAATACGCAGTACAAATATTTACAGATGAATCAAAAATGGATTCAGGATTTGGAGCGGCGGTATACATCGTAGCGCCCGATCTAAAGCTATCGTATATACTACATAACCACTGCAGCATATTCCAGGCGGAAGTATTCACAATAAGCAGAAATGGTGAATATTCTAGCAAAAACAGGCGTCAGGCTACCCCGTGCAGTAACAACAGACGAGGAATGAATCTCCATACAGACGCTATATAGTAAACTGGAGGAGGACGCCCTATAAATTAGTTCGGTCCGTTTTTTTTTTTTTTTGGCGTCAAAAATGCATTTATTTCATAACAAAACCAATTAAATGATTAATCAAAGTATTTTCCAACCACTTTTTCCCACCTCTCAGTCATTTTTCGCATTCCATGTCTAGCCATAAGGGGCAAATCAGTTAGACTTAGTCTATACCGATCAGCCGTAATTGAATCACTAGGTTGTAGCAGCTCATAGTACGCCACAATCTTTTGGTCGCATAAGATACGCAGCATGTCCTTCGAACCATAAACGGCTATATTCGGCTTTGATGTTGAGTAGGATGGCAACAATTGCCATTTTTTTTCTCTCTGGGAATATCGTAGAATATTCATTTCTCATTGCCTTTCTTTGTTGCCTTTGAATCAGCTGCTCGCAAATGAAAAATAGCCTTTTAACGTCTCTCGATTACAGTTCGTAAGGCACCCAATTGCTTTGCTTTTGAGTCATTCCTTTGGATTTTAATAGTAAGAAAACTGCTTGTTGAGTCACTCCCAATGATGCTGCAAGCCTCACTTGCGTTTGACTCGGTTCTTCATGGAGTAATGCCTCTAATTATTTGTCCTCTAATTTTATTGGCCGTCAAGACTGTGGCTTGTCTTCAACGCTGAATTCACCATTCTTGAAACGTCGAAACCATTCCCTACATGATTTATCAGTTGGCGCACTATCACCATAAACTTCCACAACCATTCGATGCGCTTTTCTTTTAATTAAAGCAGAAAACTAAAATCTCTTGCAAATGCTGCATAGTTAACACACAATTTGACATATTCAACATAATAAAAAACCAAAATTTTCTAAAACTCATGACGATGTAAACTGCATATTATTGACAAATGTCTGAAACTACCAAAAGCAGCTGTTACTATTAAGCACTCACAACACTCAGGGCCATCTTTTGAAAATGAGCCGCACCGAATTTGTAAACCCGATACAAAGTTACTGTGTGCCTATTGAAAACCCTTATATTTAAATACAAATATTTAAAAAAAAAAACGGTTGCTACATTTCAACGCGCACACGAGCACATTTACAACACTAAAACGCGACAACACTACTGCACTGTACTGAAAACATTGTAAAGCTTGTCTACAGTGTTGTAAACCATAAAACTGGCTGCCAGGCAAGTAGCCAGCCGAGTCAGCCGTCAATAACACTAAATTTCACAACACACAACATCAAGAAGCAGATAAATCACATTTCAGTTTTTTGTCAGGCTACGTTTTCACATTGCTGCTTTGCAATTACGTTGGCAAACAGAGATAAATATAAAAATAATATAAGACAAGTCGCCCACAACTTAAAATTCAAGAATTTCGGGTAAAAATCAAAATTCAAATTTATTTTACAACAAAACACAGTACAAATAAACAAACAAAAATAAAATTGTGAAGCGAAAAAAATTTTACGTGTGCAGCATTTTATTCGAGGCAACTACAAAGACAAAAATTAGGTAAGTTTTATTGCGGGAACTTCTAAATGAAATGCGTAGTTAATTGTTTCAATTGAATAAAGCAAAAACTCGCTATATAAATGGGGCAATATATTTTAATTAATAATTTATCGAACATTTTTTTTTTATGCAAAACGCGCGCACAAGAAATAAAACGAAAATAAAATCCACGCGGCAGATGCGCAGAGCAGCTGCTGCTGCCAAATGCCAGTTTTATCGTTAAGAAAAAAAAAAATAATGAAAATGAAAGTGTATAGTACGAAATGTCATCCTCGTCATGGCGTCGTCTTCGTTAGCTTCACAAGAGTAACAGCTATATACTATATATGTAATCAAAGCAAGACAATACCGCACAAAAATCATCCAAACAAACAAACAAACAACTTGAATGTTGTCTTTGCGAGAGTAGTTGTTTGTTAGGCAGCTTAGCTGTGGCGGGCGGTAAGAGACGCGTCGTACCGCGCAATTCGTAGAAATTATAAAATGCGCTTTGAATGTGTTTGTAACGTTTGCCTGCGTGTCGGAAATCCCGCAATATCAGTAGATCGATCGCTAGTTAATTATTAATAAAGTCAGCGCTAGCGCTATACTACAGTCAAGCTACGAAATTTCGTATACGCTCAAAATTTCATTATGCATTATATAAATTAACACTTTCTTTTTCATTATATCTACAATATCCATGTATTTCTGGTATTTAATCATTTCGGAAAAGTTAGCCAGGTAGTTGTCACAGTTCCGAAATTATAAAAATATACTTACTTAGGCTCTATAATCATCACTCGGTCAAGGCAGCTCGTAGGAAAGCGCACCATTTTATGTAGTTTACTGCGCGCAGGCCCCAGTCCGGTGCTTCTTCGGATCATATATGTATCTTATCTTAAGCTCAGACGTCCTCTCTGACGCTGTCCACCAATCAATCCCAGGTTTCTGTCGTAAACATTTAGTGCTGGAGTTACGGAGTTCATCCAATTTAGGTGATCAGCCCAGTGCAGCCGCTGCAAATTTGTTCACTGGTCGACCTCTTTGGTCTGAAGCCACATAGATACTGCCCCAACAGTGCATCCGTATATGGAACCAGCCGTTTAGACAGTACGCGGCACAGAATTTTGTATTCAATTGAAAAGATACTTATTCCACGCTAGTTTGCTCAGGTCACCATTTCAAGAACACTGAGATTTCAATCGTTGCGGATGCATTAATCGAACCATATTTTTCATATGAGTTGGTGCATAGGCATTACCCACTCTTCGCCAACAGTCTTGAATAACTCAGCTGGCAGATTATGATTCTCTATTATGATTCTCTATCATTGTTTGTTTTCGTTTTCTTCGTATTGCTACACAAAAACGACATACAACTTCAAAGTAATATTCCTTATTGATCGTACGACCTTCTGGCAAGAACTCATGATGCATAATGCCAATGTAATCGAAGAAAACATTAAGCAAAACCTTCACATTTGAAAGAACTTGGCGTTTTTTTTTTTTTTTGTCTTGGCTCTTCTGAAATTGGTATGATTGAGCTTTGGTTTCGAAGTCATATCACTATACTCATCTTTCGGTACCAGTTATAACCCTCTTGAGCAAATTTGAATCGTCCTTGACGTTCAAGAGCTCCTGAGCGATGCTCATGACCCCATTCCTTTGTTCAAAATTTAGCAATTTCGGAACAAACTTCACTGCCGCATAATTCATTCCCATGTATGAGTCAACCAATATGCCGACATCCTCAGCAACTTCGCTAACAAAATTCGACGATTCTCAATAATAATTTTCTGTACTGCTTCAATGTTTTCATAAGTTGTTGACGAGCATCGTCATTAATATCTTCCCGGCCTTCTGTGAAAAGCTTGTACCACTTACAACTTCACACTCCGAGTAATTCGCATTACATTCCTTGAAGGAACCTTGGAAGGACAGCCTACGTTCAGCCAAGAATTCATATAACTGTCGTAAAAATGAAGGAGATAGCATTGCCTTTCAAATGGTGTATTGCATATTTTCAAAAAAAAAATTACATTTTCTTCAAAATTATTGTTTTTCCGTTAGAAGTTTTGTCGATATAAACGGTGAACCGAGTACAAGATGAAGTACTAGATGTACCTTCGTAAACGGTTTGTGAGTATGGAGAATTTCAACTACAGTGTTGTAGAAAACTTTCTCTGTCTGGTAACAGACTGGGCTGTTCATCTTATCCGGATGATGGATGTATATATATTTTATTTCGAACTTAATCGACGAGTGCCATGCATTTTGCATTAAATATATTTATCGTACTAAATTGAGTTATTTTTTTCCAGTAACAATGGCACGCGGTCATCAGAAATTGCAATCACAGGCCAAGGCACAGGAGAAGCAGACCAAAATGAAGAAACAACAAGGACATAATGCCAACGAGCAGAAGAAGGCAGCACAGAAGGCGCTTGTGCATGTCTGTGCAGTTTGCAAGGTATGTTTTCTTTTGTTTTATAACTTTGAATTTATATTTGCTAATACAAAAAATCTATAATATCTCTCTATACTCTATATATAGTCGCAAATGCCTGATCCTAAGACTTACAAACAGCATTTCGAGAATAAACATCCAAAGAATGAAATGCCGCCAGAGCTCAAGGATGTTTAATATACAAAGAAGACAGTAGTCGGAGCAGCAGCAACAACACTAAAAATATTACCGCCAACATCAATAATACCACCACTACCACCAACAGCAGCGGTAGTAGCAACATCAAAAATAATTGAAGCAGCAGCTACAGCGACAACAAATACAACAACAACAACAACAATAACAATAATAAGTACTTTGACAATGTTCTTTGGTGGCGCTTCGTGAAGACAGTGGACTGTACAATCGCGTTTAATTACACATTTTGCCTAATCTATTATTACTATTCATCGAGATACTTTTCTAAACTGAGTCACACACAACAGACAAATAAACAAACCATTAAACTCAAATACTGCAAAGAACAACAACAACTGCAAAACAATAAACATTTAAATTAAAATATACACATACATATATATATTGTATATTTTTTGGATCAAAATAAATACCACTTGTATAATGTTCATTTTTTGATACATTTCAATTTTTATGACTTTAAACAAGCAAAGAAACGAATGAAAAATCCAATTATGCAGTAGAAAATTTTAAGATTTAACGAAATATATACAAAAAAAAGAAAAACTTGTAATTTAAAATTGAAACGCATTCAAAAAAAGCAATTTATAAACAAGAATTATACTAAAAAGAGCGAAACTATTACGAAATTATATACAATTGATGCTGTTTTATGCTGACTTATTACATAATAATACTACTTATATCAAATAAAACGAAAAACGCTAGCCAACTCTTGTATAATGTACCATATACACCATATATTATTATATATTTGTTATTGAAACAATTCAATACCGAATTTTTTTGTTTTTTGTAAAGAGATAAAAAGTCCGGTTTTTTATTATAATAATTAATTTTTCTTTTAAATAGTACATAGCTTGCAATTGTAATTTATGATTTGGATAACGAAAAACAAATAAGAAGAAAGAAAAAAAACTATGATGTTTATGTTTACAATTCAGTTTCTATATTAAAAATTGATGAATGAACGATATCATGTCTTCAGATGTTTTATTTTTTAATAAAATCAGAAGAAATAAATTGGAATATACTTGGGAGAATAGTAGTTGAATATGTATAGATACACCGACCTATTCCTGTTTTCAATTTCGGGAAAATAATACGAAATTGAATTCGAAAAAATGTATGATTTCGCGACTTTAATTCACATGACTTGAATGTTATAAATTGCACTTGATAAATACAAAATGAATTCAAATCTCGGAATCGTCACATATGTGAAATATTTACCATTTCAACGAATGCACTTTCGCAAAATATTGAAACTGAAAACCGGAACAGCAATGATTGTGTTTGAAAACAGTATCACACTCAGCTAGCTTTTTATATGAACTACTGATGAATGCTTCACCACTACTGATGGATGCTTTAGCACTACTGATGAATGCTTCAGCACTACTGATGGATGCCTTAGCACTACTGATGGATGCTTTAGCACTACTGATGAATGCTTCAGCACTACTGATGGATGCCTTAGCACTACTGATGGATGCTTTAGCACTACTGATGAATGCTTTAGCACTACTGATGGATGCTTTAGCACTACTGATGAATGTTTTAGCACTACTGACGGATGCTTTAGCACTACTGACGGATGCTTTAGCACTACTGATGGATGCTTGAGCACTACTGATGGATGCTGTAGCGCTACTGATGGATGCTTTAGCACTACTGATGGATGCTTTAGCACTACTGATGGATGCTTTAGCACTACTGATGGATGGTTAAGCACTACTGATGGATGCTTTAGCACTACTGACGGATGCTTTAGCACTACTGATGGATGCTTTAGCACTGCTGATAGATGCTTTAGCACTGCTGATAGATGCTTTAGCACTACTGATGGATGCTTTAGCACTACTGATGAATGCTTTAGCACTACTGATGAATGCTTTAGCACCACTGATGGATGCTTTAGCACTACTGATGAATGTTTTAGCACTACTGACGGATGCTTTAGCACTACTGATGGATGCTTTAGCACTGCTGATGAATGCTTCAGCACTACTGATGGATGCCTTAGCACTACTGATGGATGCTTTAGCACTACTGATGAATGCTTTAGCACCACTGATGGATGCTTTAGCACTACTGATGAATGTTTTAGCACTACTGACGGATGCTTTAGCACTACTGACGGATGCTTTAGCACTACTGATGGATGCTTTAGCACTGCTGATAGATGCTTTAGCACTACTGATGGATGCTTTAGCACTGCTGATAGATGCTTTAGCACTGCTGATAGATGCTTTAGCACTACTGATGGATGCTTCAGCACTACTGATGGATGCCTTAGCACTACTGATGGATGCTTTAGCACTACTGATGAATGCTTCAGCACTACTGATGGATGCCTTAGCACTACTGATGGATGCTTTAGCACTACTGATGAATGCTTTAGCACTACTGATGGATGCTTTAGCACTACTGATGAATGTTTTAGCACTACTGACGGATGCTTTAGCACTACTGACGGATGCTTTAGCACTACTGATGGATGCTTGAGCACTACTGATGGATGCTGTAGCGCTACTGATGGATGCTTTAGCACTACTGATGGATGCTTTAGCACTACTGATGGATGCTTTAGCACTACTGATGGATGCTTTAGCACTACTGATGGATGCTTTAGCACTACTGATGGATGCTTTAGCACTACTGATGGATGCTTTAGCACTACTGATGAATGCTTTAGCACCACTGATGGATGCTTTTAGCACTGCTGATAGATGCTTTAGCACTACTGATGGATGCTTTAGCACTGCTGATAGATGCTTTAGCACTGCTGATAGATGCTTTAGCACTACTGATGGATGCTTTAGCACTACTGATGAATGCTTTAGCACTACTGATGAATGTTTTAGCATTACTGATGGATGCTTTAGCACTACTGATGAATGTTTTAGCACTACTGACGGATGCTTTAGCACTACTGACGGATGCTTTAGCACTACTGATGAATGCTTTAGCACTACTGATGAATGCTTTAGCACTACTGATAGATGTTTTAGCACTGCTGATAGATGCTTTAGCACTACTGATGGATGCTTTAGCACTACTGATGAATGCTTCAGCACTACTGATGGATGCCTTAGCACTACTGATGGATGCTTTAGCACTACTGATGAATACTTTAGCACTACTGATGGATGCTTTAGCACTACTGATGAATGTTTTAGCACTACTGACGCATGCTTTAGCACTACTGACGGATGCTTTAGCACTACTGATGGATGCTTTAGCACTGCTGATAGATGCTTTAGCACTACTGATGCTTTAGCACTACTTCGTAACGAGATTTCATCGGTTAAATCGACATTTGGCCTTTAATGAATTGTGCTGGCGCGCCGGCCAGGCATGGGAGAGCCTTCCGCAGGACGAACGCGCCAAGTTTGCAAAATTGGTAAGATATTAGAGGACAAAAAATGTTATACCAGTACAGATTCAATACATGCTTGAATATTTTTAATAACGCTAGCGTTTCCGTGACAACAAAAAGCTTAAGAAAGGACGCAAAGGAAAAGGACATGCGAAGAAATCTGCAAGCGGTTGCAATATGGGCACATGTCGTAATAAGACACGGAAAAATAAGAAATACGGAAAGGGTAAACCCATACTAAAAAACGGTTTTATCTGCGCAGGCTAAATTTTTGTAATTTATTGAAAGTTTAATTAAAAATTTTGAAAATTATTAATTATGAAAACTTTTGTCTTTGGTTCATTAACAAAAACTATTGAAACTCACCAAACTGGAAAATTTCCAAGCTATGGTGCTGATAGCCATTGGTGTAGTTTATAAGGGGATAATGCAACAACAATACACGGAGAGTGATAGAGAGCATGCTTGGCAAGGTGAACGTGTTTATCATTGGATATATAAAAAATGATACACGGCGCGTGTTTCCGGAGAGGCACGATGTAATTATCAAAAATTTATGTGCAGCCAGCATACTGATGAGAGCTTGTAGCTAAGTTCAAAACACGCGTATATGCGGATAAATATTTCTCAAATGTACAACGAACTTTAGTTAGCTAAAAATTAATATATATTTAAACTAGTTAGTACCTGGCGCGTTGCTGCCCTTCTCCCTGCCCACTTCTCCACTTCGCCCTTCTTAATGATGGGTAATAAAATTGTTCATACAAAAATGCTAAAATCGCGATTAAAAAAAGGCGATGGGGGTAGGAGGGTGAAAAATACTTAACGACCTATTCTCATATCTATACATCGTAAACATAAATGTTAGTATGTAGGGTCTTATATTGTATTAGGGCTAAGCATGAATATTGTATTAGGGTTAATATAACCGATAAGATGGTAATCGATCGAGAATGATCAGAACGGGTAAAGATGGTAACCGATCAAGAATAAATAATTAAATAAATGCGTTAATTTAATCTTCATAAATTATAGCCTATGTGTTATTCTGATATATGAGTAGTTTTTGCGTAATGGAGTAACAAACACACATCCACACATCCATACAAACTTTCGCGTTTATTATATTAGTAGGATATATACTACGAGTTTATAATAGAAGCTATAATGATAAATAGCTAGAGCATGGTAAAAAGCCATGTAAGATAGAGATATACCGAAAAAGTAATACTATGAAGTTCAATGAACGAAGACAGCAATTCTTGCTACTGATACAGAGTCGTTGTACCATCCGGATCTTAATTGTGCTAATTTGGTTCGGGATCAAGGAGGAAGACATATTTCCCTTTCATCGACAAGACGCCACCGAGTAGAGTATTTGCTCTCAGACAGTTTCTTGACTCTTCAACTGCAATTGAGACCAAACGAATACATAGAGGTGCTCCTTCATTTTGGTCCTGCTGTGCAAGAGCTTTATACTCGTTTTACAACGATTGATGCTATGATGAATACGAATGGAAATGCTTTGAAATGCTTTGAAAATAATTCAGTATGTAGACGAACAGAGTGTATCATTGCTTCTTCGTGCAGTATTCATGGGTAAATTCAGTCTTGCTGAGATAGAGTCCAGACAATATCTGCCTAATTTAGAACAAAGCGTGCTATAGGTAATGATAGTCTTCTTATGCTTACCCCAGAAGTCCCAGCAAAAAACTTGTCGACATAAACCAATTGTTCGTATTGGTGACATGAGCTGAGATTCTATGCAGAGGAACAACATTCGAACTTAATTCCATCGTAGCCTTCTTAGTCCAGGAGGTTAAGATGAAATCAGACAACTTGTGCGCTGAGAGCTTGAAAAAAGCAAATACAACTTTAATAACAAGGGAGAAAGAACTTATGCTTATCTCGCACTCCAAAACTCAACGTAGAACATCACACCATTAAAGTGGTTAACTAGACATTTTCCCGGTAGCCGTTTTCTTTTTTTGGATATTGAGGTGAAAGCCAAATTTTTAATCATGCCATCCTAGTGGGCCATGAGCTGACATTGGTGATAATATAAGGAATTTTTATGTATTTTTCTGGCTGGCACGAGATCAATACATTCAGAAAAATTGTTTCTCAATGTGAAAAGAAACAATACTACAAACACCAAATTTTGTGTCAGTCAAAATAGTATTTGCTTGTGAGACACGTGTTTCGAACTTCGCAGTAAGTTCATCAACAGTCTTCGATAGTACGATATCATTTGGGAAAGGCTTCATTAAAAAACTGCTTCAAACTGACGGTGGCTGATGCTGAACTTGTTGCAAAGTTCGAAACACGTGTCTCATATGTAAAAAAAATTCATGAACACACTCAGTGCGCTTAGGAATCAATCCTCTATACTATAGACATAAATCGTTAATTAAATAAACCATTGTAACCATTGAAAACACATTTAATGATTTATCATAGTTGCAACATTTAAGATAAAACAATATCACTTTGTACTGTACGCCCCCGACCCTCCCCAGTTAGGCTATACAAATTATTAAATGATTTAAATTAATTAGTTATGAGAGCACTAAAAAATAATTAAACACAATACAAGCTTAGCCTGGTGGTTGAACTGTAAAATAGTTGCGTGCTTTTCAACTTACAAAATATAGAAATTTAATATAACTGAGTAGTAAATTTTGGTAACACTTTAAAAAATAAATGCACAAAACAATCGAGTTTTAAAGTATTACACGTCCAGTGTAAAAGTGTTTTGCATGCGTCATAGTTCAATGTTGGATGCGCAATTTTCGGCAGCAGTTGCAGTTGCAGCTGCTTGATTATTGCTGCTGCTGCCGCTGCTACTGCTGCTGTTGTTGCACAAGTCCAAAAAGACTAAATCCTCAAGAGCGGGAAAATCATCCAGAACCACAATGCCGACATTGTTCTCAGGCAGACGCGGCGTTTCCTCGTGATAGCCAAACCAATAGATGACTATGCCGGGTCCGAAGCTGTTAAGTAAATTAAAACAAGATCAAAATGTTAACTTCGGTAGAACCGAAGCTTTAATACTCTTCACACTGGCCCATTTAGCTGTTTCCGAGCAGTTCGGAATTTTGGGCAGTCCTCAAATGTTTACTGATAAAAATGTACATTTTATACAATATCAATACTAGTAATTCGATTCACCTATTGTATGTTGTTGAGCAATTTAAAAACAATTACAATATAATTTTAACATTAATAATTTCTTTGATTCGAACATGTTCGATACAACAAAATAATTACAAAGTGTTTTTGTATAGGAGCTATAACATGTAGTGAATAAATCGCGATTATTTTTCAACTTAAGTTGCTTCTGGCTATAAAAAATATACATAGAGGGGACAGGCACGCACAGACAGGCGGACGGACATGGCTAGATCGACTTATCTTGTCATGCTGATTACGAATATACTATATACTTTTTTTACTGATGCTTTCTTTATAGCATTGCAAACATTGTTACTAAATTATATTACTATTCACACACCGTGTAAAGAGTATTATGATTTATCTATTTATTGCAAAATATAACATTTTTTATACTAACCGATTACTATAACTGCTCAACTGTTGCTGCACATTAAATTTATGATTTCGTATATCACCAAAGTTTGCTTTGCTCTCAATCCAGTTAACTACATGTCCCTTATAAAGAAATGGCAGTATCATTTTGATATCGGGTGTTTTATCATAACCCATTCGTCGCAAATCTTGCTCGTCATAATAGTGCATACCTGCCGCTTTGGCTAGTTTCTTTAGCTATAATTATAAATTAATTAATTGCAGTTGCATTCTCAAATTCATCAAAAAACTGACCTTGACTTCATACTCCTCGCCAACCAGACGCCTGCGCAAATCGATTAGTGGTCCATCTTGATTATCGCTGCACAGACATTGTATTACATTGGCCGCTAGACGGTGATCCTTAATCAAATGTGGATATTTCATAAGGCGTGCTAGTTTTGCTTTATTATCCAGATGATATTTCTCTTGCACTAAGGCACGACAGAGCATCACCGGACTTAAGCCCTCTGTAATTGCTATTTTTAGTATATAGTCGTTTTGTGAACTGCATTGTACAAATTGGTCGTCTTCGAAACTGTGTAAAAGAGTGGAAATGTTATTTATGTTTTAGTTAGTATGGAGAAATCATTCAGTTGTCACTTTTTTTTTTAAATATTTGTTATAAGTATAATGTCCCTCAAAAATTTATTAGAATATTATGTAAAATAGTTTGTAGAAAGAAAAATTTTGTAGCAAATATAAATTTTTAAATGTCAAGCCCACAATACGGCTATGTTCTAAAAATTGATGTTTGTTTTTAGCTTCTGAGAAACTTAACTATAGCTTTTTCTTGTTCTTTGATTCTAAATGTTCTTTAATTCTAATAAAATATCCCGCATATGTCCAAATATAACCACTAAATAATGTAATCTATGGTTCATATAAGCAGGGTACAGGGTATCTCAAAGTCGGCGTCCCCGAGTAAAATCCGCCCCCGGCTACGAAAGGAGTTGCTACGCCACTGATCCGACAAAATCCATACAAATCATTGATACTACTAAAAAAAACCATTAGACTAGATGTAGCTCATCACATAGTCGAGAAAACTTCTTTCTTCTTAAACTTACATTTTTAATAGCTTTTTCGCTTTAGCCTCATAGCGCCAATGCGAGTTGCGTATTTTGGCGCCCAGTTCCGATTGTAGTATACACTTGAGAGCCTGCCGATCGACATCCCTAAAGTGTTTATGCTCCAGCTCCAGTTCACAATCAATGGCCAGTCCATGATAATAATGTATAAATTCACAAATGCGCGCGTATTCTGTGTTGCTGAGAATTTTCCGTTTTTTGCTGCTGAAGTTTTGCGGCGCCGCTGTGCCACAATTTGTTGTTGCTGCTTTTTGTGTTGTGTGGCATGAATTTGTCGCTTTCAATGCACTTGTGCTGCATGCAGCTGTTGTATTGCAGTCATAGTTGCCGGCATCATGGTTCATGATTTTCTACCGTTTGTCTTTTATTTGATTGAAATTTGTTTATTAAAAAAAAAAATAAAGTTTAAATTAATTTTTGAATTCTTGCTGAATGCTCTTATGCTGCTTCTTCTTAATGCTACGCTGCTGCTGTATAAACAGCTGTTTTGTTTGTGCTGCCTCTACACATATTTGACATTCACAGTCTCTGTTGACATTGTTCTCTCAAGGGGGAATTTTTTTCTTTGTTTTTTTTTTGTTGTTTAATTTTCTACTACTGACGAAGGTTGAGACGCAGACACGTCAGTGAGATACTTTTCAAGATTATTTAATAATTTATTTACACAAGTGCGCATGTCGTTGCACTTACAATAAATTAAACAAATAAGCATAAATCAGTTATACGTTGAGTAGCAAACGACAAGTACACACGTAGCACGGAAATATGCAAAATTTTAAGCTGTGCATTGTGCTGCTGGCGCTGTGCGCCTTCAGCCAAATTGGAGCGCTACCTGTTACCAAGGAGAAGAAAACGGAAAAGCCGCCGGCCAATGATGCGAGTACACCAGCTACGCCACAAATGCAGGATGCCTTGGAATACGAACGCTATCTGAAGGAAGTGGTTGATGCGCTGGAAAGTGATCCGGAATTTCGCAAGAAATTGGATCACGCCAATGAGGCTGATATACGTGTAAGTATTTTTGTTGAAAGAAACTACAGACATCATATAAAGTAAACACTTTAATTAATATGTAGAGCGGTAAAATCGCACAAGAGCTTGACTATGTGAATCATCACGTACGCAATAAGCTGGACGAGATTAAACGTCGTGAAATGGATCGTTTACGCACTCTGGCCGACAAGGTATACGAACTAAGTAATAGCATTGATCGCGATCATCTGAAAGTGCCACAGCATTTAGATCATGATAATGAGCACACTTTTGAAATTGAAGATTTGCGAAAACTGATTGTAAAGACTTCCAACGATTTGGCTGAGAATGATCGCAAGCGTCATACGGACTTCAAAGAGTATGAAATGCAAAAGGAATTCGAACGTAAGGCACAGATGGCGGAAATGGATGAGGAGCATCGTAAGAAATTTGAAGCTGAATATAAGGAACAACAGGAGAAGCACAAGAAACATGAAAAAGTACATCATCCGGGTAGCAAGGTACAACTGGAAGAGGTATGGGAGAAACAGGACCATATGTCCAAGGAGGATTTCGATAATAAGCAATTCTTTTCGATACATGGTAAGTGTTGTGCTTATAGTAATATAAGTAGCATATGTGAAGGTAGTCAGTTTAGATGCAGCGTCACTCTTACATAGTCATTTTTTTAGCAAAAGATTGGGCTAGGATAGATACTGTACATACGAGCTATGTACACTGGTAAATTCTGTTGATGTTAAAAAGGTTCTATACAATAATTTTCCATACACAAAATTCAAAATCGATGAAACACATGTTCAATAATTGGTTTTGTAGAGTGAATAAATCGAATTCGAAAACGAATATAGAAAAAATTAACACATAATCTTTGATCACAAAAAGAAACTACTGTCTAGATATCACCTCTCTATTATAATCGGTTTCGGATGTGCGTTTATGTCAAGTCAGTCCGATCACGAACTCTTATGGTATATAGATAGCAGATGACATGAAATTTGGAGATATTGAGGAGTAGATTTCTGTGTAGATTTCACCCCCGATAGAAACGTTTCTAAAATTGTTCTAGAGTCTGAACTTCATACTGGTACTAGTATGAAGTTCAGACTCTAGAATACGTCATTTTGCTCTAGAAAAATTTTAGAAACGTTTCTATCGGGGGTGTGAAATCTACACAGAAATCTATTCAATTGAGAATTTATATATATCACTACTAGATGCACTTTAAAAAATTTGATCGTCTAGTTCTAGTCTAGTAATCTAGTTTTACTTTTTTTCCTTTTTTTTACCAACAGATCTTGATAGCAATGGCTACTGGGATCAGGATGAGGTTAAAGCCATCTTCATTAAAGAATTAGATAAAGTTTATCAACAAGCACAACCGGAAGATGATATGCGTGAGCGTGCGGAAGAAATGGAACGCATGCGTGAGCATTACTTTGGCGAAACAGACGTAAATCGTGACGGACTTATCAGTTTGCAAGAGTTTTTAACACAAACTCAAAAATCCGAATATCAAACCGATTCCGGATGGGAAACTGTTGATGAGAAGCCGCAATATACACATGAGGAATATTTGGAATTCGAGCGTCGTCGTCAAGAGGAGGTGCAACGCATGGTAGCGCAGGGTTTGGTAAGTAAAAATTGCAGCAATATAATTTGAATTCAAATAATTTTCACAATTGTACTGCAGTTGCCACCACATCCCAATATGCCACAAGGCTACTATCCACCTGATACTCAAGCCATGCATCAGCAGCAATACGCTGGCGGTTATCCACAACAACAACAACAAATGCACTATCAACAGCCACAACAGCAACATATGCAGCAGCAGCAACAATATCAACAGCAACAGGCACAATATGCACAACAGCAACAATATCAACAGCAGCCTCCAGTGCAACAGCAACAGCAACCGGTGCAATTGCATCCGAATCAAGTATATCATGTTGATGCAGGTCAACAACCGAATCAGGGTTACCAACAAGCACCACAGCAGCAACAACCCGTGCAACAACAGCAACAAGCAGCGCCTGTGCAGCAACAAAATGTACCACAACAACAGCAGCAGCAGTACAATCAACAGCAACAGGTGCCCGTACAACAGCAGCAGCAGTATAATCAACAGCAACAGGTGCCCGTACAACATCAGCAGCAGCAACAACAGCAACCAATTAGCAATCAGGTTCCTCCAGTCGTACAAAATCAACAAATTCCGATACAGCAACAGCAGCAAGAGCAACAAAAACCCGTGTCGCAGCAAACGGTGACCGTTGCACCGGCGCAAGCACAGCCACAACAACAACAGAAGCAGCAGCAGACACCGCATTAAAACATTCCAGACAGGACAAGATAAACAAAAAATTAGTCAAGAAAAAAAAAGAAGTGCAATCGGACAAACAAACTAATTGGACTGAAGCAACTTTAAATATATAAAATTACGAAATTACTAAATTCAAATTTATATATGACATTTTCCATTCTATATGGTCTTTCCACGAAATTCTCATCTCTAATAGCATTTTTTACTATGGACATTAACGATGTGTCCTATGCGCTCCATTTTGCGATTATGTACTCTCTTTGTTCGATTTTAACTGCATTTTTTTTTGTTTTATGTATTTTTTTATATATATATTTGAGTCTATGTACAGATAATGACACACAGAAAGGTTTTGTATATGTAGTATATTGAATATTTTTTACAAAATATTGTATAAAGCAGAATTTAAAATGAATAAATGATACAATGCAGCCAAAAAACGGCATGTCTAAATATGTAAAATTCAACTGTACTGATAAAGCAATTAGGTAGAAGCCTGCAGACTATCGTTAAGAAGTTTTTTGTATGGATTTACTGTATATGTTAACATAGAGTTATATCAAACATCGAGCTGTGTGTTTTAGCGTTAAAGTTTCTCCAGCAGGATAAAAGAGGTTTTTAAACAATCAACCCCGAGCAAGCGTTCACTGTGCCCACATACGCAGTTTACACGGCTTTTTGCCAGTCTCTAACAATCCTTGCGATACTTCAGTGTATCCTACAATACCAGCTGGAAGCTCTTTGTCTATCTCTTCGTAGATGGTACATTGTGGTCAACGCCAATAATGCTTCAAGCTAAATTATTCATGTTTGGCCATCAATTATATTGGATTGACACCAGGCAGGCACAATAACACCATTCAAGACGAGCTTGTAATACCTTGAGTTAACCATTAGATGAGCAATCTGAGCACACGCTATGTGCAGAAGTTGTATGATGATCCAAATCATCTGGCGATAAATCTATTAGAGAACAGCTTATCCGCCAGAAGTTTATCTTGGTCAACACTCCAAGCGTCGTTACCCTCTGGCCTTGGAGTGCTGACCAAGATCACAAACGTTTTTTGACATCTGGAATTGATCTTTCACTGATCAATTTACTTGACGACAGTATTAAACTCATCCATCTAATTTATTTGAAGAACTTTCACATGCGCTTCAAATGATTGTTAGTGGAGAATTGAAAAACTTGCAATAATCCAGCCAGTTGTTGGCAGGTTTATTGCTTCTTTGTCTTTCCCATTAAAACAACCATACATGAAGCATTAAAACTACTTCTTGCAAATTGTCTCCAACAGAACCCTACGTGCTTCTCTTTTTATCCCATTATGTTTTTATCATTACTATTCAAAGATTTGAAATAAAAGCTCTGGAATAGAATAGAAGTTTCTAGTTCGGTTCGGCATTCTGCATCGTTTGCTAGATGCTTCTTTGTTGTAGTAGAGATTCTTTGTGGGACAGATTACTTTGGGCTCATAGCAACCTTGAAGTTTGACCACTCAATTGAACCGGCGATAACATAGTTTAACATAGTTTCTCGTACAATAATACTTTGCGTGAGTTTATTTGATGTTTCATTGTCTGGAATGCTGCACTGACCTAAAAACCAGTGAATTTGCTACATGGAATACAAATTTCTAAGAATAATTGTAGAATTTTGACGGAACCTTATGTGTCCTAAGTTTTATCATAGTAAACTGTCTTGTAATTGTCAAATATGTGCATAAATATTTTTTTAATAATAATTACTTTTTTTCCGTTCTTCCTTTGATGAACAACAAATATTAAATATTGTGAAGATATAAATATACACATATATATTTAGAATTAAATTTCTTCAAAATTATCATAATGGGTAACGCGCCGCTCCGGGCAGAACTAAAACAGCTAGCATATCGTAATTTTTTGACTCGATTCCGTTCTGAACATCGCGATTTACAACCCAGTGAAATGTACATCTGTGCTGCACGGACATGGAAGAAGCTAACTGTGGAGAAAACCAGCCAAGATGCAAAAATGGTGAGAAACTATAGTACAAAATATGTAGGTAGCTGTAGAAAGTTGCATCGATAAATTATATATATATAAGATGGTCTCACCTCAGAGAGCGATCTTTGTTGGCTACCAATTTACGGAATTCATGCTCTTTACGAAAATTGGTAGCCACCTCCGGTTCGATACCAACTTATATATAGTTTTTCTTATAAATATTCAAAATTTTACTAGCGTCCTGTCAACAACAAAAAATCTAAGTCATCGCCCAAGCATAAGGGAGACGCGGAAAAAGAATTGTAACAATTAAAATGCAAAGAAGCCTTTAAGCACCTATAAACGCAAATCAATCATCTGTCGTTATAAGAAAACGCTGCAAAAGAAAAATCGCTTCGAAAATGCGAAATCGTAGTTCAAAATCGGTCAAAAGAAGCCGACATTTTTGTACGCGCAAGCTGTAATTTTAAAATTTTATAAAGTTATATATATATTTTTTGGTTTCAATATACATAGTTATTTCTTTGTACAGCTTGTTTTGTTCGCTATAGCTTGATATTCCGTACGTGAGCCGTATAGACTTTGTAAGCAGTTCTCGTATACTTGTGTACTTGTTTGCTTGCTCTTCCGCATTGTAACTTTGAATGACGACAGAAATGTTTATACTCTTAACACATATCATAAATACTAGGTACCTACATACTACATACATTTTGTCACAAACAATCAGAAATAGACTCCAGAGACCAAATTAAAGAGTCAGGATTCGCTGGAACTAGCATACGTTCAAGATTTCTAAGTCTCTCACTTTTATGGGTGGGTAACCATGCTAACACATCGCTAAATTAAATGATTTGTCAATGAAAACTTTTTCTACCATGCACGATGTATTCTTAATCAGTATATATAGACAAATCGATATAGATAAGTCCTTCGGACCATCCGCAAGTACGTCGAGATTTCGATGAGTGCAAAATGTGGAGTCTTCATATTTTGATATTTTGATTCTCCTAATGCATAAACACCCCTATAAAGGATAGCCCCCCCATAAAAGTCTATACCCATTTTTGAGTTTCAGTAGTTAATATTTGGTTATATTGTAAATTAAGAGCGTCAAAAGAGTTTTAATATACTATGCCATTAAACAATTTTTCACTAGAGGTGGCCAAACGGAAGAAAACCGCATCATACCTCCTCCCGCCCCCCCCTCCCCCCTTCATAACGACAACACTGCACTTGACTAAAGGCTAAGAGTTGACTAAGAGTTTTATTAACAAAAGGGCCACTATACGGCTAACCATTTGCTACGAGCAGACACCCACAATGAAGAACACGACAAAAAAAAAAAAAAACGCAAAGCATCACATTTTTTCGGTTTGAAATTATTTCAGCGTATATAAATTTTTTCGATGTCCAGCTTGACATTGAGGAAAATGAACTGAGCAAAGGATTTTCCTGCTTTTTAATGGCCATATCTACCGGAGAGATGATTCAAGAGGGTCGATTCTTGGTCGAAATCATTTTTGGCGAAGAAAAATTTTTCGAGTGAACATTTGCGACTGTTGTCCAACAATACTAGAAATCGTAGACCTCTACACTCCAAACGAAGGTATAAAATAAACTTTGCAAAAACTGCTATGTTCATTACTGTTTACTTCGCCTCATTCTATGACTGTCGAATAAGTGATTTCTCATTATAATCAAATTAATTGAAACCACACCGAGCGTCAACTTCAAATGAGACCAATAATGCGAGAATGTTTGTGTCACTCAATGGAGTGGGAACAGCTGTATATGATACTAGACCAGCTGTAGCAGAGTTTCTTCGCAAGAAGGAGAGGCGTTACCGCGTGCCAGATTTCATCCAAAAGTTTTTCCGAAAAGATGCTGATTTGTAATTTTATTTCATCGTTCACTTTCACAATGTAAATTCTGGCAATAAAATGGAGGCAATTCGAAATTGGAACTACAACCAACGGTGCTGAGCACAAAGGCTGGCCGTCTTAGCTACATCAACTAACACACAACCAACTCATTGATATTACCGCAAAGACAAAAAATATTTTTTTTTTGTATGCAAAGCGGTATATTTACCAGCGATCTTGTTACTTTAGGGTTTTGAGGGACGCTGATTACGAATATATTCAAAATGGCGGATCCAATATGGCGGACCACTTCTTTAAAATTAAAAACGCTGTTATTAGGGGTTTCAATCCCTATTTTCTCGAAAACGTGACGCGATGGAAAGTTTTTGAATTCGTGTTCGATTCGTGTTCAGCATGAAAAATCCATTCGGAAACACTAGGTCCCATCTGATTCGCATCCAAAAAATTGGTATTTGCAGGGCAGTGATATCGATCTTGCGGATTTATCATTTGATAACGATGTTCTATAAATCTTCGGCTCTACCGAAGTTAATGTTTTCTCTTTATTTTAATAAAACAGATTTTTATAATAATTTTGTCATTGTATATTTTTATTTATTTCAATAAAATTCGTTTCGTTTGTATTATGGAGTCGTACAATATTTCTTCTTTTGTTTTTCACATGTTTTAAATTGTAAAAAAAAAATGAGTTTCTCTTTTGAATAATTACAAGTACACAGTTTTTAATGTACAATATACGACGAGCATGGTTCAAATAAAATCTTAGAAAATTTAATGGAATTGGAAATAACTCAATGTTAAAATCTACGGCATGGAATCTGGTAGAGAGGCAGTTGGTTGTAAGCAAAATGGCATGCATGTATATGGAAATATGAAGAGCAACGAGGTTTTTCTCAACTTTAAAAAATGGCGCTGGTTGTAAACTGGAGTCAGAGCAGCAATTTAAATAAAGTTTTTTATTTACTATATTTTTAACTAAACATATATAATTTTTTGATATTTCTTGAAGTAACTTAACTCTTCAGCAACCTAACTGATACTCCAAAGAGGCTTTTTAGTATCAAATAAGCGACTAAATTTTATTGCAATGTCTAAAAATAAGTTGAGGATAAGAACAAATTTTAATTCCAAGATTTATTTGAACCAGACTTCTCGTATAGCAGAAAAAAAAAGATAGCACAAATAGTATTCTGTTTGGAGCTAGTCTTTTTCTCGGGCACGGATCAATTACAAGAGGTTAAGAAGGGAATATAAAACGAAAAAACAAACCCAAGTTCGTTTTTTGAGGGTTTGTAAAACAAATGTTTCTACATTTTTTTCCGTTTTTTTTTTTTTTTTGTTTTTAAATAATAGAAATTTTGGAAGTATGTATTTAGAATTTTAGTGTTGAGATTTTAACTAATTATAATAACTACTTTTTTTATTTTTGCTTTTTGATGAATTACAAACTAAATGCGAGATATGCAAATGATATACATATTAGTTTTAATCAATACATATACATAATTATATAATATTGTATAATGATAATACGTATAGTAAGAATTAATGTTGAAGGCTACTTTTCTTTTTAATAATAAGCAAAAAACTTGAATTGAGCAACTCATGTGTAAAAAAAAAAAAGAAAATTTTTTAATAAAATAAACTAGTTACTCACAAGATCTTGCAACAGTGCAAAAATGCAAAAACAGTGCTGCAAAAAACTACGACAATTTAGAGCGTATGTTAGTATTTTTTAATGCATTTGATATTTTTTACGAGTATTATTTTTTTTTTTTTTTTTTTTTTTGGTAACAATGAACAATCAAACCAAAAACTCAAACAGCTGACTGTGCAGAATTGCACAACGTCGTTTGTACACTTTTACACTTTTGCACTATTACAAGACTTTGTGAACAGCTTAAATAATTTAAATTGCGTTTTTAAATCGAAAAGCATAGAATTTTTTGTTTTTTTTTTGTTTTGTTTTGTTGGCACTTAAGCAAAATTATGTTTAAAAATTAATAGCTAATATATGAAAATCAGCATAGAATACTTTATTCTGTTTACTTCTTTACTTTTCTTGCTTTAGTCACACAGCATATAATAAAAAATAGAACTGTGTGATTTCATCTATCATAATAATAATAATTATATAGTTTAGTTTTATGCATAGTCATATATACTTGTATGTAGTTATTCTTGTATATGTTAGTTTATTTTTTAGTATTTTTTTGTGGAAATTTTTTTGTTTTTGTTTCGTTTCGGTTGGTTTCTCTTCTTTTTAATATTGTTTTTTAAATACATATATTTCCACTGAGCAGAGTATTTATTGTATACGTTAATATTCGAAAGAAAAAAAATAAAGAAACATACACTTAACTTTTTATGGTTGATTAACAAACATAGTATATATTCGCATAAGTTTGTGTTTGTGTGTTTGTTCGTTACAATAATTAATTGTTTTTTTTTTTTTAATTTGGTTGATCTTGTTGTTACAAGGCATTAAGTGATAACTCGTTCGTTTATATGGATTTTTAAATTATGAATTTGCAACTAAATGTATATGTAATGTATAATATTTAAATGCACAATTAAAATGTATAAATGAACAAAGAACGTTTTACAAAAAAATATATATGTATATGAATAAAATTTAACAAAAAACATAACCCTTCTTAGATCAGAGTCGGGTAAAAAGACCAAAAAAAAAAAAAGAAAAAAAAAAAGGGGGCACAAACATCTTGACCACATTTAACATTATTAGTCAATAACAATATAGACGACCAAGTAGCAATGATGGTTGGTTGTTGGTGACAAAGGCTATGAAGCAAACACATCATACTATATGTATATATCTTAATGTGTTGCGCATACGTGTAAAGAGTTACAGATATATAGTTATAGAGAGTAGAAATAGTGCTATAGGTACTAACAACTAACAACGCGAGCTATTTGTACTAACTTATCGTCGTACAATGCTCGACGGTCGTGGAAGTCCACTGCGTTTTATATTCGAAGGTGGCCGCAGGCCGGAAGGTTTCGGTATGCCACTAGCGCCGGTTGTTATTTGTGTAAGTTTTGTCGCTAATAGCGTCGTAGTGTCCAATAAAGTCTTTGGTCCTGTATTATTGCTGCTGCTGGTGCTAGTACTGCTGCTGTTGCCACTTGGTTGTGTTTTATTGATAGCAACACTATAGAGGCTGCCACGTGATGAGGCGGAGGATAAGCTCTGAAATAATTTACGGAATTTGTAAATTAAAATAATATTTATAGCACATATAATATATATAAAGAAGACTGCAAAAAAAAAAAAGATAGAAGAATTAGGAAAATGTATGATGATGCATGTACATATATTCTTTTAGATCAGGGGAGCAGCTTATAGTAATTGTACTCAACTTTGTTGCACAATCATCATCTATTTTACGAACGGGAATGCCGTCTATTTGGTCCGCGATACTTATTTCCTTTAAATCATTTCCCAGGGCCGAGAATCACATTTCATGCTGTAAATTGAAATACCCAAGAATAACCCAATGATTCCGCTGCATCATGTGGTTCAAGATCGAACGACGCAGGGTCACAGCTATTAACTGTTGCCAGATATAAGTTCACAAGCTAAATTTCCAAAACCCCTTACTTTACAGCGAGACAATTTGTCTCCAAGCATAGTTCTTGTCGACCGACAGAAGGCAGCCGTACGATGAAAAAGAGGAACACAACGATGGGTGATGGGAATCAGCTATAATAAATAAAGCATTCTTCCGCATAGATTGGCAGCACGATGCAAAAAAGTTAGCACTCCCCACCCTATGGGATCTCAGGTCAGTGCAGCTTCTCATGTGACACCAATTGCATCCGCGATGTATCGTGCTATCAAAAACGGAGCATAGAAAGCGGACGAAGCAGCTGTTAGTAAGGAAATTGTTGCAGTGCTAATAGATATTGGTGTGATAGTAGCTGTACTACAAATGGAAATAGGAACTGAGCAATAGCTGGCAACAAACTGTACTGTCTAGTCTCTATGACAGTGCTGTGGTCACACTACGGAAATCTTTCTCCCACAGATTGAACAGAACCAAGGACGGGGTCCCGGGTTCCGCTCAATGCCGGCAACATTCGTTTTTGTAATATATCAACGAAAACTTACCTCCGTTGGTGAATGTCTACCGCCTGCTTCCGCTTCAAAATCCGCTGGCGCTGCTACATTCGCTTTAGCATTTACATTTAAACTGTAATAGCCGGAAGAAGGACGCGCCAGACCAGCATTACCGCGTTGTTTCAAACCACTGACTGCAGCATTTGGTGCACGTAAACCAGAAACAAGCTTTGGAACTTTAAATACTGCATCATCGATTTTCTGCAAAGTAAAACATGTACAAAGTTATACTCGTATATGCGTACGTATATAAAATTATAATTTTCTAAACACCTCTGTCGGCGTTGCACGCAACAAGCTACTTGCTCTACTCTGTCTCTCTACGGCTGCACTGCTAAACAAGCCGCTGCCTGGTTTCTTCAAGCCATAACCTAGACTTGTTCTGGGCATTTGTAAGCCGCTGCCGCCGCCAATATTTGATGACAAATTATGAAATGATTTAGATTTGATGCCCATGGGACTTTTTAGTTCTGCAGTGCCGCCGGGCACAGCAGCGCCTCTTGCATGCGCTTGTTGTATACCGCTTTCGCTTGCATCTAATTGTTTATTGCTGCTGCCGTTTGATGACTTTTGCAAATCTCCCGCTGAAGTAGCCTTACTCACTGCACCAAACTTTTGCAGACCGCTGATATAACGTGGACGAGATAGTGAACGCGGTTCCAAACGTGACACAGTTGTTGCTGTAATTTCCATTGATTCTGCCGCCGGTGCCATTAATATCTCTGGCAAATTACGTTTAGCTAATTTATCCTTTGGTTTTTTGTATGTCAGGTAATTTGCATGTGTTGATGTTCTTGTATTATTGCCAGCGTACGTTTCTTCTCGTTCGACCTCAGATTTATTATTATTGAATACGGCTTCCGGTGTTTTGCGATCACGTCGTGAAAAACGTTGTGGCTGCTGCTGCTGCAGCTCTTCAATGGTGGCAACAGCAGCAGCAGCAGCTACATTATATTCATTTTCATTAATACCATTAACACAAACATCATTATTATCAATATTATCATCATCATCAATACAAGGCACATTCAGTTCTGCTGCTCCATTCGCTGCACCATCCATCAGCTCATTACGTTGCTTAGTTATTTTAATTGTCTTGAAACGCTCACGATCACGTTCTCGTTTCTCTGCCAACTTGTAGCTAGCTGCAGCATTTGCTGCTGCTTTTTCTACTGCTGACGTCTCAGTCTCTAGCGTTGTCTGCAACTCCAGCTGCTGCTGCTCCTCCTCCTCCTCAGTCTGCGGTGATTTTAGCAACTCCGCCGCTTGCTCCGCTTCCATTGCATACAGTTTCTCACCTTGTTTCTCCATCTCCCTTTGCACTGTAAAGGTTGTAGCATTCGCGCGTGCATTCAACATAGTGATACTGTTGGCCGAACTATTGCTATTTCCGCCACTGGAGAGCATTGAGAGATTTACATCATCATAGAGACGACTGCGGCGACTAAGCAAACGTTCACTACTGCTGCTGCTTGCATTATGCGCGCCGCTACTGCTGCCCATTGATGCTGTCAACTCACGCGTTGTATGCCTTGATTCGCTGTTTGTATCTTTACGTGATTGACGCATTGAATCCTTTAGCTCAATGGTTGCATTCGGCGTATGTGGCGTCGTCTCTAGTGGCAAATTTTCACCCATCAGCTCATTCATATGCTGTGTCAGCTCACGCATATCCTGCGCTTCACGCGACAACTCACGCTCGCTACGATTTGCAACACTAACACCGCTACTATTGCCATTATTATTGCTATAGTTGAAACGTTTCTTTATGCTATCCAGTGATTTTTGCATCTTTAGCTGCTCCGCATTTAATTCGACTCTACCCAATTCGTCCAACATGTGTTCGAATTGTTCCTCATCGTTTTGCTCGGTCAACAGCTCTACTTCTGCCTCCGCTAAATCCATAACGCATTGCATTTGTATGCGCACATCCTCCGCTTGCTGTAGCTCCATGTCCAACTCTTGATCTGCTGCTGCTGCTGCATCAGTTCTATGCACCAAATGTGTTTTATTACATATTTCATGTGGAATCTCTACGTTGGTCAACATTTCCATAGTATCCGAGAATTGTGGCAGCACTCCAGTTGGTCCGGAAAATGTTTCCGAGCTCAAGCCGTCGTGCTGCGGTGCTGCACGTTTCGGTTCGTAGGTTTTATTGAGTATAGCACGTGGCGTATTCTGTCGCGTCAAATCATTACAGAGCACAGCAACAATGGGTGAAATATTCACTTCCTCGCGCAACTTAATCGATGGTGTATATTGTTGCTTATTGCTATTGTTGTTATTATTATTAATATTATTATTGTTATAGCTCTTATAAAGTATACTCGTCACATGCGGCGTTGATTCACAAACCTGCAACGCTGCCAAATTCTTATCCACACTCTCCGGCGTTTCACAGCGTTCGTCCGGCGTATGTTCCTGTTCATGTTCCTGTTGTGGTTGTAGTTGTTGTTGACATTCGAATGTTACATTTGCATGTTGTTGTGGCAGCAATAGCACTGTCTCATCGAGTTGTGCCAATGGCACAGGTTTTTTAAATGTTGCATTTACTAAATCTTCACCACCAACATGGCCGCCCACATCATGTGTAACATTTAAACTTACACGCTCACCGGCATGCATACTATTCTCCACAAGATTAAATGTGGTATCACCAATCATTTCATCACTCAGCACCATTGTCTGCTGCAATATGTTTTTAGCACCGCCAGCATTAAATGTACCATTGGACAATATCACCGTGTCCATTGTACGATTAATGCAATCACTAACGCCAACACTATCAGTAGAATTATCCATTGTACTGCACCCGGATGCCGTTTTGCTAAGCGTCAATGAAATATCATCGATTTGCCCGATATGCGTATCTTTAATGAGCGTACCTTCGCCGGACATAGTAAGTGATTCGAGCGCCTTACGATCACGTATCATATCACTAAGCGTATAACCATCCGCTGTAGCTTTTGTTGATAGATCAAAGCTTAAATCAATACCACCGCAGCCACCATTCAATTCCAAAAAGTTTAGATTTGCAAAATCGGCTGATGTTATGAGTGAGTTATTCATGCGTTCAATCGACATTTCCATGGAGGAACAAATCGACGCCGGCGGTGATGTATCTTGCAAAAATGATTTGTGCATGTTTGTGACCAAACCGCCGATTTCTAGATTGACCATTGGTGTTGTCATCGTCGTTGGCACCGCATGATGCGCTGTGTAGTTGTTAAATTGATGTGCTGCGGCATTTGCCTGTTAAAAGCAAGACAAAATAATACATTTTAGTAGTACTGAGTTTGATTAACATGTGTCTGACGACGTTACTTACAAATTGTGTCTCCAGATTTTGTGCCAATTTTCGTTTTGGTCGTGTAAATGTCTTTGAGTTTAATTTATAAGCTGTTGAGGAAATAAGTAAATAATTAATAACTTGCGTGCTTGAAATTAGCATAAAATTTAGTTTAATTTAAAATAGATACAGGGTGATCTTTTATGGGGCGCATTTCAAACGTCAAACCAGTAAAGAATACATCGTAGACCAGATAAACTATATATATTTACAATCAGGCCGTCGAGATGAATCGATACATCTTCTCTTTGAGGCGCATTTTTTGTGGATCAATTTATTAGAATTCATTTGAAACTCAGTATTTAAGCTTCTTTTGGTATTTATATTGATGTGACACACCTACTTTTGGGTTAGCCCCATATAAACTACCATCCACTTTTTTTTGTATGAAAAACTTTTTTATTTAAGTTACTATCAGCTCGAAATTCGATATGGTGTCTTATAACGTATCGTCGCTTCAGGGATGGCCTTCTTAGAACACGCCACCAGCTTTTATGTTTTACAATACAAATTGATATTTCATGTGATGGGCATTAGAGCTTCGGTTCACCGAAGTTTTTACTTATTTGAATAATTACACTATGCATGAATTTGGTACATATTTTTAACAACGACAGAGCCTGAAGGTAAACATAATACGAGCACACTGAATTGATACGCGTTCGCTGTTAGCCTTCAGTTTCGAGATATTTCCGTTTCAAAATTCTGGCTTAAAATCCAAAAGTTTTTACCTATGAATCATTTCTGTGAAAATTGTTAGTAATATTATACTTATACATTCATAACGAGACCAAGGTCACAGCAAGTAAAGGTCGAAACAAAGTAAAAATTATGAAATTTTCGCCATTTATTATCTAGTTTTGACATAAAGTTCGCATGAAATGACTCTCTAAAGTTACAACCGTTAGATAGCTCTTATGTTCACATTTTAAACAAGATCAATATTATTTCCAACGGTCAAAACCGTATCAAAAAAAAAAAAAAAAATATCTTAGTTCCGAGAGGACTTGAAATAGATTTGTGATAATTTGTGATAATTGGTGTATGTCCTGTCTGCATAGAGCGCAATGATTCACTGCCGATTTCATATATAGATTCTTAGAATTTGGATTGTAAACTAAAATTTGAAATGCAAATATTTCAAATCTGAAGGATAACTTTCAAAAAACGATGAACGTTCTTGGTTTCCTTGTTGTTCATTTTTTGGATCAATAGAGAAAACATTTTAAGTGACACGAATTCTTTTAAAAGAAACATGTTATTCATGCGATTAATACAATAAGGCATCTTCTAGACTGAGTTTTGACAGAATGCTTGCTATCCTTGCACACAAATGTCGTTTACGGTAATAAAAGTTTTTGCAGATATTACAAACTAAATCAAACAAAACAGAACATAGGCGGAAAGGAAGCAATAATACTCCTCACACTTGCTATTTTTCCTTAGCAACGCTGGTGTTTACTTCAGTTTTAAATTTGTTGAATGGATGCTTAGATATAAAAATTTGTAATATGTTAGAAATTAAACATATCGATTAGCCTTGTCGTGCAGATCACGAATATATATACTTTATAGCCTCTCCGATGCTTTCTTAAAGGTGTTACAAACATTGGGACTACATTATAATACTATTCACACTCTGTGTGAAGCGTATAAAAAAACGTGGGCAATTTTAATTCGTAAATTATAACACAAAGTATTTAAGTATTTAATGTTTGGGAGTAGAGAACGCCACGTTTTTATTTGATGATTTGTGCTAACGAAAGTTGGTTGAAAACTCTTGAAAATTTTACTGTTCAGTACATTATACAATCTTGTTTTTGGATATTAATTTTCATTCATTGTTTTTTTTTTTCTCATAAACATGTACGTACAAAAAAAAACCTACACACGTTTGTAGGGTATAAAAATAAATCATGAGTAGTAGTATGTAAAATATATATAGACATTAGAGCGAGTACCGCTCCTCCTTCGTTCTAGTTGCTTCATAGAAAACTTCAAGTGCACATTGAACTCATTTCTATTAGAGGAATTTGTAATTTGTCATAGCATACTTTTAATAGCGCACTTTTAATGAGTAATTTTGAGGGAAAAAGAATTGAAAAACTCGAAATATGCGTCATATCTATAAATCTGCAGTTCTGATCAAGTTTTGAACAGAAGACTTTTAAAAGCTTTAAATATTAGCATGGCCTTGAGTAAGCTAATTTTCATATACGAGTATAATGCATAATATAGGTTTCTAAATAAAATGTACATTATAAAGACTATATTTAAAAAGCTCAACAGCACATAATAATATGTATGCTAATCAAAATATATGTATAACTCTCATAAGAACACTACGAAAAGCCAAAATGCTGCTGCAGCTAGATGTGCAAAATCAGACGGATAGGACTATGATGAGAATAGGTAGAAGTTGCTTCGGTATTTGCTTGAGAAGTAGGAAAAGAAACAGCCAAACATTCATTACTACTCTACCTCACTGATAACCTCGGATTGAAACATATCTTTCGAAAGGTTTAACATAGAACTCAGCAAAAAGCAAAAATGGAACATAAACATCAATTATAATATTAAACCGGGTAGAATAAACGTGTACGCATGCGGCCTCCTAACGGATAAAGAAGCAGATGCTGGGAGCTTCGGAACCCGCATGAACAACTCGAAACCTTTAGTAAAATTAGTCAGTATCTTTCAAACATAAATTTATGCTGTACAAAAATGTGACCGCTTCAACATAAATAGAGGATATATGAACCAAAATCTTCACTGACAATAAGACAGCGATCAAAGCACTAAACTCGTATTCAAACAATTCAAAGCATGTATAGGAATGCCTGGAACAACTTAACAATCTAAGAAGACTGAATAAAATAACGTTATAATTGGTACCCACCCGGTCATTCCGATATCTATGGTAATAAGGAAATAGACAAATTATCGAGTAAGGTCGCAGCCATTTAGAATCCTAATAAAAAAAAGAAGGGCACATACCAGGACTGAATTCTAAAAAAACTGTGAGTGTATTAGACCAGGTGAGAAATTGATAGGCCCATAGAGCAAGCAAGTGAATGATGTCAGGGTATTTAACAGGACATTGCATGCTGAAAAAACACCAATACAAAAAATGGTATTGAAAGTGACAATACATGCAGATCCTGTTTAGTGAGAGAGGAGTCTACGAAACAGCCTTGGCGATTAAGAGGTTTAAATATGTGGTGCAATAGCAGCTTACTGGGAAGCATGTGCAAACCGTCCTGATAAACCGACGTTTATCAGGACGACTGGGTTTTTGCCCCGGACCGAACTGTACAAGGAGAATTCTGCAGTCAAATGTTGTCGAAATAAGCCAAAGTGGTTATACCAGCCCAAGTCAATATGTTACAACAACAGCAACTAAATCACAATAGACCTAGAGCGGTCGCAGTGTCAACGAAGCTTTAAGTATAATAATAGTTCAAGAGAAAATCAATATAAAATATGGCACCCATAGAAATCTATGATTCAAATACATATGCTTAGTCTGTGTACAGAGTATCTCATAGTCGTACATACTCAACAGCAGCGTTATATTTTTTTTTTTCAATTTCTTTGTTTGCTTAATTTCAACTTCAATTAATACTAGCCACGACAAGCCAAAGTCTTTCAAGTACTCGAAACTACACACACAGAAATATGTATGCAGACGCACACACACACCAAGTATGGTAAAAGCAAGTTCTTGAGCAAGCGACGCCGACGCTGCTTGACACCAAAGCTGCCCACTTGAAGACAACTTTGACGACAACGGCGACCGACAAACGGAACACTCGCTAACGCCGCCGACGCCGCCACAGCTAGATCAAGCCAAGTTAACCCACTTATAAAAACAAAACAAAATAACGCAATTATTTAGAAAGTGCCATTTATGTGCACAACTTAAAAGTACCGGCATACGAACGAACGTACGATCGGTCGGTCGGACAGACTACTTCACCCCATTCCAATTCCCATTATAAACGCTTACCTTGTTCGTTTTGCTGTGCACACATTGCCGGCGGCTGAGGTGGCTGCCCACTGTTGTTGCATTTCCATTGCTGCAATATGTTGGAGACATCATCGTGTGTCTTGTCCGCCAGAAAACTTTAGCATAAAGCGTACAAAAAACATGTGCAAGTAAAGCAAAAGAAAATTTGCATATGAGCCAGAAATAGCAATACAGAAAAAAAAACAGAGCAATATAAAATACTTACATGAATGAATCATCTTTGAGCGCTTCATCGATATCCAATATGTCCATATCCTTTGTGTTTTTGGTTCTGTTCCGAGGGGCGTACTTACATACAACAGAATTATGTATTTTTATATATAGTTATATATAGAATAATTAGCACATCGACGGCACTAATTTATAAAACGAAATCGAAACAAAAAAAATTATTAAAAAATACGCATTTACAGCAGCTTAGCAAAGCGAAATATATCGAATCTTTTTTCCGTATGCAAATCAATACACAAATACAGGAAATAAATCAAACACAATTTATTGCATATTGTTGTTGTTGTTCAATTTGTTGTTTGTTGTACGGCTATTTAATTATTAGCTTGCTCCGCTATTAGTAATCAAAGCAAAAGCTAGTTTATTTTTATGTATGTCTTGGAATTTCACACAGAACACAAAAACACATTGCAACATTGACACTATTTTGTATTTTTATCAATATAATAAACAATCAATCACACTAATTGTTCTCATATTATGCAATTTTGAAGATTACAAAATATATAGCATACTATACTATTATTCACCTTTTTATAAATAAAATAGCTACAAAATATACAATACTCGCGTACGACAAAGAAGAAGAAACTAAAGTAGTATTTATAGTGCTGCCCATTTGTTATTCGATTGCTTAGCAAGTTGGCAGTAAGTAGCGTGCAAGTGTGTTGGAAAGTGTTGCATTCAAGCGAAGAAGCAGACAAAACAAGCGCGCGCGCAATTTTGTTTAAAGTAAATAAAATTAAGTATTTTAGTTGCAGCCGATCTTAATATTGAAACTCTTTTTGAGTTTACAAATTAAAAACCACTGTTATGACAACAAGTTATAGGAAATTACAAACTTTTCTGTGTGCTATAATATATAATATTATCATATTATCAGCTTGTTGAAAACTTCACGACTCTATGAAAATATTAACGGTAGGCCCCATGGCCGATTTTCAGATTTCGTAGGGTCTCTAAATATTTAATACAATCGTGTAAAACTAAAAATTGGTTGTCTGTATAATCGGTTTTCGGGCGATATTTTACGTGATATCGTCGTAAAAAAACATTGATGAAAAATGAATACTTTTTATGAATTGAATTGAATTATTATCACTGAATTATCATTATTTTGTATAATACAAAGAAGGAGTTAATTGAAAATTACAATTGTTTGATAAATTCACATATATTTGCACTCGTTAATTCAAGTATAGTGAGCTTGCTTTGCTCGTTTGAGAAGTGCAGTTTGAGAAGTATAGTGAGCTTGCTTTGCGCGTTTGAGAAGTATAGTGAGCTTGCTTTGCACGCTTAGGCCGATTGTGCCTCTCTATCGCTTCTTTTAGAATCTGCGCTTGCTTGCACGCACGACTCAAATGTACGTGACAAATGATATAATGGGTACAAATGAGTATAACAATTTGACATTGTATTGTGGATACAGCCAACTCTGCGTACATTATTTAAAACATCCAGCTTTTCTGTTGGAAATTGAAACATTCGATTTGGAAATCAAAAGAGAGTCATTCGAGAGTCGATTCAGCTAAAATAAATTCGTTAGATTTCATATCGAATTAAAAGCGAAAAAAAAATTGTGAAAATCTGGATGATAATTCAATTTTAAAGGCGATTTCATAACCGTGCTGCCAATTAACAAAACACAACCGTCCGATCTGGTAACACTTCCCTGCGCACAACATATGTTACAAACAAATATTCAAGATAAAAGTCTTGCTGAAGCAGAAAATAAAACAAATTAGAAATTCTTTATGAAAACAAAGGTAAGAAGAACAGATTTTGAACTATAAACAATTATAGCTTTCACAGCATTTAAAGAAATGAGTGCGTTAAATCAAGACTTTTCCTTAACATGTCGTTGCTGCAAACGCTGCGAAAAGGACGAGGCGCAGGATACGCTAAAACTTCAATCGCTTTACGATAGTCCGACAGGAGCAATTTGTGATCTGAGCATTGCGGAGATTGTGCTACAAATACAAAACTTCATGGAGATGTGTGTTGAATCGGACAGAAACATGAGAGGCCTAACTAAAAATGATCAACAAAAGCAAACAGACGAAGTTTTGGATAAGAAGTATAACTATGCTGATACAACATCGATGGTTAGCTGTGTGACGATAGTAAAAGAAGAGGTAGAGTTTCAGGAAGATAGTGCATGGACGGAAATGATACAGGAGGATAATGAATTGACTGAACAGTTAATTAAGTTGGAACCGATGGACGATGAATTTGAGACAGCAAATTATACTGCAACGCAAGAAACAGCAACGACGTTAGTAATTATTTGGCAGTATACAACATTTTTTATAAAACACAAATTTTATCTCCAACAGTTGCTCCAAAATAAATGTCAAGAATGAAGCATTGGACAACGATTTATTTCCGGACACAAAAACCGACAATTCCATTGTAAATGGTAACGAACAGGCGGACACTGTTGATAGTAATGAGAGTAGTGATTTTGAATTTGATCCAACAGAAGAAACGTCAACTAAGTGAGTAAAATTTATTTCAATAATTAAATTTGTTTACTCTTCACATCTAGCCCGAATATTATAATTTTTCACGGAATTTGTAACGCATTAAAAGTATATTCTGATTCAACTCTATGGGGCGAATCGAAATTATCCATCTCCATGTCCGTCTGTCTGTAAATCAAAACTAGTCCCTCAGTTTGTATATCTATCTGTAATTGGGTATGAACCTTTCTATATTCATAAGCTGAAAATAAGTCATCTTGACCATGCCACGTCCAGTTTTAGAAGTATCCCGCTCACTTTTTGGTTTTTGTATGAATAACTTCTTTATTAGTCAATATCAACTTGAAATCAGAAATGGTGGCTTCTATGGATGGAAAATTCACATAGTTAGTAATAGGCTTGGCAGGCCTTGAAGTAGTTCACATACCTTATGGAGATCTGCATCACGGGGGCGTTGAGGTCCACCCTTACAAGAGCACTGGAAACGATATTAGGAGTCTGCCCCTGGACATTTACGCATGTCTCTTCGCACAGAATTCATGCTATTAGTGTTCGCCAAACGCGTTAAAATTCCACAGGACTTAAATAGCTTCTAAGCGAACTCCATCATCATCCGCAAGGTCTCATTCGGCGTAACCTAACCTAATGGGAGTGTTCTGCATACTTTTAGAAAATACTTTTTTGAAAAAAATTTGGTAGATGCTTGTGAAGAGTATTGAAACTTCGGTTCTACTGAAGTTGACGTTTTTTTTTTTTTTTAATAATAAAAATTTCTACTTAAATTAGAACCTATTTGTGCGAGTGCCTAAAAACCTTCCCGACAGCTATTGCATTGAGAGTGCACACTGTAAAACACACACATAAACAACGATTCGATTGTCCTACTTGCCCGAAGTACTTTTGGAACAGAAAACTTCTTGGTGAACATATGGTCTGTCACGTTAGTGAAAAGAACTTTATATGCGAAATCTGTGGCGCAGCATTTAAAGGACGCCGTCAGTTGCGTGGTCATAAAATGAAACACATCGAAGATAAGCGACATAAGTGCGACTATTGTGAGAAGCGGTAAGTTCACTAATCACATAAATTGAATATACATATCAAAACTTTGTATATTACGCTAATTTCAGTTTTCATTGGGCTAAAAGTATGCGTGAGCATATGCGAACACATACGGGAGAGAAACCGCACATATGTAAATACTGTGAACGTGCTTTTTCCAGCCGATCCGCACTTATCAAACATCTTCAAACGCATCTTGGTACTGAAATATATAAATGTGAACTTTGTCCAAGTGCCTTTCGCTTGGCTTCAGAACTGCGTCAACATTATACGGTACATAAAACAAAGCCAACTGAGACACGCGAAAGAATTCCAGCCGGAAGACAGGAGAAAGTCGCCGAAATCAAATTGGAACAATTACCAACGAATGAGGAAGGTATACTCGTTTAAATTTTAGTCTTATGCATGTATCAAACTTTTATTCAAATTTTTTGATTACTAGTTAATGCGGAAAAAAAGGACATCTGTGATAAGCGGTAAGTCTGATATTTAGTTTGTTAAGTTAGTTTAATTGTTATATTATATTTTAGTTTAATTCAGCACAAAGATTTGAGCAGTCGCATAGAAAAATCCACAAGCGAAAGCCCATATAAATGCGATATCTGCGATAAGCGGTAAGTCAGTTACAAATTCGGTTTTTATACTCTTCACACAGAGTGTGTGAGTTGATCTGGCCATATACTTATGTAGGTTTCTAAGCGTCCTATGCACTCAACCTTTGAAATATTGGTTTGAAACTTGGTTAGGAGACTTTTTATAACCAAGTATTATAATAAATAGAAGTTATGGTTCTCATACGCTTAAAACTTAATAGCACTTATAATTCACAGATAGTTTTTACATAATCTTTATAAGTGCTAAGCAGCTCTTCAAAGATTTAAAAGCTGAAATAGAATAACAGCATTGTCGAACAATAAGAACAAGTGTGAAGAGTATTAAAGAATTGTTTGTGTTTTATTTTACATAATTTTGTAATTTCTAATACTTTTAAATTTCCAGTTTTTCCCATAACTCTAAATTGCGCACGCATATGAGTGTACACTCCGACGAGAAACCGTTCAAATGTGAATATTGCGCACGTTCTTTTGCACTTAAAGTTACTTTAATGAAGCATATTCGTTTGCATCTTGGTGATAATATCTATATGTGCGAACTTTGTCCCAGTAGATTTCGACTCATTGCCGATATGCAAAAGCACAGTGTGGAACACAAAAACGAGAGTGCCGAAACGCGAGAAAGTAATTTAGCTGCGCGAAAAGCTTATCAGTCAAAGATGCATAAAATTCACCATCCTAGGGAAAAACCACATGCCTGTGAATATTGTGACAAGCGGTAAGTACTATTAAAATGCAATTTTATACTCTCCGTGTAGCGTATGATGGGTGTGTTTCATTTTCGGATCATAACACTCTCAAGAATCAATATATTTTGAATCTATTTGCCACTTTTGTCAATTGCCCAACTTACTCTTGAATTTAGAATTGAAATTTTTGAAGTGTTTCTTGAGTGCTGAAAAAAGCTTAAATTTTGGAGTTTTTAAAAGTTGTGGGGTGTTGTCAGATTGTATTAATTGACAGTCAAACATTATTAGATTTAGAAAAACTGGGAATACAGATAATAATAGTAAGGGTAAGAAAGGGTAGTATTTTTATCCGTTTGATATATTTTGGTTGCTTCGTCGTAATCGCCAATATGCAGCGGTCTCAGGTGTAATATCTATTTTACAAATTAGCACACTTCAGATGAGCTCCATCACTATTCACTTCTATACCCCATCATTATTGCAATGAACTGAACTGCTTCCAATATCTTTAGCATGATGCTCTTATAAATGGTAAAAAAAAGTCAAGATCTTCATCATCTGAGCACTAATGAATTGTTGCCGGTATGGATTTTGTGCGATAACTACGCTTCATTGGTGGTCAACCAGCGGCTTCCTGTTGCACTTCGATTTTTGTCAGGTGGATCAACCTTTCGAGTAGTTTCTTCTTCTAATGAATTGCCAAGTAATGCAACAGTTGTGCTCGGCATTGATGATGTGCCGGCAATTTGTGCAACTGAAGTTGTTAGTTGTTCATGTACAACTGTATTAACCCTTTGACGATCACTGGTGCAGTGGTGACATTTCTACCTTCGAGTTTTTCCTGGAAAACTATTGAATCGATTTTCCTCAACAAGAAATCATCCAATAGGGAAGGCATGTATCTGTTAGAAATTACCTAATTTTCAATTTCAAAGTACCTAATTTTCCCAAAAGTCTTCTTCTCTTTCTTCTTTCTACAATATTTTGGTGGTTTGTGGAGCAACAAGTCCAATGTTTTTTGGAGAAGTTGAGGATAACCTTCCTCATTCCAAACAAAAAAAAAGGATAATCTAATTCGACCACCTATGCGTCCACCCAATCTACGTCCCAATGGTCATCATAATAAATGTGTTCTCGTACTGCCAACTTGCGAAAATAGTCGCATTAATTTTCACCTTTAACGACCATTGGGACATATAGATCCCATTCGAATTACGATTTTTCACATAAATTAAAATAAAAAACAATTTTAGTGAATTTTCCTATATTTGTTCAACCAAAATAATGTTCTCTTTTATTTTACTCCATTCCCAGCTTCGCGGAAAACATAAGTTTACGCAACCACATGCGAACACACACTGGTGAGAAGCCGCATAAGTGTCAATATTGTGACTACACTGCCACAGTAAGTTCCAATTTAATCACGCATCTCCGCAAGCATCTTGGCGATGATGTCTACAATTGTGAACTTTGTCCACGTGGCTTTAAATTAGCCTCACATCTGCGGAATCACTATACAGAACATAATAATGAGGATACTGAGACCAAACAAAGAAATTTAGCTGCAAGAGAAGAAAAAATTGCACAACTAAAGTTAAAGTTGAACACTTCGGCAGCGACAGCTAGTGTTAAAGATGTCAGGGAGGAGAACGTTTAAAGTGCCAAATAGAAGGCATAGCTGTCATACAAAACCAACTTCATTCACTTAATATCCTGAAAAGTGGCGTGTTAAGCGAACTGCGGGGCACGGTCGATGTATTACCGTGGATCTTTGTTCGAAAACTATTTCGATAGTTGGATTCAATAAGTACTACTAAATATTTTGGAACATATTTAATTTCTATTTAAAAGGGCCATTTGCAATATTCTTTTTTTATATCAAAATTCATCGATGTTTGCACTGATATCAATATTTATTAATAAATAATTTCAATGCACAGCAGGCATAGCGAATTCAAAAAGTGTTTATTCCGAATCATTTTTAAAACCATTTCTGTTTATCTCTTTGTCTCTCTCTCGCTCTCTCTAATATTAGTATAGATAAAAATCGGTAAATTTTTACCGTACTTCTACAGCATAATTTAAGTCTTAAATTAGACTTAGAAATATACGTACTTTGCATTAAGTTTCTGAAGCTATACGAAGTTATAGAAACATTTTGGCAACGAAATATTAATCACAGAACATTTTTAATCGAATCTCTTTCAAAAAATTGGGCAACTTCTATTTTCCGAATTTTGGTCAGTTTTTTTTTTTTTTTGATTTGATTTGGAACTACTATGCGCAGTATAATCATACATCGAAAAACACAAATATACCGTTAGTTAGTTGAATGGCCAAAATGAAGAAACAAATCGTGTTCAGCGTACTCAAATTACTCTAAAGAAATGTAAAATGACATTATAAGTGAATGACAAAATAGAAGAAGCAAAAGGGAGTAGAAATAAAAACTTTCTACCATGGAAACGTGTACACCAAAAAATTCTATGACTACGAAATGGCACTAATGGTAAACAATTTATTAAATAACAACAAAAATATCTTTGACAACTCAGTAGCTATGACAATAAGTTAGCTTTTTGAAACATAAAACTCACACTTTTCGTTCCGAATGTTTCGTTGATTTTGCAAAATATTCGTTATTAATTTATTGTTGCGTTAATTTCGCATGTTATTATTAATTGAATTATATTTTGTAATTGCAAATTTTCTATACATTGAATTATTATAAACTCATCTAAGAAGCCGTAACAGAATGCCGTGCTTTTCGGCTACTAATGTACGTTTTCATACGCCCAGCTGTGAGCAGCTGCGTAAGCAAAGTAGCTATGGAAATCCACGACAGCAACAGCAGCAGGATCGTTCCAAATCCGCCTACCGTCTACCAACATATCTAGAGCGAATGCGTGGCGGAGGCGGAAGTGGAAGGTACGGTGCTACTCCTGTTGGTGGTAGTGGTGGTGGTGGGGCTACTACCAATGGACGTTTGGTATTCGTACCATTTCATCGGCGTTGCGAGCAATTTGTATCTATGGGCAAAAAGGCATTAGTGGAGCGTAGCAAAAGCAATAGAACGCTGCAGCAGCAACAGCCAAAGGAGCTGTTACTAAAGCCCGCCGATTTAAAACGTCTGCGTGAAGATGTGCGCATTGTTTCTGTCGAGGATCGGCTACGTGAACTGGAACGCAAAGAGGAGGAGGATCGACGCTTGACCGAAGAAACGGAGCGCCTGCGCGCCTACTACAAAGAAATGGACGATGAGCGTAATGCCAAGTTGAAGGGTGATCAGGTTGATGAAATCGATGCCGAGAAATTGGATGACAAGGCCAAGATATTGAATCGTGTTTTTCTAGCGCGTCAGGAGCAGGAGGAAGAGGTAAAAATGATTAATCGCATGATTATGGATGCCAAATGTCATGCGGTGCGTGATGCACAGATACAGGAGAAAATGATGCTGGCCGAGGAGTTGAAGAATGACGAGAAACGTTTGCGCCAAATGGTCATTGAGCGTGCCAAGACGGCGCTCAGTAAAGAGGATGAGGACGAACGCAAGGAGCAGGAAAAACGCGCCAAGTATGCACGTGAAATACGTCAGCAATTAACTGAACGCGAAAATTTACGCTTTCTGGAAGCAGAGCGTATTGAACAGGAGGCAAAAGCATCACGTCGTGCTGCTGAACTAATTAAGGAGGAGGAAGAGCGCCAGCGTGAATTGATTGCAGAGCGAAAGCGTAAATTTCGCGAGGAGCTGGAACGTCTCAAGGAAATTTCGGCAGTATTTAAGAAAATGCTATGCGAACAGGAGCGTCTGGCTGATATGCGTATTGTTGCATATATGAAGCATAAACGCGAAAAGGAGCAAAAGCTAAAGAGCGAAAAAGCAGTGGCCAAGCAAGAGTTTGAGCTACGTCAACAACGCATATATGTACTGGCCGAGAAGGCGCTACAATCCAAGGCGACCATCGACGAAATGGCCTATCTCAGGGAGCAGAATCGCATGGAGCGTGAATATCGTGCTAAGGAGAAGGCTGCTGCATTGCATAAGCGTGAAGTGGAACGTGAATTATTAGAATCGCGTGCTAAGCAAGCACAGGACATTAAGGAACGGCTTGCCTTACAGATTGCACATGCTGAGCAGGACTTTAATTTGCTAATGGATCGCCTGAAGGAGGAGGAGCAGAAGCAGAAAGAGCTCGACAAAGAACGTGCCATAAAACGCAATGCCTATCGGCGTGATATTGTGCAACAGATGACGGACAAGGAGCTGGAACGACGTCGTCTGGTCGATTTGGAGCGTGCACGCACCTGTGAGTGGTTGGACAATGAGCGTCAGCGTGAGCAGAACATTAAATCGGTTATCAATGCTAAGATACGCGACATGCGTGAAAATTGTCTGCCCGAGCGTTATATCAAGGATGTAGAAAAGCAGCTGAACAAGATTCAGGCCAATAAGAGTCGCATTGTAAAGGGTTAAATTGTGCACTTGAGCTGTATTACACACATAATTTATAATTAAAAATTATGTTTTAAATTCACACTTTATAGATCATTTCGAGATCATTATAAGTTCATTTCAACTACATAATTACTAATATGCAATTCTTAAGCATACAAAAATTTACTGTGCAAATTTTATATGTCATTTTAAAGCTCCATTGATGCATTACAATAAAACTGCACTTAAAATTCTAAATTTGTTTCAATAAAATAGATTTGACAATTTTGAAGTGCATGGAAATTCGTGGAATGGATTTCTGTGTATGGAAACACCCTAAATAATCAGCGGTTCTGATTCAAATTTGGAATAATGGGGTGAGAAACTGCAAAATTCACGGCGTATGATATATTACTCATACGCCGTGAATCACAGTGGCACTAGTAAGAAACAAATGATACTCAATCACTGATATTTACAATATCAAGTAGCAACTGATATCAGTGATTTTTCAGTCGCCGTGATTGAATCACGCTCACCATTCGTTGTCATTGACCAGAGCGTAAAAGTAAATCAATAAATCTACCGTGAAAAGAGTTTAAACGATGCTTTGTTACCTCGGGTACGTAAACAATTCGGTAGAAACCATTGGACGTTTCAACAAGACTCGCCACCATCCCAGAAAGCCAGAGTAAAGCCAAACGTTTTTTACATGATAACGTTACCAGCTTGATTACTACACAACAATGGCCACAGATATTCCTCATACTTAAACCCAATGGATTATTTCATATGGACCATTCTGGAGGCCAAAGTATCAACTAAAAAATATGAGACTGTCAACTCCTTAAAGATTGATCTTCGCCGAGAATGGAACAAAATACCATCGTACCACAGTCGTACAGCATGTGAAGCCTTCCCGCACAAACTCGATGTCGAGGTGTCTACATCGCTAAATAACATTTAAAATTTGAAATTTGTTATTAATTTAATATATACCTATACTTCTACTTGAAAATCTAATAAAATGTAATCATAAAATCTTTACTGATTGATATCGAAAGTAACAGATGTATTACTATATTACTTGTTACTATATTACAAACAAATCGAATTGAAGTTCAGCGTCATGTTCAGCTATTGCATTAAGCTTTCTATAATCTCTAAAAATAAGTAAAGCTCTTACATCTAACAATTAAATTGAGTATATTATGTGACTGATGCTAGTATATGTTAGATTCTATTACTAAATTCAGACAGACAGTCTCTGAGAAACCAGTGCTCGGTCTTGTCGTCTGGATTGTTTTCGTTTGGTTTGCATTGCATTTAATACTCGGAAAATATTTCCATTGCGTCATGGACTGCTGGCAGACGTTAATAATTCTATTGTTTGGATTTTTAACTATAGTTAAAGCATTTAAAATACCAAATATCGATTTTGAAATAACAGATAATGGATTTCAAGTGTCAATACCAGGTAAAAATTTATAATACAAAGAATTTTTCAAGTCTGGAAGTAAGTGCATGGCAAGGCCGAAGGCCGAAGAGTGTGTTTGAATAAAAAAGAGAGTCTTGAACTATTCAGAACTCTTAACTTAGCTCTTAACTTAAATTTTGCTTATCTTCGCACATTACATTAGATGAGCCCGGTTTACAGCGCGTTTTCTATATAATGCAAATCGATGAGAGCTGTCCGGCATTAATGGATTATATTACTGAAGCTGCAAATGGCGCCTGGACTTCGATGCAGAAAACTAGTCTAAAGAACAATGACAAAGTCGAAATTTCAATGATGGTGCAGTACAACGATGTCATCTATGAGAAAAGCGAAACTAAAGTCATACTCAATAAACGCATGGCACCATTGACAACACGTAAATCTGAGTCAAGTAATATTGAATTTAGCAAAACGAAGTGCACGGATATTACAGAATTACAAAAAGAACTCAAACAGTGCAAACGGGCGCAGACTATTATACACAATAATCAGCCGACATGTCAGGGTGATTTAGTATTTGAGGATACTTTTGATGGTCGTGTATTAAACCGTAGCACCTGGAAGCATGATATACGTTTGCGTGTATATCAAAGAGAAGAGGAACTGGTGGCATTTGATAATAAGGATAAAAATTGCTATCTCAAAGATGGTGAGCTGCATATAGTGCCGACGGTGGCAAATGAAGTAACCGAGGGTAGAGAATATCGTATGGGTGATAAGTAAGCATTTCAAGCATAGTACGATACAAATTGGCATGTTTTGGTGCTCACTTATGGGAAGATTTTTTCGGAAGCTTTTTACGATTTGAATTCACTTTCGCAAAATCTTCCCGAAAGTGAGAAACGGAACAGATCTATTATTGAAAAACTTAAACTCAATTGATTTTATTTATCCTCTTGTTTTCACCTTACAGATGCACTGCCATTGAAGATCCTTTGCATGAATGTAATATAGCTAATATACGTTACTTCTATATAAAACCACCAGTCTATTCTGCACAAATTCATACACGTGATTCTTTTAGCTTTAAATACGGACGCATTGAGGTGCGTGCCAAGCTGCCGAAGGGCGATTGGCTCTTTCCATGTAAGTCGAAAATATATATTCAATGAAAAAAAATGCATTAACTATTTTCTATCCAAGATCTCATGCTGCAACCTGTCTCCACCTATGCAGAATCACATCAAGCCAAACAATTGCGCATTGCCTTTGCACGCGGCAATTCGTACTTACGTAGCATTAACAATGAAGATTTATCCGGTAATAATCTGTATGGTGGCATGATCTTCTGGCAGCATGATAGACCTACACAGTATCTGAGAACTAAAAGTCTTGAATCGCATTATGGTGATGATTTTCATATTTATTCAATGCTCTGGCAACGTGAGAAAATTACACTATTAGTCGATGGTGAAGTGTATGGTGAGATTTATGATGGTTTGGATTATTTTAATGAAAAGGTACGGACATATTTTTGAATATCTATAATTACACATAACTCACTTTATTTTTAAATTTCAATCAATAGTGTTTTATAATTTTCGGCGTCACTGTTGGTGGTTTTCTTAATTTCGATGATAATCTGATTAAAAGTGAAAAACCCTATAAGAATAGTGATCCGAAAGCTCCGCTTCATTTCTGGCAACAACAAGATATTTGGATGCCGACCTGGGAGAAGGATAAGGCATTATTGCAGATTGACTATGTGCGCGTCTATGCGGAGTAGTATTTTTTTGTAATATATTTGTTTTTATACTAAATGTAATAAGCATTTGATTTTTTTTAGATTAAAATTCATAAACAAATTATCGCTTTTTTTATAGAATTGAAACTTTGGACCAATGGTCAAGTAATTTTCTTTGTCTGTTAAAGTTTTAGCCATAAGTACAGAAAATAGCTCAGGGACGTCGGGTCACCAGCTCCTGGAGACCAGTTTAGAGTTGCGTTGCTGGAAATAATGTACTCGCCGTACATTTTTTTTCAGTGCTCCAGACCGTAGTATAACTCATAGTGTATTCTATGTGTTTCAATTTTGAGCTCATGAGATTTGGCACATATGAATAATACGGTAAAAAAATAAGTTCCACTTAGAAAAATGCGAATTATGCATATTAGTTGTGGAGTCTTTAACTAAAGAGCGAACATACTAAATAATGAGAGAATAACATTTAAATTAAGCTGTGCACGTTTAAGAATAAAAAAGCTTTACCCATGCATTATTCTTTTTAAAAATAATTTTATACGATTTGTTATCAGAGATCCGAATGTAGCTGAGTTTCTTCAGAACAAGTTTGATAATCGAAGCTTAATTAGTTTAGTCTGAACATTGCAGTTGGAAGCAAGTGTTATTTAGAATGAGGTCCACAACGTCTCGTTTTGTATGCATCGGTTGCATTTTAGCATTATGCATTAATGGCATCTCCGGCGGAGATGATATTTTCAATTGGTTGCGCACGGTAATTTATGAACAGCAGGTATGTATTAAAGGTATTTTCATTATATGAAAAGATTACCTAAACGTGTTCGAATGTTAGTGTTTTATTATTAGTTTAAGTTGCAAGTATTAATATATATACTAAAGATGGGCTCGACTTTGTAGATACGGTAATTTGAAATAATGTTTTTTGGGTATTTTAAAAAGTATTTACAAAAGGTGAACTGCTCTCATTGAAGTTATTTGAGAGCTAAATATGTAATTTGTTTAAGTATACCCAATAAATTCCCTATGCAATACCTCATTAGCCAGCGTCAACAATTGAACCGCCCCGACAAATCGTGGACGAACCGGAGTGGCAACCGCCAACACAAACATCAACGCAGCCGGAACAGCCAAAAAGCAAGGAATGTGAGCCTTCACTGACTGTAGTTGCTTATCAAAATGTATGCAAGGGTCAACTGATCTTCGAGGAGAATTTTGATAGTCTGAACAAAAGCATTTGGATGCATGAAGTACGTGAACCGCTGGATACCGGTGATGCTGAATTTGTGCTGTACGATGGTGAAGCAAAGGTGGAACATGGAGTACTAGAGATTAAGCCCATACAGTGGGACGTATATCAACCAAATATAGATGTACGCTTTGGACATCATGATTTAGGTACAAGGTATGTCAAAAAAACCAAACTTAACAATATTATTATTAGTAGCTTGCTAGCTATTATAATTCCACAACTTAACATTTTAGATGCACTGGTACACATGATCGCAACAAGGAGTGTCGTCTGGTAACTGGTGGACAGCACATACTGCCACCAGTTGTGGCACCGCGTTTAAATACACGTGATTCGTTTAATTTCAAGTACGGGCGTATTGAAATTCGTGCCAAACTGCCGCAGGGTGACTGGTTAATACCTTGTATGTTAGTCATATACATACACAAAAAACTTCGTACTAAAAGTTCGAATGCTACATTTCAGTACTACTGCTTGAGCCAGTAACAGATTACTATGGATCGGCGCTGTACGAATCCGGTGTTTTGCGTGTTGCATTTGCACGCGGTAATCGACGTCTCGATTTGGTCAATGGCAAGAGTATCGATGGTCGCATTTTATACGGCGGCGCTGTACTATTTCTTGATGTTGAGCGACGTGATGAATTTATGGGCAACGTACGACGTGGTGAGCATTTTGGTAATGATTATCACGTTTATGCTTTGACCTGGACACCAGAACATATTAAGCTTGAGGTTGACAATGAAGAGTATGGCCAAATTCAGGGTGGTTTTTCGACTGTATCCTCAAAGGATGCAGTGCTGCTGAATGCCTGGAAACGTGGCGGTCACATGGCGCCTTTTGATCGGCCGGTAATACTTTATGAAATGACACTAAATAGAATGAAGCATGTTGTACTAAATCTATTTCAATCTAATTAGTTCTATATTACACTTGGCCTCTCTGTTGGTGGTTTTGGTGATTATCCGGATAATAGTAGCTCGGGCAAGCACATCAAACCGTGGCTAAATAGAGATCCGAAGGCACAGTATAACTTTTGGAATCATCGACAGGATTGGCTACCAACCTGGTCAAATTCCGAACTAAAAGTGGACTATGTGCGTGTCTACGCATTGTGAACGGACAGAGTTAAATTGTATAGTGAAATCTTTAAATTAAGACTTTTAGTTTTAGAAAAAATGAAAATTAAAAAGAGAAAAACTTAAAAAAAAACCGTAGAATTTCAAAGAAAACTCAATTCCAGATTCGAGAGAATAAAGCGGGAAATTCATTACGAATTAAATTTGCCTACTGAAAATCATTATCATCAGACTAAATAGCAAATAATCCCAACGTCATCAATTATCTTAACTAATATCAATTTTTTTATGTTATGAAAAATAAATAAATAAAAGTAAACGTTTTCTACCATTTAAAATAAAATAGTTCAAGATCGCAAAACTGAATTCTGGAAATGCTTTTTTCAACGACATAGATTATAAAACAGAAGAGATCACGACACTACTGATAATGTACATACGCAGCGATGCATCACATCAGCGGCAAAAAATCGCAAATGACCGGAATGAAGATGAATCGCAACATAACGGGTGTTTCATCATAACATTATTAAATTTTCCTACTTTTATTGCGTCACTTCATTTAATTTGCATGTTTAATCAAATTGATAACTAAATCATGTGATTATTTTGAAACACCCCTTATAAACTGGTGTACAATAATATTTATAATTTCCTTGGAAATATTTTATAAAATTCCAATAATAAAAGCAAAAAACGTCATTCATACTTATTTTAAAGAGAAAACTCGTTGCAAGTGACGTTTGACGTTTGAAGTTCCATGCTTTAAACCTTTATTTAACTATTTAAGAATTCTGACTCGAATAGTACATTTGAAACCTTGTTGCTATCACTGCTAATACATATTTCTATGTAAAAAAATAAAATACAATATGTTATAAATAATTAAGCATATTACTCATTTTCATGGGGTTTTTCGTGTGCTGTGGATATTTTGTAACATAAACAAGTTTTTTTTTTGTTTGTTTAGTTTTCGTTCTTAATAAAAAACTTGTTAGATTCTTCCATTAATTGTACTTCAACCACAGATTTATGTTAAAGCTTTGATTCAATAAAAAAATTTTTCAAACAAAATGTTTTTCTACCTCAAAAAGTGCAATAAAAAGAAGTGCATGTGCAAACTTTCAACTGGATAGCATAAAAATTAGTACCCAAAAAATGCGCACAACATACAGACGGACATAGCTAGATCGACTCGTCTCGTCGAGCTGAACAAGAATATATATACTTTATGGGGTCTACGATTACTCCTTTAATGCGTCAGACAAACTGATAATACCATTTGTGTGAATAGTATAAAATACAATTTTTTTTTTTAATTTATAAACGTGAAAAACGTGAACTTTAAGGATATAATACAATATTGTATAATACAGTATTGTTGTACAGAAATCTAACAATTCAAGTTTGAAGATCCCAAATTTTATAGTTTCCTCATTGTTCACACATACGAAGGATGGACGGACAGGCGGACATGGCTAGATCGACACAGCTTTTGAAGCTGATTAATAATACGAGTATATGTATATATTGGGTGTTGCAATTAATTTTAAAGGATTCATAAGAGATGGTGTAACTAGCACTAAATCGCATCGGATAAACCTGTGACTATATTCATTTGAAAGCCAACTTCTTAAGCTTAAATTTTCAATATGTGTCATTCCACTGTAGTGTAAACAACATATTTTTTTTTTTGCTCTGTGAACATGTCGACTTTTGTTCCAACAAAACTCAATTTGTGGCAAGGTTTGCTTTTGTGCTTTTATTTGAAGAAAAAAGCAGCTGAAAGCAGGGACTATGCTCCATCGATTTCAACTTGTGAGTACTGGTTTCGTCGGTTTAAAAGTGGTCATTTTGATACGGAGGACAAAGAACGTCCGGGCCAGCGACTCGACGAGGATCCGTGTCAAACCCTTTAAGAATTATAAGAATCATTGGGAGTTGACTTGTCAACAGTTGGCAAACGCCTCAAAGCCATGCGAATGATTCAAAAGCAAGAAATTTGGGTGCCATACAAATTGAAGCCAAGAGACGTCGAAAGGAGATTTTTCACTTATGCGAACAGCTGCTTCAACGCCATAATCGGAAGAGTTTTTGCATTGTATCGTTACTGGCAATGAAAAGTGGATCGATTACGAAAACTCAAAGCGAAAAAAATCATGGGGACCACCCGGCCATGCATCAACATCGACGGTCAAACCGAATATTCATGGTGCCAAGCTCATGGTCTGTATTTGGTGGGATCAGAAGGGTGTTGTGTACTATGAGCTGCTGTAACTTAACCAAACCATCACTGGTGAACGTTACCAACAACAATTGAGCCGAGCGTTGAAGCAAAAACGTCCGGAATATGCCAAAAGATACGACAAGGTGGTTTTTCAACATGACAACGCTCGGCCACATGTTGCAAGATCCGTCAAGGAAACGTTGGAGGCGTTGAATTGTGATGTGCTACCACCAACAAACACCCCCCAGGATACCAAAAAATGGGTCGATTCGTGGATTTCCTTAAAAGTCGAGCCGTTCTTCCGACGCGGAATCCATATGCTGTCAAAAAGATGGGAAAATATTGTAGCTAACGTTGGACAATAGCATTTTTTTTTTAAATAAAATTAAATTCTGATAACAGCAATCGACACCTTCATTTTAAATAAACTCTTCAAAATATATCATCATTGTCTCATAGTTGCCGTGTCTAATGGTCTCACCATTGTCTCAGAAATAAATTTTTGATTTTCAACTCTTTATATTTTATTAACATTATAAGTGTTCTTTCTAACATACTTCCTATTAAAATTATTTCAATTTTCAGCAACAATTGTTTTGTTAGTATCTATTGCTTATGAGGTTTTCAATTACATTCGTAAGTTATCAAATCGAAAGATGCTCTTACATCAAAACCACTTGTTTTGAGATTAAAGTCTTGCTTAGAATAAAAGAGCAACACAATCGCCCCAAAGAGAACAAAAAGAGAACAAAAAGAGAGCGTCAAACATAAACCAGTTGCTTGTTTTTAGAAAATAATATAAAAAAACCATATTATTCATATGTAGTTCCCCAAGCAATTCGATTGAATTCGTCGTCACAGAGTTAAACTGAAACTGCTCACTCTGAACAAGTCTGTCGGACGGAACACAATATAATCGCATCTTGGAGCTGTGCAAAGCTAAAGCAACGTCAAGCGGGGGGATTTGGGTGGCGAATGCCATAATATCGTACAATGAATTGCACGAAGTTTTATTTTGTGTGCCTCTGCTGCATTTCAACATTTTGGATCAATGGCCGTTCCGGCGCTACGTCCTATAAAATACCCAACGTAAAGCTGGAAAAATTGACAACTAGTTTTCGCGTTTCGATACCAGGCAAGTAAATAGAAAAACGAAAAAAAAAATAAATTATATACATACAAATATGTGTATATATGGAAGTTCAAGAGGCTATCTTACTACTTGCGTGTGATGATCATCTTTATTTTTGAACGTTTGTGCTTGTATCTTACAGATGAATTGGGTGTCAAGTTTGTCGCTTTTAATGTTAATCGCAATCGCAAATTCAATTCCTTTGTGCAGGGTGAATTTACTGCACAGGTGAGCGAGCCGGTGCGGCAACGTTGGAGCGCCGAGTTTAAGCGCAATTTGAGCAATTCGGATATAATTTATGTATGGGTAAATGTACAGCACAATCAGCTAGGATATCGTAATTTTGCTGAACCGATACGTGTCTGTGCAGTGGAAAAGTCGGGAAATTGTCTCGATGACGACGACGATGATGACAACAATATCGAACGAGAGCCAACGCCGGAAATAACAACAACGGAGCGGCAGTCCAAACCGCAATCGCCGCCACAAACCTCAAAACCGCTAGATTGTGAGCCTTCGTTGACTGTTGTTGGTTATGGTAATGTGTGCAAGGGTCAACTGATCTTTGAGGATAATTTTGATAGCCTAAACGAAAGTATTTGGATGCATGAAGTACGTGAACCACTTGATTCCGGCGATGCTGAATTTGTGCTGTACGATGGTCAAGCAATGGTACAAAATGGAGAACTGGAAATTAAGCCCATGCAGTGGAGCACATATCAACCAAATATAGATGTACGCTTCGGACATTTTGATTTGGGTACAAGGTCTGTAAAACAACAGCAAGAGAAAATTTCAAACCGAAGCTTCAATAATCATCACATGCCTTCGTTTAATTTTTAAGGTGATGTTCATGTTAAGCTTACGTTCCTCAGAGGCCATCATATAATTTTTCAAGTTAATATTGAAAGTTTTTCATATAAAATCCGAAAATGGTAGGTGGGTTAGTATGGGAGATACCCCTAAGAGAGTGAGTGGCATAGTAATTGTGATACATTTTGAGCATAGGAGCATAGGAAGGCTCCTTACCACATTTCTGAACCAAATCTAATCGGGTACAGAATGGGTACAGACAGGCGGATATAACTATTTTCGACATAGCTAGATTCGTCTCATCAAGCTGATCAAGAATATGCAATATGCACTTACTTTATTATAAATATATATTATGAAATTGTCAGGAAGTTTGATAGAAGCATCGACGAGTCGATCTAGCCGTGACCGTATGCCTATCCGTCTGTCTGTCTGTCTGTCTGTTTGTCCGTCTGTCTTTCAATCTTTGAAATAATGGTTTGAAACTTGGTATGGAGACTTTTTATAACCATAGGCAAAATACTTATCATAATAACCGCGATTAATGCAAAAGAAGGCAAAGCTCCCATACAAATGGTGAAGAGTATTAAAGTTCGTTTCCACCGAAATTATCATTCTCTTTTCTGTTATATGTAAATATTTATTATAATTCAAAATCTTCTCATTTTAGATGCACTGGTATACACGATCGCAGCCAGGAGTGTCGTCTATTGAGTGGTGGACAGCATATACTGCCTCCAGTTGTAGCACCGCGTATAAACACACGTGATTCGTTCAACTTCAAATACGGACGCGTTGAAATACGTGCTAAACTGCCGCAGGGTGACTGGTTAACACCATGTTAGTAAGATTTACCGAAACACATTCATATAAACTACATAATAAAAGTTTTTCCACCCAACAGTACTACTGCTCGAACCATTAACAGAATACTATGGCCAGCGAGGTTACGAGTCAGGTGCCTTGCGTGTTGCATTTGCACGTGGCAATCAACGACTCGATTTGGCCAATGGCAAGACTATCGATGGTCGCATTTTATACGGCGGCGCTGTACTATTTCTGGATGCAGAGCGTCGTGATGAGTTTATGGCCAGCGTACGACGTAATGTGCATTTCAGCAATGATTATCATGTCTATGCTCTGACCTGGACACCGGAACATCTATTGCTTGAGGTCGACAATCAAATGTATGGTCAAATACCGGGTGGTTTTTCTGGTATTTCCTCGAACGATGCAGTGCTTCTGAATGCTTGGAAACGTGGCGGCCATATGGCGCCTTTTGATCGGCCGGTAAATTATTTATAGTAATTTTAAAAGCATGTTATAACTTTTCTTTCAATTTTGTTAGTTCTATATTACACTTGGACTGTCTGTTGGTGGTTTTGGTGATTATCCAGATAATTTGCGATCGGGCGTAAACAATAAACCGTGGCAAAATAAGCATCCTAAGGCACAGTATAACTTTTGGAATCATGGGCAGGAATGGTTGCCGACCTGGTCAAATCCCGAACTAAAAGTGGACTATGTGCGTGTCTACGCGCTGTAAATGACAAAAAACACATTAAACTGAATAAAGACTTTTAGTTATAGAAAATAATCAACTATATATACAAAATGTTTTAGTCTATAGTCTGACATTATATTTAGTTCGTATAGACTATTTCAAATGAATGACTATTTCAACAGATTCGGCGAATGTTACTGAAATACCAAGATACTGGGCTGCTCAAAAAGATTTGCATTGATAAATTATTAAGTGGATTCGATTGTGGAGTCAAGAATGTCCGTCTGTCTGATAGTTACTTCGCATTGTTTTTATTCCGTTTGCTGATAGCTAGCTGAAACCTGGTATTTCATACCTTTTATCTTATATATCTTATATTATTAACTTATATCTTCTACATATTAATAGGACAGCAGATTTGTTGTGACGGTTACAACACTTACAGTATACAAAAAATTCCATTTGAAAGGCAATAATTTTCAGATATGCACAGTCCATTTCCATTTTATCAAAATCGGTTGAATATTTTGAGCTTAACAAGTGTCATTCACACAACGAAACAAACACGCATAGAGTTTACAATACAAACGCACACATACAAATATTATACGATAGCATGCAAGCAGTCAATTACGAGTAGAAGCTGATAAGACTTCACGAAAGTGATAGAAGATTGCGTATTTTACTTTGTATGCGCTTCGCTCTTATTTTGGTGACTATCTGTTTGCAAATGGTTGTTATTGGCGCGCAGTGAAAATAACCTTAACAAATAATGCTTAAGTGCAATAGTATACAAAAATGTATTCCTAGATTGCGATCGATTGAGTCGACCGGTGGCCAAAAACACAAAGTCATATTGAAATGCTATGCCCACTTTTTAGTTAGCCCTAATGCAAATTGGATATGGTGGTTTTTTAATGGACATATATATATATATATATATATATATATATATATATATATATATATATATATATATATATATATATATATATATATATATATATATATATACAAGACTATTTGATATTTCATGTGATTGGTATTAAAGCTTCGGTTCAACCCGAGTTTAGGTTTTAATGATATTTTAGATGACCCCAGTATGAAATATCCCAAGACAAGATTTTTTGTGTGCTCAGGTATGTATTTTCGATTCAAATTTGAAAAAAAAATTGTAATTGCTTATTATAGGAAAGTTCAAAAATTCTTAATGTATATAATATATAATGTATAATGTATATAAGTAGATTATACTTTTAAAGAACAGGACATCGCAAAAAAACGTCTGTGTTGGGTTTGTTGAAAACTGCATCGCTCATCTTAAAGATGTTAAGAATTAATTTAAAAATTAAATAAAAATGAAAATTCCTGAAAAGAACTGATAATCGTAGGTTCATAGGATAGGCATATATGTACGTGTATATATATATATATATAGCTATTGTACGTGTATTTATACAAAATTGCCCGAAGCTAATCGCAGCAGCGATAAGCCAATCATCAATAATTTCATTGAAAAACATTTAAGAATATACGCTCTAAAACCAATGATGCATAAAGCATTTAATAGCAGATTATATACCTATATGCTTCAACGATTATCTTAAAACTATCTACAAATAATACAAAATGTTGAGCCTACATCGAAACCCTTAATATGAGAGGCGTTCGTAATCAAAAGATCCGAAAGCTAAACAAATTAAATTATGAAATTTTACGGGCTCTACAAACTCAAACTTTACGCAGTAGTCCAAATCCAACACAGCTGGTTAAATTTCGAAAAATCGAAGTTAGCCCATGGATGTTTTTTGAATAAGATTCGTATGTCCTGTAATTAAAAAGCAAAGCAAAAACCAATGCGACGCGAGAAAGCAGTTGCAAAACTGCTTTCTCACTTTAATTGTGAACTAAAATTTATAATTTTATATTCTATTTAATTTTATTTATAATTTTAGTAGACGGCACTTGGCTCGTTTCCACAAATTCGCCTACCCATCTTCCCCTGCCCTATTTTACCCCTTTGCCTACCACCCTTCGCCCTGCACCCATTCCTCTGCCTCTTCCCCTACATCCCCTTCTTCCTGCCCCTTCGATCCCATTAACATGTATACAACATTTCATCCATATATCTCAAATGGTACCCTGCGCGTTGCTGCCCTTCCCCCTGCCTCACCTACCTCTACACATCGTTCCCTCTCACTCTCACCTCTCACTCGCCTACCCTTCTTCCCCCTGCCCCCTTTCCCTTCTACCCTTTCTCATACCTCCCATTCCCATTCCCTTCGCCTATTTCCCTACCCCTCTTCCCCTTCCCCTTCCCCCTCATTCTCTTCCGGCTCTTTCTCTTCCACTTCTTCCCCAATACTCCCCTTTTCCTTCTCCTTCCTTCTTCAATCCCATTAGCATGTATACAATATTTCATCCCTCTATCTTAAATGTTTTGGACCATGAACACCCGCGGGCATACACAGTGGGTCGAATTGTCTATATAGACCATTCTCGAATCCCCATGAACACACAAAAATGTTCATCACTAACATTGTATTGTACTGAAGAAACACATTTTCGTCTATATTTTGACTCCTGTGGTACCTATCCTGCAGACCAAAGTAGCATGTGTTGAAAATTTGGTGTCATTTGATGCAGCGGTTTTTGAGTTTTTGGATTTCTCACCCGAACGTTTTTCTATATTAAGATTTATTAAAAAATAAAAAAAATAAAATCAAATACATAATTAATGTTTCACGAGTAATTAAAGAACTCTCACACCGCTGTATTAACTGTGTCGTTATATATACCATAAATATTATATATTGCTAAGAGAGACATTCAATAGATAATATATTTAATCATTGCTCAATTCGAACGTTGTTTTTCAATAATTCTGTTTCAGTTGATCTCGAGTTCTCGTGCAAATCAGTTGCAATTTTGAACAAAAAATGCGATTTCTTAACTTCGGAATATTATTTATGCTATGCCATCTGGTAAACTGTTACAAGTTACCTCCAATACAAGTGGAAATAAACAAATTACATGGATGTAAAATCGGTATACCAGGTATGTGCGTGCAGTATAGCTATACGAAAAAGTCTTTAAATATATTTCTTATCTATTCTAGATGAACCTGGCATAACTATGGCAGTTTTTAAAATAAAAATCAATAATGATTGTCCTAGCATCATTGATTACGTACTGGAGCCACATGACAACGAGTGGTTTACCGAAATCAAGGAACGTGCAATCTTCGAAGGTACTATTTTGAAAATTCAACTTGTTGTCGAATACAATGGAGAAATGTTACAAAAATACGAAGAACTAAAAATTGATAGTCATGATAAAGTTCAAAGAGTTGCAAGAGCATTTACGGAGGATGATTTTGATTTGTATAAACAGTGCGAAAACCTCGAAAAGAATGAAGATATTAAATTCTGTCATCCTACTGCAACACGCAGCGAAAAAAGTCAGCCAAGTTGCAGTAATGAAGTTATTTTCTTTGATGATTACAATGGAGACACATTAAATAAAGACATATGGAGTCATGAGATACGTTCTCTTGTACAGACAGAGGATTCACAGTTGGTTGCATTCGTTGATGATAAGCAAAATTGCTATGTGAAAGATGGCAAACTGCATATTAAGGCTATTTGGTCAAAAGAAGTAAATAAAAAAACGTTTGATGTACTCCATAATAATAAGTAAGTTGAAGTAATTTTCTGTTTTGAAATTTCCACCATATCAATTAACGATCTTTTTCTTTATTTATGTTAGATGCACTAGCAAACAAAATGGAATTGCTAAACGTCGAGAATGCAGCTATACATATCCCAGCTCGCACTTTGTCTTCTATCCGCCTGCATTCTCGGCCAAAATTCATACAAAAAACTCCTTCAGTTTTAAATATGGTAGAGTAGAAGTGCGCGCAAAGTTTCCAATTGGCGATTGGCTCTTTCCATGTGAGCATAGCTGAGTAGTTTTTTTTTTTTAAATATATATAAAACTATGTATTTAACAACATTTTAGTTATACTTCTACAACCTAAGAATCAAGCTACGGAGGATCCAACCTTTGATCATATACGTATTGCCTATGCACGCGGTAATAAATATGTATATACCGCTACGCGCCAGCAAATGGGTGGTCGTATACTCTATGGTGATATTATTTATTGGGATGCTTATGCAGACAAAACTCATTACAATTTAACAACGAAGTATGAGCACGAAGAGCGCATACATTTTGGCGAACATTTTCATAATTATGCTGTAACTTGGTCGGAAAATATGTTGCAGTTTGAAGTGGATGATCTTGTGTATGGTAGAATCAGTACCAGTAAAATAAAAGCATTTAATGAACAAGAAGTACGTAGACCCAGTTGATTACATAACTACAATGTTAATATACATAATTTCGATTTCATTTTTGCAGTTTTACATAGTACTTGGTTTGACCGTTGGCGGTGCTTTAAATTTCGATGGTGTATATTCTAAATGGGCGGAAGCACTTTCCAGTTCTGTTCTTAGACCTGTAGCAGAGTTTTGGAACCAAAGCAATGCTTCGGCTAGTTGGATTCAACCTGAACTTGTAGTTGAATATGTGCGCGTTACTTCTGTAAAAGATATGAAAAAAGAAGAGTAGAAGTGATGTTTAAGTCGCGTGTTCAGACAGTCATATATGATGTATATGTGACGCATTTATACTACTGTATTGAAAATAGTTTTAAACATCTACAAATTTCAACTAGCAAAATGTAAAGTGTCACAGAAATAAATGTAACTTACAAATTATTATTAACTATGATTGATGGCAAAGGGCGCAACACAGTCACAATGACAAAATCTGCTTTACGATGCTACTTAAGTAAAGCAACGATTAATGATTTTGTTAAAATGTTGATGAAACTGGCTTACTAGCCTCCTTACATGCCTGGATCCATTGTTTTTGAATACTTTCTACATTTGAAATACAAATTACCGATGGAAAAGTGCCAGCCGCGTTCTGACGATGATAAAAGAATAGTAAAATAACAAAAATTGGCTATTCAAAAATAGTTTAACCTGGTTTCGGTAACAGCAATGACAGGAATACCGCGAGACGTTTCTTTACCAATGTGTACTTACAACATCGTTTACATTTAAGTTTTCCGCCATCTTGCATACGCCATTTCGGAATTCGACAAGGTAAATTCGGAATTGTAATCAGGTACCCCAAAAATCCCAGAATACCAAGTTTCGTATTGATATCAGCGTTTATTGCTTAATGGCCAGGTTTTTGTGATAATCGGCCACTGTGCGTCGCTCCGAATTCAAAATGCAAAGTCCTCTTGAAAGTGTAAAGCAAAACCACTTCCGAACAATTTATTCGGCAGTGAAATTAGAAACACGGAAGAATATAGATGTTACAATTCTGTTGTGTATTAAAGCTTAAAATTATAACAAATGTTTATATGCTTTATACAGTATTCTCTTGTCTATTTATTGGCATTGGAACATTTATAAAGAGAACTTAGAGCCTATGTATACTTAGTGTATTTATGCACGTATGCTAGCCTTGTATGTGTACAAATGTACATACATATGTATATACATACATATGTATGATGAAGAATGTTGACGAATGTTTGTTTTTAGAATGTTTTGCCATTGTTCTTCTTGGAGCCATTATTGCGTGAATTTTGATTCGATTTCTTTTTACGCTTATCGGATGACCAATCGACATCATCCTCATCATCTGTACCGGCATTTGTTTGCAAATATGAGGATGATGAACTTGAGCTGGCACTGTTGCCCTCCTTGGTGGCTAAGCGTCGACTGGCAATGCGTGATGAGATGCGTCCCATGCCCATGCATTTCTCCAGATGCGGTGCAAAGCGGGCCGCTGAGACAGGTCTATCACAGTTCGGGCAGGTGCAATCCATTGGCTTCTTTGCCGTCGAAATGCCAAATATATCGAAATTCGGCATATCGACAATGCGGAATGCAGTGTCAGCATTCTCTTCCGGTATGCCATCAAGCGCGGCTAGATTGCCGCTCTTGCGTAGATGATGTATCTCGAGAAAAACGCCGACCACAGCATCGTCGAGCAGCGTTTGATAAAGATAGGCAGCGGCATCGTCGAGTCCTTTTGGATCTTTGCATAATTCACGGAAATTCTTTTCTATGTCGGCAACATTTGTTGCGGGTTTTGGCGTGTGCGCCATTGAAGCGTAACTTATGAATTTAAACTTCTTTCTTAAGGCGCTTCACAACTTCATAAAAAAACCGAATGCAATAAACGAAGTTAGACCGCAGACGCCGGAATGCTAGACTGTTGTTGTTTGTTTTGTAGTATTCAGTGTTGCAAAAGTTGCTTATGATTTTCGTCAGTGCTGGACTCGGTTGGTTTCTGCGATTCGTGTCGAAATTTGTTTACGCAATTCAAATTTGAAAACGCAACACCAATAAGCTGTATTAAAATCAATTTTTTTAGTATTTATAAAAAGAATGACGCTCTTCTCTACAATCTCTTTTTTAATATAATAAATAATAAAACAAGGAAAAGATTATATTCGTACTACAAATTTTTTTCAGTTGATTTTTGATTTTTAATAATATAGTATTTCATTTCTTGATATGTCAAAATATATCTATTGTAACATGGCGAAGGAGAATTTGGGAAACATATAAAATATACATATATATTCGTGATCTGTTCGACGAGACGATTCGATCTAGCCTTGTTTTTCCGTACTTTTGTCACTTTGAATGTCCGAGTGAAAAGTTTCCAGAGACTATAATACTAAGAATCTGAAAACATTGCGGTATAGATTCTAGGTGCCGTACTAGTACAATTTCAGCTTTGAAACACTAAATTACAAATTTATGTACAGCTCATTCATTACCTTATTCATTTTTGCATCAAAAACAAAATTTTTGGGCAAATGTAAAAAAAGAAAATTAGTCCTTTATTTACAAAGTCCTTACATTACAATAGTCCTTACATTACAAAAGAATAGCACTTAAAATTTTCTTTTATGAGTGGTTATACACCTATTGTAACTATAAATAACTAGTGAAATAAGCTGTAAGACACTGAATCGTGTCCCTTTCCTCCTTGTCGCATTACACCACAGCTTAAACACCCCTCTTTATACGTAACGTAATATGTGGACTACCTCTCATTTGAAAATTTTAGGCGGAAAAAGAAATCATACAGTTAGAAAGTAATCCATTTTTTCATTCATTAGTTTACAAACTTTGTACAAAAAAAACAAAAAACAAAACAAAAAAGATTGCTGCAGTTGAGTCTTTAGGTCTTTATTTGAATTATAGATTTGTATGGGGGCTACATTCCTGTAAGATAGACTAAATTTGTCATTCCTGGCCTAATTAAAAACAACAAAATGTTGTACAAAAAATCAAGAATGGTGGCAGGTTAATATGGGAGCTATCCCTTATAGTGGTCCGATCTGGACCTGTGTATGTGACGACGTAAGATATTTTTGATATTTCTAGCTTAATTACAAACACAAACAACTTCGTACAAAAACTAAAAAATGAAACGAAGGTATGGAGCATATTCCTTATAGTAGAGTTGGCACGCTCATTTAATACACTTTATTTATTATTATTATTATTATTATTATTATTATTGAGAGCGGGGACATATAAATCTGCGACCTAAAAGATATATTGTTTGTCCTACCTGCCCTATGCCTATGTGTAAAATGAATCTTAGTACTTACCTAGCATCCCATCTTTTCAGTTGGTGCTTTTTAATAAAGTGATTACCTAGAAACTCTAGCTACAGCTTCACATTCAGCAAGAATGTGAAGAGGGGTCTCCCCTTCGGAGTCACAGAATCTACATTCGGGAGAGTTTTTTGTACCCAAAACATACAAGTGATTGTACAGTGGCCTTTTAGGAGTCCAGTCAGTATTCTAGGTTAGTTGCTACCTAGTTGTCCTCCTTATCTGCCTGCTCATTTATTGGAATATTGTTGTGACCCGGTACCCATAGCAGAAAAACTCTTTTGTGTTCGATGAGTTCTTCCATTAGGACTTTGTTTCAGGCAGTTCCTTTATCTTAACTACGTTGCAATTAAGTGCCTTCATCAGTTAGTTGTTAAGTTAATTGCAATATCACAGTTGTGATATCCTTTATCAAGTTGAACTGCGCACATCTGACTATTGCACACATTTCTGCTTGGAAGATACTGGTGTGTTTGCGCATTGCCTCCAAATAGTGAGGTGAGTCCTAGTACATACAACCCCAAGGCCTGTACTGTCTTCCGTCTAAGATCCATAGATCCGTATATCACTTGATGGTACGTGGTTTTAATACGTATGATCTTTCCGACTTCAACGATTCTTTTTTTGTCGGACCATTTAATGGTAAAATGGGGAATTGGAGCGTCTACTTTTCCAAACTTGTGAACTGTATCACTTATAAACTCCACTTTATAAAGTGTCTATATCGACTCTAATTTTGATGCTGATCAAGAATATATACACTTTCTGGGAACAGGTTTTGTTTGTCCGCCACTTTATATAAAAAGTTGAAAATTTAAAAAAAAGGAATTGAGATTGTAGAACCGCTTGCTAATTTTTAACAATTCAATAATCCGTTATTAGGAGATATCAATGCAATTGCAGAAAGTGGCATCACTAAACAGCTGATTTATGTATGCAAATTGACATAGACACACAGTCATATGCATAAATGTAGATAAAAACACGCTACAAATTAGCAGAACTAAAACTAATGATTTGAAAAAAAAATGCAGTATTCCTATCATACAACTTACTTTAAATGTAGTTTAAATCCGGCAGTTGAAAATTGGTGCACAATATTCATTTTTCGAGAGATAAATTTAAGAACGCAAAACTATTTGTTTTAAAAAGTTTATTTAAAAAGAAATCGAGCTGTTTCTTTGATTTAAATTTGTCAAAGGGAAATAATTTAAAAAAAATAAAAATATTACACAGTTAAAAAATGACTGACAGTTGCGTGCACTGCACTATCCGGCTTTCAGTTTATTATTCTAGTGGCATGAAGACATCCATGTCGCGGGCAAAACAGAGGAAAAGTAAAGACGCCCTCAAATGCTGCAGCATGGATGGTTCGATTAATCCACGCGTGTATGTGCCTCCATGCACATCTCTTGAAACTTTTGCATTTGGAGCAGTTTCTCCAAACAGCTCAAACAGACCACCTGGGGCAGTCCATCTGTCGGTGTAATTACCATTCGCGGCGTTGTAGACGCGAATATTTCTGCAACATTCATTGTTTCGCCCTTCGGTTTCGTATACAGCGACTGCAATTCAAGCGTATTTTGTGTTTCGTCTATTTCGCGCCGTAAACAGAAACGACATGTGTAGGCTAAATCGTGATCGGAAATGCTCATTTCTACTACTCCGCTAATTCGTTGTCTATTAAAACTAATAATATTTATGTCCGAGGACGTCTTCGTTGTTTTCTATTCTATTTATTATTTAAAACATATGGAAAGTGTAGTGTAGTGTTGCCAGATTGGCAACGTTTGTAGTTTGGCATTTAAAAGTTTCTATACTTCTCTTTGGAATTCGTTTATTGTAGAGAATTTTGTTTTATTTAATATAATTTATAATATATATTATAATTTTAGTTATTGGTGGTACTCTTAAATACCATAATTCGCATCCATCAGTTCCCCTCCATTAGAAGTGCGCTGTGATTATAATGAGCTGTGGGTTTGTATGGGAGTACATCAAATGGTGGGCGGGAAACGCCCATTTCTATATGAAGGTGCTCTCCACTAAATCGCCTAATATTGACTTTAAGAAAAAAATCTTTCATATAAAAACACAAAAGTGGACAGTGGATTTGTATGGGGGCTACCACAAAAAGTGGGAGGGTCCTACCCATTAATGTATGTGTGAAGCGTCCTTCCACTAGAAGCTACCATATCAATTATTAAGTTGATATTGACTACAATAAAAGAGTTTTTGATACAAAAATCAAAAGTGGGCATGGTTGTTCAATCTTGATACTCTATTAACCTGCAATAAAAATAAGTGTATAAGGGGATTATTTGGTTAATTCTGTGTTTTGGTTGGATGTTGCAACTAGCTTACATTGTAGGGTTATCTATTTCTTGGTTTTAAAATGGAAGGACTATCTCGCCGTTCAGTCAGTCGGACGGACAGACGAACATGTCTATATCGACGTGGCGTTTGATGCTAATCAAGAATTTATACACTTTAAGGACTGTATCGCGCCTCCTTCTACCTGTTACATACATTTGCACAAAACTAATATACCCTTTTACCCTATAGGTACACCGTATGCAACAAAACTGATATGATCAACCATTTTTAACACTTCTGATGGTCAATGAAGACGGAACAAAGCTAGTTCGTAAACTGTTCGTAATTTTTTTTTCTTATTTATTACTTTCAACATATTTAATATTGGAATTAAGAAATAATATTCGGTTTGAATTGGCATCGTCAAGCCGTTTTCGCCTCGCTGATAATACTTCATCTGGGTTCGTACAAATCTGCTCACTGGACACAATAGTAGTCACAAGCGCCAAGTGCTGCCGCGCCAGTTTAGCAATACTGGGATATAAAACTTCGTGATCACGCCACCAGTTGAGAGGATCATTTTGCCGTTTTATGCAAGGCTCATCACAATATTTGCTTAGTTCAGATGCAGCACACTTCGTTGGATTGCTTTCATTCCTTTGCAGTTGATCACAACTATACCAAATCGAATCCGGATCAGGTTTTATTGCATTCGCTGTCTGTGCAATTTGCTCCAGTAGTTTGGTTATATATTGTTCAACTTCCGATTTGCATTCTTCCAAAGCGACAGCATTTTTAATACGATTTTTGAATCTTGGATCCAAAAATGTAGCCATGTTTAGCAATTTATTTTTTTCAATACTAGCAAATAATGCAGTTAAACCACGGTACAGTGTGCTGCTCAGTTTTTTTGTGATTTCTGTATGGTCAGTAGTGTTTGAAACGTACTCCTTTATTTTATCAACAAGCCAGCGCATTAGTATTAGAATTTTTGAAGCTGAAGAGTTTTCCTCAGCAGAAAGTTCATTGCTGATAGTTGCAAACGGTTGTAAAAATTTTACAATAATCTGCATTGTATTAAATTCGTCCTTAGTGATGCTTTCGATTGTGCTTTTCTTTCTTTGTAGGATTGCAATGCTGGCGACAAGTGGCTGCTGTAGTTTGCATACACGTTCAAACATAAACATTGTCGAAATCCAGCGTTTTTCAACATCATCAATCAATTTGTATGCAACATTTGGTGTTTCTTCAGTTTCGTTCTCAACGTCATCCATAGCACAGTCTTCATTATCATTCGCATTTCTTAGTGAATTGCCAAGTTGCATAGCTTTTAAAACTTCAGCAGCACTGCTGTGTTTAGCAAAATATTTGACAATATTTTTTATCTTAGTTCTTAAATCTTTGCACATACGCAAAGCAACTTGTACAACTAGATTAAGACGATGTGACAAACACAGCCAATGTGTCCAACCCAACAACCCCGCAGCGCGTATCATATTTTTGGCATTGTCTGTGACAATTGTTTGAATTTTATGCTGTATCTCCCAATCCTTGCATATATTCATTATTGCTATTTCAAGGTCCTCAGCAGTTGGTGTTGCATTGAACTGTGTGCAGCTTAACAATGCAGTTTTTAGTTGCCACGACTTTGTTATGAAATGCGCGCTAACTGATATATGTGTTTCCATTGTATTGGATGTCCATGTATCTGTTGATATTGTTATGAATTCGACATTTTTTATTACATCTTTAACTTGTTTTAAGACCAACTGATACTTGTTTGCCAGTAAAACCTCACTGAGGTGTTTGCATGTTGGCAATTTATATACGGGTATTATTTCTTGCATGAGCTCCCGAAAACCTGCATAAAAGATAAGCATTAGAAAAGATATAGAAAGCAATTCAGACCTGTTCACTCTCAGTAAGATTTTGTGAAAGTGTATACGATTAAATGGTCACTTGATAAAGTGAAATTCAAATTTCTCAATGCAAGTGAATTCATATCTCAAAATCATTCCATACGTGAACAATTTACCATTTTATCGAAATCGCAAATTTTTACCGAAAGTGAGAACCAGACTAGCCGGAATATGGTTTTAATTACTTATTCAAAGCTTATGATTCCTTAGGGCCAATTAGCATAATCCATTACATTAGTGAGTAAAACAATAACAATGAACGGATTAAAAATAAAACATCTATCGTATGATATATAAACGTTTGACAACAAAATTGGCGGGCTGATTGCTCAAGTCGAATTGTCAATCGTTGCATTTGTTCGGCGTTGAATTTACATATGTATGTAAATAGTACTAGGAAAAATGAGATACACTTCAAAAAAAAAAGGAGATACACCACCAACAGAAAAAAGTAAGAAGGCATAGCTTGCATGGGATTTTGTACATCTGTAAAGAGAAACAGACATAATAAGTTTTATTGGGAACATAGAATGTGCCATACCCACATATAATAGAAAATAGGGAGGTGGCGTAGCACGCACGCCGGATACAGCTAGTTTTAAATGTAAATTTTAATGAAATTAAGTTCAAATAAGAAAAAAATCTAACAACAAGTAGAGAACACAAAAAGAATGAAGGAAAGAGTGCTTTACAATGCATAAATATGTGAAGTCTAAATATACACTAAGGACCACATGTGTATCAAGGGGTCAGACGGCGTAACCTAAATAGCTTTAAAAGATTCGTCTTAAATACATTAGAGAACACTAAAACCAACTTCATATTGCAGATGAAGTGGTTCCATATGTGAGGAACTCTCATCTGAAAAGATCGTTCAACAAGCGAGAATATGCGACCGAATAGACCAAATCCAGCACGCATGAATATTCGCTGATTTTGACCCGGATTTTTATTCAGTGATGGAGCACATTTCTGGCTCAAAGGATACGTCAGTAAACGAAATTCCCGCATTTAGGCTCATGAGCAATACGAAGAGACTCTCGTTATACTGGTGGAATTATCGGACCGTACTTCTTTAAAAATGAGAGAAAATAATCGCCAACGCCGAGCGCAACCGCAACTTCTTCATTCGTTAAACCATAACCACTGCGTGACGTAGTGTCTGGACCAGTGCCGCATGACAAGCAAGTGGCGAATCAGAATCGATCAGCCTGTAACGGTAACTAAAACTCAGTGTCAGAGCTAGAGCGTCTGAGGGGCATCCTAAAGGAAACGGTTAATGCGACAGAAAATTATGTCTTTTGTACACTAGCCCGGATGAGGTTAAGTTAATTTATCTAGGATCTTCTCCGTCTCTTTAATGAAACGGAGAATATATATCATCAGATGTAATAAAGGGTCTATTCATCTGCTCAATTCTGAGTCTAGCCAAGGACAGGCAATCGCTTAGCAGCTGTAAACTAGTTTCGTCATCCTCTAGACAGAGTCTGCACTCTGTTTCTGAGGAGAGACCTAGTTTATTTAAGTGATATCTCAGTGGATGATGGCCGGTGAGGTAGCCCAACAGCAAACCTCAGGTCAGAACTATTGAGATGTGTGTTGGTTTTTGGGTGTATAGGATATATATTGTATTCAGTACCGGAAGACAGTGCTTATAAACCGATCTACTATGAAAGATTTTGTCATGATTAGTTCATCAGCACTTTCGTTGCCCGTTTAACCGTTTTATCAATTAAATAATTTTTTAAATCGCTTCTGCTTTTACATTTTTATATTTTAGAAAATGAGTGAACATTTGGCAGAATAATGTCGTTTGTAGTTGAAATGGTGGCTCGGATTTCGAGAACGGGTTTCCAATTATTGACGATCATATTTTAACTGTGACATGCATTGTGAAAATATAAACTTTTTTGAAATGTCTGCTTTAAGATTTTCTGTGAACCACCAATTTTGTCAGTCATTGCAGCAACTCTGTCAAAGCCTAGTCGCACACTTTTCTAAAGATCAAGGATAATTTAAAATGGGCAGCTGTAATATGTGCGTTTATAAGCTACAGATCTCCATATCTGACTATCTTTTCACGAATTTGATTTCGTTAATTAAAAATTTAAAGTCTTGATACCCGTGTGCCCTCTCCCTCTGTCTAAGCCACTAACAATGTTGTTAATGCAATGATTTTCTTATAATTTTGTTAATTTGCCCTAAGCGCTTTAGAAATCAGTCTTTGAATAAATAAAAAAAAAAATATTATTTAAATAAAACTAAAATACCTTCATCCTCGACAACTGTGACAGGCTGTAAGTCCTTAACAACCATTCTTAAGATAAGCTCATCAAGTTTATTGCTCCGATTTATATCCGGAATTTGATTCACAAAATTTGATAGTTTATGTTGTGAAGATTCGGGATGTAGACGTTTTAGAGCACGTGTTGTAGTTGGCAGTTCATCCGGTACTAAGTTAGTTGTGGTCGTTGAGGTGACTGATGGCGTTGGGCTTGTTGATGTTGCCGCCATGGTGTCCGCTGATATAGCGCCAGCAGCAGCAGTTACAGACGTTTGTGCTGCTGTACCATGAACGCCCATTTTAATTTGTCGAATGATAAGATTTTGGACAGATGGAATCAATACCGGCTTTCTTCTATGTTGGTGTTTTACTGCTTCATCGCCCATTTTATTCCGAATTTTGGACACCAAACCAACAGAAACGCCAAGCCTTTGGGCAATTTCACGATGGGTGCATTTTAATTTGATCTGCCGCTCAATTTCACTAACTAGATATTGAGATGTTCTCGGAATCTGGTCAAAACATGAAAATTCAATTATATTAACAAAATACTTGATTCGTAATTGATTTTATAATCAACAAACCTTGTCTAATGGCGTTGGGCTTGTTGATGTTGCCGCTATGGTGTCCGCTGACATAGTGCCAGTAGCAGGAGGTACAGACGTTTCCATGCCAATTCCATATGTTGGATGATTAATGGCCATGTGTTTTTTGAGATTTGTAATGCCACTCTTTATGGAATAGTTTCGCTCACACAATTCACATTTAGCATTCAAATCATCAATTTTTTTAAAATACAACCAAATCACGCTTCGATGTCTCACAGTATTTTGTTCCTGAGGTTCTTCAAGTGCAGCTTCGTAGGAAAGTCTAATTAAAATGCAGAAATTATATTTTATTAATACAAAAATACACCTTTTGCATAATTTTGTACTCACGGAGTTAGTGCTTGTTCCATTTCTTCATCCTCCTCATCACTACTTTTATTGTTAGTATTAGTATTTTTAACAATTATTGGTTTCATCTCATCTGATAAGGAAGTTATTATAAATTGTTCATTCGACAATTCGTCGTCCGACCAGACATTATTCACGACCTCGATTTCTTCTTTAACTATTGATGTGCTCAGTGGAAACAATGCAAAATCTTGCTCGGACGCACTCATTTTGTCGATTCAGTTCTATTCATAAAAGATAACAATAATTTAAACTCTGTTGGCTTGTTTTCTAGTTGTACGGAAAAGCGTCATTTTTTGTTTTGAAACATATGTTTGGAACATATGTATGATAGCGCTGGAAAACTATCGATAGTACTATTGATGGTAACGATAGTTTTTTTTTTTTGGCCGCACTATCGATAGTTTTTTTTTTCACTAACGATACTATCGAAAATGCAAACCATTTCGAATCGTTGAGTACAAAGGCTTCCAGAATTTCGAGCAGTTTTTAGACACTCAGTATACTCTTCTCAAAAAACCCACCTTAAATAATCTGCTACTGAAAATCATGAAAAATAAGTTTAAAACTATTTTTAATAGCATGGATTACTGTACCTTAACAAGCGATGGATGGACATCACAATCAAATGATTATTATTAACATGTCATTTTATCACAAGCGACTTCAAATTACGGTCAGCGGTATTGTCAAGTAACAAACTACTAGAAGATACTGACCACTCGTCACAAAATATAGCAGATTCACTGCATGGTTTACTTTCGGAGTGGTATGTTCCTTGCATAGTTACTTCGGTTGCATCAGACAACGCAGCATCTATGATTAAATTTTGTGAATTACTAAAAAAATAAAACATTTACCATGCTTATCCAAACTTTAAATCTCTCTATGCACGCAAAAATGTAAAGACCGTCATGACAAAGTGTAAGATCATTATCACGTACTTTAAAAGAAGCCTATGAAAATTAATATGAAAATTTTGGATGTGTACATATAAGATTTATCGCCTAAATTATCAGCGTTTTCCTTATGAGAGCCGAAAAGTGCCTGGACTAACATCACTTTTGGATGCTGCATCAAGAAAGTGGGTATTCGAAGCAGAAACAATGCAGATTAGGCAGAAAAATTGCTAGAAACTTAATTTCTCCTAGTTTCCAACACCCAACGTACAAACTTTTCAGCTTTATACAAAAAAAAATTTAAAAAAGAAGCAAGAACAAATCTAGAAATTGCAAGATAATAGACCATTAGAGTATTGAAATGTAACCTCTACCAATAATGGCTCTTCATAGTTAATAATATCATTTACACCCTTAAGTTTCAGAGCAATGCACAAATAAAAATATTAAAACTTTTTTTTGTAAGTAAAACGATAGTACTATCGATAGTGACGATAGTTTCGACTATCGTTAAGAAAACTATTGATAGAGTTGCTATCGATAGTTTTCCAGCTCTAATGTATGATGCAATGCAGTGTTGCCAGATTTGCAGTTGAGTTTTTATACCCTGCCCTGGAGAAAAAAGGGTATATTTTACTTGTGCAAATGTATGTAATGGCACCAAAGGTCGAGTCGATAGAACTATACTCGATTGAACCTTTAAACTATGATTTTTCGATTCGTGTGGCTAGCGCGCATTTCAAGTGTATTTAAAAATTTTGGATGCCGTGTTCGCAACACCTACATTAGAGTTATATATACTTAAAATTTATATATATATTTTTTTTCAAGGTAAATCAGCCGAAGAAAACATATTTTTGTTTTTTTTTTTTTTGAATTTGACTATTTTTGTCGGTTTTTTTTTATGTTTAAAACAAAAATGAATTACACTTTTGTAGTCGATTTGCTAGGAGTTCGTGTGATAGGTATATTTTTCTTAATTTGGGTACTGTGAATTCAGCGGTACTAACCGTTTTGCTAGGTTGCAGACATCCTCCACAAAATTTTAATTTGAAAGTTTTTTGACCATAAGTCGGAAGTATTAAACAATTTTTTTTTTTTTTTAAACAACATATTTGTGCTAAGGAAGAGAATAGAAAGGTATATATCCTCATTTTATTTAGGAAATCGGCGAATGGTTGTTACTCCACAGCAATACACATGAAACTGTTTCTGCTCTGTACAGGCAACAATAGAAACCACGAAATGGTTTCTTTAGTCTTCGGCATACGAAGAAGACTTACGAATAAAGATGAAATGGTTTGTGTAATTCAGGCTGGGTCATATTGGCATAATAGAAGGCACCAGATTCACTAATTTCCGCATCAACTCTGTTCCTTCATCGTTTAGAGCATGAGAGCCGGACAGATAGTAGTTTTTCTCTATTCTGTCATCAGAAAGCTGCAATCACAACTGACCGACGAAGCCTTCTCAGCCAGACTCTCCCAACTGTTCCAGATGTCCTCTCCAGCATCTGAAGATATTGGTGAGCATATCTCCCACTACATGGATACGGCTGCCAAGCAGGCCATTGGGTACACCAGACCTGTGACGAACCCTTGTCATGGCAGGGAGTGTCGCCATTTCATTTCTAGAACCAATTGATGATTTCTCTCTTCTAGAGGATTATGACGAGATCGACTCAGTAATTAAAAGCTAAAGAATAACAAAGTGGCAGGTAAGATTAGGTGCCAGCTGAGATCACGTCGTTCAGTCAGTCGGACAGACAGACGAACATGTCTATATCGACTCGATTAAGAATATATATACTTTAAGAGATGTGCCACGCCTTCTTCTACATGTTACATCCATTTGCACAAAACTAATATACCATTTTACCCTATGGATACAGCGTATACACACAAATTATTCAATATCCTTCCGTTGCACTCAATCATTTTTAAAACATCTTTTTAATGTCAATGAAAACGGCACGACCGCGTGTTCGTAAACTGTCTTGCACTTCCATCGTTCCCAACGTATAAAATTAATTTTTGCTTTAATTTTTTTTCTTATTTATTATTTTCAACATATTTAAGATTTGAATTAAGAAATAATATTCGGTTTGAATTGGCATCGTCAAGCCGTTTTCGCCTCGCTGATAATACTTCATCTGGGTTCGTACAAATCTGCTCACTGGACACAATAGTAGTCACAAGCGCCAAGTGCTGCCGCGCCAGTTTAGCAATACTGGGATATAAAACTTCGTGATCACGCCACCAGTTGAGAGGATCATTTTGCCGTTTTATGCAAGGCTCATCACAATATTTGCTTAGTTCAGATGCAGCACACTTCTTGGGATTGCTTTCATTCCTTTGCAGTTGGTCAAAACTATACCAAATCGAATCCGGATCAGGTTTTGGTGCATTTGCTGTGTGTGCAGTTTGCTCCAGTAGTTTGGTTATATATTGTTCAACTTCCGATTTGCATTCTTCCAAAGCGACATCATTTTTAATACCACGATTTTTAAATCTTGGATCCAAAAATGTAGCCATGTTTAGCAATTTATTTATTTCAATTTTAGCATATAATTCATTTAAACCATGGAACAGTGTGCTGCTCAGCTTTTTTGTGATTTCTGTATGGTCAGTAGTGTTTGAAACGTACTCCTTTATTTTATCAACAAGCCAGCGTATTAGTATTAGAATTTTTGAAGCTGAAGAGTTTTCCTCAGCAGAAAGTTCATTGCTAATAGTTGCAAACGGTTGTAAAAATTTTACAATAAGCTGCATTGTATTAAATTCGTCCTTAGTGATACTTTCGATTGTGCTTTTCTTTCTTTGTAGGATTGCAATGCTGGCGACAAGTGGCTTCTGTAGTTTGCATACACGTTCAAACATAAACATTGTCGAAATCCAGCGTTTTTCAACATCATCAATCAATTTGTATGCAACATTTGGTGTTTCTTCAGTTTCGTTCTCAACGTCATCCAATGCACAGTCTTCATTATCATTCGCATTTGTTAGTGAATTGCCAAGTTGCATAGCTTTTAAAACTTCAGCAGCACTGCTGTGTTTAGCAAAATATTTGACAATATTTTTTATCTTAGTTCTTAAATCTTTGCACATACGCAAAGCAACTTGTACAACTAGATTAAGACGATGTGACAAACACAGCCAATGTGTCCAACCCAACAACCCCGCAGCGCGTATCATATTTTTGGCATTGTCTGTGACAATTGTTTGAATTTTATGCTGTATCTCCCAATCCTTGCATATATTCATTATTGCTATTTCAAGGTCCTCAGCAGTTGGTGTTGCATTGAACTGTGTGCAGCTTAACAATGCAGTTTTTAGTTGCCACGACTTTGTTATGAAATGCGCGCTAACTGATATATGTGTTTCCATTGTATTGGATGTCCATGTATCTGTTGATATTGTTATGAATTCGACATTTTTTATTACATCTTTAACTTGTTTTAAGACCAACTGATACTTGTTTGCCAGTAAAACCTCACTGAGGTGTTTGCATGTTGGCAATTTATATACGGGTATTATTTCTTGCATGAGCTCCCGAAAACCTACATAAAAGATAAGCATTAGTATCATATATATGTATAGTATGAGGCCTGTTCCGATATTCACTCTCGGTAAGATTTTGTGAAAGAGATAATATAATATAATAAAATGGTCCAATTCTCAAGTATAGTACGATTTCGCGATGAAGTTCACTTGAAGAAGGGAAAATCAAATTTCTCAATGCATGTGAATTTAAATCGCAAAATCATTCCATAAATTCATGATTTTATCGAAAGTGAGAACCGGACTAGACCGGATTGTTGTTTTAATTATTTATTCAAAGCTTATGATTCCTTAAGGCCAATTAGCAAAATCCTAAGAAAACCATTAATTTTTTTTAAAATAAATAAAAAATATATATATATATATATATATATATATATATATATATATATATATATATATATATATTTCAATAAAACTAAAATACCTTCATCCTCGACAACTGTGACAGGTTGTAAGTCCATAACCACCATTTTTAAGATAAGCTCATCAAGTTTATTGCTCCGATTTGTATCCAAATTTTGATTTACAAAATTTGACAATTTATGTTGTGAAGATTCGAGATGTAGACGTTTTTGTGCACGTGTTGTAGTTGGCAGTTCATCCGGTACTAAGTTAGTTGTGGTCGTTGAGGTAACTGATGGCGTTGGGCTTGTTGATGTTGCCGCCATGGTGTCCGCTGATATAGCGCCAGCAGCAGCAGGTACAGACGTTGCCATGCCAATTCCATATGTTGGATGCTTTATGGCCATGTGTTTTTTGAGATTTGTAATGCCACCCTTGATGGAATAGTTTCGCTCACACAATTCACATTTAGCATTCAAATCATCAATTTTTTTAAAATACAACCAAATCACGCTTCGATGTCTTAATATAGTATTTTGTTCCTGATGTTCTTCAAGTGCAGCTTCGTAGGAAAGTCTAATTAAAATGCAGAAATTATATTTTATTAACACAAAAATACACAATTTGCATAATTTGGTACTCACGGAGTTAGTGCTTGTTCCATTTCTTCATCCTCCTCATCACTACTTTTATTGTTAGTATTAGTATTTTTAACAATTATTGGTTTCATCTCATCTGATAAGGAAGTTATTATAAATTGCTCATTCGACAATTCGTCGTCCGACCAGACATTATTCACGACCTCGATTTCTTCTTTAACTATTGCTTTGTTCATTGGAAAAGATGGAAAATCTTGATCGGACGCACTCATTTTGTCGATTCAGTTCTATTCATAAAAGATAACAATAATTTAAACTCTGTTGGCTTGTCTTCTAGTTGTACGGAAATGCGTCGTTTTTTGTTCTGAAACATATGTTTGGAACATATGTATGATGCAACGCAGTGTTACCAGATTTGCAGTTGTGTTTTTATACCCTGCCCTGGAGTGAAAAGGGTATACTATGTTTATGAAAATGTATGTAACAGGCATCAAAAGTTGAGTCGATAGAGCTACGCCCGATTGTCCTTCCTTCGTACAACAAAATCTCGAATACTATAAAAGATAGAACCTCCAAACTAGAATTACTCGATTCGTGTGGCTAGCGCGCAGTTCAGGTGTATTTAAAATTTTGGATGCCATGTCCGCAACACCCACAATTAAGTGAATCCATGTAATTGCCACTTTAATTTTTTATACCAATACATTTTCCAGTTTTTTTGAACCCGTATTCCCAGCTCTATATCTCACTAACTACACTCCTACGACTTAAGACCTTTTAGCTTGCAAATTAATTGGATATGTGATAGTATGAGCAGGGTTTTACTGAAGCACACGGTATAAAATAATTTCAAAATAAATTAAAATTCAGATGTTGGTATCGTTTGAGATTTATTTTAATACAATTATGTATTTATGACAAAAAATTTTATTTATTGTTCATTTTATAAAATGGTTTAAAGCATTTGTACAATAAGTCTTTTTTACATTCCGTATACATCATCTTTGTGCTCTTTCGGAAGCGAAGTGCACTGCAGCAAAAGCAGCATCAAAGCTTCTCTACTTTCATAGGTACATATGTGATCTTCATCGTTCTTAGGTTTTTTTGATTTTTGCGCACTTAGGAGCTCTACTGAAGCATGCAAAACATAGGGCGGTATTACATTCCAGACAAAGCAGTTTTGTGCGATTTTCGATGCCACGTGATTTACAACCACTGCATCGACGACGACGTTTTTCCTCTTCTACAAGCAAGTGTTCCCCAATTTTAATTGTTTCTGTTTGTATGCTTTTTGGTGCTATATCACCTTCGCGACATAGTATAGTCTCCCGTCGCTTATTACTTTCGGAAATTAGATCCTCAGCAAGAGGCACCAGAAAATCTATCAGCGATAACTTTTTGTTGGTGTGTTCCCCATAAATTATCCAGGAATTCACAACGCTAACCATCAAAAGTTCAAAAAATACTTTCTTCCACCATGGCTGCTTCTTCCAGTCCAGATCAAAAACCGTCAAATTCTGCTCGGTCAAGTGAAGACCTGTCACAATTTTATTATAGTCGTTGATACTTGTAGGGCAGTTGATTTTCATTTTTGTGCCGGGTTTTAGTCTGCTCTCAATTTCCACAATAGATGGTACATGGCAATTCGAAGCTACGAGAACTTCTTCTAAGTTCATCCAGCGCACAGCTAAAATGCCGTCGTTAGTGATGCGATATTGACACACGCCGCTTTCCAGTTTGCCATTAAATTTCGGTAAGTCCTTTCTGTGTTTTGTTTGCTTGAATGTTCCAAGTGCGGGATAATTGATTGTTCTTAATAAATTGATTGACGTAAAAGCATGGTTAAATGCCAAACAGACATTTTTCTGACGTATCGATGATGCCAATTTTTGTATAACTCTTTCACCAAAAATACTGTATAATTTTTCCTGTGGTTTCACCTCTTCCTTTGGTGTATAGATATAGAAGTCGTAAGTATATTTAGTGTTCGCATCATAACGCAGCCATACTTTTCCACTACCATAAAATCCAAATTTTTTTTTAGTGTTATCTTTGAATTTTACCGTGCTTTCGTCAATGCACTGTACAGCACACTCATCACGAGCGGCTGCAAATGTGTGCTTAAGACATGCCGCAACTTCAGAAATGTAGTGATAATTGCCAACATCCGCGGGCATCTCACAATCGTTGAAATACAGTATGGACGCCAACAAAGAAAAGCGACATTTTGTCAAAGAACTTTTTATTAAATTATTGCCCATTGATGGACACTTGCTCCAATAATGCTCCAGCGACGGCAGATGATTGTAGTGCATAATCAATGTTATTCCCAGAAATATGAGAATTTCATGCGGATCGGTCGGGTTTAACTCTTTGCGACGATACAAGGATGTCAATCGTTGGTTTGTACAGTCAGCAATTCGTACGCACAGGCTGTAGGGAAATAGTTTGCTGAACACTTGGAACTCGCTGCAATCATCACTCAATTCAAGAAGTATATTGCCGGCTCGTGCAGCTGGCAATTGGTATCGTGGCTTGAAGTCCGGATGGCTGTCTGTGGTGGCCTCTACCCATTTGACTTCTTTTTGATAAAATTTTCTGTTTGCGCTTGTCTTCTCGACATACTCTGGATCCAAAATGATTTCATCCTTACAACCAGACTCATCCATCTCGAAATCGTTCTTTGCTTCGTATGAAATCTCTTCTTCATCCCACACAGTATCTTCCAAGTCCATTTCTTCTTTAACAATCGATGTATTTATTGGCATCATTGGAACGTCTTGCTCAGTCGCACTCATTTTGACTACTCTTAATATGTCTTTTTTATTTGGACTATAAAATTAATTACCCACTAAAGTTTGTTATTTCTTATGCTTGTGTTTGTTTACTAACGAAGCGCAATTTTTGTTTTAAAACATACATATGTGAAATGTTTCGCAGCGTTGCCAGATGCGCCACATGTATTTGTCAACAGGTTACTGAAATTCGCTTTGGAATTAGTTTTTAAATCAATTTGTTTAAAATTTAAGGGTGTTCACGACTCCCTATGTAGTTGCGTACTGGCATACTTTTTTCAAACTGCACAACAACAAAATATACTGACTGAGAAAACTCCGCAGGTATCTGACCTCAGGCCTTGTTTACAAAATCGGCTGTAAAGATGGAGTCGAAAGTGCGAACAATGCATCATTCACTTATGTTTTTGAATGATGCATTGTGAATGATGCATTCAGCGCGTTGGAAGAGATGCAGGAATCGTAAGTCGCTTTATTTGAAGGGATTAAATTGCATAGTGAATGGTGAATCGCAAGTAACAAAAGCTAAACGGAGATAAGGCTCAGTGGATTAAGTTACGGGAAGCTCAATTAAAAGTCAAAGAAGAGCGTGTAAAAATAGAGGTCGAAAAACTAGTGTGGCAAAAATCAATTGAAGAGAGGAAGCTATATCAGAGACCCATATAAATGCAGATGAGCAGCAAAAAGTGAACCACGACTTTGTGCTGTGAAAATTGAAATTGGAGCAAAAACAAAGATGGATGCTCGTAGGTATGAACAACTATCGTCTTCACTCCCACTTTGCATTTCTTCGATGTCGTGATAAGTGAGCAAAATAAATTTTTTTGAATTTTTGTATCAGTTATTTTTTTTAAATCACATTTGTCGAAAGCTACAAAGGTTTGAAATCTACATTAATATAAGTTTAATATATATTTTGATAATATTAGCAATGATTAATGTTACTTAATGCCAAAAAAACATTTTCAATACATTAAAATAAATGCATAGTTTTTGTCAGTGTCATTTTAACTAGTGTGTGTTTGTTAAAGTCTACATACCAACTATCAATCCAATATCTCAAAAATTGAGGAAATATGGTGCACACAAATACACTGACAGACGGACATGGCCAGATCGACTCACCTGATTAGCTTATAACTAAATAAAGCTTCCGTTAATTAGATGCTTCAACATCGCCCCTAGTTTATATTGACAGTAATGAAAAAGTATTTTCATACAAAAAACGAAAACTGTTAGATGGGTTTGTATGGGAGCTGAGCTACCTATAAAAGTGGGCGTGAAATGGTAGTTGTAACATATATTAAGCCTAGGAAAAATAGGAAGTCTTCATAGCCGATTTAAGATGGATATCTTAAAAACTTAGGGACTAGCTTTGATTCATACAGATAGCGGACAGACAAACGGACATATAGAAATACAATCAAACAGACAGACGTGGCTAGTTCGATTCGATTCGTGTCGTCGAACTGATTAAGAATATATACACTTTATTGAATTTCTGATGGTTCCTTCAATGCGCGTGAATAATAAAAAACAAAGATTAACAAAATTTTATTAAATTAATACGACAACATTAAAAATAAAAGAAAATTAAATAATTCGAACAAAAAAAACTTTAGAAAAATAGACGTATTGTGGGCGTGACAGCAATAAAATTTAATAAACTCGTCCTGCATATGGCCAAGGAGAAACTAAATGTCACAGTTCGAAGTCTTTTATAATCTCTGAGACCTTTTTGTTCATACAACTTGAGTAACGGACGGATGGATATAAGGATAGACTTGGCTAAATCGAGTCAGTTGTCGGTGCTGTTCATGAATATATATACATCACGGTGTCTATCACGTCGCCTTCTGTCTACTACATACATGCGCACAAACTTATTACACGCTTTTCCCATTGGGTACAGGGTATAAAAATCAAATTTGCTTTTCACTTTTTAGGGTGCAGTGCTTCCCAATTAATATCAAATAAACACCATGTTTGTACAAAAGTCTGTAATAATATATATAAATGTATGTAGATATTTTGCAATAGTACCGGTTCCACTTTTTTACTTTGTCACACAATTGTAACACAGAAATTATTTGAGTGTTTAGACGATCACATGTAAATGATCGTCTAAGCACTGCACAATGAAAACATGCACTTTCTATGGTGAATACTGTGGAAACTGTGTTGCAAGCAAATGCATGTGGATGGTGTGTTTCTTGACGTATAACATAGTTTCCACAGTATACACCATTCGAACAGTGCCTGAAGCTAAATAAAAGACATACTATAAAAAAGCTAAATAAAAGACATACTATAAAAAAGCTAAATAAAAGACATACTATAAAAAAAGTATAGTGCATGCAGAGTATAACATAGTCGAGCAACTCAACCATACCACTTACTTCTTGTATGCAGTTGCAGTGTCTTTTGGCGTGAATCATATGTTTTGAATTTGCTTTGTTCTTCTTATTAACGCGCGCGTGCATTCTGTTTTGCGAACGTCTTCCGGAAGAAGTGCGCGTCAAACAAAGCGTGAAGTGTGTTTTCAACTTAAGCCAGTAGTAGTTTCATTAAATCAGCTTACGCGATAACTCAGAGCAATATTCAAAGTACATTTTACAAAATATAGACAAAGAGGTCAAAGGCCAGTCGTGTTATCGTATCGTATTAGTAAGCGATATTCGCTATGTTCAATTACCAAGGACAGCATAATGCTTTGTTTTGGGCTGCAGCCCTAATCATCGTATTTGTACTAAATGGATACGGCGGAGTAGCGCTCGACATGGATCTCAACAATTTCAATGTAAACGATATACAATCACAGCTGCCTGGCGAATTTGGCAAGACAAATTTCACACTCAACGATGTAAAATCTATGTTCCGAAACAAATGCGTTGAGGTGGCGGGTGAGGAGGCTGGCGTTAAAGCATACGGTGACATCGAGCTGGAAATCGGCATATTGGGCGAATGCATAAACAAAATCGTTAATTATACAACTATACAAATGGAAATCGATGAGGCAAGTCCACGCGGCGAATTGGATGTTGTTTTCAATAAATACTGCAGCAAACGTCCCGAGGCCCTGGAGTGTTTTGAATCGTTCAACAAGAAAATGGAACCCTGTCTGGACAAAGAAGAACGCGATAGCAAGGAGGTGCTCATGCGTATTTTCCGTAGTCTTTTGAATTTTGTTTGCCACAAGGGTGGTGATCAGATAGCTTTATTTATTGCCGAGAAAGGACCAGAATGTCTGGAGTCTAAGAAGGATCAGATACAACAGTGCATCAATAGCACATTTTCGGATTATTTTCCTAAAGAAGACAGCGTCAAGGCCTTGCCAAAGTTGGTCATGAATCAGAAACAGTGCCAAGATATATTTGATCTCGAAAAGTGCGTAGTGGCACATCTAGAGAACTGTGAAGAAATAACACCTGCAAATATTGTGGAATCCATGTTCCGGTTTGTTAAGAATGAAACAATCTGTCGCAACACCGTACGTACTTCGCCCGCACAGCAGTTTGCTGCGAGCGGCGCGACTTACGTTGGCAGTTTCGCTGCTTTGCTAACTATTTCATTTCTCATAACAAGCAGGTCATTAAAAAAACTACTATTTTAATGCAATGTGTATTACTCATTTGAAAGAAATACAGAGCTATTAATCTCATAACAAGCAGGTCACTTCAAAAAGAGAAAGAAAAAAAACTACTATTTTAATATATGTATTACTCATGTGAAAGCAATGCATGCCTATTATAATTCTCGGATAGTTTTTTCTACATACATAGTACATGCATACAAATCCTGACTATGTGTATTTCTCATTTTTAATTTTTTTCGATTAAATATGAATGTCTACATTATTTACAGTAATGTCACTAAAAGTATAATTATTCAGTAATATGGTAGAATTATGAATTACTGATTAAACAAAAAATAGTTACTAAAATTTAAGCAAATCAAAAATGTATTATGGAATTGTTTAAATGAAAATCATATTTTTAGTTTTATTTGAAGAATTGTAATCAAGGGGTGTATAGATTTTATTAACGAATAAAATATTTGAATTGGTCGAATAAACATAGTACCTTAATCTGGAGCTAAAAAGGTCAAATAAAATTTGTTTTTGTTTTTACAATGTATGTAATTTATTGAATTTATTAAACTAATTTTTCTTGCTGCAAGTACAAGAATGTAAGTCTGGTAACAGATGCACATCAATCACTGAGACTATGGAGAAGTAAATTCTCTTATCTACTTTGGAGCAATGAAGCGAACAATACCACCAATAGAGAAGCATTTCTCGAACCACCAATTGATAAGAGATCCACTGGATTGTAACGAGGTCGACTCCGTAAAATAAATAGCTGAAGTTATAACAAAGTGGCAGGCTCTGATGGAGCTGTTAGCTGAGTTATTCAAGACCGGTAGTGACAAGTTGGTAAGGCAAAATATAATCCGATGAATGCATGGCCAAGGTTTGGAATCTCAGTGTTCTTTGTCCTATCCTCAAGAAAGGAGACCCCGCTGTTTGCGCGAACTATCGTGGAATAAGTCTCTTTTCAATTGGATACCGTTAAGAATGAAGTTCTTCAACGCGCTATCTGAACTTGGTACCCCTGCAATGAATATTCGTTTTGGTATGATTTCGTTATCGTATCGTCAGAGTATGACACAACCTCTCCGAACCCTTTGATACCAAGAGAGGTTTCGGGCAGGGTGATGTTTTAGCGTGCGACTTTTTTAATCTCTTGATGGAGTACATCCCTTAGAACGGTCGGGCACGATCTTCCATAAGGAAGTGATGCTACTGGCATTGACATCATCGGCACGAATGAACTGCGATTTAGCAATGCGTTCTCAAAGATTGAGAAACAGTAACGTCTCATGGGCCTAGCGGTGAACGAGGACAAGACGCGTCTCTGAGTATGGAGAATTTCAACTTTGTCCACAAGGGAGCAGATATTACCATCGCCAACAACGTCAATCTAGAGATCAGACGAAGAATCACGCTTGCTAACCGCTGCTACTTTGATCTCAGCAAGCAAATTAGAAGTAGAGCCCTCTCTCGAAGTACGAAGATAAAAAAGTACTGACAATGATAGTCCTGGTCCTGTTGTATGGCGCAGGAGCATGGACGCTGGCATCAACGGGTACAACGTCTTTAGCAGTGTTCGAGAGAAAGATTCTTTGTAGGATTTATGGTCCAAGCACTACCGTCGCAGGCTCTACTATATAATGGGTTATGTACGCCTACCAACTTCCAGTATAGCTGTACGTCTAGCTGAAAGCCAACTGTGAGAGGCCTTTCAGTGCTCTGTTAGCAGTCTTTAAAAATCGAAGTTACAACAAGTAACACATCTTCAATAAAACTATTTGGGACTAAAGCCTTACTACAGGAATCCGCAATCAGTTACTGAAATATCCTCTTGATAGTGCCATTTTATTTTTTTGAAGAGGATTGGCTAGAACTAGTCTAAGAAACAATTGGACAGTTTCGATTATACTCATTCCGTTCCGTAATAGAGAAAGAAAGATGCTATTTTAAAAAGTTTACATTAAATAGGCAACAGACCTTCCTTACGTTTAAGTTACTAGTCTGCAGCAGATATTTAACAACCTTTTTATATAAAAAAGTAAAACCTGTTTCGATTCATTTTACAGGCATCACTTGGAGAAAATTCATGTTGCTTAAGATTAGATTTCATTAGTTCATAACTTTTATCCTAGAAATACTACTAGCAAGTATGCAATATTGCTAATTTTCATTGGTTTCAGGAACTTCAGGTTTTCCGCGCAAAATTTTTCATCTTCTCCTTCAGTTCGGCATCTTTCTTTTGTCGCGCAGCTAGATTTTTCTCTCGGATTTCAGCATCATCATTTTTGTGTCCAGCAGAGTGCTTTCGCAGATCAGAGTTCAACCGGAAGCCACAAGGACACAGTTTACAATTGTAAACATCATAGCCAAAATGTGTACGAAGATGCTTATTATAAGTGGCATTGTGCATAAAAGCCTGATCACAATATTTACATTTGTATGGCTGTTCGCCAGTGTGTGTACGCATGTGCGAGCTTAAATGTGTGCTATAATAGAAGCTGAAAATTTGCAAAAATTATGCATTACAAATCAAAACAAATTATCTATCAACGAGTATTTACCGCATTTCGCAGATGTTGCATTTGAATGTTTTTTCTCTCAACTGGTTAGCTGGTGATTAGATAAAAAAAGAGTAAGTTAAGACATTAATCAACAAAGGCTACCCCTTATAGTGGTCCGATCCTTAAGCAATAACGTAAGATACACCAAATTTGGCATTTCTTACTTATTTACGAACAAAAACAATAATTTCATATAAAAACTTAAAAATGCAGGTAAAGTTTGTATGGGGGGCTCCCCTTGCATTGGCCCGATCTAGAACTATGCAGTATATTTTATTAGGATTTAAATAAGATGTACCAAGTTTGGGGGTTCTAGCGTAATAAACAAAACCAAAAAAAATTCCATACAAAACTTAAAAATGGGGGTCAGGTTTTGTATGGGGGCTTCCTCTTAAATTGACTGATAATACTATAGTAGAGGGATAAGAAGAGTATAAATTTCTTAACTAGAAGTCTATATATCTTATAGTCTTCAAGATCTGTTCCTTAAAGCATACTGTCAGACGCACATGTCTATATCGACTCATCTTCCGATGCAGATCAAGAATATAATCAAAAATATATATACTTAATAGGGTTGCCACGCCTTCTTTTACGAGTTACATACACTTGCACAAACGTAAAATACGTTTTTATAATTATCAGGTGTGACACAGAAATCTCGTACGCCTCAAAAACTTTAGTTTCTTTAATGAAATTTGATGATTTTGAGGCAAAAGATATTTCTGTGTTTCCCCGTATGCACCTTTCAGTACCTTCTGTTGCCGCTGAAAAAGAATTCAATCTTAGTTTTAGTTCAGCCTCTTTCGCTTGCAGCGCAGCTAGATTTCTTGAGCACGTCTCAGCATCCTCATTTTTATGTTCTATTCTGTGCTTTCGCAAATCAGAAGCTAACTGAAAACTACGTGGACAGAGATCACAAATGTAAATTTCATAGCCAAGATGTGTGTGTAGATGCCTGATGTAAGTGGTATTATGAATAAAAGCCCGTCCACAGTATTTACATTTGAACCGCATTTCGCCAGTATGTAGGCGCATATGTTTTCGCAGAGAATCAGAAGAATTGAAACTGGAAAACAGTTGTTACAATCATTACATGGAATTTCTTTGAATTTAAAAACTTACCGCATGTCACAAACATCACATTTGTGCGTTTTTTCATGGTTGGGTAGTCTTGTGTGCACACGCATGTGCATGCCCAGATTTCCTTTATTTGTAAAGCTGCAAGTGTTCAAAACAATAATAAAAATTAATTAGAAAATGAAAAATTAAAATAAAAAAAACATGAATCAAGTAGTATGAATTCTTAATTTCGAAGTACTCGGTCGCCTTTCTTATGTAGACTTATGCCATACTCCATACTCTAATGCAGATATAACCAATAGTTTCAAATGGTTCCAATACGGTGTACGCAGAAACATAACAATGCACAAGGAAATTGTTAAATTTTTGATGGTTTATGCAAAGCGCTGCGTGTGTGTATGTGCTGTCCATAAGCAAAAACAAAACACTTCGGTTTAATAGAGGCTCTAATACAACACATGAAATTTCAAATCATATTGTAAAACATAAATGTTGGTGGTGGCTTTGTATAAGGACTACCTCATATGCAACCACCATATCGAATGTAAAGCTGATATTAGCTTAACTAAAGAAGTTTTTCATACAAAAACAGAAAAGTGGACGTTGGGTTTGTATGGGGCTACTCCAAAAAGTTTATTAGCATAACAATATGGGTACTCTATAAACTTGATACAAAATTAAGCTTAAATACCGGCTGTCCACCAGATATCTAAAAAATTATTCCTTAAAAAATTCTTATTGTACTTCAGACAGACGGACATGATCGACTAGACAAGTATTCTGAAAATATGCTAATAAAGGACAAATAGTCATTATTTGGCCGTGTTGCTCGTGGCACACACAAATTATCACAAACTTGATTTGAGGAGAGTCTATATATCTCTCTCTATATATATATATATATATATCATCATCATCTCTCTCTCTCTCTCTCTCTCTCTCTCTCTCTCTCTCTCTCTCTCTCTCTCTCTCTCTCTCTCTCTCTCTCTCTCTCTCTCTCTCTCTCTCTCTCTCTCTCTCTCTCTCTCTCTCTCTCTCTCTCTCTCTCTCTCTCTCTCTCTCTCTCTCTCTCTCTCTCTCTCTCTCTCTCTCTCTCTCTCTCTCTCTCTCTCTCTCTCTCTCTCTCTCTCTCTCTCTCTCTCTCTCTCTCTCTCTCTCTCTCTCTCTCTCTCTCTCTCTCTCTCTCTCTCTCTCTCTCTCTCTCTCTCTCTCTCTCTCTCTCTCTCTCTCTCTCTCTCTCTCTCTCTCTCTCTCTCTCTCTCTCTCTCTCTCTCTCTCTCTCTCTCTCTCTCTCTCTCTCTCTCTCTCTCTCTCTCTCTCTCTCTCTCTCTCTCTCTCTCTCTCTCTCTCTCTCTCTCTCTCTCTCTCTCTCTCTCTCTCTCTCTCTCTCTCTCTCTCTCTCTCTCTCTCTCTCTCTCTCTCTCTCTCTCTCTCTCTCTCTCTCTCTCTCTCTCTCTCTCTCTCTCTCTCTCTCTCTCTCTCTCTCTCTCTCTCTCTCTCTCTCTCTCTCTCTCTCTCTCTCTCTCTCTCTCTCTCTCTCTCTCTCTATATATATATATATATATATATATATATATATATATATATATATATATATATATATATATATATATATATATATATATATATATATATATATATATATATATATATATTCAAATTTGGTGGCTATATATTTTATAATCTGTTTGAACATACATACGAAGGACGGACAGGCAGACGGACATTGCCCACCAGGCCATCGTATAAATATGGCAATTCTTACCACAGTTCGCAGAGACCACATTTGAACTTTTTTTCTCGTAAATTTATAGCTATAAGCAGACAAATAAATTCCAGATTTTATTAATACAATTTAAATGACAATTGTGTGCTTCAGTACCTTCTGTTATTAACTTCAATTCTGAATTTAACTTCAGAGCAGCTTCTTTTTTTTCCAGCGCAGCTAGATTACTTGCGCGTGTCTGAGCATCGTCGTTTTTATGCTCCGGATAGTGCTGTTGTAGTCCAGAGTATTTTTTAAAGCCGCGTGGACAAAGTACGCAATTATAAATTTCATTGCCCAGATGTGTGCGAAGGTGTCTGTTGTAACTGAAAGCAATATTAAATGTTTCTTCGCAATATTTACACTTGTATGCTTGTTCGACAGTGTGTTTGCGCATGTGATTACGTAGAGAGTCAGCCAAATTGAAACTGAAATATGAACATATACGATTATTACTTATGTAGTATATGTGGTGGACAAAATGCATGCACATACCGCTTGCCACAGTGGTTACACTTGTGCGGTCTCTCCTCCTGGTCAAGCTGACGTTTGTTGTCATCTTGTTGAACGATGTGTTCTTTTAATTCTTTGGCAATCGAAAACTTTATTCGTTTCTTGCGCAAATCTGTGTTCATATCTTCATCGGATTCTTTGGATTGTGCTTGTTCAAGGGACTCATTTTCCCCATTACCACTTTCATTGTTATTTACAATTGTCGGTGTGAGATTATTTGACTCCTCGTCCGTCCATACAATATCTTCTAAATCCAGTTCTTCCTTAACAATTACCGTATTCATGGGTATCGTTCCAAAATCTTCATCGTTGGTACTCATCTCCATCTTCATACAATCCATTGTTTACAACAAACTGTTTTAATTTTTATTATTTGTGGCGTTCTTTCTTTGTTTTGTTTTGAAACATATGCTGTAGCGCTGGAAAACTGTCGATAGTTTTTTTTTTTTTTGTCTAGCACTATCGATAATTTTTATTTCTCTAACGGATACTATCGAAAATACAAACCATTTCGAATCGGTGAAGCCAAAGGCTTATGAAATTTAGTGCACTTTTTTGACCCTCAGTATACTCTTCCCAGTAGACCCACTTTAAAGAATATGCTACTGAAACGCATGTACAGAGGTTGGTGCTCGTAGTTTTACCAAATAAAAATGCTGTAATTTGTCAATTTTTTTTTTGTTTAAAAACTTCAATATATCATAAAAACATTTAAAATTTTAAGAAAAATATGTTAAAGTTCGATGATGCCACCATTAGCACGGATAATAGCATCGGGTTTGTCCGGGTAGGCTGCTGCTCAAATGTGGTACGATGGTATTTTATCCCATTATCGGCGAAGAGCAATCTTTAAGGCGTTGACAGTCTCATATTTTGTAGTTAATACATTAGCCTCCAGAATGGACCATACGGAAACATGCATTGGGTTTAAGTCTAGTGAATAAGGTGGTAATTTTTGTGAAGTATTGAAGATGGGAACGTTATCTTGTAAAAAACGTTGCGTTACTCTGGCTCTATGGGATGGTGCCGAGTCTTGTTGTAACATCTAATGGTTTCTTCCGAAATGTTTATGTGCCCAAGGTAACAAAGCATCGTTTAAAATCTTTTCACGGTAGATTTGTTGATTTACCTTTACGCTCTGGTAAAGGCCCAAACCATCACTGATGCAGGCGCTTGCTTTCGCAGAGCACATCGCTCGTCTAAATTGTCTTTTGATTTGCACTTTAACCATACACGATCGTTTTGTTTGTTTACAGATTGCTGAACCTTGAAATTTTGTTTAAGAAAAGAGCACATTTTCAAGCTCGCCACTAGCGTGGAAACATTTTAACACTTTTGCTCTTGCTAGGCGAACTGTCTTTTGTAGAGATGTTAAATCTTGCACTTTTTGTATTTTGTTGGGCTTCAATTGTTCATTTCTTAATATGTATTCCATGCACGATTGAACTGCGCTTTCTCGCGGATTACGTTGAATTCTGGCCTTCACCATTCTGGCAGATGCTGCTGTTTTGTTATGTCCACCTTCATGGCGTTTTTTGGTGCTACCAGTATCATTGTAACATGTAATGGTACGATACACAAACATTTTGTTCACAAGTAAATGACGTAGCTCATTAACAATGGCTGGTTGCGAAATACAAAGCAATAACAATGTTGTGTTTGAATTCCATTTCGATAAATTTTTAACCGCGACGTAAAACGATATAAATATAAAACAGACTGAGTCTTGACAAAATAAGAGCGCGCTGTCATTAGCCGTTTGATTGCTACATCAGCGTGAAGTTGTTAACACTTCAAGCGTTTTTTTTTTTGTTTGAGAGAAATTTACCGTCCGATACGTATGAACCAAGAGCTGCATGGGAGGACGAAGTCTCAGTTGGTCTCGCAAAATTTTGTATTAAAGAAAAAAGCATTTTCTTTTTTTATTTATTTTTCATTTCTTCATTATATTTTACACTCTTCAAAAAAATTCATTTGTATTTTTACGGTTAATTTACAGACTTTCGATGGTGATAAGCATGACTTCACATGGAACACTGCCCAAGGTAAACAGTGTCATAAGAGCTCTGGTAATTTTGTTCATAATTGTGCTGCATGTGGTCTACATCAATACTAAATCTTAGTTTCAATGCTGTCGTGAGTTGGAGAAAAATAAAGTTGTTGAAAAATGAACTTAATGGAAAGGATTAGCATATAATTTGTAACTAAAATATTCTATTGTTTTGTGCGTAATACCGACTTATCTTAGAGAAAATACAGAAAAAAACCATAGTACAAATATTTACCTTAATTCGCATATTGTTCAACTCTATAATTTTTCATTCAACAGATTAACTGGTTAGTAAAACTATTTAAATTGAAGTTAACTATTCTGTCGCAGTTGACGATATTTTCAATTTTAGTTTCAATTCAGCCTCCTTTGCTTCCAGCGCAGCTAGGTTTCTTGAACGCGTTTCAGCATTGTCATTTTTGTGTTCTGAACAGTGTTTTTTTAGTTCAGAGGATCTTTTAAAGCCTTGTGGACAAAGTTTGCAAATGTAAATTTCATCGCCAAGATGTATGCGTAGGTGCCGAATGTAAGAGGTGCAATGACTAAAAGCCTCTACACAGTATTTACATTTGTATGGCAGTTTTTCAGTGTGTGTACGCATATGAGTGAGCAAACTTGTTTTAAAACTGAAGCTGGAAATTATAAAAAAAAGAAACATTAAGAAGTTGCAGAGTAAATATAAATCCAATTACACAACTATTTACCACATTTCACAGATGTCACATTTATACTGTTTTCTATTCAACTGGTTAACTGCTAAGTAGAACAATTTAAATAGTAGGATGCATAAATTTAAACAACAATTGTGTTCCATACCTTCTGTCGCTGATGGCAAAATTTTCACTCCTCGTTTTATTTCGGCCTCTTTTGCTTGTAGCGCTGCTAGATTTCTTGAACGTGTCTCAGCATCCTCATTTTTATGTTCCGGATAGTGCTTTTTTAGTTCATAGGATCTTGGAAAGCCACGTGGACAAAGTTCACATGTGAAAACTTCGTCGCCAAGATGTGTTCGAAGATGTCGCATGTAAGCAGTCAAATGAGTGAATGCCCTTTCACAATATCTACATTTGTGTGGCTGCTCGCCGGTGTGTATACGCATGTGATTAGTTAAAGTTTGTTCTTTGCAGTAGCTGGAAATTAGAAAAAAAAAAAAAATCAAAAATCAAAATACAGAAAAAAGGTAAAACCCTACGAGTATTTACCTCATTTCGCATATATCACATTTGTACGTTTTTTCTTTCGATTGGTTCACTGGCAAGTAGAAAAAATTTATTAAAAAAGTAGTTAAATAACTTAAAACGTTTTGTGCGAATCAGTACCTTTTGACGCTGCTGATGAAATTTCCAATTTTTCTTTCAATTCTGCGTCCTTTGCTTGCAGTGCAGCTAGATTTCTAGCGCGTGTCTCATCATCGTCATTTTTATGTTCCGCACTGTGCTGACGTAGTTCAAGTAATTTTTTAAAGGCACGTGGACAAAGCTCACACATATAAATTTCATCGCCAAGATGTGTTCGGAGGTGTCGAATGTAATTGGTGCCATGATGAAAAGCCTGTTCACAGTACTTACATTTGAATGGACGCTCCCCTGTGTGTGTACACATGTGTGCCTTCAAATTGTTTTTATTTTGACTAGTGAAGCTGTAAATTAAAAGAAAAAAGAACGAATTAGAAATCATAGAAAAAATAAGAAAGAAGAATTATACTCGAAGTCGAGATAACCTGCACCTTGTAAAAGGCTCCTTATATGATAATATGCTTTAGTGGTCCGATTTGATGAAAAATTAGTTTTAATTAAAAATATAAACAAAAGGGTTTCAAACAAAAACTCCAAACTTGGCGGTAGGGGCTACCGTCGAAATGGGCCTTTATGGACCTAAGAACAAAAAAAAAAAAAAAAAACAAAGAATGACATGGAAAACCTTTGAAATAGAAGACAAGTTTGTATGGGGGCTGCCTCTTATAGTGGCCCGATCTGGACCAACAAAAATTTCATACAAAAACTTAAAAATGGCAGCAAGGTTTGTATAGAGACTACCCCATTAAAGTGGGGTTAGCATGTACATTTAATGCTAGTTATCCGAAGTGCGGAAAAATAGAGTCTAAATACTAAAATTTTAAGTATCTATGCCTTATATTCTCTGAGATCTGTTCGTTCAAATAGACGGTCGGATCATCGGACATCATATCGTCTCATCATCCGATGCTGATCAAGAATAACGTCTCTCTTTGAATACAGCGTATAGAAAGGCATTCAACTACTTACCACCGATCGCAGAAATCACATTTGTACATTTTTTCTCCCGACTGGCTAGGTTTTTTCTTCCATTTGTAAGGTCTTTTTCCCAATGGGTTAGCTGTCAAGCAAAAAAAGAAAATATTGTAAATTAATAAGATCAAAATATTATTTAATGATAACGGTTATCCAAGATACATAAGTTGCCAAAATCTTTAAACAGCTTGCGAAACTAACTCTAGAACCGGAATTTGACACCACTTTTTCCCCCTTGGGGTATACATTTTCTAAATCGGCGAAACTCCCGCTTAATTATTTTTTATGTAGAGTATTCAAATAGAGTGTGAAAGCAATCGGATTAAAAAATCTCCCCATATAACATTCATATTTCTCAACGAAAAATAACCATGAGTCAAATAAACATGATGCAGTATAGATTTGGACGATGCTAGTTAAAATTTTACAAATTCTGTCGATAATAATTGTATTTCGATGTTGCTAATTTTCAACCCTAAATACCTCTCCCCCTTCTTCGGGTTACGTAATACTTGAACAGCGCTTGTTCACCACTATTCGTTCGGATAGTTCAGACACAAAACCATAGAACATAGTCAAATAATTTAACCCATTAACGATCAAAAATTAAAATTAACCCTCTTGCAACCATTAATGCAAACAATTTTACGAAATTTTGGCTTGTTGGGCTTTCCATACTTTCTTTCAGGACTGCTGCCAAATCGACATCATCTTGTTTATGAACCGATGTTGCTGCTGCACGAACGAGGCGATTGGTATCAGCTGTCTCATTTGCAAGGTCTGCGGTTTCTTTTCTATTTCCAAATTCTGATTTTGCACTGAATGGCAGACGTGGACGTCCAACAACGGTAGGAGTTGCTTTTTTTGAAATGTGATCTACCACAAAACTTAATAAAGAATTTAGCCACGCATGATTTAGGTCCTTAAAGACATTTATCTTTCTGTGAGATTTTTTCCACTTCTGAGCTGATTTTACGAAAAAAAAAATGTATTGTTTGGTTTATGTGTTTCTCCATTTCATCCGAAATTGAATCAATTCCAATTTTGTCAACTACATGTTTGAAAATGGCATTAAATTTTTCTTTTTTTGTGCATTCTTTTCGCCATATTTCAAACAAATCGCTTTTTTATGCAGAGGTTACCTTAGAAAAAACGAGGAATTACTCGTAAAGCGCAAAAAATCGCTTATAAATTATTACTTATTATTTAATCTATTTGTTTAAATTTGAAAGAGCTCAAATGGGGTCAAAATTTGTGACGGGTTACAGAAAGTCAAAGTTTGAAATTAATTCTACCATTTCCATTATAGTGGAAAGATTCTATACCATGATAAAGAAGTTAATAGCCGATTTCTTATAAAGTAAAAGCTCAAAACTTAGATTGCAAAACTATGGCTGATATGGAGAGAACCCAGAAGCAGAAAGTTTCAAATTGTAAATTTATTGAAGCTATCAAAACGGTGACTTCATAAATGGAAGTCGAACATTGTTTCGGTGTGGCAGTGTTATCGCGAAACACTACAGAACAATCCATTCAAAAAGAGTGCTGACAAAGCAGCTACCTAAAACCATCAACATTTTCGAAATCTTAATGAGCGATGCAACATGAGCTCGCACACAAGGCGCTTAGCTCAGCGAAACGTATAAGCGACAATATGCAATTAAATATTAAAACACAAATAAGAGTAAATATTTATGTAAATGTCAATTGTTTGCTTCATTACCTTCATCTGCCGCTCCCGAACCGCTTATCCTTAGCTTTATTTCAGCTTCTTTCTTTTGTAGAGCAGCTAGATTTCTAGCGCGTGTCTCAGCATCCTCATTTTTATGTTCCAACTGATGCTTTTGCAGTTCAGTGAATTTTGAAAAGCTACGTGGACAACATTCACAAATGTAAATTTCCTCACCAAGGTGTGTGTGAAGATGCCTGATATAAAGTGTACTGTAAGTAAATTCTCGTTCACAGTATTTACATTTGTAGGGCTTTTCTCCAGTGTGTACGCGCATATGCATACGCAAAGAATCAATCAAATGGAAGCTGAAATCAATTATTACACATATTTATTTTGAATTTACTCTTCATCAATTTTAAAGACATACCGCTTGTCACAGTGATCACATTTTCTTTCATGATTGCTAAGCCTTGCGTGTTCACGCAACTGATCACGTTCCTTAAATGATGCACCACACATTTCACATACATGTGCCTCATGTGCTTCACTGTGTGTTCGTACGTGCTTAGCCAGAGTCCGTCTATCAAAATAGAACTTTGGACAAGTTGAACACTCAAAGCGACGTTTGTGGGAATTTTTCGACATGTGTTCCTTTAAATCTACAGCGGTCGAAAATTGTATTCTGCATTCGCACAAATATGTGCTTCGAAGTTCAATTGATTCTTCTTCTAAAAGGCTAATTTATATAAAAATACATTTATTAACATAATGTATGTATGTGTATATGTATAAACGCTTTACTCACGGATTTTGACCTTGCTTCATTTTCTTACTTTTTGCACCACCATCATTTAATATGGAATTTTTTCTTAATGATTCATTGGAATACTCTTCATCCGACCATACAATATTTTCCAAATCCATTTCTTCTTTAACAACCACCGTATTTATAGGCAACATTGAAGTATCTTCCTCCTCCAGATGCACTCCATCTTCAACAAACACCGTAGTTATAGGCAACGGTGCAGAGTCTTCATCCTCATCTTTCACATCCACTCCATCTTCAACAAACACTGTAGTTATAGGCAACGGTGCAGGATCTTCATCTTCATCTTCCAGTTCCATTTCTTCTTTAACAACCACGATATTCATCGGCATTGATGCAAAATTTTCATCTGCCCTTTCTTCTTTGACAACCACCGCATTCATTGGCATGGAGGCAAGACCTGCATCTTCAAAATCCATTTCTTCTTTAACAACCACGGTAGTCATCCGCATTGAAGCAAATTCACCATCGTTAGCACTCATTTCAGCTTTTACAGTATCCATTGTGTAAAGCTTCGTTTAGCAATATATTAATTTTATTCTCGTCCCCGGTTGTAAATGAAGCGTTCACACTGTTTTTGTTTTGAAACATATGATGAAGTGTATCGCAGTGCTGCCGGATGTGCCAAATTTTGTTGTCAACAAGTTTCTCAAATTCTCTTTGGAATTCGCTGCGTGTCAAACTGCTCATTTGTAATCTCAGCTACAAATTTATTTGATACATCATTATATTTGGTACGCTACTCCATAAAGTTCTGCGATTCGATCGAATTTGATGCAGAAAACATAGAAAGAGTGCTCGAATCGTCATACTCAGGGCCGAACTGTGGGGGTTCGTGTCAAACGTTAAGTAAAATATGATAAAAAATTTTACAAAAAAATAGTAATGATTTTATGTGTTATACAACCTTCCCAAATTTTAAAAACCCAACAAACGGTAAGTGTGAATTGTATTTAAGCTTCGGTTCCACCGAAAAACTTTTACATCAATTCAGGTGAAAATTGAGCTTAAAATAGGGGTAGATATCGACTTTCTCCAACAAAAGCGGCAAAATGAAAGGGATATCTTGGTTTTCAAATAGTCTACTATACTTTTCAAAATATTTATTTGTCCAAAATCTTTATTTTGTCAATACAACTAAAATCAATGTAATGTTTTCAATGAGCTTGCTGGAGGCCTGGGCCCTAATATCAACTTAAATTTCGATATTGTGGCTTCTTATGAACGGGCGATATACATATTTAAATTTTAGGAAGGATGTATAACACAATCATTACCATTTTTTGTACAAATATTTAACACAGTTTTCTTAACGTTTGTCCCGAACCCCGAAAAAATCTTCCAACCTATCATGACAGGTTAAAATTAATTGATCTCCTCTTATCACGTTGTTCTATGCTCTGTTGCTTTTCTTCGTAAAATTCTTATTGGGGAGATTAATTCTCCCTACTTAATTCTCAGTCCCCATTCGGCTAACTCGCCACTTCGTACCAATAAATTGCCTTTTTGTACGACAAATTACGCGCTCAATAATTCACTCCGAGCTCTTTGTTATATCTACAATAAGTTTTTACCCTATTTTCCCCATAACTCTTTTTTACACTATGTAAAAAACTCTGTACTGACAAAGGACTATTCAATAAATTTGTAAATTTCATTTAGCAACTTCTATTTTCTTTATTTTTGTAATTGCGCCCGCTTGGACCACTGCCAAGGCTGTGAGTAGGGGCACAGTCGGTCAACCTGGCGTGCCAAACAAAAATTCCTCCAACGGGTCTGAGGGTCCGCAACTTCATTCTTCTAGTTTTAAGTTAGTTTAGTTAATGTATAAACATAAATTTTTATATTAAGTGACTGTTTTATATATTTAGTTGCAATTTTAAATAAATTTTGAATAAATTAAATGTACAAGTATACTAATGGGTGTTATCTGATCATTTTTATAAAAATCCACCACGCATTTTGTGGTTTGTTATAAACACCGATCTGCATCACTCAGTCAAATTGCTGTACAGAAGAAGCCCCAAGTATTTCGCTTTTGTAGCTTGGTGCATCACTGTGCCGCCGTAGTATATAGCGGGAGAGGTTCAAGTTTTCAGAACAAAGCAAACAAATTGTTTTATTCAAATTGAACGAAGAATCGCCCACACCTTTCGTCTCTCTCTAAAAGTTGGAATACTAGCTGCTAGTGCTCTCACCTTCAGAAAAATTATTTCAAATAAGTTCCATATGAAAGCCGGTGTTACCCAGTATAGCGATGTCGATGGGAGAAATTTGTGCGGAAAATTTTAGATTTGAACATAGTTTTGAAACAATTTCTAGTTAGAGAAAAATTAATAGGTTACAATTTGTATCTAAAAAATACTATTTTATGTTTTCGATTCTCGTGCATTGTTCATCTTCAGCATTAGTTCGGCATCTTTCTTCTGTCGAGCAGCTAGATTCATACTTCGAGTATCAGCATCATCATCCTTATGCTCCGCATAGTGCTTTCGCAGATCAGTGTTCAATCGAAAGCCACGAGAACAAAGTTCACAATTATATATTTCATTGCCAAGATGTGTACGGAGATGCCTGATATAAGTGGAACTGTGCGTAAAAGACTGTTCACAGTATTTACATTTGTATCGCTGTTCGCCAGTGTGTCGACGCATGTGATTGCTCAAATTTTGTTTACTACTGCAGCTGGAAATTTAGTAAAACAATTAGTATGAAAGATGTAAAAACTAACTAACTACGATTATCTACCTAACTTCGCAGAGGTCACATTTGTACTGTTTTTCTTTCAACTGGTTGTCTGGTAAGAAAAAAATAGAAGTAATAGTTTAAATAGAGTAACAACTTAAAATAACAATTATCGGTTGTGACACTGAATTCTCTTTCGCCTCAAAATCTCCAAATGCCATTAATAAAATTTATTAACTATACGAATTCTGATCGTCAGTACCTTTTATTTGCGATGACGACATATGCAATCCTAGTTTCAATTCAGCCTCCTTTGCTCGCAGTGCAGCTAAATTTCTTGAACGCGTCTCAGCATCCTCATTTTTATGTTCTGGATAGTGTTTTTTTAGTTCAGATGTTCTTTCAAAGCCACGTGGACAAAGTTCACATATGTAAATTTCATCGCCAAGATGTGTTCGGAGATGTCTGTAGTAAGTGGATGCATAAATAAAAGCCTGTTCACAATATTTACACTTGTATGGCTGTTCGCCAGTGTGTGTACGTTTGTGCGTGCCTAAATTTTGTTTATTTGAAAAGCTGCAAATAAATAATAAACAATTCAATTAGTAATAAAAACAAGAAAGAACACTGCAGTCAAGTTAAAAAAACACATTTTCATAAAAAAAACTCAAAATAAGAGGAGTAGCGCCTATTCCTTAAAGTGGTCCAATCTGGTCCTATATGGAATGTTATGTAGCGATTGTCGTAAGATACGCCAAATTTGGCATATCTAGATTAAATAAGAACAGAAACAACAAGATTGTATACCAAAATTTAAAAATGGAAGGTAGGTTAATTGGGAGTTCGATCCAATCTGGACCTATGCGGTAGATTGTATTACGAAATGCGTAAGATATAGCAAATTTGACGTTTCTAGCCTAATTAACAACAAAACCAAACAATTTTTCATACAAAAACTTCAAATTGGGTGTTAGATTTGTATGGGGGCAGTACCTTTAAGTGGGTTTAGCATGTTCATTTGATACTAGTTATCTAAAGATGTAAAAGATGGAGAGTCAAAATATCGAAAATTGAAGTCTCTATCTCTTACTGTCTCGGAGAACTGTACGTTCAAACCGACGGTCGGACGGACAGATCAAGAATATATATACTTTGCCCTATAAGTATAGTATATAAGGTCTTACCACATTTCACAGAGATCACATTTGAACGGTGTTTCGCGCGACTGTATGGCTGCAAATATATGTACATATGTTTCAATAGCGACTTAAAGCGTAAATTTAAATACGAATTGTGTGCTTGATTACCTACTGCCGCCGCTGTCGTACTCTTTATCCTTAATTTCAAATCAGCTTCTTTCTTTTGCAGCGCAGCTAGATTTTTTTCGCGAGTCTCAGCATTCTCATTTTTATGCTCTGTAGTGTGCTTCCGCAGTTCAGAGAATTTTAGAAAGCCACGTGGACATAGCTGACAACAATAGACTTCATTGCCAAGATGCGTCGAGAGATGGGACATGAGATTGTATCTTTGTGCAAAAGCGCGTTCACAGTATTTACATTTGTGCGGCTTCTCTCCAGTGTGTGTAAGCATGTGCTTACGCATTGTTTCACCAAAATGAAAACTGAAAAGCAATAACTTACTTTGATTTTCTTACAACAAACTCAACGACACTTACATACCTCTTGTGACAGTATTCACATTTGTGCAGTCTTTCATGGTTGTTAAGCCTCGTATGTTTACTCAACTGAAAAGGTCCTTTAAAAGACTCACCACACACTTTGCATACATGCGCCTTTACCACACTGTGCGTTCGCATATGTCTTAGTAGATTCCATTTGGCTAAAACGTGCTTCGAACAAGTAGGACACTCAAAGCGCTGTTTGTGACCATTTTTCAGCATGTGTTCTTTTAAATCTTTAGCGGTCGAAAAGTTTATTCTGCACTCGCACAAATATGTTTTCCAAGTTACATTGGATTTTTCTAAAAAGCTAATTGATTAAGAAATACATTTATTAATATACTACGTATGTATGTATGTACGTACAAATACTTTACTCACGCATTAAATGCTTGCTCCATTTCCCTATTTTTTTCATCACTATCATTTGTTGCTGAATTTGTTCTGAATGATTCATCGGAAAACTCTTCATCCGACCATTCCATATCTTCCAAATCTACTTCTTCCTTAACAACTACCGAATGCATTGGCATCGTTGCAGAAGCTTCATTCTCCAAATCCGTTTCCTCTTTAACAACCACCTTATTTATTGACATTGCTGCAGAAACTTCATGTTCTAAATCCAATTCATCGTTAAGAGCCACCGGCATTGATGCAAAGCCTTCATCCTCCAAATACGTTTCTTCTTTAACATCCACCGTTGTCATCGGCATCGTTGCAGAAACTTCATTTTTAAAATACATCGCATCATGAACAATCACCGTATTTTTTGGCATTGATTTAATATTTCCATCTTCCAGACGCATTTCTTTCTTAACAACCACCGTATTCATCGGCATTGATGCAAAATCTTTATCTTTCAAATCGATTTCTTCTTTAACTACCACCGTATTTACAGGTACCGATGCAAAATCTTCGACGTAAGCACTCATTTCCTTTTTTACACTATCCATTGTAAAACTTAGTTTAGTAATATAGCAAATTGTTTTAATATTATTCTTGTTCCCGTTTGTAAATGAAGTCTATTTTTGTTTTGAAACATATGTGAAGTTTGTCGTAGTGCTGCCAGATGCTTTAGATATGCATGTCAACAAGTTTCTGAAATATTCTTTGGATTTAAAATACACTGAAACCTTTTTTTGTGCTGTATACGAAAATTTCAATCAAATTTAAACGTAATTGACGAACTAATAAATAAAAATTTGTAAATTCAGAGCTATACAATTTTATAATCGAGATTATGCTTAATATTTGTTCATTACAAATACAAATTAAGGTAGCCGGAGCGACCATCAGACTTATAATTCGTGGGAACTGCATAACGCCGGTAAAATCCACTGCCCAACAGTTTGTATTTAAACATATAGACAAAGTGGAACTACAACGATGGAAACAGCGAACGTTTAGTCGAACTTAATATGACGTCAACAATCGGCATTCTCCCAGTGAATACATGACTTGGCATTGATATAGCAAATGTAAAATTAGAACAGCACAAACGTAGACAAACAACTATGGGGACTTAGAGTAGATACAATAAAATTATGCATGTACTCTGAATTAGAAAACTAGAGCAAGTCAATTGTTTAGAAAAATATAAAGTGCAGATGTTCTTTTATGTTAAAGCTGCATTATGAACCCAAACTGGGGTGTAAGTGTAAGTGCTATAATCCCATTTTTAAGTCAACCAACTATGTTTTATCGTATACATAAATATTGTTAAAATAAGATGTTTCTGTAATTATTATTATTTATTTTATGAATTGTCCTGATGAGTGCTACATGCAGAGTTAGTTGTTGCAGGCCCTTTAAATAAATGCTGTCCAATCATAGCTCATGTTCGTCTGTTTGAACGAACATTTTATGAAGACTACTATAAGGGATAGAGACTTGAAGTTTGAATATTTAGATTCTGCTTCTAGCTCTCTAGATAACTAGTATTAAATGAACATGCTAACTCCTAAAGAAATCTGCCCCATTTTTAAGTTTTTGTATAAAATTTTTTTTTGCATTTATTTATCTTTTTAGCGAACTCATTTTGACATACTTTATATACTCAAATACTATTGAATTGAATTAAAAAAGAAGAAAAAACGAAATAGAATTAGCTTATAATTGTTATCTAAAAAAAAATACTATTAGTTTATACCTCTTTTTTTTCGTGTGGCTTTTCTTAGGGATATTTGTTTTCGGTGGTTTAATTTTCTCCTTTAGTATGGCATCCTTCTTTTGTCGTGCAGCTAAATTTTTTAACCGGGTATCAGCATCATCATTTTTGTGTTCCGCATAGTGCCTTCGAAGATCGGAGTTCAATCGGAAGCCACGTGGACAAAGTTCACAATCATAGATTTTATTGCCAAGATGTAAACGGAGATGTCTGAGGTAACTGGAACATAGATTAAATGCTTTTCCACAGTATTTACATTTGTATGGACGTTCGCCAGTGTGTTTACGCTTGTGAATGCCTAAATTTGTTTTAGTTGTAAAGCTGGAAATTTAAATTAAAAACAAAAAGCAATTACAGAAAAACATGGTAAAATCAGCTACAAAAATACATATTTACCACTTTTCGCAGATGTCACATTTAAATGGCTTTTCTGTTTGTTAGAAAATGTATAAAATGTGTGATTAGACATAATTTAATACAAACATAATTTGAATTATTGGAATTGTGTGTTTGAGTACCTTCTGTTGTAGTAGCTGTCGACATTCTTAGTTTCAGTTCAGCCATTTTTGCTTGCAATTCAGCTAGATTTTTTGCCCGCGTCTCAGCATTGTCTTTTTTATGTTCTATTTTGTGCTTACGCAGTTCATAGGACCTCTGAAAGCCACGTGGGCAATGTTCACAAATGTAAATTTTATTGCCAAGATGTGTTCGGAGATGTCTTGTATAACAGGAACTTTGCGCAAAAGCCTGCTCACAATATTTACATTTGTACGGCTTTTCCCCTGTGTGTGTACGCATATGATTGCTTAAATTTGATTTAGAAGTGACGCTATATAAATATATATATATATATATATATATATATATATATATATATATATATATATATATATATATATATATATATATATTTAAGAAAGAAAGAAAACCAATTGGTTAGCACTGAAAAAAGGTAAATCATATTACAAATATTTACCTCATATCACAGATGTCACATTTATATGCTTTTTCCTTTAACTGCTTATCTGGTTATTAGAAAATGTGAAAATTGCGTGAATAAGATGTAACGTATGCGGAATGAAATATGGACAAATCATTTATAGGTACACACATTTTGTTAGTAATATGGCGAAATATATATTAAGAGAATATGAAAATACAGGGACTGTCGCAAAAGAAACAGGACTTTTAAAAAAGGCTGTTTCTGATGGCGCCACCTATTGGCGTTGGAAAGGTACATCCTTCACTGATATATTGTACAAATCGGACCACTACAAGCGAAGTTATCGCGCTAAAAAAGACAGTATCTCTTGGGCATCCATCGAAAAATGAATCTTCCTCATAATCTTCCCTCAATGTCCTCATAGTGGTGTCCTTTCATCGGCAAATGAAGTTTTCCAAATATCTAAATTTAGATATTAAATCTATACAGCCGACATGCCGAACATCGTGGAAGGTAAATTGCTGGCCGCTACGTATGCTGACGACACGGCATTCCTGGCATCCGTAGTCTACCCACAGGCGGCTTCAGCAATCCTTCAATGGCAGCTCGACATCTTCTATACTTTGCTCAAGAAGTGGAACATTGTGGTGAACACTGAGAAGTCCACTCAAATGACTTTCTCACTAAGAAGAGGAGGCTGTCCACAAGTTAATCTAGACGGAGCAACTATTACAAGCAGCGCTATAGCCAAGTATCTGGTCCTGGACGTTGACAGAAGATTAACATGGCGCCCTCACCTACTCATCAAAAGGACACAGCTCAACGAAAGATTAAAAAACACTTATGGCTTATCGGTCGAAGATCAACTCTCAAGCTGAGGTGCAAGTTTCTAGGCTATATATGCCAAAAAACAGGGCGCTCAGAATTATTTCCAATGCTCACCTGTTTCACACCAACATAGTGATCCACGAGGAACGTTGGGTTCATCAGGAAATTGCAGGACTAAGCAGCTTTTATCAAAATCGGCACACCAACTCCCTCGCCGTCAACCTGCTTGACAATAGTTCCAATATAAGAAGACTCAAAAGGCTTTACCCGCTTGATCTCCCTTATGGGAGGCAATAACACACTCACTCGCGTTTACCGCTGAATATTTTATAAAAAATGTTCTTGAGTTATATTTAAACTTGTAGCGTGCTTGAATTTCCGTTTTTATGCCATATTTCTGCAGTATGAAAACTAGATAATAATTTATGAATTGATTGTATAGTTCTAATTTAAAGCGAAAAGATAGAAACTCTCGAAAAATACACTTTTTTCATTTAGGCCATTTACATAGATGACCGTTGTATTAGGGCCCCCATAGCTCCCCTATATCTACTACTATTTCGCCATATTTCATTCCACATATGTCAAATTCAATAAACGTAATCTAATTATGTGTGTTTGACTACCTTCAGTTCTCGCTGGTGAGTTCTTCAATCCAAGTTTCAGTTGAGCATTTTTTGCTTGCAACGCAGCTAGATTTCTTGAACGCGTTTCGGCATTCTCATTTTCGTGTAGCGAAAGGTGCTTTTTTAGTTCCAAGTATTTTTGAAAGCTACGCGGACAAAGTTCGCAAATGTAAATTTTATCGCCAAGATGTGCTCGTAGATGTCTTATATAATTGGAACTTTGCCCAAAAGCCTGTTCACAATATTTACATTTGTATGGCAGTTCGCCAGTATGAGTACGCATGTGAACCCTCAAATTTGTGCTAGTTGTAAGCCTGGAAATAAACAAAAAAAAAAAAAAGCAACAATTAGCAGACAAATAGTGTAAATTAAACTACAAAGTATTTACCACACATCGCAGACGTCACATTTATAATGTTTTTCTATCAACTTGTTAACTGTTGAAAAGAAAAAATTATTTGGAAGCTTAACTTAAAACCACAATTTTGTTAGATTTTCGAATTGTGAACGCTCTGTACCTTCTGCCGTTGCTGTCGTAATTTTCAAATTTAGTTTCAATTCGGTCGCCTTTGCTTGCAGAGCAGCTAGATTTTTTGCACGTGTCTCAGCATTCTCATTTTTATGTTCCAAAAAGTGCTTTTTTAGTTCAGAGGTTCTTTCAAAACCACGTGGACAAAGTTCACAAATGTAGATTTTATCGCCAAGATGGGTTCGGAGATGCCTGGTATAACTGGAACTTTGCCTAAAAGCCTCTTCACAATATTTACATTTGTACGGCTTCTCGTCAGTGTGTGTGCGCGTATGCTTACGCAAAGAATCAGCCCAATGAAAACTGTGTAAACGAATTATTATTTATTATTTTTGTTTAATTTTCACCATTTTTGAAGGCTTACCTTTTGTTGCACTGTTTACATTTGTGCAGTCTTTCACTGTGTATATGCATATGCTTAGTTAGATTTTTTTTGCAAAAGTAGAACTTTGGACATTTGGCACACTCATAGAGTCGTTTGTGGTCTTGTTCCAAACTGTGCTTTTTTAACTCATTAGCAGTCGAAAAGTTTCTTCTGCACTCACACAAATATATGTCCTGAGCTTCATTTGATTCGTCTGAGAGGCTAATTGATTTTAAAATAAATTTAAATAACACAATATACATATATATGTACGAATGCTTTACTCACGGATTTAATGTTTGCTCCATATCCTCTTCTTTTTCATCACTATTTGTATTTTCATAAACAATTGTCGGCTTTGTATCATTTAATACGGAATTTGTGCTTAATGATTCATTGGAAAACTCTTCGTCCGACCATACTATACTTTCCAAATCAATTTCTTCTTTAACAATCACCGTATTCATCGGCATTGATGTGGAATCTTTATCTTCTAAATCCATCTCTTCGTTAACAACCACCGTATTTATAGGCATCGTTGGAGATACCTCATTTTCCATATCCATTGCTTCTTTAACAACCAACTTATTCATCGGCATTAATGCAAAATCTTCATCCTTAGCACTCATTTCCACTTTTACACAATTAATTGGAAAGCTTAGTTCAGCAATACCCCGTTCCTAAATGAAGTTTTTGTTGTGGAACATATGTGAAATGTGTTGCAGTGTTGCCAGATGCGCTAGATATGTTTGGCAACAAGTTTCTCCAATTCTCTAAGCTCATAAGCTCAAAAAACCTATTCGAACTTAGTGTAGACACCATGCAAAATAATCTATCTCATTCACTCGCAGGCTAAATCATATTTAAGTATATTTTTGTCTCTTTGCGAGTTGGTTTTTATATTATACTCATAAACCTTTTCGAATTTCGAATTCAATTTTCGTTTCATCGAATTTTCACAACGATGACAACGATGCTAAAGAAGTTTTACTTCAATAAAGTAAATATCAGCTTTGCCGATGAGCAAATGGCAAGTGTGAAGAATATTTAAGCTTTGATTAATGGACTAAGCATAACACTTTCTAAGGAATTTCGTTAGAGATTTAAGTTGGTTGTTGTTGTAGCAGCTCCTTCTTCTTGTGAGCTGATGCAGCCACTTGGGCTGAGTTGGACAACTTTTGACTGCACAAAACTTCTTGTGCAGATCGGTCCGGGGCGTAAACCCAGTCGTCCTTGGGAACGATTGATTTAAGTTGGTTGTGGTTTATGGTTGTTTTACAGATTACTCCACCGAACACTGACAGAGATGAACAGTGTTCTGTTGATATTGTTTGTTATTGGATGGAATTATGATGTTTTACTGTCTAAATCATAATTTTAATGTAGTCATCAGTTAGATAAGATTAAAGTTGCGCAAGAAAAAACTAAATCTATATAAAATGAATTTATATCTTAAAAATACTATACATTTGTAATCGTAGTATCTCTACTACTATCTTTTCAGTTTCAGTTTCTTTTTTATCTTCGGTATTAGTGCGGCATCTTTCTTTTGTCGCGCAGCTAAATTTTTTGACCGGGTGTCAGGATCTTCATGGCTGTGCTCCGCATAGTGCTTTTGCAGATCGGTGTTCAACAGGAAACCGCAAGGACAATATTTACAATTGTAAATTTCATCGCCAAGATGTATACGAAGATGTTTTTTATAATTGGAACATTGCTTAAAACTTCGTTCACAGTATTTACATTTGTATGGTGCTTCGCCAGTATGTTGACGCATGTGAATGTTTAAACTTGATTTGAAAGTGAAGCTGGAAATTACAAAAATACAAAATGTAATTAGCAACTACAGAAATCATTATGAATTCTATTACGACTACGACTATTTACCGCTGTTTGCAAATGTCACATTTAAAGGTGTTTTTCTTAAACTGGTTATCTGTTTAATAGAAAATGGAAGCGTAATTTAATACTATAATATTGTCAACTATTCAAATTGCGTGTTTGCGTACCTTCTGTCGTCGATGGTGAAATTCTCAATCCTAGTTTCAGTTCAGCCTCTTTTGCTTGCAACGCAGCTAGATTTCTTGAGCGTGTTTCAGCATTCTCATTTTTATGTTTCGACATGTGTTTTTTTAATTCATAGTATATTTTAAAGCTACGTGGACAGAGTTCACAAACGTAAATTTCATCGCCAAGATGTGTTCCGAGATGTCTGGAATAACTGGAACGTTGCTTAAAAGCCAGTTCACAATATTTACATTTGTATGGCTTTTCGCCTGTGTGTGTGTGCATGTGTTTCCTTAAATTGGTTTTAAAAGTGAAGCTAAATTATAAAAAATAAAAGTTTAAAAAAAGTAGCAAATACAGAAAAACAGAATAAATTACACTAAGAGTACTTACTGCTTTTCGCAGACGTCACATTTATACATGTCGTCTTTCAACTGTTTATCTGGTTATTAGAATAAGAGCAAAATCCGTGAATAAGATGTAACGTATTCGGAATGAAGTATGGACAAATCATTTATAAATACAAACATTTTTTTAGTTATAAGGCGAATTATATATTTACAGTATTTGAAAATAGTAATACTCGTAAATGGCCATAGCGATAAATTATAGTAATATTTTGAAGCACATTTTGAATTATCGCCTGATTTATTTATATTAATTTTGATGAACTTTTTTCTATTATTTATCTCAAAAAAAAAAAATGACGGATCCAAAATGGTGGTCTGATATTTTTCAAAAGTTATAGATCAAACTAAAATTCAGTACTTTAAGGTAGCTGGCGTAAATGGTAAATGGTGTAAACCTTTTTGGAAAGAGCTTTTAAATATATTTGATTAAAGTGGTCGATGGGTATATCTCCTAAGCGTAATATAAAACAATTACAATATTAGCTATTCGAATAGTGAGCAATAGTACCTTCTGTCCAATTTTGTTTCAATTTAGCCGTTTTTGCTTGCAGAGCCGCTAGATTACTTGCGCGTGTCTCATCATCGTCATTATCATGTTCCATACTATGCTTACGCAGTTCAGCGAATTGTCGAAAGCCAAGTGGACAAAATTCACAAAGAAAAATTTCATCGCCAAGATGTGCACGGAGATGGTTGCTATAACTGGAACATTGCTTAAAAGTTCGTTTACAGTATTTACATTTGTATGGCTGTTCGCCAGAATGTGTAAGCATGTGAATCCTTAAATTTGCTTTACTAGTGGACCTGAATAAAAAAAAAAAAAAAACAAGTGGCAATTACAGACCAAATGTTTCAACAACAGTATTTACCACACTTTGCAGATGTTGCATGTATAGTGTTTTTCGATTAACTGGTTAACTGAAAAATAGAAAAAAAAATAATTAAAAGTATAACTTAAAATGACAATTATATTAGCTATTCAAATTGTTAGCGTCAATACCTTCTTTCGTTTCTGGCGAAGTTTTCATATTTAGTTTCAATTCGGCTTTTTTTACTCTCAGTGCAGCTTCTTGCTCGCACAAATACTTGCTCCGAGCTTCATTTGATTCTTCTGAAATACTAATTAATTGAAAAATAAATTTATTAACTCAATATGAACATATGTATGTATGTAGGTAAAAATATTTTACTCACGGATTTAGTGCTTGGTTGATTTCTTCAACTTCTTCATAGTTATTATTATTATAAACAATTGTTGGTTCTATATCATTTGACAAGGAATTTATTGTTAATGATACATTGGAAAACTCTTCGTCCGACCATACAATATCTTCCAAATCAAGTTCTTCTTTAATAACCACCGTATTTATAGGCATCATATCAGTATCATCACCATCTTCCAAATCCATTTCTTCTTTAACAATTACCGTATTTATAGGCATCATCGCAGAATCTTCACCTTCTATTACCACTTCGTTTTTAACAACCACCGTATGCAAGCTTAGTTTAGCAATTTGTATTAATTTTATTCTTGTTCCACTTTGCGAAAGAAGCGTTCTTTCTGTTTTTGTTTTGAAACATATGTGAAATGTGTCGCAGTGTTACCAGATGGGTTTGTCAACAAGTTTCTGAATTTCTCTGTGGATTTAAATTATATGTTTCCCAAAACTTTGTGCTTTGTTGTTGTATTATCACAATAAAATGTAAAGCATTGGAAAAGCCAAAGATATATATATATATATAAAATATATAAAATCATACTTTATGCCAGGAAATAAAGACACTGCATGGATTAATTAAAAGAAGCTGGGTATTAATAAAACCCTTTACAATGGTTTTGAAACCAACATGCACTAAAAATTACCGGTTGGTGAAAAAATCAAAAAGTCTGCATGTTAAATTGCCGAGCATTGCCGAGGAATACATGGCAAGTGTGAAGAATATTTATTTATAAAATTTATGGACAAAGCATAACACTTTCTAAGGAATTTCGTTAGCTATTCTCCATATGGTTGGTTGGATTGCTCCACCGTACACTGACAAAGATGAGCCGTGTTCTGTTGATATTGCTTAAATGCTTAGTGCTGGATGGAATTGTGATGTTTTACTGTCTAAATCATAATTTTAATGTAGTCACCAGTTAAATAAAATTAATGTTGCGTAAGAAAAAACTAAATAGTTTTGTAATCTTGTGTCTCTTTACATAGACAACTAAGTTTTCAGTTTATCTTTTATCTTCAGCATTAGTTCGGCATCTTTCCTTTGTCGCGCAGCTAAATTATTTGCCCGGGTCTCAGGATCATCATTGCTGTGTTCCACATAGTGCTTTTGCAGATCGATTCTCAACATGAAGCCGCAAGGACAGTATTTACAATTGTAAATTTCATCGCCAAAATGCTCTCGGAGATGTCCGGTATAACCGTAATATTGCTTAAAAGCCTTTTCACAATATTTACATTTGTATGGCTTTTCGCCGGTGTGTGTGCCCATATGTTTGTTGAAATATGGTTTGGTAGTAAAGCTGGAAATGTTATTACCAATTACGAAAAATAGGATAAATTTAGCTACAAATATTTACCACTTGTAGCAGATGTCACATTTATACGGCTTTTCTTTCAATTGGTTATCTGTTTAATAGAAAATGTACAAAATAATGTTAATAATGTAATAATGAAACCAATGCTAATATATGGCATAGTCGTGTGGGGAGAAAGAGCGAGCCAAGTGATAGCCACTAGGGCGCTCAACTTCCACGTGCCCAACAGTAGCGATGAAAGTTACTTTGGATTTGAAACCACTCCATCTGGAAATCGAACACAGAATAAAAGAAACACTTCTAAGACTAAAAGTCGATGGGAATAAAGTTACCTCTGAGATCTGTCAGCAACGTTACATGGACGAAGGGTGCATTTGTAATGTCCATGCCAAGAGACGAAATGACCAAAGAGGAACATATTTGAATGGAGTTTTATCATCAAATGGTCCGACAAAAAATTGTGGACGTCGGAAAATTGATACGTACTAAAAACACCATCAAATGGTACACGGATGGATCCTTGGCGGAAGATGGTACAGGCCTAGAACTCACTACTGGGAGTCATTGGGAAAAAGCACCAGTATCTTCCAAACAGAGATGTGCGCTGTAATCAGATGTGCACAATTCAACCTAGACAGAGGCTATCACAACTGTGATATCGATCGCTATTCTCTCATATGGCCAGACTGTGTTGAAGGCACTTAACTTCAACGTAGTTAGGACAAAGCTAGTGCTTCAAGCAAATGGTCTATTGGAAAAACTAGTTGAACAAAGCAGAGCATCTCTGCTGTGGGTGCCTGGTCATAACAATATTCCAGGAAATGAAGCAAGACAAGAAGCTGCAACGCTATTGATAGGACCTCTGCCGTATTGTGGCATCGGGAGACATACTATATCGGAAGTAATCCAAAAGCAGAAGGATATAGGAAAAGAACAACACTGGGATACAAGCCAATAACTAAGACAAGCTAAGTTACTTCTAGGGGGTTACAACCCGAGCAGATCGAAAACTATGCTCCAACTAGGTAGGAAACATTTAAGAATGCTAACAGGACTGCTAACAGGCCACTGTAGACTAAAGAAATATTTATATGTTGTGGGGATACATAACTGACCCGAATGGAGATTCTGTGGCCACGTACAGGAGACCCCTCTTCACATTCTTGCTGAATGTGAAGCTGTAGCTAGAAACAGGTTGCAGATGCTAGGTAATCACTTTATTAGAAAGGAGCAACTAATAAGTTTGGATCCTAGGAAAGTACTTAGATTCATTCAACATATAGGCTTAGGGCAGGTCATTTAACTCAGTAGGACAAACAATAGACCTTTTAGATCACATTTTTTATATGTCCCCATCATAATTAAATAATATACCTTTTTTCGTCGCTGGTGAAATTATCAATCCTAGTTTCAGTTCAGCCTCTTTTGCTTGCAACACTGTTAGATTTCTAGAGCGTGTCTCAGCGTCCTCGTTTTTATGTTCCATATTGTGTTTACGCAGTTCAGAGGATTTCTGAAAACCACGTGGACAAAGGTCACAAACGAAAATTTCATCGCCAAGATGTGTTCCGAGATGTCTGGTATAACTGGAATGGTGCAGAAAAGCCTTTTCACAATATTTACATTTGTATGGCTGTTCGCCTGTGTGTGCGCGCATGTGTTTGTTTAAACTTGTTTTTAAAGCGAATCTAGATAATAAAAAAAAAAAATAAAACAGCAAATACAAAAAAAAAACAGAATAAACCCCACACGAGTACTTACTGCTTTTCGCAAAAGTCACATTTATATATGTCGTCTTTCAACTCGTTATCTGGTTATTAGAAAATGTGCAAAATCCGTGAATAAGATGTAAAGTATGCGGAATGAAGTTTGGACAAATCATTTATAGATACACAAATTTGCTAGTTATAAGGCGAAATATATACATATTTATAGAATACTAGTAGGTCCCCGCGACGTTGTACGCGGCCCTCCCCTTTCCCATGTCACTCCTTCCCCCTTCCCCACCTTCCACATGCTCCTTCTTATTGAAACAAAAAAAGGAAAATATAAAAATTCCAAAAAATTTTGTTTATCCAATCGCCACGAAACTTCACAGGATCACCCACCGGACTATTTGAATATTGCCACAAAATTTGATCAAAATCGGTTGAGCGGTTTCGGAGTCTATAGGGAACCTACATACATCCATTTTTCTATATATAGATAAGATAAGATGAAAATAGATATATCAAATTAATTTTAAAAGAATAATATATTACCATAGCCATAGGTTATACTAATATTTTGAAGCACATTCTGAATTATCTCCTGAATTGTTTTTATTAATTGTGTCGCGCAGTTTTCTAATATTTATCTTCAGAAAAATCTATATTTTTAAAACACGACTTACAACAAACAATTCTTTTTTAAATTTGTTCAAAAGTTTCAATGGGTTTTAGTTGGGAATCGTTTAAGAGTTGTCATGTTTATGTACAAAATATATGAAAAATCAGAGGCCACCCAATTTGTCCAATTCGTCCGTATTGTTATTTTATTGATACCTATTAAAATAATTTCGTTTTAATACAGAAACATATTGGTCAATATATGTATATATCGCGTTTACAACTAATCTTATTGTCACCAACGCACAGTGGTTAAATATCTAATAAAGCTCGCCAAAAATCCAAACGGTCGTAGGTTATATATTGTTGTGATCGCTGATTTCGAAAATGATCTCAACATTTTCAAAAACAAAATTGTAGTCTAATATTTTTCAAAAGTTATAGAATTATATAAAATAATAACAATATTAGCTATTCGATTAGTGAGCATTAGTACCTTCTGTCAAATTTTGTTTCAATTTATCCGTTTTTGCATGCAGAGCAGCTAGATTACGTGCGCGTGTCTCATCATCGTCATTATCATGTTCCATACTATGCTTACGCAGTTCAGCGAATTGTCGAAAGCCAAGTGGACAAAATTCACAAAGAAAAATTTCATCGCCAAGATGTGCACGGAGATGGTTGCTATAACTGGAACATTGCTTAAAAGTTCGTTTACAGTATTTACATTTGTATGGCTGTTCGCCAGTATGTGTACGCATGTGAATCCTTAATTTTAATTTACTAGTGGACCTGAAAAAAAAAAACTATTAGTAATTGGAGGCAAAAAGTGTAAATACCAGTATTTACCGAATTCCGCATTCGCTACATGTATAGTGTTTTTCGATCAACTGGTTAACTGGAAAATAAAAAAAAATTAATCTAAAGTATAACTTAAAACGATAATTATATTAGCTATTCGAATTGTAAGCTTCAGTACCTTCTGTCGTTTCTGGCGAACTTTTCATATTTAGTTTCAATTCGCCTTTTTTTAATCTCAGTGCAGCTAGATTTATTGTGCGGGTCGCAGCTTCCTTGATTTCTTCAACTTCCTCATCGTTATTATTATAAACAATTTTTGGTTTTCTATCATTTGATACGGTATTTGGTCTTAATGACTCGTTGGAATATTCTTTTTCCGACCATACAATGTCTTCCAAATCCATTTCTACTTTAACAATCTCCGCATTTATAGGCATAATTGCAGGTTCTTCCTCTTCCAAACCCATTTCTTCCTTAACAACTACCGTATTTATAGGCATCATCGCAGAATCTTCGTTTTCCAATTCGAGTTCTTCTTTGACAACCACCGTATTCATCGGCATTGATGCTAAGTCTCCATCGTTAGGAATTTTTTTAACTTTTACACAATCCATTGAAAAGCTGTTTATTTCTTTGGTGTTTTATGTACCTCCTTAACTTTCTGCGTGTAGAAAAGTCGGAGAATTATTTGGTACTAAAAAACTACACACAAATTTTGTGAAAAGCTTAGTTCGAGACAAACTTTTTTAATTTTATTCTAGTTCCACTTAGCAACCTAATCGTCCTTACTGTTTTTGTCTTGAAACATATGTGAAGTGCATCGCAGTGTTGCCAGATGCGTCAGATGTGTTTGTCAACAAGTTTCTGAGTTTCTCTGTGGATTTAAATTATAGATTTACTTAAACATCATCCAACGGTTTAGCCAATGTAGCTACGTTCAGGCGGTCGTATATATCTGACACTTTAATTGTATTGAAAATAGTACTAAATAAATAAAAATTTCAACTAAAAGCGACAGCAAACTTTAACATCATCATCAGAGCCCTCAAGACGCTATTCAACTTTTTCATTGTTCGACGGTTATCACGCATACTTGCGACAAACATGTTGTAGAAAACTTCGTCTATCTGGGAACATAAATTACCAGCGACAACAACGTTAGCCGAAAGATCAGAAAAAGAATCACGCTTGTTAATCGATGCTACTTTGGGCTCAGCAAGCAAATTAGAAGTAGAGTTTATGAAAAATGATCACACCTTGTTAAAAAATGCTATACAAAGCATTGATATATCAAAGAATGTACAGATATACCTTTTTATACCCTGTAAAAGGGTATACTAAAAAGAAGGAGACGTGACAGACCCTAAGAAGTATATATATTCTTGATCAACATCGAACGACGAGTCGATATAGATATGTCAGTCCGACCACATGTTTGAAAGAACAGATCTCGAAGACCATAAGTGTTGGATACTTTAACTTTAGATATTTAAACTCTTATTTCTCCTCTTTAGATAACTAATATTAAATAAACATGTCAACACCAAGTTAAGGGGTAGCCCCCATACTAATATGTCCAACATTATTAATGTTTTCTTTGAAAGATTTTTAGTGTAGGTATAGATCGGGCCACTATATGAAGATCATATAATATTTTGATTGTCTTCTTAGGACCTCGAGATTAGTCTTGATACTCAGACTTAAACTCCCCTAAGGGCATGCCAAATACATATACCCATACAAACTTGAACACAATATTGATTTTTTGTATGAAAATATTTTGCTTTTATTTTGCTTTTATAGGGTGAATAGTACATTGGTTATAGTAATATTCATTGGGAGTTTAAGTCTGAGTATCAAGCATAATCTTGAGGTCCTAAGTAAACAATCAAAAAATTAGATGACCTAGAATCAGAGTATAAACCCGGTACTGAAGCCGGAAACGAACCAATCTTTCAATATTTTTTAAACCCTAATCTTTTACCGAACTAAAATAAAATGAAAGAACCGTACCGGAACCAAAACATTTGAACCGGTATAGTTTCAGGCACTTTAATTGTTTTCTAAAACAAATATTTACTTATGCATAGTGTACTTATGCGTAATGTTCAAGGGAACATATATGGTATGGTTAGAAAATTCCACAATGTCACAAAACTATGCTAATTGTCAAATGTTACTCTCGCAGTTGGTTTTTTTTAAAAAAAAAAACGATACTTAACAATCCACTTTATATGCTTCAATATTAGTTTTTGTTTTTTGCGATGAAAAAATTTTTTAATTTTTATTACCTGCCTAGAATACACGTAGGTAATGTTTAATTCCATAATTTAAATTCCAAGAGCTTTCAGAAATGTGCTGTGAAACTCGGAAATCAACAAAATTCTTGACAAACACAACTGACCCATATGGCAACTCCGCGATATACTTCACATATGTTTTAAAACAAAAACAAAAAAGAACATTATTTACAAGCGGAGTAATAGTATAATAGTAGTATATTTATTTGGTATTCTAAGCTATACAACGGATTATGTGAAAATGGAAACGGCCACTAACGATGAAGATTCAGGAACGATGCCGGTGAATACGGTAATTGTGAAAGAAGAAATGGATTTGGAAGATGGTGATGATTCTGATATGATGCCTATAAATACGGTGGTTGTTAAAGAAGAACTTGATTTGGAAGATATTGTATGGTCGGATGAAGAATTTTCCAACGAATCATTAAGGACAAATACCGTATCAAATGATAGAAAACCGAAAATTGGTTATAATTATACGGATAAAGAAACAGAACAAGTACATTCAGAAGGATCAGATGAAGCTCAGAACATATATGTATGCGAGTGCAGAAGAAACTTTTCGTCTACTAAAGAATTAAATGTACACATGTTGCAAAACGACCACAAGCGGCGATTTGAGTGTACCACCTGTCCAAGGTTTTATTTTGACAAACGGACTCTAACTAAGCATATGCTTAGACACTGTGAAAAACTGCACAAATGTGATAAATGCAACAAGAGGTAAATTTACTTCTATGATGTGAAAATCAATCCAAAATAAATATAATAATTCATTTACAGTTTTCATCTGGCTTATTCTTTGGTTAAACATACGCGTATGCACACTGGTGAGAAGCCGTACAAATGTCAATACTGTGAAGAGGCTTTTACGCAATATTCCAGTTATACGAAACATCTTCGAGCACATCTTGGCGATGAAATTTTCGTTTGTGAACTTTGTCCACGTGGCTTTCAGAGATCCTCTGAACTGCGTAAGCATAATATGGAACATATAAATGAAGATGCTGAGATACGCGTAAGGAATCTAGCTGCTTTGCAGGCCAAGGCGGCCGAATTGAAATTAAATTTGAAAATTTCTTCAGCGGCGACAGAAGGTACTCAAGAACACAATTCAAATAGTTAATATAATTGTTGTTTTAAGTAATACACTTTGTTTAAATTATTCTACTTACCAGCTCACCAGTTTGTAGAAAAACAGTTTAAATGTGACATCTGCGGAAAGCGGTAAATATTTGTTGTTTAATTTGCCATTTTTGTCTGTAATATTAAATTTTTATACTCGTCACACGTAATGTGAATAATATTATAATTTTGTCACGGAGTTTGTAACGCATTAAAACAAACATCGGAGAGCTCATAATACCATATTTATTTTGGAAGATACATAAAGCTCGACGAGACGCATTTAACTAGCCATGTCAGTCTGATGGTTAGTGTGTCTTCTGTCTGTGTGAATCAAAACTAGTTCGTCAGTTTTTAAGATCTCGAACTGAAATCGGTTGTTAAGATTTACTATATTTCATGCTGTATATAAGTCACATTGTCCGCGGCAAGCCCACTTTTAGGGGTAGCCCCATACAAACCAAACTCTCATTTTTCTGATTTTGTAATAAAACTTTTTGATTAGAGTTAATATCAACTTGAAATCCGATGCGATGACTTCTTTATGAACGGAAGCTTGACATAGTTTTTAATGCGCGCCTTCTGCTCACTTTTAGAGGTACTCTCCAAAAAGATCAACCGCCCACTATATGGTTTTTATAGGAAAAATATTCATATTTTTCTATCTAACCAGCTTAAATGGAATGAAGGCTTCAAATAATCACTACAGCATGAAAAGCCTTGAAAGTAATTTGTTAGATGTTTGTGAAGCGTATTAAAGGTTTGGTTCTACCAAAGTTAACGTTTTCTCTTGATTTTGTTTTTTTTTTCGTTTCTAGCTCCACTAGTAAATCAAATTTAAACATGCACATGCGTACACACACTGGGGAACAGCCATACAATTGTAAATATTGCGAACGGCCTTTTAATCAATTTTCTAGTTACAAAAGACATCTTCGTACGCATCTTGGTTTTGAAATATACATTTGTGAACTTTGTCCACGTAGCTTCCAGTTAGCTTCCGATTTGCGCAAGCATAAAAAGAAACATAAAACTCAGAATTCTGAGACACACGCAGCTTTGCAAGCCAAGAAAATTTCGTCAGCGGTGACAGAAGGTACTTAAACACACATTTAGAAAGGCTAACAAAAATATCGATTTTATTAATACTTCTATTGAAATTTCTCCGTTGACCAGTTAACGAGCTGAAAGATGAACAATTTAAATGTAACTATTGCGAAATGTGGTAAATACTCATAATTGAATTAACTCCTTTTTTTTGTAACTGCTAATTAGAATTTTTTTTTTTTATAATTTCCAGCTTTACTACTAAATCAGATTTTAGTATTCACATGCTTACACACACTGGCGAACAGCCATACACATGTAAATATTGCGGAGAGGTTTTTACGCAAAATTCTAGTTATACCAGGCATCTTCGAACACATCTTGGCGATAAAATTTACACTTGTACACTTTGTCCACGTGCATTTCAAAGATATTCTGAACTAAAAAATCACTTTACGGCACATGAAAATGAAAATGCTGAAACAGTTTCAAGAAATCTAGCTGCGTTGCAAGCCAAAGAGGCTGAACTCAAAATAAGTTTGAAAATTTCACCACGAACGATAGAAGGTACTCAAACACACCATTCGAATAGTTAACATTTTGATCGTTTTAGATTAAGTCTTACACACACATTTTGTATATTTTCTATTAAACAGATAACCAGTTGAAAGATAGACCCTGGAAATGTGAAATCTGCGAAAAGCGGTAAATATTTATAGTTGAATTTATCCTCTATTTTTATTTAATTGGTAAATTTTTTTTTGTGACTTCCAGCTTTGCTACAAAAACAAATTTAAGTATTCACATGCGTACACACACTGGCGAACAGCCATACAAATGTAAATATTGTGAACAAGCTTTTGCGTATAGTTCCAGTTATAACACACATCTCCGTACACATCTTGGCGATGAAATTTACAATTGTAAATATTGTCCATGCGGCTTCCTGTTGAACTCCGATCTGCGGAAGCACCATGTTGCACACAGAAATGAGGATCCTGATACTCGGTTAAGAAATTTAGCTGCGCGGCAAAAGAAAGATGCCGAACTAATACTAGAGATTAAAAATAAGGTGAAACAGAAAACACAAAATAGGCTCCTTTTGAGTCAATACAAGCATGCCAACGGTTAATCCAATTTTCCATACTTTTGTTAAACTCGGCCAGAATAGCCGAGGTGAATTTTTTGTTATGTCCTCAATCGACTCATGACGCGTTCCCCGGAGCGTTTATTTAAGTTTCGGAAACAGAAGAAAGTCACAGGGTGCCAAATCTGGTGAATATGTGCGATGACTTTTTTTTCATGTTTGGCCAAAAATTCCGTCACAATCAAGCTTGAATATGCAAAAAATGCCAAAAATTCAGGTCTTTTGGTACGAGTCTGGCGATGACGCGTTTCATACCCAAAACATCAACTAAAATGTGTTGAGTCGATCAATAAGAGAGTGTCTCTGCTATCTTTTTAATGTAACACGACGATTTTCGTGCACAATTTCCATCACTTTTTCGATGTTTTTGTCGTTAACAGGGTTGTATGGACGACTTGCATGAGGCAAGTTTTTTACGATTTTACGACCCTCACTGAATGCTTTATGCCACTCAAATACTTGCGTTCTCGAGTCCTCATAACACTTTTGTAACATTTTCAATGATTCCGTTGCCGTTATTCCATTGGAAACACGAAATTTCAAGCAAACTCGTTAAATTTTTTTTTTTCAATGTTAAAAATCGACGAGGAGGTATAAGCTACTCTCTGGACAATTATTATTGAACGTCCAGAACATCATCGGAGCCCACAGTCATGACACTACTCAGCTTTGCCAGTGTACGGTGTAGGAAATCTGTAAAAGCAACATTGTGGAAAAACACTAAAGCTCTGTTCAGACGATTCGTTTCACATATTGCATTGTGTCAAAACTCTACAAATTTCAACTAGAAGCAAAGTCACAACAAACATTTATTAAAATTTCGTATCTATATCACGTATATCTATCAGACGTATCGTCTGAATATGGCATAACAAAACTCCTTAGAAAATGTAAATACTATATATATTTTTTCATATGATACACAGCGCTTTCTTCCTGAGAATCATGATATACGTAGCAAAAATTTGCTAATTCTTGAAAGAACAATAAATGTACGTTTAGCAACAGTAAGGGGCATTGTACAAAATATACGCAGAACGAACCAAACGTCGTTTTTCCTGAGAAGCATGTATTGGTTAGGTTAGAATGGCCCAGCACTTAGATCACACAAGGCGTGTTGTGATACAATATGAATCTCCTTTGATACTCCAACCCTATCCTTTTACATCCATTAGGAAGCTTTTACATACTTTACTAAATTTTTAACTTCTTGCTTGAATGTTTTAGATATGTCATTTAGGGCATTCCGTCAGGTGCCTGAATATCCTCTTGTTACTCGCAATAACCACAGCTTCTACAGAAGTCTTGTGAGGAGGCTGCCGGTATCATGGCATGCTGGCCTATGACACAGCGTCCTGTTACTACTCATATTGAGATTGATACATCTGTTGGTCTCATCCTAAGTAGGGATTGAGTTCTTTCACGGTCATACTTAGGCCACGCCTGCCTTGAAGCGATACACGTGGTGAGTCTAGACCACCTATTGTTTGAGGTCCGAATAGTTTTGGTTTTGATTTGCAGCTTGCAAATTGTATTCCAGTCGAAAATGGGTCGTTGTACCTCCCCTTGCAAGTTCTTCTGCTATACACTTACACTCAATATTGCTGCGCTCTGACACCCAAAAGGTGTGGATACTATTTTGCTCTCATTAAGAGATTTGCAGCAGTCAGTGTTGCTTCTTCACCATCATCTCTGGGATGTACCACTGATACCACTGACTCTATTTTCCAGTTTCGAGCCGTCTGTGAAGATCACTAATGATTTCTCTATTTTCTGTCAGCCCTGCTAAAACAGAATTTTGCACTTATTCAAGCTGTTTCTGCTTGAGGCATTTTCAAGTGCTGGCCACCATAATATTATGCCGTAAATGAGTATTGGTCTTACTACTGCAGTTTACAACCAGTATATACGAGACATATCCAGAAAGTAAGTGTACTAAGGCTCTCACGGCCGGAGCCATTTTTTTGTTCGTCATGTTGGCCACACTGCAGTGTAGCCTGACTTCTCCCCTTTGCAACGAGACCGGTTCGAGATCAGTACGTTGAGAACTGTCTACGCGACAACACGTTTCGTGAACAATGTCAATCCAGTCTCCCGCCAAGTGCGAAATACGCGGCGTCATCCGTTATCTCGTTTCGAAGGGAAAACCTCCGTTTGAGATTTATAATGAGGTGAAAACTGCAGATGGTGATAAAGCTATGAATCGTACGAGTGTGTACAAGTGGTGTCGCGAGTTTAAAAACGGTCGTACGTCTGTGCATGATGATCAGAGGAGCGGAAGACATTCAATTGTGACTGACGAAATTGTGGAAAAATCGAAACTGCGCTCCATGACGATCGCAGATTGACTGTGGATGAACTTTCTGCGATGTTTCCGCAAATCTCCAGATCTCTACTACACGAAACAATCACAGAAACCATCGGATATCGAAAATCACAATAGGTTTAGCTTATAGTTAATATTTTAAAAAATAATCACTATTTTGTATGCAATAAATATAATTATATTCAAGCTGGCTATTTATGTGATTTTTGCTTTCGGTTTTCGTTTATTTTTATTTTCAGCATTAGATCCGCCTCTTTCTTTTCTCGTGCAGCTAAATTTTTCAACCTGGTGTCAGCATCATCATTTTTGTGTTCCGCATAGTGTTTCCGCAGATCGGAGATAAACTGAAAGCTGCAAGCACAAAATTTACAACTGTGAATTTCATCACCAAGATGTATACGGAGATGCCCGGAATAATTGGAACTTTGCTTAAAAGTCTTATCACAGTATTTACATTTGTATGGTGCTTCGCCAGTGTGTTGACGCATGTGAACATTTAAATATGCTTTAGTAGTAAAACTGGAAATTGAAAGAAAATAATACTAAATATACAGAAAAATGTAAATTAAACTACAAGTAGTTACCATCCATCGCAGATGTCACATTTATAGGGTTTTTCTTTCAACTGATTAATTGCTAAAATTTAAAAAAAAGTAGTATAATATAAAACAATTTACTATTCCAACTGTCTGTATCTGTACCTTCTGTCGCAGCTGACAAAATTTTCGGATTATGTTTCAATTCAGCCTCCCTTGCTTGCAGCGCAGCTAGATTTCTTGAGCGTGTCTCAGCATCCTCATTTTTATGTTCCATATTGTGCTTACGTAGTTCAGAAAATTTTTGAAAGCCACGTGGACAGTGTTCACAAAAGAAAATTTCATTGCCAAGATGTTTTCGGAGATGGTTGTTATAATTGGAACTTTGCTTAAAAGCCTTATCACAATATTTGCATTTGTATGGCCGTTCGCCAGTGTGAGTACGCAGGTGAATTTCTAAATTTGTTCTACCAGTGAAACTGGAAGTTACCAAAAGAAAAAATGTTAATATGTTAAATACATGTTAAATACACTTCGCATGAAGTATCAAATAGTGTACTTAGTAACTATGAAGCTAACAAGTCAAATTGAAAAAGTTTTCCTACAAAAAGTCAAAAGTGGTCAAATTCTTTGTATTGGTGCTATCCCAACCACTGTTTGACTGCAATAAAAATCAATCTTGTTGCCGCGTTTCAGCCGGATAACTTAAAATTTGATCCCCAAAAGAACTGAAGTGACCTCCTCCGGACCAATCAGCCTTCTCCTTTCACTGGGCAAAAAGGTTGATCATCAACAGACAGTGTGGCTGCATTGAGTAATTAATTTTGCGCTAGAGGCCCTGGGATAGAAAGAGTATGCATTCGCTGTTTTCCTGGACATCCAGCAATCCTTCGATAGGGTGTGGCACCCCGGGCTGCTGTACAAAGCCAAGAGCCTCCTAACTCCACAGCTGTTCCACCTGTATTATCCAGGTCACGAGTGCATTTCAGCAGTACTTGGACGCATTCCAGGAATGGGCTGAGAAGTGGAACGTGTGCATCAATGCCGACAAATGTGCAAATGTGACATAGACAAATCGGAAACGCGACTGCCCTGGTGTCTCACTTAACGGAAGAGAGCTAAATCACAAGCCGGCATACAAATACCTTGGTGTAATCCTGGATAGATGACTAACCTTCGGCAGACATGTCACGTCGCTGCAACAATCATTTAGGACTAAGGTTATAAAAATGTCTTGTTAAGATCAGAATTTTCAAGTGTACATTAGCTCCTGGCCTCTTCTATGGCATTCAGGTGTATGGAATTACAGCCAAAACGCACTTGAACAAACTGCGGGTGCTCCAGGCAAAAACGCAGAGGAAGATCACTGGGGCTCCTTGGTACATGAGAACCAGGGATATAGAACGCGATCTCAAGGTGCCTAAAATTGGTGATAGAATCCAGGAGGTTGCCAAAAAATACAATGAGAGTCTGGAATCTCATCCAAACAGCCTAGCTAGGCGATTAGGTATCGCAGCCCTAAGAACTGCTAGCCCCCGAACAAGAACGAGAAGAAGGCTCAAACGTCACCACCCTCAAGACCTGCTGGACCGGGTCTTGGCTTAAATTCCCACAAATATTTACAAAAACCTTAGTTATTAGTCACACCATACAAAAATTACCTCTCCTAAACTCTATCTATAACTTATGTAACTTCTATAGCTGTAAGTAATCGTGAACCAAATTCTGATTAGATTAAGTTGCATAGAAGCTAGCAGGACACTAATCGCCTATAAAAATTTCGTTAAATAAAAAAAAATAAAAAAGATCCCCAAAAGCACACATTAACTACCTCAAATACAGACAGACTAAAAGATATGCCCCTACATCGACAATATAAATACTTCATGTTGTATTTAATGGGTTGCAAACTTATATCAATTCACACTATGAAATTCAACTGAATATTTACCGCATTTCGCAGATGTCACATTTAAACGGATTTTCCTTCAATTGGTCAACTGTTATAAGTAGAACAATTAAATATAATTACTATAACTGCTATTGTGAGTTGATTACCTTCTACCGCCGCTGAACAAATTTTCAAATTTAGTTTCAATTCAGCCGCCTTTGCTTGCAACGCAGCTAGATTTCTTGAGCGTGTCTCAGCATCTTCATCTTTATGTTCTGAATAGTGCTTACGCAGTTCAAATTGTTTTTCAAAACCACGTGGACAAAGTTCACAAATGTAAATTTCATTGCCAAGATGTGTTCGGAGATGTCGAGTGTAAGCGGGATAATGAGGAAAATCTTCTTCACAGTATTGGCATTTGTACGGGTTCTCTCCATTGTGTATGCGCATATGCTTACGAAAAGAATCACTCAAATGAAAACTGAAAAGCAGTTAAAACATTTAACCTTTATTTATTTTCATCATATTTAAATACTTACCGTTTATCACATTGATCACATTTGAGCAGTTTTTCATGGTGATAGAGGCTTGTATGTTTAATTAACTGATAATATCGTTTAAATGATGCGGCACAGATTTCACAGACATGTGCCTCATTGTGCGTGATCATATGCCTAGTTAGACTCTGTCTGGTAAAAAAAAATTTTGGACAAGTGGCACACTCAAATCGACGTTTGTGGTCGTGTTCCAACGTGTGTTTTTTCAATTCCTTAGCTGTCGAAAAGTTTATTCTGCATTCGCACAAATATGTGTTCTGCGCTCCATTTGATTCTTCTAAAATACTAATTTATTTTGAAATTAGTTGAATAACATAATTTTGTATATGTATATATATTTTATACTTACGGATTTAGTGTTTGTTCCATTTGGTCATCACAACTTGTATTATTATCATTTGATATGGAAGTTGTTCTTAGTGATTCGTTGGATAACTCTTCGTCCGACCATACAATATCTTCCAAATCGAGTTCCTCTTTAACAATCACCGTATTTATAGGCATTATCGCAGAATCTTCATCCTCCAAATCCATATCATCTTTAACGACAACAGTATTTATTGGCATTGTTGCAAAATCTTCATCGTTTGCACAGAATTCCAGTTTTACAAAATCCATTGTAAAGCTTTGTTTAGTAATTTAGCCAATTGTTTCAATTTTATCCTTCTCCCTGTTTGTAAAAGAAACACCTTCTTTCTGTTTTTGTTTTGAGACATATGTGAATTGTGTCGCAGTGTTGCCAGATGTGTTTGACAATAAGTTTCTGCGATTCTCTTTGGAATTAGCGTATGGATTTAATAATTTACTTATCTAAATATATCCTGATCGAGGAACTAATAGAGAGACGCTCGAGATTATTATTGATATTCGTCAGATTTACTCTATACCGAATACTAATCTCGTTAAAACCAACCGCTCATGAGTCAGCATTTGAAGCTAAGGATAAAGACGAGCTAGATATATACACACACTATGAGATCACAGGTCACTGCATGTCCACATATGACACCAATTGTGATTCGCCCAAGTGGAGCATATCCAACTAGCATACCAAACAGTAATCATAAATGTTCGTGTGATTGAAGTTGCTGTACAAATGAAGCGCTGGAAATGTTCGATGGTGGCACCATTTGACACATACCCAACATTAAACCGAGGCAAGATTTTGGTATATGTTCCACTTACAAACTGAACAGTAGAACTAGATGTCGGGTTCTACCTAATACCGACCAGACAGAGAAGTATCTAATGAAGTAAATGATGTCCTCTATAAAAAAAAAACTTTATGTATGAATACTTGGTACACCCACTTGGATTGGTGTGGAGAATCTTTGCTGTGCAGATTTCTCACTGCAAATCGCTCAGATGCGTAAAGCCAGACGTCCGTGGGAACTAATGTCAAGTAAGTCTGATCAAGTATCAAATTGGTCACGATTTAGCAACTAGAACCGTAGCTCAACAAGAACAGAGCAAATGCAAAGAAAACTTCGGTTTCACTAGCATCAAAAGACCTCAACTTAATCAAGATTGCTCTATAGATCTTCGATGCAAATATGCGTGACGTTAGCTGAACACTTGCAGAGTATAACATATAGATAGCTCTTCCCTTTTTTTTATTTATTGTAGTAGAGTTTAAACAAAGAAAATTATTTGTTTATATTTATTTATAATTTCATCAAATTTAAGACAAATGTAGCTATTTTTCTGACTCATGGGAGGGTGTCAATAATCTTGGTCCATCCTTCTCTTATCTACATCATTGGTGAGCACTGGTGATGTTTTGGCTTAAACGCTAAGGGTGTTGTACATAGTCGGCTACAATTTTCCAGTGATTATCATATTTGTTATGATATTTGACTGTTTAAATCTTAGTTTTCAGTTAGTTTAAATAGAACTACATATGTATAACTTAAAACGATAATTATGCTAACTATTTGAGTTGCGCGCAACAGTAGCTCGTGGCACCGGTGATGAAATTTTCATTCTTAATTTCAATTCAGCATGCTTTGCTTGCAATGCAGTTAGATTTTTAGCGCGTGTCTCAGCATCCTCATCTTTATGTTCCAAATAGTGTATTTTTAATTCAGAGTATTTTTGAAAGCCATGTGGACAGAGTTCACATATGTAAATTTCATTACCAAGGTGTACTCGAAGATGCCGGCTGTAAGCGGTGCAATTTGTAAAAGCCTGTTCACAGTATTTACATTTATAAGGCTGTTCGCCTGTGTGTGTACGCCTGTGCGTTCTCATATATGTTTTACTAGTGAAGCTACAAATATAAAAAAAAAATGCAATTAGAAATTCAAGAAAAACAAAAAACACATTCAAATACATACCTCCGTTCGCAGAGATCACATTTGTAGGTTTTTTCTAACTGGTAAGCTGCAAAATATAAATGAATAATTAAGATTAGCAGCGTACCGGTGAAGACAATCGACCACAATGTATGAGTAAATGAAGTTCGTTTTTTGTTTGTTTATAAAACTTAATTTTTCGCACCAGAATTGTTCTTATTAAACATGAAAAAATAAATAAAAAAAAGTTCTTTCGAACTTTGAACGCTTAGCTAAGAGCATATTGCTCATATTTTACTTGCGGTTCTATATGAATCGCCGCTTATTTGGCGCTTCAATTTGTCGAGAGAGTTCAAGATTTGAATTTGTTTAACTCGCGCCTCCGTTCGTTGTACACTACGAACACGTCGAGTGTAACAAAGTTTGCGTATTCACCAGAGCATTGCGAAGAGTGTCACACTGGTTTAAAAATAAAAGTTTGTCAGTAAATCTTTCGCATCTACCATTTTGACTTCACTTGAAAATGTAGCGCTCGTACACAAGAAAACTAATGAGATGCGGACAAAGTAAGCGAGAAAGGAATAGAAGCAGCAGAAGAACAGTAAAGAAAAGGTGGCACCAAAACCAAAAAAGAGCAATCGTCGTACACTTTTCATACAAGAATTGGCGATTCTGAAGATGAACATTTCTGCATCATCTGCAAAGACACAATTCCTGAAAAATTTGAAACTAAACAACGCAATTAATTGCAATGTATGCAATCGAGCTGTGCCCAATATAAGTTCCGTACTTGTAGTGTGCCAATATAAGTACCGGCTATTACGCCTGTGTTCATTGCGTATCAGAAACATTTTTTCTTCACTTCTTTGATTCAAAAAATATCTTAAGTTTCTATAAATTTAATAACGATAAAACTCGAAAAATTTAGATCCTAGGATAATACTAAGGTTTATCAACAAGTTAGACTAGAGCAGGACATCTAAGTAAGAAGGACAAATCAATAGATCTTTCTAGGTCGCAGTTTAAATTTGGTTCTATAATAATAAGTAATAATTATTAGAGGTTGTATTTAGAGGGCTACTAAAAATACCAGTTTAAGCATTGACGATCTACCGATGATGTTCATGGTAGTTATTTAAATGTCAAATAATTACCTTCATCTGGTACCACCGAACTTATTCTTGACCTTATTTCAGCTTCCTTCTTTTGCAGCGCAGCTATATTTGTAGCACGTATCTCTGCACTCTCATTTTTATGTTCCAAATAGTGCTTACGCAGTTCAGAAGATCTCGGAAAGCCACGTGGACAAAGTGCACAACTGTAGACGTCATCACCAAGATGTGTTTGAAGATGTCTGATGTGAAGTGTACTAAATGTAAATGCCTGTTGGCAGTATTTACACTTGAAAGGCTTCTCACCGGTGTGTAAGCGCATATGCTTACGCATAGAATCGGCCAAATGAAAACTGTTGCAACAATTATTACAATTATTTTGAATGCATATTTCATCATAATTCAATGGGTTGCCTACCTCTTTTCACAGTGACTACATTTGTGCAGTCTTTCATGGTTGAAAAGTCTTGTGTGTTTACGCAACTGATCACGCCCTTTAAATGCGGCGCCACAGACGCCGCATACATGGCTCGTTACATCAATATGCGTGAACGAATGCTTCGCTAGATTCCGTTTAGTATAATAAAACTTTGGACAAGTGGGACACTCAAAAAGCTGTTTGTGTTCCTGTTGCAACATGTGTTCTTTTAGTTCGTCACCGTTCGAGAAGTTTATACGGCACTCGCACAAAAATGTGTCCGGCACTGTATTTGAATCGTCTAAAAAGCTAATTAAAGAAAAAAATGTAATTGTTAATACAACATATGCATATGGGTACAAACATTTTACTTACGGATATAGTTGTTGTTCCATTTGCTCATCTTCTTTAACACTATTTCTATTATTATAAGTAATTGTCGGATTTATATCATTTAATACGGTATTGGAAAAATTTTCTTCCGTCCAGACAATATCTACCAAATTCAACTCTTCTTTAACCACCGACGTATGCACCGGCGTCGTTGCAGTCTCTCCATCGTTGGCACAAGGTTTTGCTTTCATATAATCCATTGTTCAGCTTAGTTTAGCACTATATCAAATTGTTTTATTTTTTTCTTGTCGTCGTTTGTAGCAGAAACTTTCTTTCTGTTTTAAAACATATGGTGAAGTCCAAACAGTGTGGCCAGATCAGCCACATGTCATAAAACAGTTTCTATATTTCAGGTTTACATTAAAGTTGGCGTTTCTACATTTCACGGGGCGCTACGATATGACTGCGGAATCTTATAGAACAATATTTTTCTATATCCCGCTTAGATTTACAGATATGGAATTTCAAAGTTAAATTTTTCTATATCTCTCTTAATTTAACAAAAGTTTTTTGTTGTGTTTAAATTTTTTATTTGTAAAATTACTCCCAATTAAACTAAAAAGAAGAATAAAATATTTCGAGATCTCCGAGATTTTATTGTTATTATTACGCTGTTGCTATAACTGTAAAAGTGTACATCTAGTTTGTGCAAATGTATATAAAGCCAGAATCACGTGTAGCAGATCCTATACGGTATATATTCTTGTTCAGCATCGGGTACCGAGTCTATATGAACATGTCTGTCCGGGAAAAGTAGTATTGCCTTAAAGTTTGTGCTCATAATCACAATCAATATCAACCAAACAAATGCATGAACATATATTCTGCATCAAATTCTGGAATGTCCCCTAAAATCTCCCCAAAATCTTCCCCCAAATCTCCTCCCTTTTTTTCGTTTGCAGCTTTGAAATTCTTAGCATGGCCTTAATACGCAGGAGCACAGGAATGCATGGTCGTTAATCAACTGAACGCATGACCATTTCTTTATTTCCGTCTGAAAACGTTACTTCCGTTAGAAAAGAACTGAGTTACTCGTCATATCGCGTGTAAAGAAGTTTTACTTCAAAAACATAGAACTTTGATAGATTCAATTTTTTGAAATTCTATGTATATCGAAATAAAACATGAAGTATTAACCGTGCAAACTGATATTACCAAAGTGTTGTCAGCACTCAAAATAAGTATACGCCGAAAAATTATAAAATTAAGCTGCTTATAAACCAGCTATAATAAGAGCAGCTATTGTTCAACCGAGTTTAAGGACGGCCCAATGTGTAATTTCTAAGAATTGAATAATTAAATTTATCACCCATGCCCAAGATTCTATTATTTTTTAAATAAGCTTAAAGATGCTGATATAAACAGTGACTATAACCTTGTTATATATAGAGAGATAGTGCGTCTTCATCTGAAAAGGTTGCAGAACCGCACAAATACGTGTGAAAAGTGCACGTTGAAAAACTCCAAGAGACTCCAGAACCTTAGAGCAGTATCAGCAGGTATTGAACATTGGAATACATCGCCCAAGTAGTACATCCACCTGGGGCGAACTCAAGAAGTTTCATATGTCTCAAACCTGCCGAAAAACAAAGGGATTCCAGCAACACCAGAGGAAACTATGATTAAGCGATACCAACTGACAGCTGATTCAAAAATGAAAATTTCTTAAGGTAGAGCTGAACAGCATCAAATTTACAACAATTATAAATTAAAGTTTGTTAACATTATCAAACAATATACCATTCAACATCGATATTCGTGGACGCAAAAGGCAATCGATAGATCTTTTTCTTTGCAGGGACGACAATAACATCGCTAAAATGGCTTTACAGTGGAATCTGAAGGCCAACGGAAGACTTGGTTGCCTAAAAGAAACATGGATAAGATCATTCCACGCTGAAAGCTACAACTAGTTGAAATCCGATGATCCGACGACTGGCCTAAAATAAAGTTTGATGCAAGAAATTCGTTTTCTCCCTATACTGCGAGAAGGATGGATGAATTGTATAGAATATAATGAGTAAAAATTTTCTTGGTTTATTATTCTAGATATTAGATATCAGTAGCTTTTATTTCCGATAACTAAACATGCAATCCTTGTTTCAATTCAGCCTCCTTTGCTCGCAGTGCAGCTAAATTTCTTGAACGCGTCTCAGCATCTTCATTTTTATGTTCCGGATAGTGCTTTTTTAGTTCAGATGTTCTTTGAAAGCCACGTGGACAAAGTTCACATATGTAAACTTCATCGCCAAGATGTGTTCGGAGATGTCTATAGTAAGTTGAAGCATATATAAAAGCCTCTTCACAATATTTACACTTGTATGGCTGTTCGCCAGTGTGTGTTCGCATGTGCGTGCCTAAATTTTGTTTATTAGAAAAGCTGCAAATAAAAAATAAACAATTTGATTAGTATTGTAATAAAAACAAGAAAGAACACTGCAGTTGTTGAGTGTGCTCCACTTCGAGATATCTTATACTCTTTATATGATATCAGAGATTATAAGTTTTCTTTAGTGGTCCAATCTGGACATGTGCGACATATTTTATTATTGTTGATGAAAAATTAAAATAAATAGACGAAGGCAAACAGTTCACTACCATTTTACGTGTTTTAAACATAACTTATTCGCTTGATTTGATTATTATTTTTGTTTGGAAAGGTTGTGAAGAGTAGCAAATCAAAATTTATATTTTTTTGAATATCGCTTGAATATTTTAGACGTAAAGCACTTTAACGAATTTTACACACAAAGCGTATGCTATAACTTGCAAGCAGTTTAAACTTAGTTTTATCAATGAATTTTGAACATTTAGAGTCAATTTCTGTGACACCACTGCATTCTTATTATTTTATTATTAGGTAGTTATAAGACAAATGGTTGAATTTGTATATCTGTAAGTTCAAACAGACGGACATGTCTATATCGATTCGTCTTCCGACGCTGATCAAGAATATTAATACTATGGTCTACCACTCCTCCACTTTTCATATGGATAGAGTATATAAATACTTTATAGGGTCTGCAACACTTCCGTGTTCCTTAAATTTGCATAAACGTAAAATACGCTTTTAGCCTATAAAAAAAGAGGCGAGAACAACTACTTACCACATTTCACAGTGATCACATTTGAACAATGTCTCGCGCGACTGGATGGCTGCAAATATATATATTTTAGTAGTGACTTAAAGCGTAAATTTAAATAGAAATTGTTTGCTTGATTACCTACTGCCGCCGCTGTCGAACTGTTTATCCTTAACTTCATATCAGCTTCTTTCTTTTGTAGCGCAGCTAGATTTTTTGCGCGAGTCTCAGCATTCTCATTTTTATGTTCTTTAATGTGCTTACGCAGTTCAGAGAATCTCTGAAAGCTACGCGGACAAAGTGTACAATTGTGAATTTCATCGCCAACATGTGTTCGGAGATGCCTAGTAAAATTGGATTTTTGCTTAAATGATTTTTTGCAATATTCACATTTATATGGTTCTTCGCCAGTGTGTGTACGCATATGGATGGTTAAATGTGGTTTAGTAGAGTAGCTGGAAATTACAAAAAAAAAGAAAAAAAAACGACAAAAAAAATAGTTAGCAATTATTGTGAAAAGGCAATTACAGAAAAAGAGAAATTGAAGTATGACTATTTACCATTTTTCGCAGATGTCACATTTGTAGATTGTAGCTTTCAACTTGTTAGCTGTTAAGAAGAAAGAACATAGTAAGTATTATTATACTTAAAACCACACTTGTGTTTATGAGAGGTGCCCACACCACAAGCTCCTTTTTATAATGGCTGATTAAACTTGCACGCACACGCAGCTATTTATATTAGCCAGTGTAAATTACAGAAAAAAATTACTCGTTCTTCGTTATTTTTCTGCCTATACAAAAGAACAAAGTAAAAAGCACTTCTGTTTGAAAATTTTGGGCACCTCTGTATTATTTCAATTATGTGTTTGTGTACCTTCTGTTGCCGCTAATGAAACTTTCAATCTTAATTCAGCTTCCTTTGCTTCCAGCCCAGCTAGATTTCTTGCTTGTGTTTCAGCATCCTCATTTTTATGTTCCGGATAGTGATTTTTTAGTTCCAATGATCTTTGAAAGCCACGTGGACAGAGTGTACAAATGTAAATTTCATCGCCAAGATGTGTTCGGAGATGATTTTTGTATGTGGAACCATGTGAGAACGACTGTTCACAGTATTTACATTTGTATGGTTGTTCGCCTGTGTGCCCTCGCATGTGTATCTTCAAACCAATCTTCTTACTGAAGCTGAAAATTTTAACAAAATAAATTAAAAGCGAGTAAGAGCTAGTATAGTCGAGGTAATTCACAATATATTCGATATAAACTGCATACACAATATTTTTCATTTATAAAAAACTAGTGACTTCAAAACCACTTCTAGATATAAAAGAAAAAAATTCTTTTAATAGAATTTTTATGCCTTTGATTTTTCAATACAGACAGACTTACGGACTAATCTTATATATCTCCCAATCTTCCAGTATACTCTGCTTAGAAATATTATTTTGTGCAGTGTATAATTGTACTTACCACCGCTCACAGAATTCACATTTGTACGTTTTAACTTCCAACTGTTTAACTGTCAATCAAAAAAATAGGAATTAATAAGTATATTTTTAATTAGGTCCTATTTATTCCATGAAATATCTTGCACAAAATTATCCTATAAAGATTGACACCATGAAATGTACTCTAATCCCACCAAGACATACAATTTCGACCGACCATTATGTACACTATTTTGATTCACTTAGAAATTAAATTAATGGCAGATAAAAAAAATGTACAACAAAAAGTAGCCCAGAATATGACATGTTGACAGGAAGCATCATTAATGAACTTGCAGACAATACCTAATTTATAATAATGCTGAAAATGGAATACTTTCCCAAATTATGGAAAATATCACAAGTCATCTTCATAACAAAATCAGAAAAAGATCCATATCTTACAGACCAATTAGCTTGTTACCAATACTTTCAAAAATCTTCGAAAAAATAGTTTATTAACGAATCGAACCAATTATAATAATAAAAAGATGTAATACTGACCACCAATTCAGATTCCGACAAAAACATTTAACTATCCAGCAAACTCATGGAGTGACACAAAAAATAACAGCAGACCTAGAAGACAAAAAATTCTGCATAGGAATATTTCTTGACGTTGAAAAAGCTTTTGACAAGGTTTGCCATGACGGACTTCTCTTCAAACTTAAAGTCATGCTTCCAAACCAACTTCTTAATATACTAAGGAGCTATCTAAACGATCGCCATTTTCTTTATCAAATATATTGATGGACTTTTGAATTTGCGTAGATTCCAAGCTGGAGTTACACAGTGTAGCGTTTTAGGTCCATATTCTTTCATGACAATCATAATTTTATGAGTTTAATTGGTTTTCGAGGCAGTTGCGAGTACAAGGGAACACTCTAAATGTACATTTTGCACATTTGTAAATAAAGCTTTTCAAATGATATACAAAGTTTGTATAAAAACTAATGCCAGTGACATTATTATGAAGTGACTATATATCGCAGAGCCATCGGTCCGTTTAGAATGTGTTAAGTCTTAGAAGTCGGTTACCCAACGCGCCGTCGCACAGCTATCTCCGACCTACTGGAGAGTCAGGACTAAATTTTCAGTGAAATTCGATTTTGAGTTATAATAAAATCAATCATAATAAAAAACAAATTATTTGTTATAGTGAGTGAAAAAACTTCATAAGAATGCACCTGAAAAATACACAGATAAGAGTAAATATTTAAATTTCGATGGTATGCTTAGTTACCTTCTTCTGCCGCTGCTGAGTTGCTTATCTTTAACATTATTTCAACTTCTTTCTTTCGCAGTGCAGCTAGATTTCTTTTGCGTGTCTCAGTACTCTCATTTTTATGTTCTATATTGTGCTTACGCAGTTCAGAGGATCTCTGAAAGCCTCGTGGACAAAGTTTACAAATGTAAATTTCATCACCAAGATGTTTTTGAAGATGCCTGATGTAAGATGTACTGTAAGTGAATGTCTGTTTACAGTATTTGCATTTGTAGGGTTTCTCGCCATTGTGCATGCGCAAATGCTTACGCAAAGAATAAACCAAATGAAAACTGTAAATGAAATTACTATAAATTATTTTCGATTGATTTTCATTAAAATTTTAAAGGCTTACCGCTTGTCACAGTGTTCACATTTAATCAGGCCCTTTTTATCATCACTAGTTTCTTCTGAAAGTGTTTGTTTTATTTGGTCGTCTTCTTCGTCGCTATTTTGATTATTATCGTCCGACCATACAATATCTTCTAAGTCCAGTTCTTCTTTTACAATCACCGTTTTCATCGGCATCGTAGCGAAATCCTCATCTTCCAAATCACGTTCATCTTTAACAATCACCTCATTCATTGGCATCGATGTAGAATCTCCATCATCCAAATCCAGTTCCTTTTTAACAAGCGCAGTATTCATCGGCATCATTGCAGATTCTTCATTATCGCCATTTAATTCCATATTCCCACAATAAAATGTTCAGCTTAGATAAGCAATTCAAATTGTTTTATTATTAAACTTTTAAAACTAGAACGAACAAAAATTAATATTATAATACTAGCTATATTGTTTTATGTTGTCCTCCTTTGCAAACAATGCCTTCTTTGTTTTTGTTTCGAAACATATGGAGAAGTGTAGCGCAGTATTGCCAGATGCGTCAAATTTTTATCAACAAGTTTCTGAAATTCTATTTGGAATTCGTTTCTGGATTTGAACTGTATTTAAAGACACTGATAGTCTCTTAAATAGAAACATCTTCATGTTTGGCGCATAGTTTTTATACCTTGGCGTGGAGGCCAAGGATAGACCAAGTTTGTGCAAATGTATGTAACAGTCTATATATTCTTGATTGGTAGCTATATCGGTCTAGCTACAATCTTAAAACAGTAGCAGTGTAAGAGCTCTTCGATAAGACCAAATAAATGGCGAAAACATGATATTTTCTTATTCTGGTTGATCTGAAGGTGAAGTACATTGAGAGACTAATGACGACAGAACTCAAAGTATTGTACAAAGCTTAGGTAGAATATGGTCCAGGGCTTAGGTAGAATACAGTCTGATGAAATAAAGTATGAGTTCCATGGGCTAATATTCATGCATACACATCAAGAGATAAAACAGTGTGGATCGAGGAGCAGGCTGAGCATGCAGAAACAGGTGCTAGGATATGTGTTATGTAAACGAAATCTCAAGAAACCACGAGACATACTTTTACAACTTAATTATGGGCCAATGGGCCCATATTGAGCTTTTGGGGTAAGCTGATATAATTCCGAGACAAACAACATGTTGCAAAGAAAACTTTTATCAGACGTTTAATAATCCATGATTATTTCCAATTGTTTCATTTTAACAAGAAATAAGCCTTAACATCATGCTGCATTTGGAAGAAAAAGGAAACATCTATGAAGCGCAATAAATAGCCTTAAATCCGGAAAACTCGCAGGTTACGAAAATTTCTACGCAGAACTATTGTTGTAAAATGTAGATCAGTCCAGGGTAGATCCATACCGCTTCATCAAAAGTACTGGAGCTGACCTTGTTGAATGACGGAGATGAAGTTCAAATATAAAAAGATCCGGTTTTTGTAACAACCCGTGTTCCCGACCCTATATCTCGGAAATTATCACTCCTACGACTTAAAACCTTTTAGCTTGCAAATTGAATTTGCTTTAATTTTACAGTTCTGCGATACATTTTCCGTATCTCTGCTAGTTTCGCAGATACAGACTAAAATGTTAAATTTCAAATTACAATATTGTTTGGAGACTTCCGCAAACCTAGCAAAACGGTTATCACCATTGAGCGTACCCGAATTAACTAAAATAACCCTATTTTACGAAACCTACAAACAAAATTGAGATAAAAACTACAACAGTGTTATTATAGTTTTAATCACAAATTTATATTTCAAATCAAAAATATCAAAGGAATGAAAAAATTAACATTTCATTAAAACTGAAAAATTTTATTCGTTGCTCTTCTGGCATTTACGTGAAATACTTTTGTGAATTCGATTTTTGTTCACTTTTAATGCGCTTCTGAATTGGCCAACAAAATCATCAAGCGACTCCACGGAAGATGCTTCTGTAATAAAACAAAAAAATATTAGATTAAACTAATATATTTTTTTTTTTTTTCATTAACTTACCGAAAATAGCATTTATTAGATGTTCATAGAACTTAAGTGGCTTTTTGTTTTGAATTCCATCGAAGTTGTATGAAAGTATAACTTCATCCTTGAATATTTTTGTGATATTTATCATTATGTTGCCGTAAATAAGTTTTCGCATAATTACTATCTGTAAAAGCATAATTGGTTATTGACCAAAATTTCTATAATTTCTTTTACTTACAATATCTGGCTTATTTTCAGTTTGGAGCTGCTCTTCAATATATTTTAGGCTTTCTCCATCTTGCAGTGGGAATAGATTTTTAAATTTGTCACAGGTCAAGCCCAGATTTCTTTTCAAAAGAGCATTCATCTCTGCCATAGTTCTCATCAGATACTCGTGCTGTTGTAATATTTGGTCCTGTTTATTTGAAACATCTTCCAGTTTTTGTTGTACATTTTGAAGTTCCATTTTCATATTATTAAGTTCACCAATTAAGGAGGCTATAAAATTAGTAGTTAAAACCATTTTAGTACGTATGTACTTTAAATCAGAAAAATCTAATTGAAATCTTTTAGTGTGCAGGGGTGTCACAAATTGGCCATCACAGGTTCATCGATGACAAGATATCCATGTGGGAGGTATAGTGTGTGTATTTTTTACCTTGTGTGCAAAACTACTGTTAATGGTTATAATGCGCAAAATATTAAACTGATTTTGATTAAAAAAAATGTATATTATGCACATCTGCATATGAAAACCATATGAAAAAATGGAATATTTCAGTTTATCAAAATCAGTTGCTTAGAGTGAGTATAAAAGATGTCAGAAAATAAGTGTAAATATTTGAATATGAATTTGTTGCTTCATTACCATCTTTTGCCGAAGCCGAACTGCTTATCCTTGACTTTATTTCACTATTCTTCTTCTGTAGCGCAGATAGATTTGTTGCGCGTATCACAGCATCTTCGTTTTTATGTTCCGAAACATGCTTAAGCAGTTCTGCGCGTTTCTGGAAACCACGTGGACAAAGTTTACAAACGTAAATCTCATCACCAAGATGTTTTTGAAGATGCCTGATGTAAGGTGTACTGAAAGTGAAAGCCCGTTCACAGTATTTACATTTGTAAGGATGCTCGCCTGTGTGTGTGCCCAAATGCTTACGCAAATTAGTAGCCCTGTAAAAACTATGTAAATAATAAAAAAATAAATTAATGTAAAATTTATTTTGGTTTGATTTTCATCTAATTTTAAAGGCTTACCGCTTGTCACAGTGCTCACATTTGAGCAGTCGTTCGTTATCATCATTTGTTTCGACTGAATGTTCTGGTTTTATTTGCTCATCTTCTGCATTGATATAATTTAATACGGCATTTGACCTTAAAGATTCGTTCGAAAACTCTTCGTCCGACCATACAATATCTTCCAAATCCAGTTCTTCTTTCACAATCCCAGTTTTCACCGGAAACATTGAAGAATCTTCATTGTCGTTACTAATTTCCATTTTCCAACTATCAAATGTAGAGCTTAGATTAGCAATATTTAAAGTGGTTTACTTAAATTATTACCCTTAATTGGCGCAACTCATTTGGCGGAACTTCGGTAAAGTTTGCGCCCACAGAGATATTAAATTGTTTTTATTTTTTTTTTTTTTGTGATTTTTGTTACTCCTTAGGTCTCTATATAAAATAAAGGTTTTTATTTTGTTGTCCTACTTTGTTATCAGTGTTTTTTTCTGGTTTTGTTTTGGAACATATGTGTAGAACGCAGCGCTGCCAGATGCGTCACATGTTTATCAACAAGTTTCTGAATTTCTCTTCGCAATTTGTTTTTGATTTGAACTCTATTTAAATAGTTTGTATCAGAACATTTCATAAACAGATAGCTCATCTATATAGAATTCCAACATTCCAGGCGACTAGGGTTCAACCTCCTCTCGATGCAAAATTTCTTAAATATTTTAAATTAAATTTTTCTAATAATTTCATGCGCAACAAATTTATACACAACACTCTATCCTACAAACAATCGTCAAAAAGGCGAAATTCATGCGAAATACACTCTCAACTGCTCACTGCTCAACTCCGTAGAATCTATCATTTTGTTTCGAAGCAAATGAAGATATAAGAGATAAAAGAGATTGAGCTCCAATTAGCTCCGAACGCTGGTCCTTTGCGGCCTTGGTAGCTTACAAAAAAAAACATTCGTCAGAACTTCAATGAAAAAAAAAAAAACCAACCTGATAAAAGATATGTATGATGACTCTGAATGTCGGGTTCTTCATAATGGATTTCTGACGACTTCTTTTAATGTTGCAACTAGTGTTAGACAAGGATGCAAATTTAGCATATTGGCTTTGGATGAAGTCATGTGGTTGTCATTTAGTATCAGGTACGACATCGAATACGACCCGTTCACTAATCATCTGAAGATCTGGAATACGCAGATGATCTTTGTCTACTGCCCTTAACATAAATGAAGACAGCCGCATCCTGAAGTTCCAGCGATGACATTGATAAGAACTATTGAAACTGAGTTGAGAATAGCGAACTACCACTGGAATGACATCATCCGCGCAGCAAGTAATAAGGTGCGATATAGAGGAATAGTAGAGGCTCTATGATTCACTGTGAACTCAGGATGACAGAAGAAGAAGAATTGGTATCTTTGAACATATGCCGATGTCAGTGTATAGGAGCAGTGTTAGGATAAAACAGTATTCTGGCGTACTGATCTTCCTCTTACTTCGATCAATATACATAGCTTTGAGTTCGGACCACATTATTATTGCATCACTCGTTCGTAAGATTTTCTTGTATTGTGCGCTGTATTGTACAGTTACTCAATGGTCTCTTTCATCTCAAAAACGTTGGGGCTTACCAGCTTTCGATTGCGGATGACAGGGCCATTATATTCAAAAATATATAAAACTTGAAAATACAAACTTAAAATTCTTACCCTATGGGTACAGGGTGTTAAAACTCTGTAAAGCAATAAATCAAAATTTTCGTCACGAACTGTTTTTCAGTGAGGTGACTATGCAGATAACAAAACAAAGGGAACCGAAATTCAGATTAGAGTTACAAACTCTATGGATGAATGGATTGTGTTTTGTTATATATACATATGTGGGTCGCAAAATAAATTATCTGATTTTATTATTTTTTGTGCGTGGCGTTACTATTCATAGCTAACAAAATTGTGTTACCATTTAAATTTTATTAAAAAAAAAAAAACAAAGTAATAAATACCATATGTAGTGCATACACACCTAAAAAGGTCAGATCTTGGCATTTTGCGATGTTTAGGAAAATCTATTTTCTGTTGCACACAATTTCAAATAGTATATTTTGGTAGCAAAATACTCTTATTTTAACACCGTGTGGAACTTATGTTCAAATTAGTGTCACCGAATGTTTAAAAGTATAAATAAAACCAAAACAAAAACCAAATACACTAAAAAAGGTATATAAGGTATCTCACATTTTTAAACTTGATCGCACTTTTACTTTGTTGGTAAACAAATCAGTTTTTGTTGACAATTTCTCTTAAATTGTATACAAATATACATACAGATGTAGATATAATAAACATGGATAATACGTAAATACCATAAAGACTTAATTTAGGTTGGATTTTTCCTGTCTTTACTAATAATTTGTGTAAAACATTTCCAGCATTGTCCGAGTACAAGTGGCTACCAATAATTTGTTGATAGCGGCTCTGTTGTACAAATATAAAGAAAGTCGCGATAAAAGAAGCCGTCGCCGGAACTGGGTTAACCCCTATTTGGAAAAAAGGAATGCTGAGGGAAGATTTGTTAAAGATGTACGTATAAAAATGTGAAGAAATAATATTTTTTTTTAACAAAGTTCTGTATTTTTTTTTTTTTTAGTTTGAAAATATGGTGCAAAGCCCAGAGGTTTTTCTGGAAAATTTTAATATGAGCCACAGTAATTTTATGAGTCTCTACACATTAATAGAACCACTTTTGCTACCTATGCGCAATACGCGTCCAGATGCTATATCACCGCTAACAAAATTGGCAGTTGTACTTGAGTAAGTATTTGTATTGAATCAGCTTTGAATGTGTTACTCAAGCAACATGCAACATCTGCGAATGAAGAGGCAGATAACTTAGCAAGAAGGGGGCACCAACTCTCTTAAATGGTGCAGGACTTCTTTTGCGTACTAGGACCAGGAACCCTTAGAGTGTTAGTAAAGGAAGAAGAAACCAAAGCCAGAGTTATGTTTTGCGAGAACTGCAAAGACATAAGACAGGAAAACTACTGCTAGAGGCTTATAACAACAAAAGTTATGGAGTCAAGAAGTACACTCTGAGCGACATTCCAGACTTAAAAAAACACTTGTGCAGCATCGGTATCGGAGATGACAGCAGCTGTAGATTTAGGAAACCCCGAAACACACCCTAGAAGATTGCCTAGGCTCAAGCATCTTGGCATTTACCAAGTAACAGGACGAGCTGTGCATTCACTAAATCCAAAGAACCTAAACTGGTTAATTTCTTTAAAGCGGCAGGACTGCATTAAGTGTTGTTGGTAGAGACTACTTTCAGGGCACAAAGATCTGCAAAAGTTGCAGCGCTAACTACCAATTAATAATAATAGCATATAATCAACAGGTACCTTGCATCTGGTAACATACAACGAGACGTTACATCCAACTACCGCATTAGCAAGCAGCACATGGGCAGGATTATTGATGCTGTTTGCGATACAATTGCCGTCGTTTTGCGCAATGATATACCAACATGGCAAAAAGACACCATGTTAAAATATGCCGAAGAGTTTGAGAACAAATGGAACTTCCCCAATTGTATCGGCGCCATAGATGCAAAGCACATTGCTATTAAAGCTCCGGCAAATAGCGGAGCTACTTATCATAATTATAAAGTCAGTAATATTTTCATACAGTATGTATATATAATTAATTTTTTATTTATTTCAGGGTTTTCATTCAATTGTACTTTTGGCTGTATGTGATGCAACGTATAAATTCACATATATAGACGTGGGCGCGCCTGGCAGTGAGGGCGATCTAAACAACTTCTCTCAGTCGAACTTTGGCAAAGATATTTTGTTAGAGCGGCTCGATTTTCCCGAAGATCGAGTAATCAGCAAAACGAAAGTGCCTTATTTTTTAGTGGGTGATGATGCCTTTCCTTTGTGTAAGCGTCTTATGAAGCCGTATAGTGCCAGGAATTTTAGTTCAAATGAACGCATATTTAATTATCGACTAAACCGTGCACATCGCTGCATTCAAAATGCCTTCGGTATCCTCTGCACGAGGTGGATGTGCCTCAAGCGTACGCACTTATGCAAACCAGAGCGAGCACAAAAAGTTACCACGGCTTGCTGTTTGTTGCACAATTTTTTGTTGCGAAACGGCAGAAGTGATTACGTTGAACATATTGATTATGCGCAGCCCAGTTGTAACAATGTGATGACCGAGACTACATTACAACCATACAAAGGCAGAGTGCCGGAATATGCTAAATTTGTAAGGAATAATTTACGCGACTACCTTAGCTCAGTAGATGGAGCCATACCAGGTCAAAGTGATGCTGATATTTAAATTTAAGTTCATTTATTATCAATTTTAACATGATTAAAGAAGAATTAAATATAATCTAAGAAACTAATCCGGTTTCGTTACTTTATGAATTCGGAGTTTCATTTTTTACTGGTTTGGAGTGCTCATTCACAATTTCTTGCAGCAAAGCAGTCACTTTGAATCTGACGTCACGCAGTGCTGCCTCTGGTAGGCCAATCAAAATCTTGTCCCAAAAAAGAAACATGTCGTAGTGTTGAAGAGGTGGAGTCGCTAGCATGGTTTTTGATTGCTCCAACAATTTATTAATTGCTCCGAAAATCTGTTCATCCGTGTTATTTTTTTTCAATGGTTTTCTGTTAAGCTGCAAGTAAGATATGTATATAGTTATAAGCACATGAATATATGGGCATTTCCACTGGTGTCGAACGGGAGATTCGTACGCTTCAAAGTAAAATAAAATCATAATCAGCCACATTTTGATTTCTTCGATTAAGGTAGGCAACTCAATACAAACTTGCTTGTTCGATCGGTTTGACAGCGTCTGTCCATACACTACAAACCGATTGTTCAAACATCATTTCGTTTGTAGCTGTTGCTTTGAAAAGTAAAAATGAGTTCGAGTGTGGATGAAAGAATGGCTATGCAAAAGAAGTGAACGTTCTCATGTTCAATTATTGAAAAATATTGTAGTAACTGCACCAGAGGACTATAAAAACTTTATCCGTACGGACCAAGACGCGTACGTGGAGCTTATGAATTTAGTATCTCCACACATACAGAAGCAGGATACTCATTTGCGATAAACGATCACAGCAAATGAGAGGCTTTCGGCAACTCTACGATTTCTTTCTTTTGGGCAAAGCTTTTTGAAGAATTTTCGATTCATTGTAATTCCGTTTTATGGAAGTACAAGGCTGGAAAACAAATATATTTATTCAATAACTGTGACATTTTTCTGTTTCCGAAACTTAAATATCCGCTCCGGGGAACGCGTCATGAGTCGATTGAGGACATAAAAACAATTTGCTGAAGGAACTAAAGGCTATCCCGGCCGAGGCGTATAACAGGTGTATGGAAATTGGATTACCCATTGGCATACTTGTATTGACTTAAAAGGAGCATATTTTGAAGGCGATAATAAAGATTTGTATTAAAATGCATAAAAAGGTTGTTTTTTTTAACCAATACATAAATAATCTAAATCTAAATTATAAATAATCTTCCCTTATCAATCAATCATGCTCATACACTAATGTAACTTCTGTATACTTCACTAGTTCGTCCGATCTTACAATTTGCCTCTTGTTTTTGGAACCCACATTATGTAATTCATCAAGATAGCACGGAGTCTGTTCAAAGCACTTACTTCTGTTTACTCTCAGAAACCTCAACTTGGCTTCTGATATACATCTCCCGCCATATGTGGATCGATTAAAACTAATTAATCTTCTTTCTGTAGTTTTCCTTCATAAGATCCTGAGTGGTGAAGTTGATTCTCCATATTTGCTTCAATATTTATTTCTAAACGCTCCCTCTCGCTTTAATCGTAATTATATGCTTTGAGGTAATCTCATTGCACAACAAAATATCCCTGCCATGATTCACGTCTGTCCCTTTGCTATATCTATAATAAATTCTCTAATTTATTCTCTTTTGATTCTTCTTCATATTATATCAAAAAAGCTATCCTTGACTCTAAACTACAATAATTTGTATTTTCATTTGCTTTTGATTTGTAATTACGACTGGATGGGGCACTTCTACGGCTCTGAAACGAGGCACAGTCGGTCAACCTGGCGACCATTAAAAAGTGCTCCAAGGGGTCTGAGTGGTTAAAATGAACAAAATTAGAGAATCAGCCTTTATGACAGTTTGCTAAAAAACATATAATTAGGTACCAATAATGATTTTAAATTTTTTGGTCCTGCTGAATATCCCGTTAGAAATGCCCTCAGCGTAAAAACTACTTATTATCTCGATTGCTTTATATTTAAATATGTTTTTATATAGGACTTACTGTTTTATAGCTACTTGACGGACCATTGTCAAAGTCCTCAGCATCTGTATACATATTTCTTTGCGTTGAGTCTTCCTCCTCACCAAAGGCACTCAAAAGCTCGTCATCAACAGAATTGGTTGTACTAAACATATTATTACATTCGCTAAAAGTGTGCTGTTTCTTTGCCGAGTTTTCGACTGCCGTGTACTGCGAGGTATATGTTCTACATAAAACGTTGTTATTAAAAAAAAAGTTACTTTTTCAAAATCATCATCATCCCACGTGCTTTGATTTTCGTATGCGAAAAAATTTTTCCTAATCGGTTTAGTTAAAAAGGAATACACTTGAAATTAGCACTATGAAATTCATATTCTCATGGTCAGTTAAATTCAAATTATTACAAAATTATTTTGAAAGTGATACACAGACCATTTTAAAGAAACCGCAACCGAACAGTGTATTCGCATACGAAAACCGTAACACGGTGGTATGTTATCAGAAAAAAACATACTTTCTTTTCATAGTCATGTTTTGCAAAAACGTCATATGCTTGGCTAGCTCCCAATCGACACTGATATTGCTCTCAGCGCATTCGTCGTCCACTGCCGTGCCATCTGCACTGCCAGTTTTTAATTTTTTGGCGACAGTCTTTTTCGTATAGTATCGCAAACTGTCTCGCAGCGACACCCATGTTGATTTGCACACCTTGGCTGTAATATCAATTGAAATTAATGTGCGCTCAACTTTATTTGCATGTAATTTACTTACCTTCTCGTCCAATCTCAGCGCCAATCTCTTGCCAAGCGCTTTTCAATGCGTTGCTGTCGCAATGTCTTTTATTATTAAGATCCCACAGCTCACTTTTTTTTTCCACAGCTTTTATTAAGCATATTTTTTCTTCATTATTGAAGTCCGCAGTTCTTTTTTTGTTTTTAAAAATTCTTCCTTCCATTTTTTTACTCGCAGCTATCGAAATTAGAAATGCGTTTGTTATTTTGATTTTCGGTATCAAAATGTTACGTTAACATAACATCCACACATATGTTTCAATGTTAACAGTACCAGTAAACTTCCATTTCAAGTGGATGCCATAAATTATTTTGCAACCAAAAATTATTTTCTGGTAATTTTTACACCTTTTTTTACTCTTCACAAAGAATGTGAATGGTATTATAATTTTGTTAGACCCTATAAAGTATATATATACTCGTAATCTGCGCGTCAAGACGAGTCAATCTAGCTTTGTCCATCTGTCTGTCTGTACGTTTGTCAGCAACTTTTTTCGTTAAACTTTGACATATCGGTTTGAAAGTTGGTATGGAAACATTTTATAACCATAAGCAACAAAATGATCGCGTTAAACAAAGTATAGCTCTCATACACATAAAACTTAGTACATAGAATTCATAAATACTATTTACATATTATATGTTAAGAACGCAGCGGGCTTTATATATGTACCATACACTATAGATAAAATGGATACTTTTTCTGGCATAAATTAATTACTCTCTAGTAAGTAATAAGCGATTTTTTGGGCATACATTTTTCCAGGATTTCTTTTTCGCACTAAATGTTGTTCGTAACTGCTCCATGGTTTTTGTAATTTTTTTTCCTGGACTTGCAGCAAGTAGTTTGAATACTACTGCCTGACCTCTATTACGAGCAGCTGTAGTTGCTGCTTTCCCAAAAAGCGCACAATGTGCCCGTTAGCCCTAGATAGTTCTCGAGCTTTTTCCTTCTGACTTCTTTCGCTCATATACATACAAAAAGATAATGCCGGTCATTCAATCTGGTTAGTGATTCCAAGCTTCATCCCAGTGTTTGCTTCTTCTTTAAGGAGCTGCACTCTTTTAACCAGTCACCATGTCACAGCATGTCGTCGTTTTTGTATGAAAAATTTGTTTAAGTTAAAATCAGGGGTGAAGTTCGATCTGCGTGTTATTAATGGATGGCAGTTTCATATACATATACCAATAGGCGAGTCATGCCTAATAGTTGGGTTAGCTCCTATAATGTCCCCCACCACGCACCTTTACGTTTTACAATGAAATTGTGTGTGAATGATATTAGAGCTTCGGTTCAACCGAAGTTAAATTATTTTTATATGAAGTTTTTCATTTTGCGATCATTTCGTATGAAGTGGATATATGCGGGTCCTAATAGTAAATAATTAAATGTTTATTACCTTCTGCTGCCGAAGTTGAACTACTAATCCTTAATTTTATTTCAGCGTCCTTCTTATGTAGCGCAGCTAGATTTCTAGCGCGTTTCTCATTATTCTCATTTTTATGTTCCAGACAGTGATTTTCTAGTTCAGTGCGTGTTTGAAAGCCATGTGGACAATATTCACAACTGTAGATTTCATCCCCAAGATGTGTTCGAAGATGTCTGAAGTAGATAGCACTGTAAGTGAACACACTTCCACAGTATTTACATTTGTAGGGCTTCTCAGTGTGTATGCAAATATGGTTATCAGCCAAATGAAAACTGTAATTTGTATTTATTTAAGATTGATCTTCACCAAATTTTAAGGCTTACCTATGGTAACATTTATCACATTTTTGTAGTCTTTCACTGTGCGTGAGCATATGCTTAGCTAGAATCCGTTTGTTGAAATAAAACTTTGGACAAGTTGAGCACTGAAAGCGACGTTTGTGGTCCTTTTGAAACATGTGTTCTTTTAATTTTTCTGCTGTCAAAAAGTTTCGTTTGCATTCGCACATATACGCGTCCTGAGCTTCATCTGAGCCTTCTGAAAGCGCTTCTTCGGTTTCCCCATCTTCTTCATCACTACTTCTATCATCAATTGTCGTTTGTGCATCATTTTTTATGGAATTTGTTAAAGAATCACTCAAAAACTCTTCATTCGACCAGAACATGTCTTCCAAATCCAGTTCTTCTTTAACACCGCTCGTATTCGTTGGCATTGTTGCCGAATCTCCATCCTCATCCACATCATCCAAACCCTGTTCCTCTTTGATAACCACCGCATTCATCGGCATTAATGCAAAGTCTTCAGCTTCCACATCCAGTTCTTCTTTAACATACACCTCGTATATGGGCACCGTTACTGCATCTTTATCGCTGGTACTGGTTTCCATTTTCACAATATCCATTGCTCAGCTCAGATTATCATTACATCAAATTGTTTTATTTGTTGTCGCCACTTGTCATCGTTCTTTCTGTTTATGTTTTGAAACATATGGTGCGGTGCATAACAGTGTTGCCAGATACGTAACATTGAAAGACAATCACCAAGTTTCTAAATTTCTCTTTGGAATCAGATTACCGGAAATTTAAACGTTCAAATTTTTTGATAAAAGTTTCAGGAAGGTTTTTTTTATCTTAATAACATTTCTAACACAAAAAAAAATTGGTCTCCGACAAGAATATTGTAAGGTGTTTTCAAATCATTTGTTCCGTAAAATAATTTTTATGAATATAGGTTGTTTATGCAACGTATGTAGGTAAGTATGATAGCAAGTAATGTTTCAAGTTAAATGCAGGTAAAATAAGGTAAGTAAAAAAGGTATTTTTTAGTATCAAGTATTAATTTGAAAATAAAGAGAAGATAAAATGGAACTCTTCAATTATTGGTTTTTTGTTTTTCGTTACTTCTCACACCAGAATATGGTAACTTTTGGTGTGCACACAGTGCAACCAACGGCTTATTAGTTTTCAATGGATCGTCTACTCTCGGAAGGTTTTGTTGCCGATAATCAGTGTCCGACACTGATTATCGGTTTGATTTCGTTCATGGCATCCTACGACGAAAGAAGCAAAGACAAGCATGCACATCAAATAATGGAAGATAACAAAAAAAATGGCCAAAGTTGACGGTGTGCTGCAAAATGTCTTAATAGTTCAATTATGACGGATGCACCAAACACTTATTGTAACTACCGTATGCACCGGAATGTAAGATTGATGCACAAAAACACCAAACTGTATGCCGGTTTAAGACTATTGAAAAAAGCGGGCAATGAACAATGCCGTCAATGAACGATAATATTGTCAACCGACAAAAAAAAAAAAAAAAAAATGCTATCATTGAAGTCACATCTCTCATTGACAGGATTTTTGTCAATGATATTTTTTACTGTTCACAATATTGCAGACATTTTTGACGGAAAGTTCATTGCCAAAATGTTATTTTCATTGTTGGTGACTTGCCATCTAATGGGCTGATATTATTGACACGTTAGATGTTTATGTCGAGATGGATTCATGTGATGATTTGGCTTGGTTTCTGCTGTTGTTTTATATTCTAGTGAATAAATGCTGTTGGATGTGGATGCGAAAGTAGAACAAGCAAGAAAAAGAAAACTTGTGTGCAATTAATAATACCGCCGTGATTGGATTCGCAAGCGGTTTGTGAAGAGCAGTGATTCTTTTTTCACAAGTTAGTTGTGATGCTGCGTCAAAATGACCCCGAACTATACAATAACTTCTTGCGAATGTATGGGGATTCATATAGCACGCTAATGTACCTTTAACAAATGTCGGAGGCGTCTATAATGAAAATCATACAAAAGCCTCGAAGGCATTGTATGAGAAAAAAATGACTTCTTGCAGGTGTGTTCAATTCAATTTATTTATACAATTTAAATATTCCGCTCATTAGTTTCATCAATAATAGTTTTTTGTTGCTGTTGTTCTGGCTGGAAAAGCTTCGATTCATATTGAATCATTATTTTTGCTATCTCCAATTTCATCTGCTGTGCAAGCATCGGCTTGGTCTTACCAATACTCCTGCCGGTCACGGCGACGTAGTTGCCGAAAACGGCCCATGGTTCCTTGTCTTGATTTTTTTGCTTTCGTAGTGCTTCGACAGTTTCGTTCATCGCATTGATAATGCTTGTATGCTGTAGCGTCTCAAGGCAGTCACGTTTATATTTTGGTGTGATCTGTGTACATGAAGGCGACACGTAATCCAAACTACCATCATCCGACGAGAGTGACTCTTCCAACTCTGCTGTGTTGTTAATGGCGCTGTTTCTATCATCGTTAATCAACAATGTTGCTGGTGAATGCGATGCGATCGGCGGCAGTGATTGAGACTCTTTGACCGCCTGAAATGAAAAAAATTAAATGAATTAATTTTTTTTGTTTGTTTTACAGCCACCAAGGTACACCGATAAATGGTAGGAAATAGCTGATGGCTTTGAAAGCAAATGGAATTTTCCAAATTGTCCGGATGCGTTGGATGGGAAGTCAAGGTTCCTGCGGCTCAATGTATTAATGTACAATTAAAAAGATCGCAACAGCATCGTGCTGATGGTAGTGCCCAGTGAATAAAAATTCACATTCGAGGATGTGGAATCGTATGGCCGAAGTTCTGATGGCGGTGTGAAAATTCCGAATGGTCATAATTATTCGCTCATAATTATGGACGAATATTTGCATTGATTTCAAGTCGTACATTATCGACGACGGAGAAATCGAATAGCAGTATCGATCATCTTTTTGGTAAAATAAAATTTGTTTAACTTACCAAATTAGTAACACGTTTTTTGGGCACCAACGTCATTACTGGTTGCAGAAAGCTAAGCATTGAATACGGTTCGGGCAATTGTTTATTTTGAATTGTTTGCTGGCCTCTTTTCGTCTTGTTCAGTTTAGACATCAATGCCTATTGAATAAATTGAAATTCAAATGAAATAGAATTTTGTTTGTATTGTATAATAATTACCAAGAAAAATATATAATTCTTTGTACTTACTCGATAATTGGTCCTCAGCGCATTCCATTTAGCCATGCAGTCCGTCTCTTCGCGGCCAACAATTTGGCACACGTTAAGCCAGGCGGTCTCGCGCTCGTATTTGTTTTTGTATCCCGTGCTGTTTGCATTCCACAAAGATTCGTGGCCTTCGACAGCCACCACCAGTTTTTTGGTTTCCTCTTTTAGCCACGGGGACGCTTGTTTTCGGTGCCGTTTCATTGCCTTGGACGTATGCGATTGCAACTTGACTTTTTCATTTTCTAAAAATAAAAAAAAAACAGCATAAAAACGTATATCGCAGAGCGAACACAGCAATAATAACCTTTTGGTTGGTATTTTATTCTCATTGACATTTTTGTGATAATATATCATAACACTGCGTTCACACTATTGGCAGCAATGCGCACTGGCAATATAACAATGGAATTGTCAATATTCATTGTCATGCGTTCACAATATTTATTACTAATTTTTGCCAGATTATTTCCCGTTTTGTCAATAGTCTGAATCCGGTCTAATTATTGCCCGTTTTGTCAATAGTCTAAACCTGACAACATACAAAACGGGCAATAATTAGGCAGGACTTAGACTATTGACAAAACGGGCAATAATATGGCAATAATGAAGCCGGATTTAGATTATTGAGAAAATGGGCAATAATCTGGCTTAATATTGCGCGTTTTGCCAATAGTCAAAATCCGGCTTTACTAAATGTTTCCAGACTATCGTCGTTTTGTCAATTCACACATACGTGGGCTAGATATAATTAGGCCATTCTATAGTTTGTGCCCCATATTTCAAGGCTGATTGTTGTGAGATCTCCACTACTGAATTTTGGGAGTAAAAAGGTGTAAAAATGCGACTTCGCTAAAATACACGAACGAATTTTCAGGGGTAAGACGTTTCCTTCAGGCCTCCCTACGCTCTTCGAGGAGCTAGAGCTCAGTGGTGCTGCAGCTCTAACGCGCTTTTCGGTATTTGTTGTACCTTCCGGTTGTTTTTTGAGAGTACCGGCCTCCCCTTTCTTCGGTGTTGAAGAGTTGTTTTTGTTAAAATTGTTTTTGTTTAAATTCTCCATAATTAAACCCACGAGCTGCGAAGAAGTAGAAGGTCCACCCGGGCAGAGATTCGCAATACTCGGGTAAGGCATTTCTTAGAACAGGCGGTCGCCACTTGCCTGAGCCCTCCGTTAGAGACTGGAATATTTTTATTAATCCTGGGCCTCCAGCCAGACTGACCCTCGGCACGGGTCGAGTTACACCTTGGTCCAGCCCAGGTATGAGATGAGGGATGGAATGAAAAGAGATGCTTAAGAAGGAGTAGGTAAGTGAAGATGTGTATGAGACAATAGTTTATCAGGCGGTCACATAAACGCCTCGACAGCCTTGTAATACGATTACAGGACCCGCTTGCTGTCCGGGACTGCTTATTAGCGAAAAGGAATAATAAACGCATATTCACAGTTGGCCTCAATTGAGGTCGTTCGCTATCCGCAACCTGCGACCCGACTGGTGGCTTCAGCCTGGCCACCCAAGAAACCATCTCACCAGTTTCTTGGGCTTCATCAATTTCACCTAGCAAAAGGCTGGTGATTTCACACAGTCTAAAATAGATTTATGTGACACCTAGGAAATTGATTTGGGTCGGAATTGGGGTGAAAGAGATTTCTGTGACACACCAGATAGCGGGAAATGGTATTAAGTGTATCAGTTTGTCAGTAAATTTGTAATGCATTAAAGAAGACATCGCAGATCCCATACTTACTCTATACTCTATATATGTATATTCTTGAGTAGCTCGTCAGGACAAGTCGATCTAGCCACGTCCGTCTGCTAGTTGCTGCACATTTATTGGAGTCATTTTTAAGATATCTGGTTGAATATCGTTATATCTGGTTGAATATATTTGGTCCCAAGTTTCTGGAGTATCCATATTGTTATACCACGTACACTTTTTGGAGGTAGCCCCTATACAGACCCAAAGCACATTGATTTGCTTTTATATGAAAACCTTCTTTATTTAAGTTAAAATCAACTTGACTTTCGAATTGGATACTTTTTTGGAGTCGCTCATATGCAGACCCACCACGCACGCTTATGTTTTATAATGAATGTGCGTGCGAATGGTATTAGAGCTTCGGTTCACCGAAGTCAAATTATTTTTATATGATGTTTTTCATTTTGCGATCATTTCGTATGAAGTTGATATATGCGGGTCTTAATAGTAAATATTTAAATGTTTATTACCTCCTGCAGCCGAAGCTGAACTACTTATCATTGATTTTATTTCATCGTCCTTCTTATGCAGCGCAGCTAGATTTCTAACGCGTGTCTCATCAATCTCATTTTTATGTTCTAGACAGTGATTTTCTAGTTCAGTGCGTGTTTGAAAGCCATTTGGACAATATTCACAACTGTAGATTTCATCCCCAAGATGTGTTCGAAGATGTCTGAAGTAGATAGCACTGTAAGTGAACACACTTCCACAGTATTTACATTTATAGGGCTTCTCAGTGTTTATGCAAATATGCTTATCGGCCAAATGAAAATAGTTTTATTTATTTAGGATTGATCTTCACAAAATTTGAAGGCTTACATCTGGTCACATTTATCACAATTTTGCAGTCTTTCACTGTGCGTGAGCATATGCTTAACTAGAATCCGTTTGTGGTCCTTTTGAAACATGTGTTGTTTTAATGTTTCTGCCGTCAAAAAGTTTCTTTTGCACTCGCACATATACGAGTATGCGTCCTGAGCATCATCTGAGTCTTCTGAAAGTGCTTCTTTGGTTTCCCCATCTTCTTCATCACTACTTCTATCATTATAAAGAATTGTCGGTTTGGCGACATTTTTTACTAAATTTGTTGTTAAAGAATCATTCGAAAACTCTACGTCCGACCAGACATCTTCGAATTCCAGTTCTTCTTTAACAACGCTCGCATTCGTTGGCATTGTTGCAGAATCTCTATCCAAACCGAGTTCATCTTTAACTACCACCGCAATCGCCGCTGAATCGTTATCCCTGGTACTTGTTTCCATTTCAGCTTAGATTATCAATACATCAAAATGTTTTATTTTATTATGCTCACTTTCTGTATATGTTTTGAAACATATGGTGCGGTGTATAACAGTGTTGCCAGATGCGTAACATTGAAAGACAATTACCAAGTTTCCAAATTTCTCTTTGGAATTAGATTATCGATATTAACTATAAGACCACCTAAAGTTTATTTTCATATCCAAATCAATATATCACACACAAATACACTTTTTATTTTCTTTGAAGCTTATTAATGCACTGCTCAATTATATCGCCCCATTTAAATGTTAGAATTCTTGGGAATGTAGTTAATCAACAAAAAAAATTACGTATACTTTTTCGAATGCATCACAGATCAAGAAAACTTTTCACCCAATAACGTTCACATTTTAACCTAATCACGGGAAACATCGGAACGAGCTTGTATGTTGCACCCAAATTTTTACGAACTTAGTCCAAACAAGGGAAAACCATTGAAATTCCGGCGATCTAAAACGTGCTATATTTAAAACAGCATTGAATTTAATAGCAGTGCAACGCGTAATTTAGACGAATTTCAAAATTAATAAAAGGGAGAGCTTTGCGTCATATTCCAATCCCAGCGAACCAATTCTTAATTAAGGAGGAGGATTGCCTAAAACCCTCAAGTTTAGGTATTTAGACTCTTCCATTCAATCTTCAGATAGAGTGTATACAATGAAAGTGCCAATCCGACTATACGGTAGTAGTTTTAGTATTAAGAACATATTTTTTATTTACACTCCTGACTTTCTTCTACGTTGCAGGAGGCGTCTGGCTAGCTGGTAAGGGTGACCATTAAGTCTTTCTAAATAGTCTGAGATCTGCTTGTTAATGACACACCGTTGTTAGGGACTTTTCAGTCCTTTTCTAGAGTGGCTGTGTGCATGTAGCAGGTCGCTCCTGTTACTTTGCGGATGATCTTCGCCTGCAGAAACCGGTTTCTTATTGAGGTGAGATTTTGTAGCAATGACGTACACTCGTATTCCGTAACTGCAGGCTGGTGCGATGATACATTGTTAAGTTTTTGTAAGAAATGGTTTGTTTTTATTAGCTATAAATGCTTATGATGTTTGAAAGAGTATATCTTCATTTTAATGCAGTCACCATTTGGTGAAAAATAAAGCTGCGTAAGAAGTCGAAATAGATTATAATTTTTATCTAAAAAATACGATTGTTTTGTGTGCAACACTGCCAATTACATTCATATGTACTCTTTTCGTGTGATTTTTCTTAGGGAATTTTTTGGAAATTTCATCTTCAGCATTAGTTCTCTGCCTTTTACAGAAGTGTTGACGAAGTTTTCAATTTTAGTATCAGTTCAGCCTCTTTTGATTGCAGCGCAGCTAGATTTTTTGAACGTGTATCAACGTCTTCATTTTTATGTTCCGCACAGTGATTTTTTAGTTCAGATAAACTTTGAAACGCACACGGGCAAAATTTACAAGTGTAAATTTCATCGCCAAGATGTCTTCGAAGATGCCTGAAATAATTGGAACTACGCGTGAAAGCCCGTTCACAATATTTGCATTTGTATGGCTGTTCGCCAGTGTGACTACGCATGTGAGTGCGCAAACTTGATTTAAAAGTGAAGCTGCATACAATAAATAAAAAAAATAATTAATTAGAGAAAAAAGCTAAATCCAATAACTATGTACAAGTATTTACCACATTTCGCAGAATTCACATTTATACGATTTTTCTATCAACTGGCTCACTGGCAAGTAGACAAATTTACATAGAAATATAAATTAAAACGATAATTATTAGGTTAGCTACTTCAATTGTGAGCGCCAGTACCTTCGTTTGCCGATGACGACATTTTCAAAGTTAGCTGCAATTTAGCCGCCTTTGCTTGCAGCGCAGCTAGATTTCTTGAGCGCGTCTCAGCATCTTCATTTTTATGTGACGAATAGTGTTTACGTAGTTCGGAGGATCTCTGAAAGCCACATGGACAAAGTTCGCAAAGGTAAATTTCAGCGCCAAGATGTGTTTGGAGATGCCGCTTATAAGTGGTACCATGCGAAAAATCCACTTCACAGTATTTACATTTATAGGGTAGTTTGCCAGTGTGTGTACGCATATGAGTGCGCAATGTAGTTTTAAAAATGAAGCTGGAAATTAAGAAGGAAAAACAAAACAATTAGGAACTGCAGAAAAAAATTTAAATGCAAGTATTTACCACATATCGCAGATATCGCATTTAAACGACTTCTCATTCAACTGCTCAACTGCTGAAGTAGAAAAATTTAGAAGTATAATTTAAAACTTTTGTGAGTCAATGTTACTTATAGAAATTTTAAAGAATAATTTGTGTATACATAAGTCTAGTTAGTTGTCTTTTTTTACTTCAGTAAATTCAAACGGTTTTGAGACGAGAAACCGTATAATTACTGATGCACGGACGATAGAATTGCCGTCACCACTAAAAGAACATAAAATTCGTTGTGCGTTTCTTTACGGTTTTGGACATCACTGGCTTGAATGTCAACTGCATACGAAACAAATGCAGCATCTCTTAAAACTGTTTCACACTTGTTTCGAAGATTCCTAACTAGACATTGTGCGGTACAGATCTAGCCTCGAACAATCTTCGATCAGCAAAGGTAATATGGCCCTGTTAAAGTCTCAAGTTGAATCAGATTCATGCTTAATACAAGAAATTTTTGCTGGGGAACTGTTGTTTTTCATTGAGTAATCAGATAACAAATATTTTTGCTAACGAAAAAACTTTATATACTCAAAAAAACATGTGACAAAAAGTGAGACCTTATGCATTTCCGTCAGAAAAAAACGAAGAAAATTCAATATGTGTGGATTTTTCATCTAATGAATAGCTGATTTTAGTATATCACATTTTTTTTTTTTTTTTTTTTAGTAAAAGGCCGTTAAATTGTTACTTAACGCAAAGAGGGAAAAAATTACAATGAATGATTTAAAGGTACGATTAACAAATTTTGAACTCAATGCCTAAACGATTCCCAGATTCATTCAAATTGAATCATTTCGTTACTCTGTATCGTATACACATGTGTATGTACAACTTACCTTCTGTCTTTGCTGGCGCAGTTCTCCATTTTAATTTCAGTTCACCCTCTTTGGACTGCAGCGATGCTAGATTTCTTGAGCGTGTCTCAGCATCTTCATTTGTATGCTCCAAATAGTGTTTGCGCAGTTTGGAGGATCTCTGAAAGCTACATGGACAAAGCTCGCAAATATAAATTTCATCACCAAGATGTGTTTGGAGGTGCCTTTTATAAGTGGTACCACGAGCGAATGCCTCTTCACAGTATTTACATTTGTACGACATGCCACCAGTGTGTATGCGCATATGTTTACGCAAAGAATCTGCCAAGTGAAAACTGTAAATTTAATAATATATATTGTGGATTTATTTTTTGAGTAAATTTAAAAACTTACCGCTTGTCGCATTGATCACATTTCAGCAATCTTTCATGGTTGTAAAGTCTTCTGTGTTTACGCAACTGTTCACGCCCTTTAAATGCTGCGCCACACATTCCGCATAAATGTGCCTCACCATGTGTAAGCATGTGCTTGGCTAGAATCCGTTTGGTGAAATACATATTTGAACAAGTGGGACACTCAAAGCGCTGTTTGTGGCCATCTTGCAACATGTGTTCCTTCAAATCTTCTGCATTCGAGAAGTTTACCTTGCACTCGCACTTATATGTGTTCTGAGTTACATTTGGGGCTTTTGAAACTGGTTGTTCGATAATTCCATCTTCCTCATCACTACTTCCATGTTTATAAATAATCGTCGGTTTTACATCATTTAAATCGGAATTGGTTTTTAATGAATCTTCGTCCGCCCACACAATATCTTCTAAATCCAGTTCTTCTTTAACAATTACCGTATTCGTTGGCATTGCTGCTGAATCTTCATCTTTGGTACTAGTTTCCATGTTTTACACAGTTTGTACAGCGTAGTTTAGCACAATATCAAATTGTTCTATTTTGTTGTCTTCCTTTGTATCTGAAGTGTGTGTGTTTGTATCTGAAGTGTGTTTGTTGTTGTGAAGTGTATATGGCAGTATTGCCAGATAACTTAAAATTGTATTTCAAGTCAAGTTTCTTAACTTCTCTTCAGAATTAGATTATGGGTCTGAATATACCATAATTACACATTAATTCGATTATAAATACCACCCAAAACAAATACAGGCAATCAGCTCACCTTTTTATACTTTTCACACGTAGTGTGACATGAAGTTCCTAACATCCAAAAGATGCTGTAAGAGAGCCCACAAAATATAAATTTTGGTACTGAAATCTATTTTATTACATCCTATAAGGATCTATGCTTAACTGTTGGTTAAATGGGCATGGCATGTCCACTATACTAAAAGGCCGCACCGCTCTTTCTTAAGTTTTTGTATGAAAAATACTTTTTGACTACCAATATTAACTTAAAACGCGTCGTTGGTTCTTATAGCCTCTCGTTTTCGATCTGATATTGTATATTAGTAGTCTAGCCGATATTTTGTGACGGCTGTTACGCTCAAGGTTAACAAAAGATCTTGAAAAAAAAAACTCTATGATGTACACAATCTACATATAATTTATCAAAATCAGTTGAATATTGTAGGCGTGAAATGTTCTAACAATCGTAATTCACACAGCGAAACATAAATGACATGCATATAAGTTACATGAAGTACAAAAGATTACACACAATTATTAAGTTTTTCCACTCTCTCATGGTTTAATAATATAAGCTATTATAAACGCTCTCTTGCCTGCTTCTTTAGCGCTAAGAGAGCGCGTGTTGCTAGAAAATAGAAATTTTCAGAATAGAATATGAAATGCTCTTCCGTGCATACAACCGCCTACCACAAAGTTCAGCTGCCAACTGAAAATAGAGTAACAAAAAAGAGAGCAGCTATGCGGTATACTCTACATTCTATTATTGTATCATGCGCTCTCTTAACGCTGTCGCAACAGTAAACACGCTGAAATAATAGTAAGCCATAGCTTGTGAGCAGCCAGTTGTCAGTAGGGAATTTATTTGTGTTTTGCTTAAGTTAGTGTGAAAGATTTAGACATTATGTTTTTTACTTTGTATGCGCTTCGTTATTATGGTGGAGATTCAATAATGAGAGCGTTACGTCCCATGCATATCTCTTCATTGTTCCTTTTGATTTCTTTGTTTTTAGTTGGTAGAAAAGAGCTACAAATGATAACAGATAACAAATTCTTTTTGCAGAGAAAATAACAAGAGTTTAAAATATGAAGAGTAGGAAAAGGAAAATTAAGTTTTGTGTAACTTGCAGGTGATTCTTAGCTAGGGTTTCGTTCTGGGGGTTTGCTCATTATTAATTTATTGTCAGCTTTGTCTTTGCCCGTGGTGAGTTTTGTTTGAGTGTCTATCGCTCTGTTTGTAGTTGTTCTTATTGGCGAGAAGTGAAACAGCAATTAACAAGGAATAACCGTAGAAATGAACCATGTTATACCTAGATTGCGGTCCCTGGATTATTCTGTTGCAGCAAAATGTTCATCGACGTTGCTATGCTTCTTTTTCAAACGGTTATTTTGAAAATCTACAGCAAATTATGCATCAGTGGCAAGGCTTTCAATAGCAACTAGTATGTATGTACAGCGGTCGATTCAATCGACCGTAATCTAGCCATAATTTTGTATATTATTGCGTTTATACGTTTTTTGTTAATGCTACTTCAACACAAGCACACCAACTATAATCAAATAGATAGTCACCAAAAATAATAGTGAAGCGCATGCAAAGTAAAATACATAATATTCCATCTCTTTTGCGCTCGCAGAGTACTATACTGTACTAGATAGTGTACATTTGCAAATGTGGTTAATAGTCTTCAAATACATTTTTTTTGTCAAAATCGGTTGTATTCTATGACTGTAGCTGCCTTCACAAAAAATGAGCTTGCCTATTAATACATATATGGTTACAAAAAAACATCGGTTTTAAACACAGGTTTTCGAAGCAAAGCCGTAAGCCGAACTCATACAGATTCTTGAACAAATAAATTTAAAAAAAAAAACATTCAAATAGCAATAGGATTAACTTATAATATTTATTTTGAAAATACGATTGATTTTCTGTGAAAAACCACTAATTACAATCATGCTCGCTTTTCATGGGAATTCGCATAGATAATTGTGCTTCTGGAGATTTCATCTTCAGCAATAGTTCGGTGTCCTTCTCTTGTCGCGCAGTTAAATTTTTCAATCGGGTGTCAGCATCATCATTTTTGTGCTCCGAAATGTGCTTTCGCAGATCAGAGTTCAACAGAAAGCCACGAGAACAAAGTTCACAATTATAGATTTCATTGCCCAGATGTATGCGGAGATGTCTGGTATAACTCGACCTTTGTGAAAAAGCCTGTTCACAATATTTACATTTGTATGGCTGTTCGCCAGTGTGTATACGCATGTGAGTGCGTAAATTTGTTTTACTTGTGGAGCTAGAATTTTTCAGAAAATAAATAATTAGCAATTAAAAAAAAAAGAAAAAAAGAAGTAAATCCCAACGACAAGTATTTACCACATTTCGCATATGTCACATTTATAAGATTTTTCTTTTAACTGGTTAACTGGAATGTAGATAAATTTTATGTAAAAATATAATTTAAAAACTTAATTATGTTAACTATTCGGTTTCTGACCGCCAGTACCTTTTGCCGCTGATGATGATATTGTCAAATTAAGTTTCAATTCAGTCGCCTTCGCTTGCAGTGCTGCTAGATTTCTTGAGCGCGTCTCAGCATCTTCATTTTTATGTTCCGAATAGTGCTTACGCAGATCAGAGAACTTTTGAAATCCACGTGGACAAACTTCACAAATGTAGATTTCATCGCCAAGATGTGTTTGGAGGTGCTTGGTGTAAGCTTTATAATGAGAAAAAGCCTCTTCACAGTATTTACATTTATATGACAGTTCACCAGTGTGTGTACGCATGTGAGCGCGCCAACTTGTTTTAAAAGTGAAGCTAGAAATTACAAAAAAAAAAAATATATATATATACATATAAATGAATATATATACATATAAATAAATGCAGTAGAAAGTTAAATTCCACAAGTACTTACCACATTTCGCAGATGTCACATTTATAGGATTTTTCTTTCATCTGGTGAACTCCTAAGTAGAAAAATTTAATTAAAAGTTTTAGTTAAAACGCTTATTATATTAACTATTTGAATTATGTTCTTCACTACCTACTGTCTCCGATGAAGCTATTTTCAAATTTAGTTTCAATTCAGCCGCCTTTGCTTGCAACGCTGCTAAATTTCTTGAGCGTGTCTCAGTATCTTCATTTTTATGTTCCAAATAGTGCTTTCGCAGATCCGAGGATCTCTGAAAGCCACGTGGACAAAGTTTACAAATGTAAATTTCATCGCCAAAATGTGTTTGGAGATGCCTAGCGTAGGCGGTATTGTGAGAAAAAGCCTCTTTACAGTATTGACACTTGTGCGGTTTCTCGCCAGTGTGTATGCGCATATGTTTACGAAAAGAATCAACTAAATGAAAACTGTAAATCAATTTATCAAGTATTATATTTATTCTAGAATAATTGTACACCAAATTTATTGGATTACCTCTTGTCACAGTGTTCACATTTAAAGAGTTTCTTATGATTATCATTTGTTTCTTCTGAAAGTGCTTGTTCACTTTCTTCAAGTTCTACATCACTATCTTCATTGTTATAAACAATTGTTGGTTTGACATCATTTAATACGGACTTTGTTCTTGATGAAGCATTGGACAACTCTTCGTCCGACCATACGATATCTTCCAAATCCAGTTCTTCTTTAACAATCACCGTATTTGTTGGCATCGTTGTTGAATCTTCATCGTTGCTACATATTTCCATTTTCACACTATCTATTGCTCAGCTTAGTTCAGCATTAAAACAAAATGTTTTATTTTGTTATCCTCCTATGTAAAAGAAGCATTATTTCTTCGTTTTTGATTCGAAACATATGTGAAGTATATATCGTAGTGTTGCCAGATGCGGTAAATGTATATCAACAAGTTTCTGAATTTCTCTTTAGAATTTGGTTTAGTCTCCGGACAATCAGCCGGCGCCGGCAAAACGCTAGGTGTCATGTTCCCTAAAAACGTACATCTCACCTATTTTCCTGTCCACTACAACTTTTTGTCTTTATCCTACCCTTGACCTCCTATTGTTTTACACTCCTCGCCGCCAAATGCAGTGCGTCACGTGACTCCAGAATGGAGAAAGAAAAAACAGGACTCACCAACATGCTTCTGTCTCCTAATCTATGGCCTACGAGTATTCGAATGGTATTCAAATATGAGACTTACTCCAACAGTATCCTATGTCGAGAGGACGTCAGTAAGATTGAGTATGATCTCATAAAAGCCATTAAAGAGGCTAATAGAATGCTAGAACCAGTGAGCAGTAAACTTTTTCAAGGAAGTTAAGTCGAAGCGGAACGTTCTAGAGGCGCTCAAATTTACGATCTGAGCTGGTGATGAGATATTCAGCATGCTCATCACAGCGCTGGTCGAAGACGCTGTACGTTTACTTGTTTTTTTTTTCTAAATTAATGAGAAAACTAACTAAAACTAGTCAGAAATTTGAACCCTGTATTCGCATTATAAAAAAAATTATATATAACTAGAATATAATAATGTTCCTATTCAAATGGTTATGCGCGTTCTGCAGAACGCAATTTAACTACGCAACTAGTTAAATTGCGGTAACTTCTTTTATCGAGTGTTTTAAAAACATGCATCTGTTTTCTTAAATGAGTTAAGAGATGTCCCCAAAGTTAAAAAATTAACTTCGTGGAAACATTGATTGGCGTCATATATAAAGTTGCAGATTGGAAGTAATCCCACACCGAATTTTGGCATAACTTTAAATGATAAAGTCGCAAATATTGTCACAGATTTTGTTAATACCATAAAGTAAATTTAAACTAGCTGTGAATTATAAGGGCTAAACTTTAATAGAATGTTTTTTAAAAAAAGTTAAACTGATGACGTTTTCCATAAATTCTATCGGAGGCTCATCGCCTAGACCCATGTATATTTTGAATTTGAAAATATTATTAAAAAAATCATAGATATGTCACGCAGTCTTCTGGTAACAAGGAGCATCATTATTGCTCCATATGGTTGCTTTTACAGGTTTTCAACGTATAGCTCAGCCGAATATGTGAGGCTTCTTGATGATATTAGTTAAATGCAGTCGTCAGCTGGCGAAAAATAAAATCGAAGCAAGAACCAAATCGAAATAGGATTGACTTAAAGAAATTTTATCTAGAAAATACTATTATTTTATGTACAATACAGCTTACATTCAATTACATTCATTGATTTTACGTAGACAATTATGTTTTCGTTGGTTTTATCTTCTGCATTAGTTCTGCATCTTTCTCCTGTCGCGCTGTTAAATTTTTGGACCGTGTGTCAGCATCCTCATTTTTGTGCTCCGCAATATGCTTTCGCAGATCAGAATTCAAACGGAAACCACGAGGACAAAATTCACAATTATAGATTTCATTGCCAAGATGTACACGGAGATGCGTGGTGTAAATTGAACTTCGCGTAAAGCCCTTTCCACAATATTTACATTTGTATGGCTGTTCGCCAGTGTGTGTACGCATGTGAGTGCGCAAATGTGTGCTGTAATAGAAGCTGAAATTTGAAACAATTAGCGAAAAAACAAAAAAAAAAAAAAAATAAATAGAAAAATTATTAACTAAAAGCCCATACAGACTATGACATTTCTTGAAAATCTCGCGCAAGAAATCAATAATCTGAATTGACTTTATTTACGAGTATTTACCTCATTTCGCAGATGTCACATTTGAAAGGTTTTCTTCGTAACTGGTTGGCTGTTTATTTGAATAATATACAAAGTGTGTGAGTTAAGACGTACTTTTAATAAGCGTAATTTAAATCAATTGGCAGGTTCAGTGTAATCTTTAGCTAAGTGATTAGTGATTACAAAGTTTTTAAATAAATCAACGTCTAAGAAGAACGCTCCATTTTAAACTACTCAAAACAGACGGCTATTCTGAGGAACAAAAAGAAAAAAGATCTACTTCGATATAACCTGCTAATTTTCTCATGTAGATTCCGCATATTTTTGTTTCTTGTTTTTAAAATTTTATAAAAGTTGATGACCAATTTATAGAAGATATTGATGACCAATGAAATCGTATTAGTTCTACTTTACGCCGTATAGATGTCGTCAATATTTAAGAGCATGCAAATAGGAGACAAATACTTCTAGTCTGGAGGTGGTTAGGCTTGGCATACAGATTTTTTTCTAAACATGAGCTGCGTACGTATCAGGCGTATCTAAAAATCCATCTAATTTTTTTAGTTCTCGAGATTTCTGTGTTCAAACATACAGCGCACGGACGGGCATAGCTATAACAACCCGACATTTGTAAAATAAAATGACTTCCGGGGTAGAGTAAAATAATAAAGTAGGCATTGAAAATATTGTAATCAGCGAAAATCACTAATCAGTCAGCGAAGGTCACTGCTGAACGCACTCTATAATAATGTTAGTAATTCGATTCGTATGTTTGACTACCTTCTTTCATCGCTGGCGCAGTTTTCAATCTTTGCATCAGTTCAGCCTCTTTTGCTAGTAGCGCAGCAAAATTTTTTGAACGTGTTTCAGCATTCTCATTTTCATGTGCCGAAAAGTGAATTTTTAGTTCAGAGTTTTTTTGAAAGGCACATGGGCAAAGTGTACAAGTGTAAATTTCATCGCCAATATGTGTTCGGAGATGTCTGGTATAACTGGAACTATACGCAAATGCCTGTTCACAATATTTACATTTGTAAGGCTGTTCACCAGTATGTGTACGCATGTGGTAGCTTAAATTTGTTCTTGTACTGCAGCTGGAAACAAAACAAAAAATTAACTATTAAAACCACAACAAACACGAGTGCAACAAAAATGAAGAGAACATAGGGTGACGCCCGACAGAAACGAAGTTTCTATGCAAACAAATAGAAAATGTATGCCTGTATATTATTTGACATGCTCTGTAGCCTAAACGGCTTGGTGTATTTTACAATATAAACTACCGTTAAAGTTGTCTTCATTATGGGAGTGGTATAGAATATGAGATCTGCCAATTAAGAAAAAGAGATGTTTTTCTAAAATTAATATTTTTAATACTACTATAGCTTGAACGGCTTGATGGATTTTCATTTACGACGTATCGTTAGATTCGTTTAGATTGATTTTATATAGCGAATAAAAAGAGCTGTTTTTTTAATTATTTAATATTACTATACCTTGAACGGTATATTTAACGAAACCTCGTATGCCAAAATCAATCAATACCTTTAGGCTACAGAGCGTGTCAAAGTATCTGCAGGCATACATACATTCGTACACTCAAAAAAACTAATCCTCCTTAGAGCAAAAAAAAAAAAAAATAAAAATTGGGTAAAAATATAAAAAAAGCATTTAGCAATTAGAGAAAAAGGTGAAAATGTAACTACGAGTATTTACCTTAATTCGCAAATTTCACATATATACGATTTCTCTTTCGACTGGTTAACTAGTGAGTAGAAAAATTTTATTAGATGTATAAATTAAAATGATAAATAGGCTAACTTTACGAATTGTGTGCCTTCTGTACCTTCTGTCGTTGTTGGTGAAGTTTGTAATCTTAGTTTTAGTTCAGCTTCTTTTGCTTGTAGCGCAGCTAAATTGCTTGAACGTTTCTCAGCATCCTCATCTTTATGTACCAGATAGTGTTGTTTTAGTTCAGCGGCTTTTTGAAACGCAGATGGACAAAGTGTACAGGTGTGAATTTCATCACCAAGATGTGTCTGGAGATGCCTGTTGTAAGAGGTAGTATGCGTAAAAGCCTGCTCACAATATTTACATGTGTAAGGCTGCTCGCCGGTGTGTGTACGCATATGATAGGTTAAATTTGTTTTTTTAGTGAAGCTGGAAACAAAAAAACAAAAAAGTATTGAACCAACAATATAATAGAACAATGTAATAGAAAAAACTAATAGAAAAATATATGCCTGTATATTCTTTTACACGTTCTGTAGCCTTAACGGCTCAATGTAATTTAACAACTGAGGTACCGTTAGATTCGTCTTCACTTTGGGTGTGCTATAGGGTAAAATATTTTTATATAAGGACTGCCAATAAAGAAAAAGAGACAAATCTAACGATACCTTTTATGAAAAAATCCATCAAGCCGTTTAGGCAAAATGTATTAAATAACACTCCTTAGAGCAGTCGGTTAAAAATACAAAAAAAAAAAAAAATCATCAACAATTACAAAAAAAAAAAAAAATTGTATTTACCACATTTCGCAAACTTCACATTTATACAATTTCTTCTCCAACTGTTCAACTGTGAAGTAGAAAAATTTTAACAGAATTATAACATATTGGAATTGTATATTATTGAATACCTTCTGTCGTTTCTGCCACAGTTTTTAACCTTAGTTTTAGTTCAGCCTCTTTTGCTTGTAGTGCAACAAAATTTCTCGAGCGTATTTCAGCATCCTCATTTTTATGTTCCACAAGGTGTTTTTTTAATTCAGAGTATCTTGGAAATGCGCATGGACAAAGTTTACAAGTGTAAATATCATCGCCAAGATGTTTTTGGAGATGCCTGTTGTAAGAGGTACTATGGGTAAAAGCCTCTTCACAATATTTACACTTGTATCGCTGTTCGCCGGTGTGTGTACACATGTGAGTGCGTAAATGTTTGCTGAAATAGAACCTGCAAATTTTAAACAATTAGCCATTATAGAAGAAAAACTAACTTTTAAAATAATAAAATATATTCACAAATATGAATTCGACGTTTGCACATGGAAGAGAGTGTTTTGGCTGATTTTGTTGCGTATGAAATAATTAGAAATAATTGGTTATTAAATTATAAACAAGGTAAAATGTTAGCTTCGGTGGAACTATAGGTTTAATGATCTTCACACTTGCTCGGAAACGCTGGTTTTAAAATTGTCGAAGGTATGCTTATATTTAACTATTTTTAATATAATAAATTGTATGCAAACATGTATTTGCCATGATTTTCACCTTGTTGACGGTTCTGAATAATTTTGTTTCGCACGACTTAAATGAAAATTTATTGAAATTTTGAATCGAGCGGTGATTGAATCAAAATCGACTGGATTGTTAGGCAGCACAGTAGACAGTTGAGCTACCGGGTATTCAAATATTTATATGAAAGGCAGACAGACGAATAGAAAACACAAGGTTGCCGCGCCGTTCCGATTAAAGAAAACCACTGCTTCATCTGCTGCTTGGTCGCAGATGTACTACAATGGAATCAGATTTTATACGCGTTCATGAAAAGGCGCAAAAACTTGACCATATTACGGTTATCCAACGTAAAATACTACTTGGAAGCTAGCATACGATTACGTCACCGAACTGCTTTCTGTTCGTCTGTCTGCCTTTCATGTCTGCTTTTAATGGCTATCAAAGTTAATGAAGCGGATTGGGTACTCCAGGAACTGCACTAAAATTAATATAATACGAAAATTCGGAGACTACCCTCAAATCATTATAAACGATATTCAAAAAATTACTGACTTATGAAGAGTATAATATTTATATTAAGGCTTATTTAGAGACTATTTATGGGAAATAGATAGGGGATAATTATGAAAGTATGCTGTGTGCTGGGTGCTATCAGACGGACATAGCTAAGTAGATCAAATCGTTTCGACGAGCTGATCAAGGGTTTATATACTTTATGGGCTTTACGATCTATAATAAACTTATACATAATACAATTTCACACTATGTGTGAGTATTTACCTCATTTCACAGATGTTACATGTGAATCGTTTTTTTCTCAACTGGCTAGCTGGTTATTCGAAAGATGTACAAAATACGTTAGTTAATACGTAATTTAAATAAATAATAATTTTAGCTATTCGAATTGTGTGTTTATGATATACCTTCTGCTGTGCTCGTTGGCGATGTTTCTAATTTTAATTTCAGTTCAACCTCTTTTGCTTGCAGCGCAGCTAGATTTCTTAAGCGTGTCTCAGCAGTTTCATTTTTATGTTCCGGATAGTGGTTTCTTAGTTCAGAGGCTTTTTGAAAGCTACGCGGACAAAGTGTACATAAGTAAATTTCATCGCCAAGATGTGTTTGAAGATGCCGGGTGTAAGTAGTACCATGAGCAAAAGACTTTTCACAGTATTTACATTTGTATGGCTGTACACCTGTGTGTGTACGTTTGTGGGAGCTCAAATGTGCGTTATAATAGAAGCTGAAAATTTTAAACAATTAGCAATTACAAGAAGATAAATCTGTCTTAAAGCATATTTAGTCTATGAAACTTCTTGAACAAATTTATCACGTTAACTTTAAATGTTACTTCAAAAGCAAACCGTCAACACATTGAAATCTGAACAATAGTCTGAAGAGGCTTAATATATGAGTACATATTTACCTTTTTTCGCACATATCACATTTGAAGGATTTTTTTCGCATGCTGTTAGCTGGTTATTAGAAAGATGTAAATTAAAACGTAATTTATAACAATATAAATATCACGATAGCTATACGAATTACTACCTTCTGACCCCGCTGTTAGCTTCAGTTCAGCTTCTTTTGCTTTCAGCGCAGCTAAATTTTTTGAGCGTGTTTCAGCATCCTCATTGTTATGTTCCTTAATGTGTTTCTTTAGTTCAGAACATTTCGGAAAGCCACGTGGACAAAGTGTACAAGTGTAAATTTCATCGCCAAGATGTGTTTGAAGATGCCTTTTGTAAGTGGTACCATGAGTAAATGACTCTTTACAGTATTTACATTTGTACCACTTTTCGCCAGTGTGTGTACGCATATGCTTACGTAAAGGTCCAACCGAATCAAAACTGTAAATAGGTATTATATTTTTTTTTTTTTATTAGTTTTGTAACTTTATACATCAATATTTTTTGAAGGTTCAAGATCCTGCAGTGAAATACTATTTAAATGTCTACAACAATATATTACATTACTCTTTGAGATTCATCTCTAGGGTGACGCTTGGAAGAAGACTAGACTACTGTATAGCAATGCTATGAGTCTTGTCATGCTGATGACGAAATATATACTTTATGGGGTCTCTGATTCTTAATTTAAGGCGATGCAAACATTGTGATTAAATTATAGTACTATAAAAATGCTCGCAGACGATCAAAAGTAGGACTTCGTACTCGCGGAGCGGAAGCTACACGTTGAATTGATAGCGAAAATGGAGGGCTGAGTGCTTGGGTCAAATTGTCAGTCGTTACGTTTTGGCGATGGATTTACACTAGCAAAATAAGATCCACATGCACTGGGAAAATAGGTTGTGCTATGCCGTAGAAACACACATATTAATACATAGATACATATAGTGGATGTTGTTTTTTTTAATGTAAAATACAATAGTTTTTATGCACTGAACCACCATAAATGTGGAGGACCGTCGAACAAAAATACAGACCCGGGACTTTGCATTCGTAAAAATGAGATCCCAATAAACCCGACCTCCTAAAAAAACACGAGCCCTGAGCAATTAAAACCCTTTAACACCCGCCCTCTTTTCGAAGAGCTTATGAAGGTTACTCGGAGCGGTAAAATAGATTTTTATTCCTAAACCTTTACTGAGTTTATAGGCTTACCTCTTATCACAGTAATCACATTCGTTCGGTCTTTCAAGATTGTGTGTGAGCATATGTTTAACTAGAATCCGTTTGTCAAAATAAAAATGTGCACAGGTGGGACAATCAAAGCGCTGCTTGTGATCGTATTGTAGCATGTGTTCTTTTAATTCCTTATCAGTTGAAAAGTTTATTGTGCACTCGCACAAATGCGTGGTCGGAACTTCATTTATGTCTTCGAAATGCGCTTGCACCAGTTCCATATCATCTTCATCACAACTTTCATCATTATAAAAAATTGTCGGTTTGATATCATTCAATACAGAATTTGTTGTTAAAGAATCTTCATTCGAAAATTCTTCGTACGGCCACATATCTTCCAAATCCAATTCTTCTTTAACAATCACCGTATTTATCGGCATTGTATCTTCCGATTCCGGTTCTTCTTTAACAATCACCGTATATGTATACGGCATGGTTCTTGGATCTTCATCGTTGGAACTTGTTTCGATTTTTACGCAATCCATTGCACAGCTTAGATTAGCATAACATCTAATTATTTTATTTTGTTGTCCTCCTTGGTAAAAGAAGATTTTTTTGTTTGTAAAACATATGGTGTAGTGCAATGCAGTGTTGCAAAGTGAAGATAATTCTATCAAAGAGTTTCTGAATTTTTATTTGAATTTGGATTTTGGGTTTGAATTCCAATTAATTACACTATTGAGTATTACGAGAAGAGGACCACTTTAGAGTTTGTTTTCAAAAATTAATATTACCTAAAAACAAAATACAGTTCATCTTTTTATACTTTTCACACATATAGTATGTATAATCTTGATCATCTAGACAAGACCAGCCGATCTATTCAGTTCCATCTGCAAGGCCGTAGCTAGTATGTTGTTTAGAAAGTTTTTTTTTTTGGATTCCAGTAATTTTCTACTCTACTCTCTATTTTTTTTTAGTTGAAAAAAATCCGCCGTTAGTTTTATTCATAACTTTGGCTTTCTTTCACAACGTTTATTTTGTGTTTACTGTAAACTAGTGTTATATCTTAGTACTTTTTTATTTTTTTGATAATTATAAATATTACAAAAAGGTCCATTTGGTGGTTTTTTTTTATGATGTTTGCAAAAAGCTAATATAAACAATTTAATTTCTTTATCAACAATATTATTTCTTTATATTATTTTCCGACCATGGTTCCAAGTACATATTTTTTTAAACATATGAGAATGAGAACTGCAGAAAGCGTATGTATAAATTTAAGTATTTTACAACACTGAAAAAATTGTTTTGTTTATATATGACAAGAAATAGTTGTTTTGGAATTAGTTTAGAAATGATTAAAAATCGGAATCAAAATGATGTTCGACAAAAAAGCTGAAACCTATCGACAACTCGTAGATAAACTCATTGATAAATGCCAAAGAATACAAGTGGAGAACGAACGCTGCGTAATGCGGTAAGTGGCGTTGGCTGAGTCTACCAAATTAACTGATCGCGGCATAACATAAAACTCATTCCCACATATAACTTACAGCGTGAACTCAGTAAAGAAACTAACACGACGTCGTGCACGTGATGTGGAGTTATTGAAACGACGTCTGGACAAATATCAAGACACTTGGCGTTCAATGCCAATGGTAGCGCCACATCCTAAGAGAAAAATCGAACAGAAACGTGGTCCAAAACCCAAAAACAAACTTACAGTGGGCGAGAATGGCGTTATTATAGCCACGGAGAAGAAAGTGCGTAAACGACGCGTTAAAAAGGAACCGGCAACGAGTGATAGTAATACAACGTACACGGCGACGCCGCTGCTGCCACAAGCGCCGCCGGAGCAACAAATACAAATGGTACAGATTACAACGCAGCAACACCAGCAGCAGCAATTAGAACCGCATGAAAATATAACTTAAGACTAGGACATGCAATGTATTGACCGTATTGCATGTCCTATAATCGGTAAATGAATTTGCAAGTAACCGCTTATCCCATAAATTACCGGTAAATTCGCATATATTTTAAGCTTACTTTAATAGAAATACATCTCTAATCAACTTAAATGCATAAAACAGTTCAATTATATTATCAATAATTAAACAAGAATTAGCTATAGACTAGTTGCTCGACGATATTATAACCTGTACACGGCGTGGCACCTCCTTTTTATAGTAGATCCTTTATCTCCAGTTGATCTTTATATATGTACCAAATCTCATATCATTCATTTACGTCAAATATATGCTGACATAACGCATTTCCCACTTGTCATACCTGAGGGACATGGCACCGATTTTTTTCCCCCTGCAACTTTTAGCTGCCCCCTTCCGGCGCAACGTTGTATGCGGCAACTTCTACATAATGCCGAACTAACAAAGGATAAATACCTGGCGTGGCATCGCTCATTTACTTAGTCGTTATACATTTTCCCGGTACCTTTTACATATGTACCACATCTAATCCAAGTGCCTCAAATAGTTACTCAGATATAACGAATTTGGTTTTTCTTTTATATAGAAGGCATGACACAGCCCACTTTTCCAGTGGGCTTTATTTCTTCGTGATTTTTGTATATACATACATTTGTACACATGTACCAAATCTCATCAAACTGCTTCAAAAAGTTACTCGAGATACGACAGAAACATTCTCTTGATCGATAGTAACATAATATATGATTTTCGTAACGATCCAATAGTTGCTAAGACGTTTTTGTTTTTTGATATGTCTTGTAAAACCGATAACCGGTAAATTTCAACTGAGCTAACCGGTATACACTGAAGACGTTGCGCAATGTATTTGGAATATTCTTTTTAGTGTTTTATATATGAAATACATAAGCAAAAATTTTAAACTTATTATGCTAAATAAAAATTCAACTGGTGTTCGCACGCATCAGCATTTACTTCTCTGGCTTCTATTCAGCTTGACGTAGACGCGCCAAACGTTGTGTCAACTCATCCTGTTCCTGCGATACTTGGTTTGTGGATGCACCAATTGTTGTGCTCTGCACACCACTTGGTAATTCCATATTAAGCTCTAGGCCTGCCTCATCTGCGACCTGTTGCAAGAGATTATCGACATCGCCCTGCGGCACCGATGTTGTTACCGTATCCGACATTGTGCCTTCCATCACCGAACTTTGCACATCCAAATCCTCGAATTGCGATTCGAATTTTTCCATTAATGATGAGATTTTCTCCAGATTCATACCCTTCATGGCGGCATCCATGGCTTTGACAACGCCGGCCATTGAGCTGGTCACTTTTCGTGTAGTCAACGCTGATTGTACACGACTGGCTACTGCATCAACGCGTGCGCTCATACGTAAATAATTTACAGCTTGATTCTTTTGACGTATAGCATTCTCGGCGTGTATTCGTGCCACATCCATGTTGCCCTTCTGTATGGCCTTCTTGGCTTTGGCCTTTTCAAGTTTTTCTTCTTTTTCGCATTTTTTTGAATTTCGTTCCAGTTCCTTGACAGCGAATTTTAGATTGAAGAGATGTTCTGTGTGTGAGTGTGCAAAAATACGTCTTAATTAATTTCAAGAATTCCAATTAAATTGGTAGGAGACGACAACTTACTTTCCATTGACGATGTAGACATATCGTTACCCAGTTTGATGATTTATGCTGTACACGTTAATAAATATGTAATACGCTACGCGTCGGGAAGTGTTTTTTCCAACTATTGATGAATTTAGAATTGCGAATTTGTCGTGTTGTGTTGTTGTCTTTGCTTTTTTAATGTGAATTTTCCGTCTATGATTCACTTTTTATTTTGTTGTTGATACTAGTTGTAAACAGCTGTTTCTGACGTCATTTAATTTGCTGCTTATACTAATGGCAAAGTACGTCTGTACAAAATAATTGTACAGTGTGGGAAAAGTAGCTGCAAATTATGGCAAGTGCTGCCAAGTTAATATGGTAAGTGTTTGAAAAGCGTTACTTTTTATTATAGACACAAACCATAAAAGTGTGTCTATGATATAATCAAATTTAAATTTTAGTTGTTTTTAGTTTTTTTTTTTAAATTATTGCAATTTTTAGCCGTGTTTCTAAATTCTGAGCACTTTCCACTTCATGATGGGAAATATTAAAATATAAGCTAATCTAATGACTACAATATCCGCTGCACTGTACATAACCAGTTATCAGTGGTTCCCAGATTTTTTACCATTCGCCCATAGTCTGAAATGATATTATCAGATTGCTAAATAGTTTGTGACGCATTAAAGGAGGCATCGTAGAACACTTAAAGTATATATATATTCACGACCAGAACGTCGAGACGATTCGATCCAGCCATGCTCATCTGTATGTCCGTCTGTCTGTGTGGTAGTTGATCATTCATGTGGATAAATAGATCATTCATATTAACATGCCCTTACAAACAATCCATCCACTATTGACTTTAAGTATGAACAACTTTTTTATTGAGGTCAATATCAACTTTAAATTTGGCATGGTTACTTGGGTGTGATTCCCTACTTTAAAGGGTATCAATTTAATACGGTGCTTCTTTGTAAACAGACGCTTTACATATACGGGGTGTGTTAAAAAAGGTGACTCTTCCAATTTCGCGGGTTACGTACATTCGATTTTCGATTTTTTTTTTATGTTGGCACACATGTTCCCAAAAACAGGTTGACAGGTTGACTAATAGATTAGTTGATGAGAATGTCGGCATATTGGTTAGCCATGCAATTTTTTAGGTAGTTTGAGGCCGATATGTATGGTTCGATGTTTGTTCCACTTTATGATACATTCACTAACGGATTATTAAAAAAAAAACTTTGATTTATACGTTTTTCTTGGCTTCTTTCCATTCAACATCTGAACTAATAATGAACGAAAATGAATAAAATATTGTTGGAAAAATACCGCGAATTCATCCCCCTTCATAAACATCATACTAGTTTCGTAAATCTATGCGAATCAAACTAGTGTACACATTTTAATATATTAACAACCACTGCTTCTATTTACGAAATCGAGCATCAAGCATTTAGTTAATGATAATATTCCTCAATTGACGAAATATAAATAAAACTTGTTCAAAAACATAATAACATCGAGATGGCAAAACAAATAAATAAAAGCTCACCCGGCAAGCTTTAAACTTGTCATAGCATTTGACACCGGTTATCAGTGAGCATTGATCGCTGAAGAGGAGCACACGTATACCTATTAATTGAGTTGATAGCTGTTTAAATTAATTTAAATTTATATAAAGACAAACAATGTTATCAAATTTGCCACTACTTGAAAAAACACTGCGCTATGGCGCAGCACGGCAATTTCGTTGGACAACTGCAGCGCAGTCAACAGCCGCAGTGTCAGCAGAGGAGACTGTAGACAAGGTTCATTTTAAGCCAACAATAACTGGATACCCGATATATTAAGAGACGATTTCTCTTTATAGTTATCCGAATCAAAGCTGGACAGTTCATATGTGAAACAATTGCAGGCAGAATGGAGCACAGCAAAGCCATTTCAAGAGCTACCGGGACCGACGCGCTATCAGATGTGGCGTGGTTTTCTAAAAGGCGGTGAGTATTGATGGTTTATTGATAAGATTAGTGCTATGTAGCGAAGTGCGAGCAGTAGAAGGTGGGATTTTTACTGCATACATTTTTATAGATTAAGACCACTTTTTTACTCAAGTAAGAGATGACGTATTGAAGCACTCGAATCTGCATATAGTATGTAAAGGCTCAAACAGCTTTGCCATTCACACTATAATTTCCCCAGTTAGTTTAGGCGACGTATTCACTTGCTTACGCCACAGTTGTTTAAAGATATAAGGGATATTCCTTTAAACTCAAAAAACCTTGGAAAGCTCGAAATTTTTCGTGACAGTTTACGGGAAATTACATTGCTTCGCTCCAGAGCACTAGATATTTTACATACATACATTTGGAATAATCATTAATCCAAACTTACTCTCCACGCAGGTGAATTTGCAAAAGAATCATTTGAAGGTGTCATGAAAATATGTCGCGATCGTTACGGTGATACATATCTGCTACCCGGACTCTTTGGCATGCCATCAAATTTGGTAACCTTTAGTGTGCCAGCCTTTGAGAAAATCTTTCGTACCGAGGGCGTCTGGCCGGAACGCACTGGCGCCGATGCAATGATGCACTATCGTAACAGTCGTAGCTTCTACAAAGATTGTGTCGGATTATTGGCCAATGGTGTACCGTGGGGTAAGATGCGTACTGCAGCTAATCCGGTGCTCATGCAACATCGAAATGCAGCATTGTATTTGACACCAATGCAGCAGGTTAATGCAGAGTTTATGCAGCGGTAGGCTAATGCTTTGATACTAAGGTTAAATAAAACTACTACAATCACCATTTTTTTGCTCCACAGCATTCGCGATATACGTGATACTAATAGCTACGAAGTACCCGGTGATTTTCTCAATGAGATCAATCGTTTAACATTTGAGTCCATAGCCGTTGTAGCAGTGGACAAGCAGTTTGGCATTATACGCAATCCAGATGCAGTACCTGATGCTAAAAGACTCTTTAAGAATATTGAAATTTTTATGAAATCATTTTATGAACTTGGCATAAAGCCTTCCATCTATAAATATATACGCACGCCCACCTACAGACGTTTCGAAAATGCTATGGATGAGATATTTGACATAACATCCATGTATGTTAATGAGGCATTGGAGAGAATTGCACAGAAACCTGTCGATGCGGTGCCGAGCAGTGTACTCGAACATTTACTGAAGATTGATCGTAAAATTGCCATTGTGCTTGCCATGGATTTGTTGATGAGTGCTGTGGATACGGTACAAAATTAAACGTCTTCTAAATATATATATAAAAAAAACTGTTCTATGCTTCACAGACCACATCAGTGCTCTCCGGCGTACTACTCAACTTGGCTAAAAATCCCGAGCAGCAAGCAAAGCTACGCGCTGAAATACTCGCAGCATTGCCAACACTCGACGATAACTTTACACTATCCGAGATGAAATCGTTGCCGTATTTGCGCTCCTGCATTAAGGAATCCTTGCGTTTATATCCGATTATATTTGGCAATAATCGCACGACTGGCACCGATCTGGTGCTCGATGGCTATCAAGTGCCGCAAGGCACACGCGTCGTTATGAATTCAAATATGCTGCTGCGCGAAGAGCGTTTTTATCCACGCGCAAAGGAATACATACCGGAGCGTTGGCTGCGTCAACAAGAACAACAGAGTGCTACAGATAAACTCATAGCCGATAATTTGAGTCCATTTATCTATTTGCCATTCGGTTTCGGACCACGTATGTGTGCTGGCAAGCGTATTGTCGACATGGAACTTGAGCTGACTGTCTCCAATTTGGTTAGAAACTTTAATATTGAATTTGATTATTCGACCGAGAATGCTTTTGAGTCTGCTTTCCTCAATAGGCCGGCGATTCCGCTTAAATTCAAGTTTACCGATATTAAATATTGATTTTAATTGAAAGAAATATTAATTTTATATACATACAATAAATTTGTAACTGCTTGCTTTTTTTAACGATGCGAGCTCACCTTGCGTGTTGCTTTAGCAGGCCTTGCACATCAGAAAAATTTCAAGGATTGCTCTATCAAAAAATACAGATTTGCTTAGGAATACATTAACAAGTCAGCCTTTATTTCTGTTTTTTGATATAACATGCCTTGCAGCGTTGTGCGCTCGTCTTCGAAATTGTCTCCATACCGAGTATTAAAACTTCAAAATGTGTAATTTTCATGCTAATACTTTCACTGCTCCCAATCTGAGGCTCCCAATCAGTAAGTCATATGCATCCATCATCACCTAAAGTAAAGTAAATCAGAATTAATTCCAACACCTCAATATGTACGTCTACTATGATTATTCCTTGATCTCCAGTGTTTGGTCATGGATCCGAGTATCTCCACGGTTAAAAAAAGACAGAATAAAATATTTTTCACCATTAAATATTGTTAAATAAGTACTCTATGAGGAAACTTTCCACTATCGTATTTATTATCAACTGACAGAAAATGAGGCATCCATGTTGCAGTCTACATCGTCATTCCAAATTAAATTTTTGCTCCTTCCTGGACTTACAGGCTGTCACTCTTGGACCATAAATATCAACAAGACGTCGAGTTGTTCAAAACAAAGCCCTCTGCAGCCTGGTAGTACGTACGCAATGCCATCGAGACCTGCGAATGCCTATGGTTAGGGAGCAAATCAGCTAACATGCCAGCGGCTACAATGAGCGCCTTAAAGCCCACGTCAATCACTTGGCTGTAATGTTGTTAACGAATTCCAGCCGTAGGAGACTGATGCCAGTGACCACTGGAATCGCTAATAACCTAATTATAAATTTATTTTACCACTATGTTTTGTCAAAATCACTTGATTATACGATTGTTTAAAGCTTATACACCCAATTTAGGGGACGTATAAGATTAAAACCATCGACACTCATACAACGAAACATGGCATACATAGAGCTTACATGAAATATACTACACTTTGAACTCTCACACAACACTCAACGAATGCCAGCTAACTGGTTCATAAGACACTGTGAGCGCGAAATAGATGGGAGACTGCATGGTTTACTTTGCGTGCGCATCGCTATTATTTTGGTGATTATGCACTTTAAAGAGAAGTTTTTTAAATTATTTGTTCCATCGACTTTACGTCAATCTGTCCTGTTCGTATATATTAAAACAATGTTTCATAGCTATTAAGTTAGCTAATGAATACTCGATTGATGCGGAGGCTAGGTTTACTGTATAGGAATGTCACACTAACGTTTAAAATGGCATCTTATGTAAAATTGATCCTTCGCGATAACAATAACGATCGCGATAACAAAAAAAAAAAAAAAAAAAATAGTTTGCTGCGCCGAATCGACCAAAGAAAACCACTGTTTCATCTACTGCTTGGTCGCTGACAATACTACAATGGATTCATATTTCACGAAATGGCGCAACCTGACAATATTGCGGTTAAAAATTGTTTTGAAGTTACTACACGATTACGATTGCGGTTATTTTCGACAACGTTCTGCTTTCTTTCAGTCTGTCTACCTTTCATATCCGCTTTCAATTTCTGTCAAAACAAACTTAATGTTTTAGATTGGGATCTTCAGGGCCTACTCTAAAATCAATATATGTAATTCGAAAATTCTGGGACTCTCCGCAAATCAATTAATTCGAAATTCAAATAGCCACGGACTTGTCAAATTGCACTCTTATGCGTGGGAGACCCCATAAGCATCGTAAGACGAGTGGGTATAGACATGTTCGTCCGACCGTTAATCTATGCTTCATATAAGTAGCCCTAAACATGATACAGGTTAACTTGACTGTAGCATACTCTCTTGTGTTTTCATACTACTTGTATACCTGTATCTGATAATCCGCTGCAAAAATTAAAATAATTTTCAAATTTGCCGCAAATTCGTAGCTCTAAGATAACAGATTTACAAAAGTTACAAAAAAATAAAAGAATTATTTACAGATTTATTCTAATACGCTTTAAATTTCTATGCATATGAAGAACGTATACTATGTTAACACTTAAACATAATAATTTCATATAGTTACAGGCTATAAGCTACTGTATCTATTTGAACTATGTATTTTGCAAAAAAAAAAAAAAAAAGAAAAAAAAAAAACACAAAACGCCGGCAGGTTGTTCATTAATCTACAACAAATGCATGCATTTCATGTGCTGCACACAGGTGTATAGACAGTGTACTCATATTTATAAATATGTATGGTTTATGTATCTTAACTTAGTCGTTGTAGTATCTACGAGTATTAGTTAGTGCAGCTGCTTGCACTCATTTTGTTGTTGCTGCTGCTGCTGCTGAGGTTGCTTCTCTCCATTGGTGCAACTCTGTTACATTGTGTTGTTTCAGTTGGTTCGCTAATTGGTAGTTTCATACATGAATGGAGTGAAGTGTATACATACTATGAATATTTGTAGAGCTTGTGGTTAAGAAGTAGCACTTGTTGTGGCTGTTGGCATAGCTACAAATACAGACTCATAAATACATATGTATTTTGATACTTTTATGCATGAATTTGTACGCTGATTGTCGTTATTCTGTTTATCTGTCTGTCTGTCTGTCTGTCTGTCTGTCTGTCTGTCTGACTTTTAAGTGTTGAGACATTGTTTTTGCTGCTGCAGTCTGTTTCATGCATAATTAAAAAATTGTCATACACAATTTTTTTTGTTTATGCAATTCTAAATTGTTTTACATTTTTCCAAACAAATCGTTAGCTATGTAAACTGCTGAAAAAAATAACAAGAACATTTTTGCATACCTTCTAACGCTGATTGAATAAAGTTTGCTGAAGATGCTGAAAAATTCTAAAATTGCTTTAAATTTTTTTTTTAGTTTTTTCTTTATAAAATGGTTATGAATATGTAATTAACATCAGACCGGAGCATGCGTTGAGTATTATGTGCACATTATGCATTATAAACGATAAACTAATGCATAGCTACACTCATCAAACTTTATAATTTAACGTATACCCTTCAGATTTCTGTATCTATCGTATAACAACTAGTATCTTTTCCAGCGTACGACTCCATTAACCGCATTCAAGAAATGTTTTTGTATATTATTGCGTTTTACGTTTATTGTTATTGCTATTTCACCATTCGCGCGAATCAGAACAAAACTACAAACAGATACAGTCACCAATATAATAGTGAAGCGCAGAGTCTTATCAACTAGCTGTTGGCATGCTATCGTTTACTATTTGTGTGTGTGGGTTTCTATCTTATGCAAAGCCTATGTGTGTTAGATTAGTTATGTGAGTGACAATTGTTTAAGCATTTTACAACCAAAACATTTCGATAAAATATAGATTTTGCACATCTGCAAATGAATACCTTTGAAATTGTATATTTTTTTGTTAAAATCGGATGTTTAATATAAGCGCAGCAGCCGTCACCACATTGTCGCTAGCCTATTAATATATAAATATATGTGGCTGGGTCCCGCGATGTTGTACACACCCCTTTTCAAATGTTACTTTTTTCTCCCGGTGTACTTTGCATGTTTATCAAATTTCATCTTAATTACTTACTGTGGTGGCTCTACAACCGTCTATCGGCCAAGGCCGCACGTAGGAAAGCACACCATTCGGTGTAGTTTAGTGCACATTAGCGTCAGTCGCTAGCAATCCGGAGCTTATTCAGTTCATCATAGACCTGATCTTGCCATCTTGAGCTCGAACGTCCTCCTCTCTGACGCCGTCCACCAATCATCCGGATGAGGTGACCAGCCCAGTGCAGGAATTTAATGCGCTGGACTATGTCAACCTTATCAAACAGCTCATACAGCTCGTGGTTCATACGGGTCCTAAACTCGACGCCAACTCTAAGGGAACCAAAAATCACACGTAGAATCTTCCTCTTGAACACTCCTAAAGATGTTGTATCCGTTGATGTCAGTGACCATGCTTCTGCGCCATATAGCAAGACCGGGATTATCAGTGTCTTATAGATTTTTATCTTCGTACTTCGAGAGAGGGCTCTACTTCTAATTTGCTTGCTGAGCACAAAGTATTAGCGGTTAGCAAGCGTGATTCTTCGTCTGATCTCTCGGCTGATGTTGTTGTCGCTGGTAATTTCTGTTCCCAGATAGACGAAGTTTTCTACAACATTGAAGTTGAAATTCTCCATAGGCCCATGAGACGTGACTGTTTCTCTATCTCCAAGAACGCACTGCTTACTCGCCGTTCGTTGGTGCCGTTGATGTCTATATCATCAGCATCACTTTCTTATGGAAGATCGTGCCCTACCGTTATAGGTATGGGCATTGGCGTAGGATGTACTCCATCAAAAGATTGAAAAAGTCGCACGATAAAGCGTCACCCTGCCTGAACGCCCACTTGGTATCAAAGGGTTCGGAGAGGTTCTTTCCTACTCTGATGACGCTTTGGGTGTGTGATAGTGTCATCATGCAAAGACGAACGATCTTTGCTGGAATACCAGGTTCAGATAGGGCGTTAAAGAACTTGGTTCTTATCGGCGTGTCGAAAACGGCCTTATAATCGACAAATGGGTGGTGTATGTCTTTGTTGTACTCACGGGTCTTTTCCAAGATTTGGCGTAATCTGAGAATTTGGTAACTGGTCGACCTCTTTGGTCTGAAACCACACGGATACTGGCCTATCAGTGCATTTGTGTATTGCTCCAGCCAATTACACAGTATGCGAGACTGAATTTTGTATCCTATTGAAAGGAGACATATTCCCCGGTAGTTCGCGCAGACAGCGGGTTCTCTTTTCTTGAAGATAAGACAAAGAACACTGAGATTCGAAGGTAAGGCGTATGCACCAACCAGTCTTATTTTCCATAATACTGGTTGGTGCATACGCCTTACCAACTCTTCGCCACCGGTTTTGCTCATCGGAGCCTGCCGCTTTGTTATTCTTCAGCTTTTTAATTACTGAGTCGATCTTCATCTATCAGCTTCAAATAGTTACTGAGATAGCGAAAATTTGTTTTTTTCTTTTTATGAGGGAACAATTTTTAGCCAAACTCAACATGAACTTGATATATACTCCTCTCTAATGTGCGAAAGCGATAAAACGAAAATGTTAGATGGCACTTCTCAATCCATTTTCAGCCAGCTAAACTCAAATTAATTTCAAAGTTATGCGATTAATTTTTTTATTATATAAATTTTTACAATGGAAAAGAAAAGTACATACTCTTCTTATGAAGTGTATAAAAGCATCGGTTTTAATGCAGCAAGCAATTTATCTTGTTAACTATACTTTTCACTCTTCGCAAACGATGCAAAATTGCTGATGTTTAATTATGTACGTGTATAAATGTATGAGAATGCAGCCAGCGTACATAATTTTCTTCATTATTATTTTTTTATTTATTACGCAAGTAGTATGTAATATTGTTAGCATAAGTTATGTCTGACACAATTATGCTGCGTATAATTACATAAAAAAAAATCCTTGTTTAGCACATACTTTAAATAATAGTTTATCACTTTTTTCTTTCCGGCAGCGTGTATGAGAAATTTTGCACAAAACTTCGGTGAAACTGAAACTTTAATATACTCTACGTGCACTTAAAAATATACCGTTAGATATTTTAATGATATACTACGAGTATGAACGATTCGTAACCTTTATTGTGTGTGGTGAATAAGTATAGAGTTATGTCTAAAACTGGTCGTGGCGTATAAACTTGGTGATCTTGTATGAATGTCAACACCAAGAGGTTTCTCTATACAGATTTTTAGCAGGATAATATAAGAAGTACGATACTATTTAGCTTATTAGTACACATGTTGGTGGGGTGCAACAACACTATCATAGGCATGGGTGAGGGAACTATATATAAATAGGTTATCTTTAATTTAAATCTATATGAAATATATTGAAACTAGAAAAAACGTTAACTTCGGTTGAACAGAAGCTCTAATACCATTCACACGAAACTTTAAATAGTATTGTAATACATAAAAGTGGGGTTTAAATAGGGGCTATCCCAAAAAGTGGGTGGTACACGCTTACTAGTAGATGTGTATGAAGCGATGTAGTAGATGTGTAAGATGCCACCATATCGAATTTCAAGTTGATATTGACGTTTTCCATACAAATGGTATAGTAAAACTAAACATATGTTCGAAGCTGCTTGTATATGCACATGTCTGGGGTTGTTCATAATTATAAGCAGCTTGCTTATTGTTTTTTCATAGATTTTTATATCAGTTTGTCTGAAAGTTTGTAACGCATTAAAGGAGGCATCGCAGACCCCATAAAGTATATATATTCTTGATCAGAGACGAGTAGATCTAGCCATGTCCGTCTGTCTGTCTGTCTGTCTGTCTGTCTGTCTGTCTGCCTGTTGTTGCACATTTTTTGGGGACCAATCTACTGCCCACTTTTGACTACTTGTATGAAAACTTCTTTAATAAAGTCAATATTTGGTTGAAATGCAATGTGGCGCCTTTTTATAGACAGCCGCTTAACATGCATAGACTAATGGGCGTAAGGTAGCCCCCCTAACAACCCCACCGTGAAAATTTGTGAATTTTATGAAAAAAATAGCTTGAAATTTGATTTGGTGGATTTTAGTGGAAACCGCTTCATATATATATATATAGAAATGGACGTGTCCCGCCCACTTTTTGTGGTAGTCCCATATAAATTCACAGTTATGGGCCAAAATATATGAAAAATTAGTTTAATTCAAGGGTTTGCTTGTAAATTCTGAAATTTTTGGAGAATAGGGGTAAACCAACTACCGAGTATATATACCAGTATCACCACAATTCGCGCTTTCGCACATCGCTGCATACGAAGAGAGATTTTCGATACTCAGAACATCAACCGATTTTGATAAAATTTTGTGGCAATATTCAAAATAGTCTCGTGGGTGATCCTGTGAAGTTTCGTGGCGATTGGATTTTTTAGATTTTTCAAATGACGATAGAGTACAGCAACAACATTTGTTTCATTTGTTTGGCAGTCACTTTTTATTATTTTTTGTCAGTAGTTCATTCGTAAATAAATAAAAATGTAAGCAATCGATCGACTTCTTATCGCTTATTATTTTCATTTGTTTTTCAATTCATTCGAATTCAAAAAAATGCCACCAATAAAGCATCCATTGGTAAAAAAACCACAAAATCAAAAAAAGATGAGCGAAAAAAGAGCAGCTGAAATGGGCATCTACATCTAGAGCCACAGAAACGTAACAAGAACAGGATCAATAAAAAATACCCAGCAAAGCGGGTGAGAATAGGTAGTATTTGTTAAAATTTAGAAATTTTAATGAAATAAAATGTTTCTTGTTCTGAATAAGGAATTCTGTTAGGCAGTGAATGTGTTTCACAGTACCCAAAATCCACCTCTACGCCAGACCGACTCGTCTTGTCAAACTGATCAAGCAGCTGATGGAATCTACGTTATTTTTTTGAATGTACAACAAACTTGCTGGCAAACCGTTAATACCTTTTTTTCACACCATATATGAAGCGTATAAAATAAAGAACAAACCGTTCCTAAAAGTATGCAATGTACTATTTACTTCATTTATACACAGACTTGCAACAATGTTGCATGAATACGTAATGCATTCCACTCTTACACACACACATTCTCCAATACCAACTTTCACAGTTTCAACGTTTTCTCTCACTAATCCTCCGATATTTTGCATTGCATTAGATTGCTACTCGTACCATTCTAATGGGATTTTTCAATCGTTTTTTCCGGTCATTTCGGCAATTCGCCTAATGCGGGCCAAACTATGCAGCAAGCATTTGGTAAATTTTTAGCCGAATTGCGCAAAGTGGCTCAGATTTGATTGCATGAACTAAGCAACGAGACGCCTCGGAAGCAAATTTGGCGTGAAAGTCAACTAGGGGCTTCTATTTTTACCATTTTTTTGGTTTTGTTGTTAGATACTTCACGAACAGTTTTGTTTTTATATGCGGCGCAAAGTTTTCAAATGTTTGCATTATGATTGTCCTGTTTGTTGTACTTGTTGTCATATCCGTGTTGTTCTTGGCGTTGTTTGCTGCTCATTGCTTTCGCTTGTGTACTAGTTGATATATTTGCGTGACAAAGTTTTGCAGACGCATAAATTTTACTGCTGACATACTAGGCGTATGCGTAATGTTAGTCATTAAAAAAACGTTCTATTTTTTTTTTTTTAAAAGCCATTATTAACCACACCAAAGGACCAAAAGTGAAAAGGCGCACACAAATTTATATATTTTACTTGAATAGATGTTAAATTAAGTACGCAAAATTAGCCTAAATTAACACTGATGAATCAAAGTCATCTAAATAAAAGAAGAAAAAAAAATTTAATGAAGTACCTCGCTTTGAATGGAGTTAATAATTGTGTTTGCTGTAAATAAATCTTCATTATTTAAGAGATTTAAACAGAATTTGCTAGCACGTAGTCCCATTTTTATATTGTGCTGCATTTAATGTGATGAGAACTGAATGAATTTGTCAAAAGTTTTTTGTATAATCTGAAATTTTAGAAACAGAATACATATGAATCATATTTAATGCTATATTGGACAACATAGTCTGGAAATTTAATAACCAGATAATGCATTTGTTGTAAAGTCGGACAAAATCCTAAGCCCATGCATAGCAATTTGGAAAGGTGAACGTGCTTTTCCTGAGAAGCATGATATAAGTAGCAAATTTTTACAATGTGCGGCCAGCAGACTGATGAGAACTTATAGCTGGGTTTGAAACACGTGCATCTGCGGCTAAAACATTTCACTGTGTAACCTTCCAGCTGAGCCGAAATGAATAAACCACCGATCAAAAGTCATGGTAATGTTGACCCTTTTCTTTGATTATCGCCAGATATGTGCAAAGAAAACTCTTGGATTTTGCACCACGATAATGCACCATGTCATAAGGTGAAGAAGTGTGTGAAGAAATTTCGGAACAAAAACTCAACAATTACCATTGAGCAACCACCGAGTTCACCTAATACGGTTCTGGCAGAATTTTTTCTCTTTCCCGTATTTTTTTGACAGAATGCATTTTTTTTATATTTGCAACTTGGGAATTTAGTTCCGTACATAAATAGCCGATGTCTTGCACAAAGGTCTACAAATCGGTCAACATTACTATTTCTGGAGTCAGGGAGCCCGTGAATGCCCAATATGGATTGCAGTTAGTATTGCTACTACATAACTTTGTGTTGAAGTCACCTAATATTGTCTTAATGTCAACGCTTGGGTTGGAGTGGAGACTTGCATCAAGTTAACTGTAAAAATTTTCTTTTACGGCGTCTGCAACGGGTTCAGTTCAGGCACATAGCATTGTATGAGCGTAAATTTCGCCCAGATGTGGCGAAATCAATATTCTGACTCCGTTTTTTCTGGTGTAAACCTTTCCAGAATACGTGAATTGTTGGCCTGTGGTAAGCTGCTGCGATACGTTAATAAGCCATCTAATCTCGCATAGTCCTAGTAAGTCCTGTTTGTAAGAATACATTTCTCATGTTCTCTGAGGCATTCATCAAAGACAGTTTTGACGTTCCATATGCCGAACGTAATACGCTATTTTATGCCAAATATCGTAATCAGAATGGAGAAGTTGTTTTGTGTCTGTAATATTTATGTTTCGGCAGTTTTTGATTTTTATGCGAGCTCTCAGCTCAACATACTTGACAATAGTGTGAGTACTTTATTGAGATGAAACTTCTTCAGAGGGAATATTTGTCGTATAATTCCTGATTCGCCAATTGAAAATCCATTCAGGTTACTGATTATCAGAAGCCCTCATTACAGGGTCGCTTCTCATAGCTAGCTCGACTTTGACTAAATATTCAGAGGCTAGCTAGAGCTTAGTTAAAAAAAAAAAACATGAAGTCTGTGAGGTACTTGAGATTGTGATGGACATTCAGAAAGTTTCCACACGATTGAATTAACTCGAAACTTAGTATTGAAGATGGTTTTGAGATGACTGATTCCGAATATGATGTGGAAATTTCCGAAAACAAATTGGCGGATTCAAAATGGAGAACTTTCCTTTTGTTTAAGTTATTGAATCGAAACGAAATTTAAACTCACTGATTACAAACTGATTACAAAAATTAAATTACGTTAAAATTACGGAATAAAATGGATCCTAAAGCTATATGGAGTAATAGAAACATTTTAAACGAAAATATATTATCTTGTTTCGCTTATCATTTACTGGAAAACGTGGTGCTTAAAGACATCTATTATAGAATCGGATCCGAAGCCGGATCCGGATCTTTTAAGTTTCTTTTGATAAATAAAAAACCAGAAAAGTACGGATTTTGTTAAATGAAGCACAAATTCTTGGTTGAAATTCTTAAATTTAGTCCACTTCTGCGAAAACGGCCATGAAAAATAGATCTATTACCACAACACAACACTTCTAACGTCATGGAGAAAGCCCAGTCATGTTCTAACTTCAACATCAAGGCCGAATATTCATGGAACGAAGCTCATGCTCTGTATTTTTTGTGATGTATTATGAGCTCCTCCAAATTTCTTAATGAAGAATATTTGGAGAGTCTGAAATAAAACAATTAATGCAATCAAACCAATGATTACAAATTTGATGGTAAAATTTCCAGAAAACTAAATGGTGGATCAAAAAAAAAAAAAAGACTCTTATAGTTTTTAAAAAATAATTAAAACGAAACGAAAGTATATCTGCTATAACATCGAATCCGTTTGTTTAAAAATTGAAAGACATGCACAATGTGTAAGCAAAAATTAAATATTTTTCCTTATAGTTTCATTTTTAAGTACAATTACCCTTGCCCCTTATTTCATGCTCGAATCGTAAATAATCAAGTGCAAATAAATTGATTAATTCGCTCGAATATGTGAATATGTGTTAGTTGAGTGTTTCGAACTTTGGCTGACATTAATTAATGTCAATATTCATTATATGCAGGCTCAAATATTGTACAAAAACACGACAATGTATTCGATTATAGTAGTATGTGCCATATGTACGGGTTGTGTGTACCATATCTATATGAAAACACTTAAATGCACTTGCATTTTAATGGCGCGCTCGTATCTCAATAAGCAGTGTGACTGAAAGTATCCATCAGAGCGCCACTTGAAAGTGTCAATTTCAAAATGTCATACACAAGTCAATATGACACTGACGCTGAAGATTATCAAGATGCACATCCGAAGTATTTGATATACATATATATACAACATACTACTGATAGTATTTATATAATTAACAGATTTGAATTTAATTAATGCTTTGCAAACAAGCGTTAAATTGTATAATTGAAGTGTGAAGTAAGTCAAGAGATACGAGGTGACTAATAAAAACTTTGGTAAGTTGATGATATTTCAGAAGTGTTCTGCAAACTCAAATATTTCAGTTAATAATTTATAATTTCAAAAGTTTTAGAAAGTTTATTAATTAAGGAGATGAGAAAATTTAAAGCAGGACAGCAAGAACTTCGATTTAACATTCTCAACGATCAGCTAAAGCTATTGGAAATCTTCAAACAATTGCTAAATTCCTAAGCGATGAATTTGGATTCGCACGGACTATTTCCAAATTGTATCGGCAAAACAGATGTTTTATGTAGAAAACGATTCTCGTAAAAGTGGCTCTGGTGATTGCTGATGAATCATAAGGTATCATGATATTGATGATATTGATATCAGTTATTGATATCATATTAAAAAAATTTGTATGACTGCTGAGTCTGACTTCTTGAAGAGAGTTTTTTAAACTCGGGAAAATGAAAAAACTAAATGAACAAATTCGCGAGAATATTGTCAAATCATTATTTACCCCTCCCGAGTTTAAAAAAATTGACTTCAAGAGATGACCGACCGACTATCAGTGCTTATATTTCAGATTGTCGTTATTTTTTATGTTTTTCGCCGATTACTGGAAAGGAACACAGTTTTTATTTTCTCACTCAAAGTTGCTATTTAAGTTTCTTTTGTTACCAAGTTTATAGAGGATTATATGGGCGTAGCCCATACAAACCCACCGCCCAGTTTTGTGTTGTTGTTATCCATCTTCTTTTTTTTAATTAAGTCAATATCACCTTGGAATACGATATGTTATACTAATGACATATTAAAACTGCGACATAAAAGGTCTATTGTCTATTGTCCAACTGAGTTAGATGACCTACCCTAAGTATATATGTTGAATGAATCTTAGTACTTTCCTAGGATCAAAACTTCTCAGGTTCTCCTTGCCTAGCATCTGCAGTCTGCTTCTAACTACAGCGGTTAGCTTCCATACAAACCCACTACACACTTATGTGCGTTTTTCTTCTCCGAAGTTATCGTTTTTTCTTGTTTTTAGGGTTCCGTACCAAAGGGCAAAACGGGACCCTATTACTAAGACTCCGCTGTCTGTCTGTCTATCTGTCCGCCTGTAGACAGTTGAAATTTTCACAGATGATGTATTTCTGTTGCCGCTATAACAACAAATACTAAAAAACAGAATAAAATTAATATTTAAGGGGGCTCCCATACAACAAACGTGATTTTTTTTTGCTCATTTTTGCTCGATATTTATAACGGCAACAGGTAGAATATTCACAGGTTTTTATTTTTTTTTCATTTTGTCCATTGAACTCAAACTAGAGTTCCTAGCCGATTTGTCGCACCTATATTCCATCAATATACTCCAAAACATCAAACGTTTATGCTGGATCAAATAAAACATCAACATTCACGCGAAGGATATGGTATAAAAAATGTAGCGAAGGGCGAACTGTGGAGCTCCCAGTGGAACATAGAGCCTCAGTATTTCCATACATCTCTGTTTTGTATAATAAAGTTAGTAACTTCAAATCCGGGGTCCTTATATCTGAACAAGCGAAAAAGTCGGTCAAAGTAGGAAACTCTTTAAGAATTTTGCTGCTAATGTTTTGATCCTTGTTACTTAACACCATACTTCGGGTCAATTGGCAATGAGCCTAAGGAGCTTAACACACATACGTGGTCCGGTATAGGAAACCATTTTGTAAGGTTTGTTTCACATATAATTTGTTGGCTGATTGTTCTACGATCTAGAACGCTGTTTAACAGATGTTGAGATTAAAACCATAATGTGCCTCCTCACAATTAGCTCACCTCTAAACAAGTGTGAATGACTACTTTGTGTGATTTGTTTCATTGTCAAGTGAATAGCAATTGCAAAGTTTGTCTTTCTGACTTGTAACTGTGCAAATGTGTGATTGCTTTCTCTTGCTAATATAATCTTACCTATTTTTATGTTTATTTTTCAAATTAACTCATACAATATTGTAGATACTAATAAATATTCCGAAATATTATTAGCTCCCTTTACAATTCAACAAAGCTGACTGTTTGTTTTTGCAAATAATGTACTGGCCACTCACACTTCGCTACACAACAAGCATTGCGATTGTGCGACAAGTTCATAGCTGCGCAACATTGAAACACGACTCCACATAGCATAACACAGCACAGCACAGCACAGGACAGGACAATGTAGTATCCTTTTGTGCTCGTTTGTTACAATTAGCTTGTGTCTGATTTTTTACACGTTGTCAAGCGTTGACAGTGCTAAAGCAAAGTATCTCTAACTTAAACAGCTTTATTTTTGCTTCACTTCACCGCTCATTACATTAAGAGACTCACAGGCAAGCAGGCATCCAAGCACGCAGCGCGCGCGAACGTGCAGCAACTATGTATGTAAAATCGCAAAGGACAACATTGTGAACGTTCGCTCCTCGGCGTTCGTTGACGATGATGACAAGCAAATGTGGTTACACTAGTCAAGGCATTTAGTGTCTACTTGGCTTTTAGCTAGATGGCTGCTTTTTGCTTTCGTTCATGTTGTTAGCACTGATGACAGTAAAGCGCTTAGCATGCACCGGAAACGGAAATGCCAGCTGTGACAGTGGCCAACGTCTTCCTTCGTTCGTTTGTTCGTTCGTTTGTTCGTTCGTTAGTTCATTGTTGTTATTGCTTAACGCTGTTGTTCGCACGCACTCAAAGCGCTTTGACTTAGCTGCGGTCAGTTCGCCGTGTGTGGCTTACTATCGTATATACTACAATTTCAACAGTTTGAAGTCTTTGGCTATTGAAATAGGTATGTGCTATGATGTGAAGTGCATTAGTTGCTGTGTGCATCAAACGCCATCACTTTTAAAATGTCCTAGATGCTCAAGTTGCAAGCGTGAAGTACTATGTATGGATATAGGCGAAGAGGAACACCAACTGTGTGGAGCAGTTTTAGGAAGCAGCAAGCCTGCATAAAACTTAACCAAGCGTATCTGCATACGAAAAACTATATAAGTGCTAACTGCATCAGCGCTCAGTATAAACCAAACTATTTCATTTTCTACGAAAAATTTAGAATCTAAGAAAATTGTGACTTTGGTTGAACCGAAACTGTGATACATTATACTCATGACTAAAAATTTACCTGTTAATAGTGTGATGATAAGGAGCCGTTCAGGTATTACGTAACGTAATTTTTTGCCATGTTTTGATCACCACTAACACCTTGTAACACTTTGTAACAAATTATAAACCCCATTGCAGGAGAAGGCGTGGCAGACCCTTTAAAGTATACATATATATTCTTAATTATCATTGGAGGACAAGTTGATACAGACACGTCCGTCGTTCCGTCTGACCGTCTGTTTGAACAAACATATTATGGAGACTATATGTTTCAAGACTGAACATATATTACAACTACCATGCCACGTCCACTTTCTGGGTTTAACTCCCACATCTCACTTTTCGGATATTACATGAAAAACTTTCTCATTACAGTCAATATTAACTTAAAACACGATATTGTGGTCTCTAATATAAAAAAACCTGCAAATAGTTATGAGTTAACCACCTTAAAAATGGAATGAAGGCGTGTGAAGAGTATGGAAGCTTCGGCTCTACCGAAGTTAACATTTTTTCCTGTTTCGTAATTGATTTCGTGAAGAGTATTGAAGCTTCGGCTGTACCGAATTGTTTCTTGAACACTTAATTGGTCATCAATTTCCTCAATTTGGTTGATCTGTACATTGACGTACATTTGTCTCAACCAAATTTGAGCCATAGAAGGTTCGGTCAATCGTATAAGTTACATTATTTGAACTTGAGTCACCAGGAAACGTCAACCAATGGATCAATTGCGCCAACCAGTGGTTGACAACTCGACAACCAACTACGTCAATAATAAAAAGACAAAGCCGAAAATTGTAGTTTATGTCCTAAAGATATCCTAAAGATGTGCGTCGTTGGGTCAGTTCAGTCAATCTAAATCCAGCTAAAATTTATATATTCAGGTCAATAAATTTCAACCAATTTGGTCAGTTCGATTGTCGCAAGAGCATGTCATTCTTGTAATAGCGCTGCGGCAATGGTTAGTAGTATATCGATTCGTCTTGTCAAGATGGTATATGGGTATGTGTACTTGATTGGACCTCCAGTGCCTTCATCAATACATTTCAAACTTTCCAATAAACTAATTATACTCTTTTCACACTATGTGCGAAGCGTATAGAAAGAGTACGGCAAAAACACTTACATGGCAGCCAACAAACGCGCAACATATAAAACTCTCTTTCGAAGTTGTCCATGTGTGCATTAAAACTTGTGGGCGTCAACGCTGCAAAGTTAGTGCTAACCTCGTTTATTATGTCATATGCCGCAAGAAATTCTCTGTGCTAGTACTATAAAGTCTGTCTGTAACTTGAGCATGTAGTTTTTAGTTAGGGCTGCAGCAGAACTTCGTAAAATGTTTTGCTATTAAATTTTGTGACCAATCTGTGTTGCGTGTTCTTAAATTTTGCTGTATTTGTATGGAGAAGACGAAAAACTGCTTTAAATTACTGAGGGACAAGTTAGATTTAGATAGTCTTATAGCGTGCACTCTGGAATTATCACATAGTGAATGGAATCTGTTCGTTCAAACAGACGGACAGATGGTCATCTCTATACCGACTCGTCTTCCAATGCTGATCAAGAATTCATAGAACTTTATATGCCTCACAAGCTTCATACTGTCTCTTACATACATTTGCACAAACTTAATACACTATTTTACCCTATGGGTACAGAATATAAAAACCAAATGATAATTTTTTTTTTGTGGGTAAAATACTAGTTTTGTAAATTTTTAATGGCGCCCGAGCAGGGATCATTGCATGATACATCGATGAAAAGACCCAAAAACCATTTTTACCAATAATTTAAACATTATCAACCGTCAGTCGTTCAGTCGTTCAGTCGTTATAGACAAGTTAGCAGGGCTTAACAGCAAAACCGATTATCTCACCTAAAATGATAAGCTACTTACTACAAGTTCAAATTTTTGTAGCCCTACGTTTTATTTTATTTTAAACACTTGCATGCAGGTAGCCTAGATTATATACTCATAGGTACTTCAGATACTCAAAGCCATCAGACATTGTGCTACGTGAAATACAATAGAATCTTAGTACAGCGATTACATCGCAAAGAAATCTTTGTTAAAAGGAGACCGGATGCCGGGAAAAACTCAGCAGCAAATTCATTACGCACGAGTGAGGCACACGATGTATGTAAAATAAGCAGTAGCACTGTGTAGTTAATAAAGTTAAAATTCAATTTATTTTTTTGGAATTTTTTTTTTTTTAGCATGTTTTGTCAAAATTATGTATATAAAATACTCTGTGTTTTATTGACATGATATCGTCACTGTTCGAATTAAGCATTCGTTATGCACTGGGTAGGCCATACTTTGAAGATCTTCGAACGGACGATTTTACCAATACAAGAGATCTATTTGAATTGCTTACCAACGATTTAACTGATAGCGGCAGCAGTAGCGGCAGCGGCAAAGGTACTGTATGCGCAAATCGTCCGAGATGGTGGTTCGGTGGCGTTTCGTCTTCGATTGTAGCCTGTGTTGCAGCACCCTTCGATCTGGTCAAGTCACATATGCAGACGCAGCGTTCAAAGAAAAGCGTTTGGCGTACATCGAAACAAGTTTACAAAATGCGAGGTAAAATTTGTTAATGAATTCAACTGTGGACTATTTATATAAATATGCTCACTTGCAGGGTTAATTGGCTTCTATGATGGTTTCGGTGCCGCCATTCTACGTCAGATGACCTGTACCAGCGTACGTTTCTCTGTCTACGAATTTGGCAAAAATAGGGCATTCACAGATACTTTTTTCAAGAAGATTGTTCTAGCAAGTTTTGCTGGTTGTATGGGTGCCGCGATTGGCATACCGACGGATTTGATTAATGTGCGCATGCAGACTGATATGAAATGGCCACCGGAGCAGCGAAGAAAGTGAGTTCTTTAGACCTAGAAATTTCCAAATTATCTTTAAGAAAAGACCTGCAACAATTCGGTACCATGCAGAATAGCATAAAAGCAAATTTAAATGATGCTTAAAATATGTGAGCTTCACAATTCACAAGAAAAATTTAACTTTGGTGAAAATGTAGCTTTAATATTCATGACATAATCTCATAAGATTGCTGCATCGAAATAGATAGTTAGAAATGCCATTTAGGAGCCATGAATCGATAAAAGAGTAAATGGTCTGTAGATTAAGGTTTTGTGGATTTTGTAAGTAAAACTTTACTATTTTTTGAGATGATCACTTAAACCAATAACCGTCTGGTTGCGCAATGTGATCGCTAAGACTATAATACTATAAGGATTATAAAAGCAAGAACTTTCAAGTTTGAATATGTAGACTCTAATGCTTTCTCTTTAGATAAAGAGGTTGCCCGAACCAAATCTGCCTACATTTTTGAGTTTTAGTACGTTTTTGTTAATAAAGTTAGAGGCGGCAGACCTCTTTTCGCTCTGAAACTTCAATAGTTCATCATAGCTCGCTTATTTTTCTATCTCTTCTATGTGGAACTTTTTATTATATATTATTCCCGACCTTTTCCTACTTAAGAGCTAATTTTTTTGTCTTATGACTTCTCTATTTTTCATTCGATTTTTTTTTCTTCTCCGATATATCTCCCAACACTTTCAATTCCCTCTTCAATTCCTGTCCATCATCTTTTCGATCTATTTCGCATCTGCTGTGTCTCTATTTTATTACTTTTTTTTTGTCTTCCTTCCATTACTAATAACTCTCTTTCCCTTTCACAACAGCTACAAGAACGTCTTCGATGCGCTAATACGCATACCGCGCGAGGAGGGTTTCTTTGCGCTCTACAATGGTAGCGCCGCAGCTGTTATGAAATCTGTCGTTGGTACCATTGGTCAAATTGCCATGTACGATGAGGTCAAGGAATTACTTCAGCGGCACCGTAGCATGGAAGACGATGTGCGTCTACACTTTATGAGCTCAATGGTCTCTTCAATCATATCGAGCATCATATCACAGCCGCTCGATGTACTCAAGACGTTGCAGATGAATTCACGTCCTGGCGAATTTAAGAATAGTTTCGATGCAATCATCTTCATGACACGTTTCGGACCGACTGGTCTATTTCGTGGTCTATTGCCCACAATTTCACGCAAGGGGCCGACTACGATAATGCTATTTCTAATCTATGAACAGCTACGTTTACGTTTTGGTATACCCGTTATGGATATGGAACTCGATGAACGTCCAGAATGCAGCTAAACAAAATAATAGGAACTTTCATGCACTACAGATACAGAATAAATGATAAGCACACACAGCTACAATATATACCAAAATATGATTAATCATTGTCATAAATGCATAATGTATTTTATTTGAATAATTTTCTTTTTTTCGTTGAGTTGGTGGTGTGCCTGTAGTTCTGCTGATGCTTTTCATTCCTTTAGTATTTTCGAGTTCTCATAGTAACCGAAATTAAGCCGTAGTTTCTCGTAGAATAGAAAAAGTGCCACCGTGCTGGGCACTATACGTAACGTACCAGGCACAATGCCGCGAAAAAGCCCGGCTATACCGAAACGCATCATATATCTCAATTCATCCGAATAACTTTTAAAATAGCCGGCCCTCATTTGCATATTGATAGTTTTCAGTACATCGAGCGGCTGTACTAGCGGTGCACAAACAATGCCAGCCGATATGGAGCTCACTAGATGCAACAGCGTTGATTTATCGGTAAGCGCCCAATGATGCCTAAAGTATTTATTTGCCTCATCGTACATCGCATTCTGACCAATGGTCATCAAAGCACCACGCAATAGCACATAAAGAGCACCTTTATAAAGTGTCGGGAAACCCTCTGTGCGCACAGTTGTGGAAAGTGCATGAAAGACATGTTTATAGCGACGTTGTACACGATTTGGTAACGCTTGATCGACTTGCATGCGTGTATGTACAACATCTAGTGGCACACCGACAATGCCCGCAATCATGCCAGATAGCGCTGCAACTAATGCCTTATCGAGAAATTTTTGTTTATCACCAGTATCTTTAAAACGATCGTACAGATAAAAACGTAATGTGGTATAGGTCAATGCGCGTACCAATGCAGCCGATAAACCATCGTAGAGCGAGAAAAAACCTTGTTGGAATCAAACAGTTTGTATATAATATATACCTATTTAAGAGTACGCCGTACATACGCACAAACAAACACACACCTTGTTTCTCCACTGCATGCCTAAAGCCTTCCCGCATTGTTATATTCTGTCTTAGTGCCTGCATACGTGTTTCAACCAGATCCATGGGCGCCACTAAAGAAATCACCATGGCACCAGCAACACCACCGGTCCACCATCTTGGTCTTAATTTACGCTCTGGTCCTGCTCCGGCCTCTAATTGATGTAAGGACTCGAAATAATCCCGTGTCATGAAATACATATAGATCTATGTAGCAGTGCTTTTGTTAATATTCTTGAACAACAAACAGAAATCCAAACAAAACTATATATATTTCTTACTGTTCGAATTATTTCTTCTAACTGGTGTTTAAAAATTGGATTTTTGACTCAACAAAATTTTTTTAAAATAGTATAATATTGTATAACGTCGAACCATTCTGCTCAATTATCTGCCGTAATAATTAACAAACTGAAATTTTGACATTACGATCCGATTTACTTAATTGACAATAATCACCAGGTTACTGCCAGGTTATTTCTGCTCTATTTCTATATGTAGGATCAGAATAAACAATTGAAAATGTAGTGGAATGTAGAAATATTCGAACTACAATGTATGTACTAGTGCAAGTGTCGCAATGGCAACATGCAAGCGAACAAGCTCGAATTTAAATGAGAGAGAAAGAGAGAGAGAGAGAGTAATCGGTCTGTATGAGTTTAATCACAGATATTGTATTGCTGCTCTCTTTTTGTGTTGCTTACGGTTTATTTATTTTCAGTTGACAGAATAGAGAAAAAAAGTACTCTCTATCGCTGTTGCGCGCTAACGCTCACAGCGTTGAAGGAACAGATAAGAGAGCGTATGTGTTAGCTTATAATATTCCACCATGACTGTGCTCAGCACTCCCTCAGTATACATAAATGTTCTCTGCTTATTTCATTCAGTTATCCCGCTTTGCTCACTCATTCGCTCAAATGCATTCGTTTGGTATGGTATTCTGTTTGACTCAAACTTTCAGTGAACGTATGAAGACCTCTATTTCCAACCCACGAACTACACGTATCGAAAGCTAATGTTGAAGGCCTTAGAGACCTGTTTCCTCAGTCTAATATATGAACTTCAAATTTGTTGTTGTAGTGGAATAGGTGGAATGATTTTCTAAATCCTTAAGGTTATCCATTGATGTCCATTGTGGCTGGGTGTAAATATTTTATATTTATGACAAACAAACAAAAAATATTTTTCATGGAAAGCAGTTTTATTGCATTTAAAAGTATTTACCGAGAGGCTCAATAAGTTTTGCAAGAGCTTCAACTAATTTTCGTAGCTCTATTGCTAATGTAAAGAAGGCATCTGTAAAACAAGTGTATTGAACGCATCAATCGCCTCTTATGCCATTAAAAATTGTTTCCCATATAATTTATTTTTCAGACTTGGCAATAAAATGACATCTTTGGAGGGCAAAGAATTGCTGTATGGCGGATGACCCATCAATGCAATGTTTTGAGTGTTTGAGCTGATGTGTCTGAACTCGCATTGTTATGGTGAAGAATAATTTTTCGTTGTCGGTTTGTTTTTTTTTTTTATTTCTTTGAAGAATTCTGGCAAATAAATAGACCAGTTTTTCTGAGGAAACGTAATTCGAAGTGCTTCGTCCTCGAAAGATATATTTGGGTTTAGCTCCACTTGTCCAGTCTCATAACATAGCCAGACTGTTGTGCATAGATTCATGATTTGTTACTTGTTACAATCTTTCAAACGTCTTTTGAAGCCGTACCTTTTCAATATTTGTTAACATCAATCGAGATCGATTGTCCTAATATGTGCAATCCAAGGCCTCCAAGTAGGATAGAGAAGTGATTTCTTCATTGCCTCAGTGATTTTTGTGCACTTACCTTTCATTTTCCTTCCAACAGACATATTATTTGGGCTTAAAATCTTTGCTCTGACGCTTGACCTTTTGATACAATTTTCTAGCTTCATTTCTATCACAAAACATCTCCAGATCAAGCTCACACCTTTATTGCTCCTTTTTGTTGCTACTGTAAAGCCGTAGTTTAGCAAACACACCTCGTCATCCGAAGAGTGCATCACACTGTCTGTGATTGTGCAAAGGAAGCATCAGAAACCCTTAGTATATATATTTGAGATCAGACGAGTCGATGTAGACATGTCTATCCGAACTTAAGTTTCTCTGGGAGAAAAGTTATCCATATAGAGAAGACTTAGACTAACTAAACTCACGGTATAGGTTATCTAGGTATCGTACTGCTACAAGAGTAACTTGAAATTTCAGAACTCATCAATCAGTTTGACGCAGTCTTCAAAAAAAAAAAAAATTGTCAATTTTTCGAAATTTTTGTTATAATTTTATAGTAAGCCTCGATACTAATATAAATTGTACCTCACATAAGTTTAGATCGGAACACTATATCATAAAGCCACATAGAAGTCTCTGGTTCAAATAAAAAGTGTTGGAGAAGGTACAGTGTGTCTCAAAGTGTAGCACACTCGACTGAAACGTTCTTTCTTGTTATAAGTTTACAAGGTTCTTCTTATATACAATATATGTAAACTAAACTTAATTTCAATTAAGTAACTACTTAACTAACCTAATTCATCTTACTACTCGTACAAATACTCAATTTGAATGCTGGATTACAAAACCACTAGTTATCAAATGAATTTAATTCCATTATGCCAAACCGTTTCATCCATTATTCTAAGTAAATCCATCCTTCTTCCATCCATACATGATCTACTACAAGGGTACCATATTAAAAGAGGTCAACAGTGCGTATGAGTAACATTTAATAATGCAAATCAATGATCACATTATGGAAATGTGTAGATACAACTAAATTATTTTAATGGCAAACAAAATGCAACCTCAAATGTTGCAGATGCAATGCATGATGATGAGATACTTTAGATAATACACGTATGTGTAAGCGAGAGATAAAATAGTAAGAAAAGTTCAAAGCGAGAGAAAGATAGCGAAATATATGTACCTACATAAAGGGTTTTTCAATAAGGACATAACAATTTTGTATAAAGAGAAAACACAGAATAGTTGAGATATTGTGCTTAAATTTATTCCAGGTGCAGCATACATGTTACATATCAGTATGATATGTGGATCTCGTGCATGTTTCCACCATTCTTCCACACATATCAACCTGAAAGTTGGCCATTTTCCCATTCGATATTGTTCCTAAGTTACTCTAATGTTGTTGGCTTGTTGGCATAAACCAACGACTGCACGTGACTCCATAAAAAGAAATCCAACGGCTTTAAATCGCATGAGCGAGGTGGGTATTCGACCGGACCGGACCGTTTTTCGAGATTACATGTTTATCGAACTTCCCCTACAATATATCAATTGTTAGACCTGTGTGGCATGTGACACCAACTTGTTGGACCCATATATCACTGATCCAAAATTCATCCAGTTCTGGCCAAAATAGTCTTCTAACATGGCACGATGACGAACCCCATCGACCGTAATATGGCGTTCAATTTTATCGAGGAAAAAATATATTCCAATCACAACTCCGGCATGAAATCCACACAACATGGTTACATTTTGTGAATACAATGGACTTTCTTGAAGCACATGTGCGTCTATTAAGCGAAAAATGAGCTGCATCAATGAAGAAGATTTTTCGTTGTGATTCAGTGTTTTCTTCAAACTTTTGCAGAGACCAAACGCAGAAGTTTCGGCGCTTCAAAAGATAAAGACGCTTCAGTTCTTGAGTTAGTTTGAACTTGTACTTAAGGGTGTTGGACAAGATTTTTATGCAAAATTCGTCACAATAGGCTTTTAGTGGTTTCCAGTTCGTGTGGATGGTGTGGCATGGTCATATTTGAGCTGAAGCACTTACGAATGCGATATATTCAGTATTTCGATCGATGCCATGGAATAATAGAGTGGGATGATTATTTCGATAAAAAAAAACTGGAGTAAGCGTTTTTTAAGTTGCAATCACCGATTCAAAATTTCGCTTATAATCTTTAATATTATAATTTCCAAATGATGCACGTGGCTGCACTTGACCGTGATAAAAATGTAAACCTGGACTGACGTTTTGACGTTGATAGATACTGAAAAAATGTATGTGTGCACAAAATTGTCATGTCCCTATTGAAAAACCCTTTATAAATAAAGATGCATGAAGTAATGCTAGGCAAGTAACTAATAAATAGAATGAAGGTAGCATAACATTTACATATGAAAATATGCTAACACACAGATACAAAAGGATATCACACACACACACACACACACATACATATACACGCACTTAGGCACGGCACGTTGTTGCAGAGTCAGTCACGCCGCACTTGAATGGCTAAGAAACAGCTTGTGGCGTCTGTTAACAACAACAACAATAACTAAAACTGGTTACACTAGAGCAGCAGCAAACCGCCACACAACTAGCACAATACAGTAGAAGCGTGCTATACAAACAAATTCATACAACAAACAAACAAACAAACAAACAAACAAACAAATTCAACATTTTCCACAGCATTGAATGAATGTATCTACATAGTAGAAGTGAGTGAGTTGCACGTCCTGCCTGTGAAATTGTGCCATGTCCTTCCATCTTGGTTCTGCCGCTATCCACCATCACCACCACATATTTGCTTCGCAAACTAAACGAGTTCTAATTTAGTTTCATTGTAGCGTATTATTCTTATTTTGCACAACTCAAAATTGCCTACTTACGAATTCAATTTCCAGCGAACGATTGCAATCAGAACAACGTAAAGCAACGCAACACAACGCAACGCAACACAATGTAACGCACAGTAGAACAACAACAATGCTCTTACAATAAAAAATAACAACAAAATGAATGAACATGTATGTACATGAGAGTACAATGAGTGCAACAACTTATTATATACGTATACTACATACATATGTATCTACAAGATCTGTTGCGAAAATTTGTCAATATATTCAAAGTTATCAATTTATCTAAAATTTCGAACAATTGTATTTTCGTCTTTTACAGTATGAGTGTTGCTTTGTATACTATTACGAGCTTTGGCAACCGAAAGTATTGTTGGACGTCAGCTGACATTTTCACTCAGAAGTGAGTACCTCCAAAACGAGCTGTTTAAAAGCTTCAACAGCTTCTCCTGGCGTCGACGTGGATCGCAATTAATTTTTGATCTGTGGAAACAAAAAGGAGCCATTGGGTGCCAATTGGGTGTTCCGTATTTGGCGGTTGATTTTCCTAAATTCTCCGAAAATTTCTGGAAAATAAATGATTGTGTACTACTCAGAATTGAACTCTTACGTTCCTCTAATAGAACATCACTATCTTCCAATATCAATTCAATTCATCCTTGAGCGAAAAACGTCCACGATTATACTCGTTATACCAGCGTTTGAAAGAGGCAGGGGATAAATGGGCTTCATCACCCTTCAGTAAAAGTAAGTTTTTCGATGCACTCTTTTAATTTGAAAGTTTTTTGCCACAAAACCGGAAATTTATAACATTTTGGCCTGTACCTCCAAAATTAGCTAAGATACCGAATATGTGCCTGCATACAAAATTAAAGTAAATTTACATATTGGCCTGTTTCTCCGAAACTAGCTGAGATACGGAATATGTACCTATAGAAAAAATTACAGTAAGTTAAATTTTCCAGTGTCCTCGTGATTAATACTCAGGACACCATTATTAACGGCAGTCCAAAGGTTTCATGCAATTACCAAATTGGAAATTTAATTCAAATTCCTTTTTGTAGAACTTTTTTTTCGACTTAGGATCTTAAGACATATAATGCTCGTACATCGAAACGTTCTTCGTATTTTTAAGCTAAAACATGTCAAACTTTCAACTGGAAATGTCAGCTGGCACTACTAAGGGGTGCCAAGGCGCACTATATATATACAATGCAACTCTCACATTATCAATGAAAAGAAGACTAAAGTAAAAGTTTCTATATAACTATGGTTGGGATCTTCATTAGAATGTATTTGATTGTACGAATTGCAGTTCTCGTTTACCTCTTGGTAACAAAGCGCGAATTTAAAATCATGTTCTCATTGACCTCATATGTGCTAACACTTAAAATAATCGATTGTTGTTGTAACAGCTCCTAGGAGCTACACTCACTTGCGCTGGGGTGGACGTTTGGTTGTGCAGAATCTTCTATGCTGAGCGGGCTGATTCGTACGCCCAGTCGTCCGTGGCAATAATTCGAACATGTATGAATTCTGTCACCCCATGAAACACATTTCGATTGTCGGAACTTTTCAATCGAGTTCCATTCCACCTCTTAAAATTGTAACAGTTCATTTAATTTTAATTGTGATGTGCCCTCCCTTTTCCTTTCTCTACTCATCATCGTTTTTAAACATCGTTTCGTATATTTATTTAAATATAAACTTTCAGTTAAAACTTAATAGCACTTATAATTCACAGATAGTTTTTAAAAAGTCTTTTATTAATTTATTACTGATCTGCCATTTGATAACGATTTTTTATGTTTACTGCTCACGACTCCCATAAATAGCTACATTATAAAGAAGTACTATCATTTGAATCATACCTTGTACATACGTACACGTACTCACGCACGCAGCTATCTACATGCCACATCAAACTACATTTAAAATTACGTAGAAATATAGTGAGCGGGCGATTGGAGCGGTAGAAACTGAGGTACAGGCAGCTTCAACAAGTTGAAGACAACACAGAGTTTATTCGCATCTGTTTATTCTTCGGCCATATTCCAACACACAGGACCATATGTAGATATATATGTATATGTACACAGTATGTACGAGTATGTGTGTGCATGCTTATACGTTTATGGACTATTACGTGACGTAACGTAATCATTTACGCAGCGCCTAGCAGAAACATCAATTTTATGAACGGCTGCGTAAGTGTACAGTGGCTAAATGTGTGGGTAAAGGGATAAACGTGTGAAGTATATAGGGGAGGTGAGTTGAAGTATACGCGATATTCAGTACACTTATGTACATGTACGTACTATATTCCCGTATTTATATCGTTTATAACGCGGAAGTAGAAACGTTAAGCGTAAGGTTCATTTACACCAGCAGTTGAAACTGATACACTGCGAATAAAGTGAAACGTGGGTAAAGTTTTCTTAAATTAACTTATAGTTAATAAATTTCTTGAAAGTAAACTATTATATTGTATCTCCTAAATGATGCTTAAAACGTGCTTTAGTTTTGAAAGGAAAACACTTTTACTGAAACGCTAAACTCAGTATGAAACACAATAATAGTAGCATATGGTACGAACAAGTTTAAGACAAATAGACAAAAAAAGAAATCTTATCAAAATTTCACTGTAGCATAAGAAAATTTCTCTGCATGCTAAGTCTGATGTACTAGCGTTTAAAAGCTATAGTCTAGTACATGCAGCTGTCAGTTGTTATTAATACTAAGTTTGTGGAGCTGGTCCCAGATTTGATCAACCCAACGTATGTTCCACCAATTCAGTTTAGGTTTCCATATAAACCTTGCGTGCTGGTGTTGTCAGGATAGATGCTAATGCGCTATACACAAAGACTGGAATTATCAGCTTGTTATAGACTTTTTGCTTCGTACTTCAAGAAATGGCTCTACTTCAATTAGCAAGTGTAATGATCTCAAGGCTGACATGGTGGTTGCTAGTTATCTCTGTTTCCAGGTGGACAAAGTTTTCTACAATACTGAATTTAAAATTTTCCATCCTCACAGACCGTCCAATATATGCGTCAAGTACTTCATCTTGTCCTCATTCTCCGCTAGACCCATGGAACGTAACTGTTTCTCAATCTCCTGTTTCTCAATCAGAGTACGCGAGTAGTCGTGCACTTCCTTATGAAAGATCGTGCACAACTATTCTTCATTAGGAGATTCAAAAACTCGCACAATAAAATAGCACTTTACTTAAAACCTCTCTCTTGATATCAAAGAGCTATGAGTGACGGTTGACGGCGGTTTTCTCTATAGTAGCTTGGCGACAATCCTCGTCATACCAATAGTGCGTCAAATGCTTTCTGTAACCAATTACCTGCGTGGCAGATACTTCCATGAAGTTGGAGATATGTATTCACTGCTTCAGTAGCCGAAGAGGATTTCCGCAACAGTTGGGAGCGTCTGGTTGAAAAGGCCACGGAGGTCTGTTGTGATTACAGCATTCCGACGTCTGGCTTTCGTTGAACATTCGGACTTGCGGCCTCCACCGTGCTGAGTTTAGTGCGTACCTTGATTGTGATAAGGTAGTGTTCCGAGTCAATGTTGGGACCACGTATCGTTCACATGCTCGATGCATGTTTCTTCCGTCGCCTCGGTCGCCTTGTGGATGTTAAGATGTCTGATACTTGGTGCTGCTAATTACTTTGTTTCAACCTGCGGCCAAGTCGATTAGTCTTTCTCTACAGCTGGAGTTAGCGTCGTGCAAGCTAAATTTTTCTACTTTTAAGGCCGAAGAATCCTTGCTTCCCAATTTTGGGTTCGTAAAACTCATCTATAACCACTTTTCTATTCCGATATGCATCGCGTTAATTGGAGACGTCACCTCATAGTTTCCTAATAACAATTCAAACCGCATTCAAATTTATGTTTCCTCACATGGGAACTATAGTAGATGTCATAGGATACTTTCTTAGAACCACTCTTTATTAGTCCCTCTGTTGTCATCCATTTATTTATTGAGGACATCAGCTGGATAGTTGCATCTTCCCTATAAAGTTTTCGGATATTCCTGGTGCATGTCTGTAGATCATGGTTCTTAAATCGAATCTGGGGCCGTCATCAAACGAAATCACATCCGAGGCTTTCTCTGTGTCTTCAGGTGTTGCTTCCCCAAAAAACTATTCGAGTTTTAATTTTTTTTTTACAGTGTATGCGTGTTTTTCTCGCTAAAATATTTATATATAGAAAGCAAGCCAAAAGGACATATAGAAAAAATCTGAACTAAGATTGGACGCACTAAGTGAAGGCACGAGCGCCATAACAAAAGCCTTTACTCATCCATAGGCAGCATTGTGTAGTACTAAGAAAAAAAAAGAAAAAAAAGAAACCTTCAACAAATGAAGCAGAGAAAAATTAATTTTCATTAGTCACGTTGCTTTTGTAATCAATTTATAATGTGCCTGTGGTTGAAGTTACTTGCAAACTTATCGTCGATAATGCCCGCAGTGTAGCCGGAGCTATTGAAGCGGCTACGGAAAACCAAAGTCAACTAACCATTCTACCAACCGCTGAATAGAATTATCGAAGCGCAACGTAAAGTCCATTTTGTTATTATTAGCTCATGCATATAATATAATTTATATACAATTTTCAAAGCATATTTTTTTTTTCTATGCGTTTCTATATAGATACTGATTTTATGCAGATACGCATATTGTATCTATATACTCGTATATTAGTTTTGCATTTATTTGTGCACATTTCGCATGCTATTTGTTGTAAACTGGTGTAATTTATATTTTGTCAATTGAATTACAATCTAAAATACATATGTATCTAGATACAAAACCATACTGTTTGCATATACAACTACCCAACTAATGCCATTATCAAAGTTTTAGCAGCCAATCAATCTAACTATCAATCAACCAATCAATCATTCAGTTAGTCAGGGAAACTGAACTCTGTATTTTATTTACAATTTACAATTTTCATTTACAATTTTTCATTTTAGTTTTGACAAAATTTATTTCAATTCAATGCATATACGAGGGCAATTTGATAAGACAGTGACTTTTTGAACTTTCGAATTATCTTGATTGTTTCAGAGTTGTTTAATTATATTAATTTGAGGGTAGTCCCTGAAATACACAATCTGCAGCATTAAATTTGTGTTTGATAGATATTGAAAGCAGACATGCAAGGCAGACAGACGGACAGAAAGTAGATCGGTGTTCAAAATTAATAACTTCGAAGTAGTGTTTGACGTTGGTTAAACGCAATGTTTTGAAGTTTTTGCGACGTTTCATGAACGTAGTTAAAATATGAATCCATTGCAGCACATCAACGACCAAGCAGTAGATGAAAAAGTGGTTTTCTGTCCGTCTGTGTGTCTGCCTTTCATATCTGCTTTCAATGACTGTAAAATACATACGCATGGTAGTTACCAAGAGTAGTTTTGCATTTTAATTCAAAAAGTCACTGAATTGCCCTCGCATTTTTACTTTATTTCGTTTATTTACTTTGCATTTTACAAGCGTACTAAAAATTTATTAGAAAATTGTTGTGCATAAAAATATTTAGTGCCAGTTGAATTGGGGTTCGGGTATCGCAGCATTAAATTCCAAGTGATAGTATTGCAAATTGTTGAAAGCTTTCTTTCTTTACGTATTGAATAAGTTGTTATAAATTTATTGTTTTCATTCTTTTTTGCAAGGTTCTAGAAATTTGTATATAAGTAATGCAAAATGATTTGCAGAAAGCTGCTTTTTAGTGCCAAAATACTTTGAACTCTGTTTAAGCTTAAATAAATTTAATTTGGTGTGGTTTTCTATAGCATTTTGTTTTTGCATGCTGGGTTCGTAGTTTAACAATTTTATATTATTAGAAAAGTTTCAGTTGTTAACAGGCTAACCAAATGTTTTTGGAAGTTAGGGCATATGTAAATACATTATGCTTGTTAGTAACTTTGAATACAAAAGGCTTCTGGTGTAATGACTTTAAAATACACTTCAATGGAAAATGAGAAATTATCTTTTAGAAATTCAATCATTTCAATAGTAAAATCTTATCTTAACTCTAATTACATCTGATTAGTACCTAAACGAGGCAAGAGGGTTTTCAGTATATGCTCCTCTTTGGTTCGTACTTCGGGAGAAATATTAGCCCCGCTACGCCCCCGAACCCTTGCTATTCTAATTCCTTAAGTTGCATTTAAACATTACCGGGTTTACTAACTGTATTCAATAAATGAGAAGAAACGTCACCACGTTCGTAGATTCTGCTTACAGTACTGTTTACCTGATTCTTGTGGAAAAGAACCCCATAAATGTAATTATCTGGCTCCGAGGAAGAGCCTGTCTGAGCAACTTACCATTTTCTATTACTGACCACTCACTGTGCCGGCCGATGACCAATTGACGTTTCGCTGCATACGTGCCGCTATTTATAGCTGCTGGCATAGTCGATGTCGCTGGTGTTGCCCATCTACTCTTACGTTTTTGAACTAGCGGCCAACTATCACCTGTATACATGTTGCTTATTTGTAATTCTTTCTTTTTTTTAAACTCACAGGCAGGCTGTCAGCCTTAACATAACTTAATATAACTTATTATTGCTGGGACTATTAGAAGAACTAGTGAGTCAACATGCTATACAAAAATTTCGCTATTCACGAGCGAAATCAGCAGGCTCCGATGTGTTGCCAGCTGTGTTATTCAAGACCGGTGGCGAAGAGTTGGTAAGGCGTATGCACCAACTCTTATGTAAAATATGGTCCGATGAATGCATGCCCAACGATTGGAATCTCAGTGTTCTTTGTCCTATCTTCAAGAAAGGAGACCCCGCTGTATGCGTGAACTACCGGGGAATAAGTCTCCTTTCAATAGGCCAGTATCAGTGCGGGTTCAGAACAAAGAGGTTGACCAGTGACAAAATTTTCACTTTACGCCAAATATTGGAAAAGACCCACGAGTACAATAAAGACGCACACCACCTATTTGTCGATTAGAACGAAGTTCTTCAACGACTTATCTGAACTTGGTATCCCAGCAAAGATCGTTCGGCTTTGCATGATGACGCTATCACACACCCAAAGCGTCGTCAGAGTAGGAAAGAACCTCTCCGAACCCTTTGTTACCAAGAGAGGTTTCAGGCAGGGTGATGCTTTATCGTGCGACTTTTTTAATCTCCTGATGGAGTACATTCTACGCCAATGCCCATACGTAGAACGATCGGGCACGATCTTCCATAAGGAAGTGATGCTACATGCATATGCTGATGACATAGACATCATAGGCATCAACGAACGGCGAGTAAGCAGGGCGTTCTCGGAAATTGAGAAACAGTCACGTCTCATGGGCCTAGCGGTGAACGAGGACAAGATGAAGTACTTGGTGTCCACATCAGCGCGTCTTGGACGGTCTGTGAGTATGGAGAATTTCAACTTAAATGTTGTAGAAAACTTCGTCTATCTGGGAAGAGAAATAACCAGCGACAACAATGTTAGCCGAGAGATCAGACGAAGAATCAGGCTTGCTAATCGCTGCTACTTTGGGCTCAGCAAGCAAATTAGAAGTAGAGCCCTCTCTCGAACTACGAAGATAAAAATCTATAAGACACTGATAATCCCGGTCCTGCTGTATGGCACAGAAGCATGGACACTGACATCAACGGATACAGCGTCTTTAGGAGTGTTCGTATATAAAATCCGAAATCTCGTTGTTTAAACGTTCGAAGGATGGATGGACGGACAGACAGATTTATGAACATTGTATATTCACTTGACTTTTGATGCTGATCAAGAATTTATATATTTTCTGCCAGTTGGATGTTTAGGGTAGAGTTATTTAATAGAATCAAACTTATTAAAACAAGCAAAACATAATTTGCCGCCATACTTTTGGTACAGACCTCGCCAAAAGACGGAGACCTCTGGTTGAGAGAATAAAAATGTTAATGGTTCTACGCTAACTACCCCTACTTTCTATTTTCCTTGTTTTATGTTTGATATTTGAATTAATTAAATTTTTGCCAGTTTCAATAGGATTGTAGTTTTATACGTCTTTTCTCTTTTGAGCATTCTAAAACATCTTGAGCCTACGAAAAACTTCTATCCCTAACTAACAAAAGACATAAAAATGTAGAATTTGAAAGTTTTCTTGCAATGTTTTTCGAATATTGCCTTTACACTATACTTTCCTTAACAAAATAAAATGAAATTGCTTTACTCGGTTTAAGTAGCGTGCCTTTATAAGCAGCAAGCCATAGAGTTGCCTTACCAAAAAAGAAGAAAAACTGAAAGGATCAAATAACTTCAACAGCAAAAAACTTCTTAAAGTAATTTTAGCCAATAAGACGACGACTGCTGGTTGAACTACTAATATAGCCATGTACTATACTACTTATACATACTCGTATATGGCTACACTAACAACTAACCGCAGCAATGTACAAAAACTTGCTATACTAGATACAAGTATTGTTGTTAAATGTAACGCTTATACAATACTATAGCAAGTATCTACAACAAAAGCCACCACATGAGCATACTACAAACTAATAAAACTGTTTAGGCGTAAAATGACACTATGTACTACTTACAAAAATATATATCCTATATATAAAACAAATTCAAAGTAAGCAGCTTGTAGCAAAAGAAAACTTCATGCTATATATATATATATATATATATATATATATATATATATATATATATATATTTATATTATGTATTTCATAGATACTTTTGAAAATTAGGCAGAAAATTAGATGAAAAGTAGAATGCAGTTCAAACAATCTAGCGAACACCTTGAACAATGTTGGCAAAACAGCGAACAACTGTCGTACATCTTATCAACACCGTGTAACATTGGTTGGCATTATGCATGGACGTCAGATACTTTGGCAACAAATCGCAAACGTGTAAATACATGGATACTACAACTATGAGTATAAGTAGCAAGCGCTGTAGTTAGACAACGGCGGCTGCTGCTGCTGCTGCTAGTACTATTGTAATAGTCATCGATGTTTTTGTAGTGGTACTTCCGCTACTACTCTCAGTACTCGTTGTTATTGCAGTCTGTCTGCTATAAAATTGCATTTTATGATAATGCATGTTGGCTGTTGGCCAACTAAAAGACAAACTTTGGCTAAACTTTTTGCATTTGCGTTGTCGTTTAAAAAAGTTTTTCCATTTTTTATTTATAAAATTTGTACACGGTACTTCAATATATACATATATATATATATTTATATTGTATCAAATACAAAAAGCTTTTGACGAGGTAAGAACCAAGTGACGTAAAGCTTAATTGCAACATCAACAAAACTCCTAAAACTTCTTACATCAATTTTTTTTATGAAGGATTTATATTTTTCATTTGTATTGTTGGGAATTTTCACAGAAGAGTATAATAGGTATATCAAAATATGCCAAACGCACAACGTAAGGTCTGTTAAACTTATAACTAAAGAACTAATTATCAATAAAGAACTAATAATAATAATATTATTAATTGAATAATAATGATAATAATAATAATAATAATAATAATAATAATAATAATGATAAGTAGTGTTTGAAATTGAACCACTATAGCGACAATACAAAACCGTTCAGTGTCATTTGATAATAATGAGAGCTTAAGTATGACCAACATGTTGCGGTCAACATAAAACTGGCCCGTAAAAGAGTACACGCTCTCTTGTCTGTTCCTTTAATGATGAGAGCATTAAGTATGACCAACATGTTGCGACAATATGCTCTAAAATATATTCATTCCGTTGTTTTAAAAATTTCCCAACTCTATGAAGCCACGCTCTCAACTGATACTCGCCAACATGTTGGCAAGTCCGTCTATTGCTTATTTCGGCATCTTATTTCGACTTTTTAGTTGTAATTTTTTTTAACAAATTGAGAGAACTGAGACAGGGAGAGTTCCTTAGCTAGTATGGCTTCGTATCCCATTCGCAACGAGCGGGGATGATTACCTCGTGCCACATTCGCAGTTTTCGGGTGGAATCTATTTGGTTGCTGAAAATTGGCTTTTGCTTTGCTAGTTCCCCATTATTCAATACCTCAAGATGTGTTTTGTGAATATTTTGTTAGTTTTAAATTGTTAAGCATGTAGAGACTTACTGCATCCCTTGCTGCTTCACTTTGAATTATCAAATGCAAGGATTTTAGGTTAAGTATTACTTCCTTACCTAGTGTTGGTGTTGTTCTCATTTCCCCAGTTTTAGACAAGCAGATAAGCCTTTGAAGCTTGAATAGTCTCTTTTGAGCAGTAACTTGCTTCGTTTTGCTCCACCAGACTATTTTGCAGCACGTCCAAATACTTCACGCTGTTCATGCTTGAACTTACGAAACGTATTTCATGGGTGTTACACTTGGCAAATGCACGCCATGACTGAACCTCAAGAGGTTCCTTTCGCTAGTAGCTCCGAAGACCATCTGGGCTAACTAAATTAAAATTTTTTTAGTCTGAGAATATTACCTATTTAGAAGCAAAACGGATTAAGAATAATTATTATAAACCATGCAAATTGTTAGTAACATTTTACTTACCAGGTCCCAGCGCGTATAAAATTTTTTAGAAGAATATTAGAGCTAGGCCATCTTACGATGCTTTTAGCCAACTGAAATCGAACGATCTTTTGGCTTTCCCCGTCAAATTTCGCCAGTTTGAAAAAAAAAATGGTAAAAAAAGTATCTTAGTTTATTTTTAAGTATTAAAATCATATATCAAAAAAATTTACGTTTTAAAATCAAATGAGAATATGTCATCCACGACCCTCTATATTTCGATGATACGGTTTTCTATGTTTAACATTTTCTGGCTGTAAGTTTCAAGACCTTTATATATCTCGACGACTTAGCGGTAAACACTTCATTATTGCGCCTATAATACAGTACTCGTTCTTTGCCTTCGTCACTTGCGTCTACTACCGTCCACAGTAAACATAAACATAAAAGTATGCGTATATTCAACCTGCAATGTTGTCATCAGTTATTTACAAAACCTGTGAATAATTTTCATCATGAAAGATGCCAAAAAAATAAAAAGAAGATTGATAATGCAGTCAAAGTAGCCACAAGTTGCATAGAAATGAATGAAAAAAAAAGAGTAAAAAATGGCATACATCGAATAGAATCTTGTTAGTCAACTGACTTCCGCTTCCGTTTGGCAACAGCAACAACCGCAAACAATGTCATGCATAGTATGTGTGTGTGTGTGTGTGTGTGTAAACTAAACAACAGCGTAGCCGCCAAGTGGAAGAAGTCAATGTTGCAACAAATGCAACAGCAGCAGCGGCAGTAACTGCTTCTCAGTTGTATGCATTGAAAAGCAAATTGTTTGTTTGCCAACTAGCTGAGCTGCAACCATATGTGATTTTTCCTTTTTGTTGGTCTCTATAATACACACCTTACGTCTTACGTCTTTTGCTTACGTCGTTTACTTGTGCTTTCACTGTTTGTTCTTATTGTCGTTAGTGTTGCATACATTCAGGCGTGCATGCGTATATGCTCTCGCCTCTAAGGAGCTGCTTCAATAATAATATTCCTGCTGTTGCTGCTGATGTTATTGTTGTTGTGCATAATGTAAAGCTCGTCATAGCTTGTTTGTTGTTGTTGCTGTCGGTAGCTTTATGCCAAAACAGTTGCAGCGACGTCGACAACAGCGCATGGTCTTTAAAAAACAACGCGGCGTATGTGCAATTTTACTTAAAGTTCTTTAAAGACCATGTTATATTAAGTAACTTTAAGAAACATTACTGTTTTGAAAAGATTTTCGCCGTAATTTACATTTATAATGGTCTCTCATACTCTATGTATTATATGAATTTCCATGCGTAGATTGAAAAATGCCAACTAAAGAACCGTTCTTGAGATTTCCTCAAAAAAACCCATGGAAGTATTCCAACTCATCATTATCGGATTTGCATATATTGTATACATATTGTTCAAAGCGTATTTTTGTCTTCTTTTCTATGATATATTTATGTTTATGCGGATTGAATAAGATTTCATGGAATTACAGGCTGTTTAAGTTCAAAAAGCGTTATTTTTATGTTTTTAAAAGTATCGAAACTTTATTTGCTCCGTTTAATTCCAAAAATTTTACCTAACCGGACAAAAATTTTAGAACAAAAATTAATAGAAATGGTAATATATACATACATTTTCACGGATTCATGATTCTAGAGAAAAAAATATACATTGTTACTCAAGCTTCTTCGATTGTTTACCGTGGAATCTTCGCGAAGTTGCATACAGAAATTGTCAGCCATCCTCTCTTCGTCCCGAAAGCCTTTCTTAACGTTGTGAACGAATAACGAGATCAATTCAAGTATTTTATTCTTAGCACCATGAGCTGGAATATTTTATGAAAAAGTAAATTTGGCGAAAATGAGTTTTGGTAATTTAAGCCAGAGTCTCTCAATGGTTTTGGACATCATAGCTGCTTTCTGCAGATATATGCGAGCAATGGAAACATATCTCCCAATCATCTCATGGATACGGCTGTCAAGCAGGTCATTTGTTACACCAGACCTTTGACACGCTCTTGGTTTGTCGAGAGAAACGAAACGTAGGGATATGAAACGCCTTCTCAGACGCAAGAAAATGGAGTACGAAAGAAGAAGCTCGAAATTGTCGAAATTTCATCAAAAGATAAAGCGTCTGACCGAAGATTTCTAGCCCGGAGGTTTTTCTGCAAAGACAAAATTGGACAGATGCACAGGAATCACTGAGAACTCAATTTTTTAACCTACTTGGAGATGATAAACGGAACGACAAAGCACCGTTTGATATTTCCATGTGTCTAACCAAGTGCTTAAAACAGTCTACAACTCCATAACTACTGGTTGTAGATACTTGGTCCCTGGTAACACCAGGACTAAACTAGCACAGTTAATGATCCGGATGAAGCAATACGCTCAAGTGTTACAGGGTGCGGATCCGGATCAGCACCAATGATTGCTGTCGTGAGTTTGGTCAATCGCCACAAAACACGATAGGGATACATTTTGGTTTGTCTTTCTCTTAGACAAGACAAGCTGTTACAACAACAACAAAACAACAACTAGTTGAAAATGAAGATAGACTACAAGTGATTTGTTGCCCATTATTGTTTCAGTTTCTTGAAGTAAATCTTCTTTATGCTCGATATGGCGGGTAACTCAGATTTTTTTTATAACGTAAGTTAGTTTTTCACGCGCAAATAACGTACAGTAAAAATAATTGTGGTCATGTGGTCATGAGTAATTGGTCATCAACTTGGTTATCAGCTGTGTAGATAATAATGTTACGGTAAATAGTGAAGCGAATAGAAAAACATTTTTGTTTAACTATTATACATATTATGAAAAGTCAAAAATTAGCTTTAAAATAGAATCAATGTGACCAGCGATTCTTCAATATATCTATAAGCATATTGCATTTTTTTGTAAAGTACCATGCAAAGACACATGAGCAATAAAGAAACTTTTACTAGACATTACCAGTACTTAATACATATCTAGCAATCTAGTTTCCAACGTATTTATTCCAACGTTCTGAATTTAGTTAAAATTTCGTCAGTGTTAGAGATAAAGTTAATGCCAGATGGCATCACTGACTCTATTGCGTATAGTTTAAATCGACACTGATAGCTAACTAACGCTGTATCATCTCTAACAACAGTGTAATTTTAAGAAACATATACTTTTTCACTTTTTTACAGCAAATCAAAGCAAGAATGCTACAGCAGCTTAATACGCGCTTGCTCATCTAAAAAAAAAAAAAAAACAGAGAAAAAATTACGACAGTAACCAAGTTTTTTGCTCGAGCGCTCAAATCACTTCAATTCATACCTTTCTTTGGTTGGTTGACGCCTGCTCCTTTCATCCTGCGGCTACGTGAAAAGATTAAATCAGTGTAAAGTGCAAACACTATGTCAAGTGTATCCGAACGACTCAACTCACGCTCAGCCATATCAGCGTCATCGCTTACATCATCATCACCGTCATCATCATCATACCTATTCGCAACGACAGCGACAAGGTGTTGTAGCTAAAAGCAGTCAGTAAGTAGAAAGGAAAAACTTTCGCTGGCACTTATAACTGCAATAGATACTCTACGCTATTCTGAACTATGATCTTGAAGTGAAGAAAAAAAAAAAATGTGAAGACTGGATAAATGTCAATCAATTTAAATGTCATGGACCACGCATAGTTTGCTATACGTTTGCTGCTAATCAGTAAGTAAATTTAGACTCAAAGACGTTGATAAATTGCATTAAAAGTTCAAAGTCAAATTGAATTCGAAGTACACTGTGAAAAACCGAAGTTTATTGAATGCAATCAGTTTATTCGTTTGACAAAAAGAAAACCACAACAACATTTACTATGGCGAATGAATGATTTTCAATTGACATTTGTATTTCTTTGTTGATTTTGTCATTGTTTGTATGAAAGTATCTATGTATCTAGAGCACATATGTATCTGTATGCAACTAAATTTGCTTGTACTGCAAAAATTGTTCAATCGAGAGAGGCAGACAGGCTGTTTTGTCCAACAGATTTCATTCAATTGCAAACATAAACTGTAGCAATAATTCGCATTGAATATATTTGAGACAAAAAAAAGCTGCAACAGCATAAAATGGAAAAGTTTTGGTTTGGTTGCGATTTGTTGTGGGTTGCTTGAGCGATAGACAGGCATGCAACCACATTTCGCTATATGATGGATGGCTTGGATGGATTAGAGCGAATGCTTATGATATATTGCAACTGACATTGTAAATTGTTTGCTTGCTACAGTTGAATATACAGTAGCGGTGTATAGATCTACTACTCAAAGGCCCAAATAGTTGGTCTAATAGTTAAGATACCAAATTGGTCTACGGACGGTGCCAAACACACAATTTTTACAAAACAAAAGGTGAAGAAACAGTAGTCATGAGCAACAATAAGATTCACGTATACCACGTAGAGATGTGCAGAAAGATAACGAAGAACAACGAAATTGTTTATGTATTTTTCACAAGGTTTTTGCAAAGAGCTGCATGTGTGTATGCTGTCGATAGGTAAACTTAACTAAAACACTGTCAAATATAAGCTTACTCAAGAGGTACTGAGCAGCTTGAAGATACGCGAAGCCCAGCAAAAGGTTCAATTATTAGGATACACCAACATACTCAGGAACAACCAAGCAAATATGCTGGCTAGGAAAGGCGAGACAGGGAGTCACGGCTGGAAGTGCTAGCTCGCCCAGAAGGATTCGGGTAAAGGGGTCTCGGGGGGTAGGCAGGAAGACCGCAAGATATGCCGTGAGAACCATAAAGGAACTACAAGCAAATCTGCACCAAGCTAAATGGCCAACAGATGCATTGAATAAATAAATCACTATGACACTAATTCAGGAACCTTGGGTGGTATGTGGCATAATTCGTGGACTGCTTAACTGTCACTTTGGCAAGTTAATCTATGACCACTCTGTGGAAATGAATCGCACGACACAACAGAGAATCAACAAGAATGTCAACTTTCTGCCGCTGACTAGATTTATTTCTCGAGATCTAACAGTTGCAGAAGGTTCACAGTAGATCGTCTTTGCCTCTGCCTATTTTCTAAGAGATGAGAAAAAAATACCACCATCTGTTATAGCACTGTTCCAGCACAGACAAAAATAAAAGTAGTGAGTGCCTATCTTATGAAGACCCAGTTAGATGTGGTTAACAAAGAGTGCAAGGCTTCTTTTATCACAGGAAGTTCTAGACCTCACACTAGCTAGCAGACCGGCAGCGAACTTCACTTGCAACAGGCAAGTTTCCAATGAGGCTTTCTTTTTGGAACATTAACATATACGCTTTGAAAATCCAGCAGCTTCTGAGATCCTCTCTAAAGTTTCCCTTCCTAGGAAGACAAACTGGAAATCAAACAACTAACTTGTAGCATCTAAGGTTGGCGGTTTTCCGCGCAGTATTAGCTCAATTTGTGAGCTGGAGCTGGTTGCTGAGCAGCTAAATAAGATTCTGCTGCGTTTCTATTGTGATAACACCACTACTCTGGTCCTATAAGTTAGCCACTTTGCAACTATCATTGCCTACCTCACTAGTCATCATCGACTGAGATATCAACTAAACAAGATAAATCTCTCTTCATAAACAGAGCGAAGATTTTAACTTGAGAACGGGAAAACTAGCTTACATCTACTCTATGACTGTTCGACTTTGACTGGACTTAGAATTCAACAGATGAACAATCCTTTCATTACCTCTGACATAATCAGGAACTTTTCGAAGATTTTTACATATATATGATTGTCTGAATAGGGCATAAGTAATTAGCTTAAAGTCTTATTCATCTTATAAGCAACACCTTCTGAATGAACACTCTCCCTCATACAAAAATACATCGTTATAAGTTTAATTCTTATTTAATATAATTTTTTTTTTGTTTTTCTCCAATTAAGCGAAATAAAGTTAAATTACATTGTATATTTCTATAAATTTTTTTGTGAAAAAGTTTTGACCTACCAAACAAAAATAGGACTGTTCCGCCACTGACACTAAGTCGCATAGCTATAACCACTAGTACAACCACAATTCTTCTCTTACTCTACAAATTTGAATTGCATACCTACTGGTTACTATGTGTATACAATAAATTATTGCATTGCATGATTGAGTCGGTAGTATACAACTCTCAATGCAATTCCAACTCATTTCGTACTGAAGTTTCATTAAATGAGCCTCTTCATTCTGCAAGATAAAACTTGTTCTTCATGCAATACATGCATGTATCTAGCAGCACTTGCATCTGAAAACATGCTGGACTTCCTTACTTTTCCTTTAATAGATGCAACTACAATGCAGCACAGATTTTAATTGTTTGCTGTGTTAAACAGACAAACACAAGATTGTTTTCTCACTGCTATTTATCCAAACTATTCTTATCATTTCAGTTCCCATTAAGCAATAGTAGTAGACAATCAAGTGTACATTTAAACTTCATTTATGTACTGCTCCACAACTTTTTTCTGATGTGGTTAAAATTTCACAGTAGCAAATAAACAATTTGCTTACGTATAAAAAAGTGTGTAGTTGAGATAAAAAGAATTAACAACGAGTTGGCACACTTACATTGGTATAAGCGAAGCGTTTGTACACTTTAGCTATAAGCAAAATTAAAGAATCTTGGCGTGAATCTTGGTTTAGTGAAAGGCCAAGGCTATGATGAAACTGGAGCGGTGAACGGTTGAAATGAGGATGAAATGAGTTCTGGAGTTGTACCACTGTTGTTACCTTTGTGCAAACCACAATTTGAATTTGGAGCTTCAATAGTCAAGATTGTTAAGAACATCTGTCGGATATCACAAAAAAAAAAAAAAACCGCAGGCCTTTTAAAACGCACATCCTTGCAATAAATGCTAGTGCTAGCAGAGCCGCTTCATCAAATTTGAAAGATAATGGGTGGAACATTTGGTATCATTTAAATATGATGGCATACAGTCAAATACCTCACTCACCTTCGTTCAAACACCACGATTCACCATGGACAGTGTTAAAAGTGTTTTTTAGTAGAATTTACAAACAGAAAAATTGTGATGTACAATTTTCATGATGAGATTACATTGCTGGGTTCCTCGCCAGAGAGATATTTAATCAGAACTGATTCAGCACTTCATCCTGAGCCTTTCCTTTACGTAAAAATTAAATAAGCAAAATGGGTTTCTTAGCCTTTCCTGAGCCTTTCCTTTACCTAAAAATTACCTAAGAAAAATGGGTTTCTTAATCAAACGTTAAATGAGACATACTTATATTCATTGAATATGCAGATTAGGTCAGACTCAGAAGTAGATACTTCAGTTAACCACAAACTAGGATTAATCGTTTGCCTTCAAAAAGTTTGGTGCGTTTTTCTCAATTGACAGAAACATCCTTCTTGAGATTCCAGCAGAAATCGACCATCAGATTTACATTCCAACTACCTTGATACCGTTGCTCCATCAATATTACCAGGTAATTATTCACGCATACTTAAAAGCCCTGATTTTTTTTTCAGTTTTTAGAAATTAGGAAGGCAATGTGTCGTTATTAGATGATTCAGTTTCCGGATATATGTATGTAAATGCAGCAGCTTCCATAATATGGAAGGTGACTTGCAGGGAATTTCAAGCTAATATTGATTTGAATAAAGATTTATTTCACAAAAAACACAAAAAAGGGAGGTGGATTTGTATGGGGGCTGCACCAAAAAGTGGGTGGGACACGCCCATTTGTCTATGTATGTTTACCGGATGTCCATAAAAAGCCACAACATCGCATTTCAAACGAGTATAGACTTTAATAAAGAAGTTTTTCATAGAAAAAGACAAAAGTGGGCAGTAGATTTGTATGTGGGCCACCCCAAAAAGTGGGCAGGTTCCACCCTTTAATGTATATGTGAAACGTCCATCCACTAGAAGCTACCATATCAATTATTAAGTTGATATTGACTACAATAAAAAAGTTTTTCGTACAAAAAGTCAAAAGTGGGCAGTAGGTTTGCATGGAGGCCACCCCAAAAAGTGGGCGTCGCAGGTAAATCTTCTATCAAACTTTTTATTAAGTGTATATGCCAATTTTTAACTTGATTTCATAAAAATTGGTAACCAAAAAATGCGCAACAGCATAAGGACACACGGACAGACGGAAATGGCTACATCGACTCTCTCGTCAGGGTTCTACTATTCTATTTTAATGCGTTACAAGTCTCATTGCAAGCAAAATTTTTATTTTTCTATATGAAACATTGGGCTTCAACTAGCCCACATTTTTCCTTTAAATTTTTTTTCTCCATACAAAAAAATTTTAACAGTTTACTTTGGTTTCCTTTCTAGTCGTGCTAAGCCATTCAGACAAATTCTCTCAAACACTTCATTACAGTGCAAAACTGTATGTCTAACGATAATGGAATAGTAAAGGCTTTCGTGTTGTCAATGGAAATGAAGTATGAAGTATGTAGTTCGGATCGATTATGGAAGTATGTAGTTCGGATCGATACTTCTTGCAGTGTTTAATGTAAAACTACTTGTAAAACGTGCACATGTGATCCACGTAAAAACATTTGGACCATCAAATCACATTACTAGTATCTTTTTGATGATGCACTTGAACCATTCACTGGGAAATTGTACATTGTTCACACTCTTTCTAAGCAATGTTACAAACTTTTAAACAAAACTCTAGTACCATATATACGAAGTGTACAAAAAATTACAGTCTGCAGCGCATGCGTGTAAAATGTGCCATTAAAAGTTTTACCCGCACTTTTAGAAACACTCACGCAGTTTCTCATTTTACATTTAAGCGAGTTTATTTATTTATTTTTTATTTTTTATGCACTTTGCATTATGTTCCGCGACTTGTCTGACTGTCAGTCAATCTGTTTATATTAAAAGCGTGAAGAAGTCCTGACAGCGTCAGCAGCATCAGCAGCAACACTGGCGCAGGACTTTGAAAAGTTGTATACTGCATTTGATATGCAACTTAATTATACTTGCGAGCTACGCTCAAAATAAACAAGCATAATTAAGCGATGCTGTATTTAGTTTAACATTTTATTCTTTATTTTTTTTGTTTGCAACTTTTTTCATTTCTGAATTTCTTTTTTTTAATGATGCAAATAAAAGTGACTCAAATTATTTACTCATTTATTTATTTTGTATTTTAAATGCTGCTTGTTTTTGCTGCAAAAAAATAAAAAATAAAATTAAAAGGAAAAAAATCCTTTTAATGACACAACACATTTTGCGTATGCGTAATATACTTTACTGCAGCTGCATTTAACTGCAATGTTGGTATAGTTTTTTCTTACATAAATAAAATAACTTAATTAGCATCATAAGTAAACTTACACGTATTGCTGTTAGTAGTTATTATTTTTTTGCAGTGTAACATTGCTAGGCAGAGTGAAAACAAAAGAAATCTGGTAGTCTGTCGGGATTAGCGTGAGTAATGCATGCAGTAATGTACACAGCTGCATGTAGTGTAGTACTTGTATCAACCATAAATCTAAATTATAATATTAGGCAACCAAGGGCGTAGCCAAAATTTTGTTTGGGAGGGGTGGATGTGGTGTTTTGATTTTCAGTAATTTTTTTATTTCTTGATACTCTTAAATTCTATGGCTGAGAAATAATGTTTGAGTTAGAGTAAGAGAGGATGATAGTGCTGGGAAATGAAGAGAAATCCTAAAAAACCAACTGGGACAAATATGCATCACAATTATTTAATGAAATAGATTGGCAGATGGGTAGAATGCTTAAACATTCGCTGGAACTAGAGCAGTCAGCAGCCGTCTTAAATAAAGGAATTATACAGAAGATAAAATTAAGAACTTACTTTGTATAATAAAGAGATAAGGGAGGCAATAGCAACGACGGCTCGCATATATCGGACAATGACCATGAAACAGTCTGATGCGAACATCTCACTGCATCGACCGAATAACTCCTTTACGGAAAACGTGGAACAGTTAATTAAATTGCTCCTGGAAACTCATTTTTCAGCAGATACACAAGTATTACAAATCGCCAAGAATGTGATCAATGAAGAAAAACTAATGTGGCTTATATCTTTTAAGCCCACAAATCTTTAGGAGTGGATTACCAGCACTATTGCATAAATGGAAAAAATAAATACTCCCCGAACTGCAGAAGATCAGTAGTCTAGCACTAGGTCATATTCTGACCACTTGAACTAAGGCCACGGTTGTCTTTATAACTAAGGCGGAGAAAAACGATGTAACTCTCCACAAAGCCTTAAGAACTATCAACTTACTATCAATTAGGTGCATCGCTTGAACATAAGGGATATAGAGGGAGCGTTTCACTATTTAGTATGCAGTATTTATTTCACTAGTAGGGAGAGGAGTATACCCATTATTTCGGGCGTTATATCAGCTATTTCAGCTCGTATATTAGCTTTGAGTTCGTCAATGTTCTTCAGCTTGTTGTCATAAACTTTACTTTTAAATAACACCACAGAAAACCTGGTGGAGTTAAAGCCGGAGAACGAGAAGGCCAGTTCGAATCACCATTTTCGACACAATGTGTCTCGGGAACTAGCGCTGAAAGAACTGCTTCGTAGCGACTGCGGTGAGGAACTTGTTGGAAATAGAAGTTGGTCAGACCTTTTTCACGCATTTGCGGACAGACAAAGTGCGTCAACTTAGAGATAAAATGGTATTGAATGACGTTTTAGAATCGTGCACATTTGTCGAAATTGGTAAAAGTGGCAGAGATATTCAATGTTGACATACCGAAAGTCTAAAGGGCGCACCAAGTGGACTAAGTGAAAGGAACTTACGGTATCAAGCGTATTCAGATGACATCGTCATTATGTCTAGTGGGATTTTTGAGAAGACTCTCTGTGATATAATCAACAGACGAATTAAAATCACAGAAGACTGGTGTATGGAGGTGGTATGGTGTAACTCAACGTTACCTTAACTAAAACGCTCATTGTACCATTTACTAGGAAGCACAAGCTAAGTAGATTAAAATAAATCAGACTCATAGTACAGCTCAGCAAAACGGTTAAATATGTAGTGATGACACTAGATCGTAAGATTCGCAAGTTTTTATTCGATTTTATTTCACTTAAAGGACATTTGATCGAGAATTGAATGTTCTGTCATCATCAAAATCAATCAGTGGTCCAATATATGCGGAATATTTTATTAGAGTTGAATTTGCGTGAGATGCACCAAATTTGGTGTCTCTAGTTTACTTACTTACCTCGGTGGCTCTACAACCGTTTATTGGTCAAGGCCGCACGTAGGCAAGCGCACCATTCGGTGTAGTTTAGTGCGCGCCTGCGCTAGTCGCTGATCTTGCCATTTTAAAGTCGGACGTTCTCTTTGACGGCATCCAACAAACAATTTCTCTGTCGGAATTAAAAAAAAAAAAATTCTTTCAAAACTTAAAAATGGGGACCAGGTTTGTATGGGTAAGTTAACTTATTGTTAGTTATCTGAAGAGAGAAAAGGAGAGTTCAAATATGCAACTTTGATCTCTATCGCTTATAGACGGACATATCTAGATCGACTCGTCTTCCGCTGCTGATCAAGAATATATATACTTCATAGGGTCTGCCATGCCTCTTTCTACTTGTTACACACATTTGCACAAACTTAATATACTCTTTTACCCTATGTGTGCAGTGTATAAAAGTAACTGATATAGAAAATATTTCTTTAATTCCCTAAAACCCCTATCAGCTACGTTCTTGTGCCAACTGCAAATCTAAGAAATGCTGCATGACAAAGTTTTCAATATGCCTAACCCTAGGTCTTGATTAGACATTAATAGCTAAACTTCTCCATATAGATAAACTTATGTATGTCAGTCTATAGTTTAAGAACCCAGCAGGCAACTAGCTAATGATGCTGCTCCTAATCAAAATTGCATTTTCTCTATTAATAATAATAACAATAACAACTCGAAATTTTGTGCACTAAATTGCCAGACTATCCATAAAGCTTTAGGGCTTACCTTTCATGTTCGTCTGCTGTTTGCTTAATGAACTTTAAATTGTGTTGAGTCTAGTACTTCGACTGAGGTATTGTTTTGGTAGAACTTTTAATAGAACGCAGCACAAGTTCTGACAGTCAGCCAGCCAGTCAGCCAGTCAGCCAGCCAGTTAGGCAGGCAGTTTACCTAACAAACAGCCATAGTCATGCAAAGTTTAATAGGTCATGTTGAAACTTTGCAAATATGAGCAAATAGTATGTGAAATTAGACAATTAGCTGCGGAATTAAGCATGGATGTGTGAAAATTTGAGCAAATTTACATACCTATATAGATTATGCGTTTTGAGTGCAAATCGAATGCATTTTGATGTTATATTTAAGTGGTGTTGTAACATACGAAGATAGATTGAAATTGAATTTAAGGTTTCACAGTGAATTCCATAGACAAATTAAGTAAACTAAGAAAATGCGCAAAGTTTGACAGTCGACATGGCTGAAATTCACTAATTTTAATGTTTAATGGGACTTGTTTAAAGACACCGAGCTTTTTGGGCGGCTATCGATATGTTTTTATATACTAAAAGTGTTTATAGTTTTACTTTACAGTTAGTTTAGATAATCTTAGATAAATGAAATTAACCGCCTGCATCAAGTGCAACGTGAGTACAAATAACGGTTGCAAAAGAAAAATGGAAAATTTAGCAGTTTATGTTGAAAAAATCAAATGTCCTTAAATGTTTTTTTCTATAATAAGTTCAGTGAAACCGGAGCTTAAATACTACAATATTTACACTTGTCACATTTTTGTATGGGAGCTATACCTTCTAGTGAGTAAACCCCGATCATTTTGATGTTTACAAACCAACTTTCAAATCAGTATTTAAAAGATTGAGGGAATAAGTCGCTGCTAGATGGCTAGATCGACTGATCACGATTATATATACTTATATGAATTATTTAGGGCTTTGCAAATATTTTGACTAAATTATAATACTGTTCATAGTCTTTATAACATGAAGTTAGCAGACCAACATTTAAATATTACGAAAATTGTATCTGCTAAAATGAAATTAAATTAAGCTAGTTTCGTGCTTATTTTATGCTCTAATTAAAATAGTGGTTATTCTCAAGTATTGGTGCAGAATATTGACTTGCCTTAGCCGTATGGTGCCAACGTCCTGGTTTGATTGAAACAGAAAAATATCACAAACATTTTATATAATTCAATTTTACTATGCATGATTCTCCTTAAACGTTGGTCTGCTAACTTTATATTCAAATTAGCAGATCGTGTTGTAATTTTTTATTGAGACGCAAGCAAAAAAAATTTAACTAGGGCTAAAAATTACCACAAAATTAACGTAGTTTTGCAAAATTGCATTTCAACATATATATTTTTTCACTTATATTTTATATACGTCTGTTAACTTTTCATAAAGTTAGCAGCTCAAGTTACTTCGGTGAATTGAAATGAGAAGGGAGGATTTTCGGAAGATTTTCAATAAAGCCAAACACAAAACAGCCTGACATAATTATACTGAAAAGTTCACCGAATACAACAAATTCTGACGAAATGCACACTGAACCAGCAACGATGATTTACAGTCATCTCTAAAAAACAAGTTACAAGTCTGTGTCTGAAAAAAATAACAGTTAGAACGTTTATAGAAGATAAAAAGGAGAATGACAGCCTTCTCACATTCCAATACTGGAGGCTGGTACGCAACAATTCAATCTATGGACAGCAAACTGGAAACTAAAATCTTTGGTTGGAGGAATGGTTAAGTTGGGCTATTTGCAACATCTATATATTTGCTCTATATATCGAGATTTAAAGCTGAATTCGCTTCAAAGAGCACATAGGACGCACAGATACGTTTAAAGAATCGGTTGAAAGTTAATTAGATATTTCATGTCCAAATAAGCAGCATGTTTATAACGAAAAAAATATATATACAGATAAATCACCTTGACGTGAGTTTGCATTTTTACAGAAAATTGTTTATTTGTAATGAATCAGCTGTTTGCTGCCATACAATTTTTTTGAAGTAAAGACTTACATTCTTCAAATTAGTTGAGACACCATGCATCAGTCAGCTGTTTGCTTATCTTATATCTTTCTTCCTTTCACACATGCGTTATAAATCTGTACATTTTTTAGTAGCATTTATTAGCATAGGTAACACTTTATATACAATATATGAGAACCTGCTTATATATTGGCATGTCTGAGTTTGGATATACTTTTTTCATACATTTTGATTATAAGCAGATATACAAATAACAGATAAACAGCCTGCTTAAGTGGACGTGAACTAACTAAATGATAAAATTAAAATTTTATTTAATTTAATTAGTAAATAAATGTGTATGATCAATGTAGTAAATGTTTCGAGTATATAATATACAAAATTCAAACTCCAAATGATGCAAAACTTTGCATCAATGCCAGATCAAATTTCGTTGGCAGTTCTTATAGCTCATTAGTTAATAAGCAAACAACTTCACGTAGTTAGCCATCTCTAATAACTTTGTAGTTGCAAGCAATAATTATATAATTACGCAGCACTGACAACAGCAACAACAACAGCAGCACCAACATCAGCTCAAATTAATGGACAATAAGAATGTGTGTAGCGAATGCACTTTCGTTCATGTTACTAACTAATTGTGTGTTGACTTTGATGCTGATTGGATTGCACTTGGTTGCGCACATTGGTCTAATTGGTAAAAACAGAACAAACTAAGGACATGTATGCAGAGAGAGAGAGAGAGAGAGAGAGAGGGAGTTGGAGTGGAGTGGAGTGGAAGAGAGATAGACACATAAAGATAGTGTGTTGCAAAAGGAAACCGTTGAGTAACAACTGTCGCCAATGTGAACTAACAAGTCAACGCGCCTCAATATGGCAGCAAACAGAGTTGCATTCGACAACGCTTCAGGCATCAACCAGTTTCTCCAACTCCAAGTTCTGTCTACGAGTTTACCTACCAGTATACTCGTATGCCATATGCTCAACGACATTGTGCATTTACGCTCGGTCAAATATTGTTGCTAGTATTGCCGCTGCCAGTGTTGGCAATATACATTTTGTTGCGCTGAACTATGGTATAGCGGATTGGCACTTAAACTTGTAAAATTGGCAGGCAGCAATAGTAGTAGTAGTAGAGCTGCAGCAATGACGCCGCCGTTATGGCATGGCAAATATACGAACTATGAGGATTAACTTGTATATTGTGCGACTTGGCAACCCTAAGCACCAGTTTCACAGTCAGATTTAAGGTAGAGTTCATCTTTGAACAGCAGTTTTTAGTCTCATGTGAAATGCAGACTGCTAGTGACCAGTTACAGCTGCGCTAACGCGAGATCTTTGAAACCGGCCCTAAGTGTTGTTAGGTGAAAGCTGACATTTCCATTGGAAAGTTTGACATATTTTAGTATAAACGTACGAAGAACGCTTTGCTGTTCGTGCAATTTTCAAAGCACTTTACTACTCTGAAGTGGGTACCATCAAAACGAGCCAATTAAGGGCTTCAATAGCTTCTTCAGGCGTCGAAAACTTTTACAACGCAATTTTTTTTTAGGAAACAAAATGAAGTCATTGGGTGCCAAGTTGGTGCTGTAAGGCGAATAATCCAACAAATCGATGTTTTCAGTGCTCAACCCTTTTTTTTTCACTGAAAATATCAGCTGACACCAAACCACAGTTAGGGTTGCCAAGCCGCACAATGTACAACGCAACCCTCGTACTAACATGGGAGAATATACGAAATTTTTGCAACAGCTTGTTCGCTGTCGTTAACGATTTTTAATTGTTTGGAAACTACAATAGTTAGTAGTGGGAGCGATGACGCCAAGTGTGAATGAATGTGGGTGCTGAAGCGCTAAGAATTACTTATACGCCCTGGTGGAGCGCTACAATGTGATTGCCTAGTTGTAAGCTAAGTTAGGAGTGGGTAGTTTGGAAAGATTTGCTATTAAAACGCTGAGCATTTTTTTGTTTTGTTTTTTTTTTTTTTTTTTTTGTAGTTTTATATGGGAATGTACAATAGTTAGGTTGAATGTCGATCAATTTGTTTTAGTTGAAAAATGTTTATTGGTTTCAGCAACATTTTCAATATATCGTAGTGGTGCATATAGTTTCACTGATGGAGAGTTCTGCACTTCTCTCTCTCTCTCTTTTAATAATAAATAATTTCTATCTATCAAAAACTCTACTTCGTTTCCGAAAGAGTTCTATAATTTCTACGATCTTCGTTAAAAATCTCCATTAACTTTATTCCATTCGGTTCACTTGTTGAAGAGATATAAATTTGCAAAGCGAAAGGTTAAATGGGAGAGGGTGGGGCTTGGGTAGTGGTAGTGGTAGCGGTAAAACCATTAGTTACAGAACTACAACTCTCACACTATCAAAGAAGTGTGAGAGTTTGAGTACGGCAGTGAGGACTAAAAATCTGAGTGAGTCTGCGACAATGCTCTAAGTTTAAGTACGTCAATAATTAAAATGTAAGATTTTTATTAACCACCCACGATAAAACGTATTTTATTCAAATTTGTTGACTTTTCTGCTGCCATTTGCACCGCAATCTTAAGCGTTGAATAATGGTTTAATTAATGAACATTACACCGCTGCGACGGCGACAGTAACAAAAAGCGACAGGATCTGCAAGGACCTGTGTATTTAGTATATGTATGTGTATGCTCAGCAATTTAAACTTGAAGTAAAGCAATGAAACGATTATGTACATAATGTTTTTTGCTTGCATTTCACTTTTCTTAGTTGATTCGTTTCTTTATATTTCAGAAAAAAGAAACGGAAGTTAAAGTAAATATTAAGTAGTTTCATTTTTACCAACTTGCTGCGCTCTATAGTTCACTCTTTCTTACGCACTTGTATGCTGTACACTTTTAAGTAGCTGCAGCAACAATTGAGGTTAAGTGATTGTTGAGCGTTGAGCGTTATAAGTGGCGCTCGTTAGCTTTCGACTTCTTGGCTATCAGTCAGTCATTCAGTCCATTCCACTATATTCTGTCCCTCTGACAGTGAGTCAGTCAGTCAGTCAGTCAGTCAGTTAGTTAACCGGTATGCCTTCAATGAGTGAGACATACTGACAAACGAGACAGTAAATAAATGCACAAATACACATGTGTGCATTTATAAAAATGTGTAAGACAAACGACTGGCATCATGCAAATGCACACACACTGTGCCACTTAAGGCTTAAATTCCTACAATTTTTTATTACAACAACAAAGAAAAATACGATTTTATACCCTACACAATTTCGGGTTGCGAAGTATCTATACTAGTACATAGGTATTATAAAATCAGAAAGTTTGTGAGTTTTTATAATGGGAGTAATCTCAGGAACTACTAGGCGCATTTTTAAAAATTCTTTCAGTCTGTAACATAGACTAAATAATAGACTCTTGAACTATTTGAGTTATGAAAATGAAACTAATAATTGGTAAATAACTGAAAAAAGTTTTTATGGAGAAAGGAGCTAAAGTAAAATCAATAAATCTCAGAAACTATTTAAAAACTGGCGCATGTTATGCGGTAATCTTATAAAAATTTTGCATCCTAACATATGATCTTAAGTGTATGAACTTCCGTTCTTAAAATTTTCAGTTAAAATTAGACCGAAGTGAACTGAAAAATCTTAAAACAAAAAAAAAAACAAAAAAGCGTTAACTTCGGTGGTTCCGAAGTTTTAATACGAATCCCATGAAGTTTCAAGCTGTGAACTTAGTAGATATAAAAAAATATATATATATTTTTTTAATCTAACAACCTAAATGTGGGATGTAAGTTTGTTGGTACCTACCTCTAAAAGTGGGCTCTTGATAATTTTGCGTGCAATGTCAAATGTCAAGTTGATTTTGACTGAAATTATAGTTTTTCATAAAAATTCCCAAAATTGGGTGGTGGGTTTGTATGGGGAGAACAGAGAAATCACGTTTATTTCTCCATATGTGAAGTGTTCGTACATAAGAAGTCACTATATTAAATTTTCAAGTTGATATTGAAAGTTTTCGTACAAAATTCCAATATTGGGTGGTAAGTTTCTATGGGGGCTACGCCTAAAAGTGGGCGGGACACGCCCTTTAATATTTATGCGAAGCATCCATGCATAAGAAGCCGTCATGTCAAATTTCACGTCGATATTGACTGCAATAAAAATGTTTTCCATACAAAAAAAAACAAAAATGATCGAGTGGTTTTTAGGAGGACTACCACAAAAAGTGGGGGATCACACGCATTGATATATATGTGAAGAGTCCCTTCTTGAAATGTCACCATGAAAAACTTTAAGGTGATATTGACAGCATTTAAACAACATTTTCATACAATATTTTATAATCTTAAAATGAGAATTATTGGTCTTACCCCAATATTTTGCTGTCTTTTCGCAGTATTTATGCTACAAGCTGCTCTTGTAGTAGATGCATTGGTGTTTTCCTCTTTTTCCCATTATTTGCTTTGATATGAAGGACTTTTTTTTCCAAAATTTAAGCTTCATTGGTATTTTAGAAATTTATCTACTAAATTTCAGAAGTAAATTTTGGTTGTTTCAGGGAGGTCAAGGCCTACTGTAATCGTAGTATGTGACATAGCCACCGATTGCGAACGTACTTAACAGGAACTCTTTCCTGCCTTAGCTGAAGTTTTCTAAACAAATCTAGAAACGGACTTGGATCAAATAGGAAAATAACTACAAAAAGTCAGAATTTATCTTTGGCTATGTCAAATCAGGTTCAGAAATAGTTATGGCCAAACCTATAAACCAAAAAAGTACTATGCATCGAAACCATCGAACTATGGATCTTAAATTTCAAGTCGAGAGTAAAAACGCTAAGATGGATATACCAAAAATTTGGTCACAGTTAACACATTAGTGAGACAACTGTGTGTAATATTGCGAAAAAATTTTACAAAACTCTGTTTTTGGGGCTACACAAAGTTTGCGAAGATTATGCAAAAACGAATCCAGTTTTGAAACGGAACGGAACATTACACTGTTTATTCCGGCCATTATATTCGTTATTCTACAAAATGATGGCTTCAAATCCTGGGGTTTTGATTGGTGTAGATTTTATCTATAATTCCTGGGCTTTGAAATTGGATATTGAGCTTTGAGTTTGAATATTTTGGAACTTAAAGTATTATTTCTATATTTTTTAAACGATAGGTAGGAGAAAGAGAGTGCGGGATAATTTGATTAGATACTTTAATTTACTTTCTACTACTTCATCCTTGAAGTGTTTAGAAACTTGGTCGGACAGCTGAAAATTGTTAGATCGACAGACGACGCACTGATCAAGGATATATATATATATATATATATATATATATATATATATATATATATATATATATATATATATATATATATATATATATATATATATATATATATATATATATATATATATATATATATATATATATATATATATATATATATATATATATATATATATATATATATATATGTTATCTTAGCTATTTTTGGTGCAGCCTTGAACTATTTTGTATATATTCTGTAAGTGCAAACTATATAGCCTATCATCGTTGCACTACATACGGATGCAGGGTATTCAAAAACGACGTATTTACTGCATTAAACCGACCAAGCAACAACTTATTACTCAAACGAGGTTAAGCAGCGCCTTTTCGTCCTTCTCGCGCTTTGGCCCTTTCGTTCTTTCGATCCCTCGCGTACTTTCTCTTGTTCACTCGTTGCGCTTTATATTTCGTTGAACTTGAAGTTATTTTCATTATTTTTTCGCTTTGTGTGTGCGGAATTTTTTTTTTTTTTAAATGCAGTGTTTAAAAACGTTTAAAGTTTTTGCTGGTTTTTTATTTCGAATTATCACATATTCCACACAGAGAAAATAAGCGTTAATGAATCGTAATTTAATTTTTTATCCGCGGACAGCACACACACAATACTTGACAAATAAATAAATGCATTGATGCAGCAGCAGCAGCAGAAGAAGAAGCAGAAGCAGAAGCAACAGCACGGTTCAAAATAGCAAAGTGAATAATGACTTTAAATCGGATGTTCGAGTGTTCATGAATCGTAAATTCGCTTTGCAATTGACGAGTTTTAAATGCCAATTCAACTCGTTTGCACGGCTCCCATTTGCTGTTTAATTAATTACCAATTTTCCGCACGCCAACTGCAGCAACTGGATCAAAACCATCGACAGCAATTGCTGCAGAAAAATTCGCGTTCGCTTCTTCTAGCATTTTTACAATCGCTTTGCATGCAAATGAGTTTATTGTGCTGCTAGTTTATCTGAGCGACTTTAAAATGCATCTATCATTTTAATAGCTTTGCAGAAGATAACAATAGATAGAGTAGTAAATATAAGATACAAGGATTAAATAACACTGGACAACAAGAAATCGCATTGTTTTACAGACGATCTAGATCGTGTTTTTGCATTTTAAGGCGGTTTTAAGAAGTGTTTCTTGTTTTAAAGAGTTTCTTTTTTTTTCAAAAATATAGAAAATTTTAACTTCTATTTTATATTTAAGCATATATTAAAAAACCATAGCCTGCGATTTAAATTGTCCAGCAGTACAGCTGAGCTAGCTACGAGTGCAATATGTACTCCAGTTACCAATTAAGACGCAATGTAGCTTATATCTACGTGGTATGTATTAGAAGCCCTATCTCAACCTGTGTTGTAAATTATATGAACTTTTATAATGAAAAATCTGTATTAATTTTTAATTCCATAGCTTTCGAAATATGCAGAAGTGTGTTGAATTTCGCTTTCGATCCAATCCTAAGGTTTCTCCTCTGCTAATATGAGAACTTTAATGAACTGAAAACAAAACATGAACGGGTGATTTTATGGGAAAACAACTAATTTTAACATTGTTTTTGAACTGATTATGTCACTCCATGAAACATTCCAAACGAAATTGAAATTTAATTATCGAAACTTCTTTCGAAATTCGTTACATGTCTGGCAGAAGTATTTCATTCTAAAATACGAAAATTTTGAGCACGCTGGCCTTTTTATTACCAAAATTGCTAAGAAAATAGAGAATAGGCGACACGATATAGAAAAAACATGATGTGCCGCACATACAATGTGCTTACTAATACGGAAAAGTGACTTATATTAAGAAAATCATAAAATTAGCACATTTTTTCCCTGATTTTTTCGAAAGAATCAGGGAAAAAATGTGATATCAAGGTAAGTCTCACAACTATGTGTCGTGGTATTTCGAATGCTAAGCATATAAAAAACCTAAAAATCAAGAATAAGCCACTCCTTAACATGGTTCGAAAAACGCAACACCTCACTTTTTGTCGCGCACATGTGACCTGTACTCTGGAAGGGAGATGTAAGGGGCTATTTCGTAATATGACACCTGCAAATTACAATTTTTCTCAACAACAATGAATCGGTTGTCTTACAATGGTATATTGAAAGAGGCCTTTGCATACTTTCATAAGCTTTTTGTACCTTTGCCGTGAATTTATAAACATGATAAAGCGTCAATGCATACAGTCCTGGTTGTTAAAATATATATACAGAGCCAAAATGTGAAGCTATGTTGAAGATTTCTGCCCTACTCATCGCATTTGAATATTATCGAAAATGTTTGGAGTTTGTTGACACGTCAAGTATATGGATCAGGAGAGCAATATTTGAGTATAGCCGAATCGAATCAAAGCCATCGAATTAGTTAGGAACACAATTTCGTCAAATTATTTGGCCAATTTGTATGCATACCTTCCAAAACGGATGTGTGAAGTTTTGGAGCAGAAAGTTAGCTCAACACACTATAAAAATTTTTCATACACAGTATCATGAACACCTTAACTGTATTTTAAATAAATCGTGCGGAGAATTTTCCTATTGTGAGAAGCTTATTTTGACGTTTTGGAGAAGCTTTAGACATCTAAATTTAAAGTATAGCTCTATTTATAGCGTTTAAGTTACATCTACTGTAAAAGGCTGATTTTGTAGAAATTTGAACTCTTTTATACTGCTTTCATTCTGAGTATTCTATTTCAGCTTCTGCCATTTGATCATAGAATGTTATACCATTTTTTCTGTTTTAAGTTATTTACTAAAATACATTCTAATCCACGTGTGTCAGTATGCAATGATTTGTTAAATTACTACAAGATTTCTATTTTCAGTTCAAAAAATCTTGTCATTCAGTGTTATTTTGATTGAAAATATAAGCGCATATCACTCTATCTCGTTACATACAAACACACATAGATACACGCTCATTTATTTTCTCTCAATCATTATTCTTGAGATATGTATTTTTTATGCAGCAATTGCATTTACAGACATTCTACTATACTAAATGCAATAAATTACTCAAAGCATTTCACAAACTGTCAATCTCTGCGCTTTACAGCACATATTTTCTTTAAGCGTTTCAGGAACATTTCCAGCTACATTTCGAGAGTTTTACTGCGCTTCATCATCATCAACAACTAGCTGGTTGGCTAGATGCTGCTCCTCAAATGTAATCACATCATTTTACATCATATTTCATACTTCATCTTTTGCGTCAGCTGCTCCGCACTTTGAATCTCACGAATTGAACTTCATTTTGCTTGGCTTGGTCTTGGTCTTGGTCTTGGTCTGGTCTGATTTGGTTTGGCAACATTTTGCTTTGCGTACTAAAAGTTCCACGGGTTCATTCATTTTTTACTCCAATGCTGCTCAATACGAGTATGTCTGAAGTGGGATTTATTTTTTGGTCTGTCTTGCTGATGGCGCATCTGTTTTATTCGCGGTTGATGTCAAAATTAATAAAAAAAATGTTTTAGAATGCGAAAATCTTAGCGTGTAGGAAGTAAATCAGCGCAAGAAAGAGCAAACGCAGAATTTCGATTGCGTAAACTTGAATCATCAATTTTTGAATGGGGAGCAGATACTTGCACAGTGCATGCGCAGTGGTGTGATATAGACTATAATGAAGGGAAAAATTATATAAAACAAAGTTGAGTAAATGCGGAAATGTTTAAATGATTTAGTAAAAAATGGACAATTAAAAAAAAGACAATAAAACAAACCAGTATTTCCGTACCTGAATTGATTCACATCGGTAGCAAAAGTATGGTCTGTCTATGGATTTTCTTAAACGAAGTACAAATTCTTGGTTCAAGAACTGAGTTGAAGTTTTAAAATTAAACCCTCTTCAAGCTCTACTGAGCTTGATTTTAAGACAAAAAGGACTAAAACAAGAAAAACGTTAACTTCGGTTGAACCGAAGCTCTAATACCATTCACATGGGGGTGGGTTTAAATAGGGGCTACCCCAAAAAGTGGGCGGTACGCGACCACTAGTAGATGTGTATGAATCGATGTAGTAGATGTGTAAGATGTCGCCATATCGAATTTCAAGTTGATATTGACGTTTTCCAGACAAATGCATAAAAGTGAGTTGCAGGTTTATATGGGACTACCTTAAAAAGTAAGCGGGACACGCCCATTTGTATAAGTATATAAAGCGGTTGTCCACTAAAACCCACCAAATCAAATTTCCAGCTAATATTGAATTAAATGAATAATTTTGTCATAAAAAACACAAAATTGCACGGTGAGTTTGTATGGGGGCTACATCAAAAAGTGGGCGGGCCACGCCTATAAGTCTATGCATGTTAATCGGCTGTCTATTAAAATGCATCATATGACGATATGCATCATATCGCATTTCAACCTAATATTGACTTTAATAAAGAAGTTTTTCTTATAAAAACACAAAAGTGAGCAGTATGTTTGTATATTGGCTACCCCAAACAGTGGGCGGCCCACGCCCAAATTTTGGTCCCCAAAAATGCGCAACCACATACAGACAGACGGACAGACAGACAAACGGACATGGTCACGGACAGATCGACTCGTCTCGCCGAGCTTATCAAGAATATTTATACTTAATGGGGTCTACGATGCTTCCTTCAATGCGTTACAAACGTTCAGACAAACTCATAATACCAATTCACACTATGTGTGAATGGTATAAAAATTGTGTTTTTTTTGTTGTTTGTTTTTGTTGTTGTTCTATTTTTAGTTTAATTTTAATTTAACCACAAAACAAAACTACTGTCTAGATATCATCTCTCTAGCATGAGAGGTTTCGGCTATACGTTGATGATGAATCATTGAGGTCAAGCATTCTTAAGCATAGAAGACAATTCTTTATGCCCGTTTCTTCCGATGATGGTAAAAGGTTTTAAAATTGAATCGAAACGTGTAGTTTATTATTATTGTTGTGTTGAATATGTAAACCAAGTTTCAAAACTATTAAATGACCAAAAATTTGATCCATATAATCTACCTTTTCCCTATTTGTGAGCATTTTCACCATAAAAGAAAACTACATACTGTACAGAAATCAGCTTCTAACTTTACCGGCTTTCGCTCTGCGTTAACAAAGAGTCGGTCATACAAAGAGTTTTATATACTCGTATAATGATTTTGTAAGATTTATTCAAAAATATATTTCAAAATATCATATTTTAATTGTCGTCGAAAATTCAATTCCAATTTATCAGCTCTTGTACCACAGTGCGTTTATAAAGTTGCAAATCTTTTGCTAAGCGATTTAAATACTGTCTGTCATAATTTTAGAAGCGAAATTTCGACAAATACCATAATACAGAAATAAATTTGTACAAAATCCACAAAGTTGTTCAAAGAAGAGTGAAAGTGTTTAAAAGAACTTCTCAACTTTTTCCTTTTCAAACGCAACATTTGTTTATTTTTACGCAATATTAATAAAACATCAACAGAAAACAAAAAAAAAAATAAAAAATAAAATCATTTAATTTTCAACCCTAGCATATTATTAAAAGAAAAGAGAAATTATGTATATATTTAAATTCTTGCTAGCCGCAAGGACTTTGCGCAATTAAATCACCAGAATCAAGCATGAATTAAAAAATAATTTCGAGCGACAACAATGGCAAACAGTGGTCCCTTTTTTTCAAGTCAGTTAAATAATAATATTTTTTTCAACCATTTTTATTCAAATTTATGTGAGAGACATTAACATAGTTCATACCACAGAGTTATGAACACAAAAAAAAAAATAGAAGAAATACTGAAACTGAAAGTGCGGCAGAAAAAAAAAAATCAAAACTTTCTTAAAATTTAACTGCGCGTAAAATTTTTAATGCCGGAGAGCTGAACAAGAAAAAAAAACGGGGTAAAAATTATATTGTAATAGCAAGGAAGAATTTTGACTTCAGCAAAACCGAAGCTGTAATACACTGTACAGAGTATTTAATAATGAATTGTTTTTTTATAATCTAATGGTCTACTGTGAAGGTTTTATATGCGAGCTGTGTTGTATATTGAGTGGATATAAGTCACATCCATGCTAAAATTCGAATTTATTGTTCGAATAAAAATGTAATGTCGCTAGCTTACTCGATGTGATTAGGGATGCGCTGATACCTAGAGGTATCGATATTTATTATTATTTGAAAGCATCGATACTTTACTTGTATTTTCCTATTGGAAAAAATTGTATAAACGTTCTACTACACAGAACGTGTTTAATTCAAAATATTTTATATATAATATATTCAATTGAGAATACTGAGTCCATTAATTGTAACGATGTTACCGGCTGGGGTATCCTCGGCGGAATCCCAGGCGTTCGTCACTGAAATTTGTGTGTTTTCAGTGACCACTGGCGATGATATTTTCCAGGTTATAAAAAACGTACTTTTCTTTGAAACAATTAAAAAAAGAGTTTTATATTAATTTATTCGTATTATCTAAATACATGTATTTTAAGATTTCATATGTTCTACGTGCGATGTTTTCTTAGACTAGGTTTTGTTTAACGACTTCTTAGCTCAATTAGACTTTGATTTTCAACAGTAACTTTTAAGTAATGCGAAAAGGTGGTTGTGCGTTTCCGGAGAATACTTTGTAGCTGCTAATTTTCTTGTAGAGACTGAATAAGTTCAATCCACAGAAAATCTTTTGCCGATGGTACCAATTTCTTGTGGAGACTGAATAAGTTCGATCCATCTGAAATGTGTTACTGTTTAGTCAAATGTGTTTTAGTAAAGTATTATGTACGGACTCTGTACGTTTGGCCCCCGAAAGAATAATCGCCCGTAGTATAATTTTCGTGTGGAGACTGAATAAGTTCAATACACAGAAATTATTTTGCCGGTTCGACCAATCTCCCGTGGAGACTGAATAAGTACGATCCACGCGAGATATGCTACCACCGGTAAAGTATTTCCTATGGATTGAACGTATTCAGTCTCCATACGAAACCAAATATTTTCCAGAGCACATTTATCCGAGGAGTGGCATATTTCACGTGTTCAGTATTTCTTTGAAACTGAGCATTATTTGTATGTCCATACCAATGAATATACTTTCTTGGCTAAATATTAATACTAGTTTGTGCGATGGCTGTAGCCATCGTCACATAATAGCAACAATTTGTGTCAAAGTGTGTGAAGAGTGGTATTTCAGTTCGTTACGTACCTGAATTATATGTCAAGCATATGATGGTTTGGATACAACATCCATGGAGCAATAGAGAATAAAATGCTTTTGAATGGAAAATTTCAATTGTTAGAATTTTTCATTGTAACAATTATGTTTGTATATGTTGTTGTACCTTATGGAAAAATCAACTTTCTACAATGAGCTGAAGAGCTAGTCCGAAAATATGTGGCAAAAGAGAGAGAGAGAGAATAGGTTAAAAAATAATATACAAAATTGCCTCTAAATAATTAACTGTATACGGATACTTAAGTTTCAACCAATTTCTGCGCATATATGGGTACGCAGCTGTGTTCCAATATTTCGTGTGAACAGCCTATTGTACATATAACTACTTTTAGTTATCGAATTATAGCATAGATAATTTCTATATTTATCGGCTATTAGCTTGAATCCATAAACTACACACTTGTTGCAAGAAAGTATCGATACGTATTGTGTACATACATGTATCGGCGCATCTCTAGATCAATAAGAAAGTCTTTGTCATGCCAAAATCAACGAAGAAGTCTTTGATGGTCTACATGGAAGGAATCTTCTCAGAGAGGATTTCACACACTATAGTTCTGTTTTAATTGGAATTATTGATAAAACCCGAACTAGAGAAGATAATTGTTGAATATTTGCTTAATATTTTTGTAAAGATGAATTTTTATTCACACTGTTTCCCTACTTAATTTCCTATCATATGTCTTACATTTCTTTATTCTCAAGATCCATTCCTTGCATTCCACTAATATTTTTCCAGACAGTATTGCTGACCTGAGTGCTTAGCATGGTGAGAAGTTTCACCACGAAATGAAGTTACAGAGCGGAGCTTTTAGCTCCACTGAACATCTGTTTTTGGGTATTTTAAGCCTATTCTCTAAAAAACAAACTTCAAAAATCCATACTGCAAAAATGTATCCATTCCAAAATTTGTCGACATTCCGACAGACAGAGAGACTGCCATGAATGTATCGATATGAGTTCTGCCACGCCTACTTTTGGTTGTTACATTCATTTACACAAACTTAATCCCGTAATGCGTTACATATTCTCCGACAAACTGTTGCTACTTTTTGCACAATATGTTGGAAGGGTATATAAAAAAAAAATAATATAAAATTTGCCAGCATAATTTTGCATAATTAATTTGAAGTTGCAGTTGTTGTTTCGTTACAGCATGCTTTCTCTTTCACACTTTCGCCATTTTTGTGGTTACTTGACGCCATTGCGCTTGTGGTGTTTCTTCTGCTGCTGCTGATGCTGCTGCTGATGCTGCTGATGCTGCTTATGCTGCTGATGCTGCTACTTGGTTAAAGGACATCAATCGCAAATTACAATGTAAATTAACTGTTGTAAAAAAGTTTTGTTAAAGCCAACCAACTGAATATTTAAGCAGTTATGAATGCGTAAAGGATTAAGCATGTATAACAAGTATATACAACAAACACAACAAATAAGTAACAAGGATATGATTTAAAGCTGCCAAATTGTGACACAATTAAAGTGCAATGAATTGTAAAAAAATAACTTACATACTCTTATACACAGTAAATTGTTGTTTAACTGAAAAATGAGCACTATTAAAATGTGTCGCCTGCCACTCTGACTGTCCCTCTGTTTGTCCGACTGTCTGTCTGTCCATCCGTTTGTTCAACTGACTGCCTGTCGCCTGTCAACTATTATGACTTAACATAAAATAGCATAGTAAGTAAGCTTTTCGTGCGCTTCTTTCTAGAACGGAAAAATATGTGGAAACATGCCCGACAGACGGAAACATTTAAAAATATATTTCAGCACTTTACAACAACCGCCATTTACAACACTTTCCAGTTGCCAGTTGACAATCCAAATGCGCTACATTTTTAACAAACATAAAAGAAAAAAGAGTATACAACGAAGAAGTACACCATCAAGCGGATGTTGTAGCGATAAGGTTTTTCTATCGACTTTAATCTGTCTGTCTAGCACATCCTTTTACAATACAAACTTCATATTGCTTTGTGTTTTCTAAAAATAAATTATATATAGAAAAGAATGAAGTTAACTTCGGCAGAATTGAAGCTTTAATACTCTACATACAAAATTTAATATAGAATTGGGAAAAAAACCATTTACAACAAACCCTGCTCTGTAAAGTTGATGATCATGGTGAATACTTTTTGGAAATTATTATTAAGAACATTCATACCACATTTGGTATCTCTACCTTGGTTAAGAAGGTAGTCGTTTATATTAAGAACTCTAGCTGTACCATAGGTTTGTATATGGACTACGTGCTGTGAGTGCTAAAACTAGGCCATTGGTGGATATTTTAAAGGAATTGATGTCTATAACAATCGTAACCAGTTTTTAGTCTCTAAATTATATAATAAGGAAGTAGCTCATACCAGAGCCTCTGTCTGTGTGTCCATCATGACACGATATCATATATGATATCTACCGTTATATCAAAATGCACTATTTAAACCTTTCCATACGCTCCAATATATTTTGTACCATGTTCTAAGAGACTTTTAATAAGAAAATCCACAAAGTGGGTGTTAGTTTTGTTTGGGACTCCCCTAAAAGTGAGCTGAACACGCCCATTTAAAGTTGTATATATGAAAAGCGTCCGTCTATAAGAAGTCAACACATCGAAAGTTAACATTCGTTCTAATAAAATTGTTTCCCACATATAAACTTCACAATGGGCGGTGGGGCCTACCAGTATGTTGGGCATAGATCAATATTGGTTGCATTAAAAAAGTTTTTAGCACAAAAACCCAAAAAGGGTTTTTGAGTTTGTAAGGGGACTACCCTTAGAAAAGAGCGTAGCATTTCAACTTGGAGAAGCTAAATGGTTACAGGCAGCACAGAGTCTCCATACCAATTTTTTGTGTTGCGATAGATTCATGTTTCATTCACGGTCATGAAACGGCACAAAAAGTTGACAATATTCTGGTTAACTAATGCTAAACACTATTTCGAAGTTGTCAGTTCGAAGTTTCAGTTGAATTTCATTACCCAACTGCTTTCTGTCCGTCTGCCTACCTTTCATATACGCGGCTCTCAAACACAAACTTAATGATGCATATTGCTCAAAAACAAACTTGTTAGAAAACTGCAAGCGGCAGATGACGGCAGTTCAGATACTTCTGACAGTACACTCGTACATCAATATAAAAAGCATTTAGAGGACATTTTTTAAATAAAGTTTTAACTCAAGCAAAATATAGTGCTGAAAAAAATTGTCCTTGACTATTTCGAATATGGGCACTTATGATTTTGGCAATTAGTTGTTCTAATAATAACTCTAAAATCTGTAATTCTGAACTAACTAACTTCTATGAACATATGCAGCACATCGAGATATAACAAGAATATATACACTCCAAACTTTTACAAATTTCCCAGCAAACTAATAATTCCTTTTTCACACTTTGTTTGAAGAGTACAAACAAAAAAACTGACAGTTCTGGATTTTGAGATACAAGCAGCTTACTACAATACAAGTACACGCCAAACCTGAACGCAGCATAGAGCGTCGAGAATAGACCAGCTTCTAAATTCAATATATGGTATATCATCAGTAGTATTCCAAACAAATCAATCGTTGACAGCAGACATAAAATGCATTGGAATGAAATGATTTTGAGTGCGGCTTTATGCTTCATACTTTTATGCCTTTGACTATATTGAAATAGAAATCGAAATGCAAGCTTTTGACGAAGGATATTGTATTGAAAGAACAAACTTTTGCTGTCTATCATGCTCTATTATAGATAAATGTCTGTTTCTATTTGCATGATTTCAGTAAAACCAAAAATTATCAATGACATTTTGAAAGACAGAAATCAAGTTTGCAGCATTCAGACACATGAAAACAAACAAACAAACAAAAATCTTTTGTCCTGTATTCTGTGTATGTACTAGTATATGTATTGTTAAGACAAAAGCCATCAACATGTCTGCAAGGACATTAAAAACTCATCAGTGTAGTCTCTGAAAATAATGTACTACTCTTTATACGACTACGTCTATATCTGTCTATGTCAAAGTATACTTGTTTGCATGCATATTCAGTTTGTAATTGTCTAGTTACAATATAAAGAAAAGTCACTATAGTACATACTTACCAGTTGATGAAGAAGTAAATGGAGAAGAGGTGCATTGTAGGAAGTTAGCAAATAAGAATAGAAAATCATACTACTATCGTAGTGGCTTCTTAAAAACTGAGCTCTACGTATATGCAGAAATATGCACTTAAAGAAATTTATATAAAGTCACGAATGATGACAGATACAGCTAAGATTTCTAGAGTTAGTGGGACAACGGTTACTTCAATAATAAACTATCGTTCCAAACATATTTTGTGGTTAAATTAAAGCATTGTGCTACCAAAAAATCTCACCATTACGTCAAGAATCTTTCCTTACATCAATCATTTCGTCTACATTAAACACATCTTACTCAGGAATGCACGAATTGAAGTAGACTCAGAACATCAAATCATCACTCAAATTGTAGGCATGGAGGGATGCTTCGCCATACATGATACCGAATTCTGCTTCATTTACTTCTGTAAAAATTTGTTTGCTGTTCCTCTTTTCAATATTTTTCAACGCAGGAGAACATGTTGCTACAACAGTGATCAGTGAGAATTTGCCATCCAGTTGGATAGACAGATTAGCTCCAACTAGCTTTGGCTAAATCAGAAATATTTGTGAAGAAAGGTCTGCCAAAGAATTTCACTCTTCTACTAAGGGCTGGATACGATACGAGCAAAGAAACTGAAAGATCGTTTTCACTTCAACCTCTCCCAGCAGCTTCTGCAAAAATCGTTATATGGGATAATTAATACAATATCCAGTGATGACTCGGACAACTACCGCGCAAAATACCCTGTTTAAAATGCATAGTTGCTCTGAACTATGAACGTTTTACTTACCATCTTCAGTTCGCTTCATGTTAAAAATGTTCGCCAACATAATTCTGTGTTGTAGTGTATTGTCTGGCGATTTCATCATCATCTATTGAGAAGCAGTAGTAATTTACTGCAGTTATAAACGGTTTTCCCGAACGTATTATTGAGTGGCCAGTTAAGCCGATGAAACAGCACTTGACTCCTCCTTTTCAGAAACCTGCAGTAGAAACCAATTGTTTTCCCATCCATTCTAACGGAGGAAAATGAAAACTAGTGCCAAGAACATCTGTTGGGCGTCCGAGATGGTTCGTTGTACTTTAGTTATTCGTTTTAGCCTTTTGGTTAAGCGTAGGCCACCATTCTACGAGCCTATTTATGAGTATCAGTCTGAAAATTCAATCGCTAATCGCTATTCTCTTGCGTTGAAAAATATTAAAATGAGGAACAACAAACAAATTTGTACAAAAGTAGTACAGTGGACTACTTTGGCGGTCGTAGCTCATCTTAGACCTACTGTCTTACTACACGCATTTAGACTGGCAGAGGGTTTTCTAGCTCGTTCTCTTAATTTAAAGATCCAATTCAGCTTTACATTAGTCCCAAGAATAATGCACTACAATTAAAGGGAAGAGAAATTATTTTCATACTTGGTAGAATGAGAGCAGGAATCTTGTATTTTGTAGTAAAGAGAACTATTTTGGAAGGGTTTACTCCTATATGCCTACAAGTATAATTTACTCAGAGTGATTCTCATAAGATAACACAAAGTTTGGGATTATGTGGCCTGTCACTCCCTTGGTACACCTTAGCAGTACGTTTACTACAAGGTTTCATAGAACGGGTGAGTGGAACCCGACTTGTGATGTACCTGTTTCGACGAATCTAGAATCATTTGTTGCGCTAAATGGTAACTTCTGATTGATCATTTTCACCGTCAGGCTATCAACTTCCATATCTATCAATGCTGCAGTGCTGGCTTCTGTTACAATGTTGGTGAAAGCTCCCACAATGTCTAGGAAAGCAATCGAAATATATACTTTATCTAGCAAAAAGTATTGCTCCATGAAAATGTTATTCAATTTCTTGATAGCAGCTGTTGCAATCATAATTTATAGTACTAAATATTTATGATTGCTGATGATCAGCAAATTTGGTAATAATGATCACTTACCATTCGCATTCAACAGAGATATCAGTGATCGCCGATTGCTGATTAGTGATGAAATGGCCTTATGAATCCGTTGAACAGATAGATACTACATTCTAATTAATTGCTTTTAATCATTTTCCAAAATTAATTAGAAATTCTTCATATACGTAGTAGTTCTTTCAGTGTATTTAAATTGCATAAGAAGCATAGAATTTGTCACCGAAGGCGCATGCATTACATTTGCAAGTTGTCTGACATTTGCTCTCTCTCGGTTGCATGCTTACTTGGAACGCATCCTCAGTTTGAGTCGACTGCGTGAATGCCATCGTACCACAATTTAAAAGGATAAAAGCGGGCGGACCGGTATGACGATATATATATATACATGAAGTGCAGCAATGTAAATGCATGCAGCACGTGGCCGCGAGTCATGAAGACGTCGTCGAGTATGCGAGCAAGTGAGGCATGTGCGCCGACACCTTTTGTTAATGATGTGACGCAGTGCTGTGACATTTTTAGTGCTTAAGCATACAAGACAAAAATACTTACATATATGTATGTACTTGTATTTATATACTATAAGCAGAAAATCAATATTTAATGCCAACAATAAAAAAGTACACCTTACAGCAATACAACAGCAACAACAACTGCAATGACAATGTGCAACAAAGTTGAAAGCATGATGGGACATAGCTAGCAGGCTGGCAGGCTGGCAGGCACTAAGTACAACTAGTAGCGAAGCAACTAAACTTGAGTACAGAGCAGTCAGTCAAGTGTGTGTGTGTGTGCGTCTGTATTTAAACCAAAATTCATATAAGCACACACACACAGATACACACACACGCACACGCTAAATGGCACGCAATATTTAAATAAATCTCTGCAGGAAAAAGTAAAAGCAAAAAAAAAAAAGAATTTGTTTTAGTAATACCGCATTTTTTATACACTTCACAAGCGGTTGCCTTCGGATCCAACATTAGAATCTCTATTGCCATGGGTGCCTATGACACCCTTCAACAACTTTCAATCGGCTGCAAAGTCGTGATCTGTTAATTATCTGATTACAAGGGTATCATAGGAAATGAAATTGCTGATGAACTGGTTCGGCAACTCCTTTTATAGGTTCGGAACTTTTTTTGGGATTAGTTGGGCTAAGTATAAATCCTTCCATTGTTTTTCAGTACTGGCTACAATATTGTGGACTACACCAATATATTCTCTCTACTCTAAACCCAACGCACATCTCAGTAGATCTGACCTGAGGCTGCTTATGGGCTACCTTACTAGTTATTAAGAACTGAGATACCATCTAAATAAATTAGGTCTCTTCTCAGAAACAGAGTGCAGACTCTATCTAGAGGACGACGAAACACATCTGCTCTGCGATAGTCCTACCTTGGCCAGGCTCAGAATTGAACAGATGAATAGCCTCTTCACTATATCTGACAAGGTTAGAAACACCTCGTCTAAGATTATTCTCCGTTTCATAAAAGAGACAGAGAAGATCTTAGTTAAATTAACCTAACTATGGACATCCGGGCTAGGATACAAAAGACATTATATTTTGTCGCAGTACGCATTTTCCGTCAGGAATGCCCTCAACGTTCTAACTCTGACACTGAATATTACTTAAGAAATAGCTTGATAGCTTTGGCAATTTTGTGGAAAATGATTGTTGTAAAAGCTTTTTGTGGGCTGTACCAGGATCAATATACGAGTACGATTATATTTAATACATAATTAATTATATATCATGATAAATTTGTGCATAGTAATAAGTAATGTAAAAAAAAGATAAACCGAAACCTAACCATAGGTGTCAAGTCAAATGAAGCTGGCTACGTCAATGGGACGCATCCATAGATTCATAGGATTCAATTGCGTCGAACGGGAGGAAAAGTTGAAGGGAAGAGTAGTACCGTGCGGCAACTGACTACACTCAGGACAGGAATTATTGGTGCTGATCATTTTTCCATATTTCTTCAAAAATTAAGCCGGCCATAATGTTACAGTCAATGGGGAACGCTATAGAGCCATGATTAATGACTTTTTCGTGCCTGAATTGGGAAATGTTGATGTGGGCGACCTTTGGTTCCAACAAGATGGCGCTACATGCCATACAGCCAACGAAACAATCAATTTATTGAAGAAAACTTTTGGTTAGCGCATTATCTCGCGTCGTGGGCCTGTAGCGTTGCCTCCAAGATCGTGCGATTTAACCCCGCTGGACTACTTTTTTGTGGGTTTATGTGAAGTCGATTGTCTACGTAGATAAGCCCCAGACGATTGACGCTTTGGAAGAGAATATTCAGCACATTATTGCTGACATACGGCCCCAATTGCTGCAAAAAGTGGTCGAAAATTGGGCCTCTCGGCTGGAATTTATTCGAGCCAGCCCGAAATCGTTTTTAAAACATAATGGCAAACCATTATCTTTATAATAAAGCTAAATTCTTGGCCACAACATTAATTTTATATGCGTTTTATTTCTTCTTGAAAACCACACGTCTAAAAATAAACACCATTTACAATCAACTGCATAGATCACCAATTAAATGCAGGGAGAAGGTATATGCAGCTTGACCACTGTATGTATTTTGATTTACTGCATATGCAGCCTCACACGGGTTTTCAAAATTAGCTCTTAAGGAAACATCCGAACAGAAATAACTGTGGACTTCTTCGTCAGCTTAAGGCACATCTAGATAGATATTTTTGGAGTCTTTAATATAGCTTCTCCTCGACCTCGACTCCATTAGTATTCTATTATATAATTTTTCAACCGAGGGCTGCCGCAATTGTAATCAAAGAAAACCATGCCTCTACTAAATATAATACAACCTAGCCAAGAATTATACTATACGCTTTCTCGCACTATATGCGTAGTGTATAAAAATGAATATGAAGTGTTAGCAAGGAAGACAAAAACAAAAACAACAACAACAACAACAAAAAACACACATACGATATATTTATGCAACAAATTTGAACTTTCCACTTTGTACGTTTGACCCACTTTCTTTGCGATTTTTAATTAAACAAAATGCCGGGGAGCAAAGAGTAAAAAAATATGGTGAAGAAAATAAATTTAAAACAAAATTGGTAAATAGGATTTTTGTATTGTTTTTTTTTTTTGTTTTTAATGATTTTAGGTGTTTATTCACTTTATTTGAAATACATTTTTTCAAGCCTTACGAACATCCCACATTTCAGCATAAGAAATTTATTTAAGTTTATTTTTTTTTTTTTATAGAATATAAATTGCAAAATATTAAACAAATATTTGTGCTCAATAAAAGCAAATTACCTTTGAATGAATAGCAAATACATAAGTAAACAGCAATTTAAACATTGTGCGGAATTAAGCAGGGAGCAGTGAGTTTTGGATGAATAGGCGCTCTAATAACAACCTCTGAAAATCATGCAGTCATGTTTCTATGAAAAATCAAGCTGGCTGTAAATAGCAATTCACAATTTTTGAACTTTTCATCAATTTTATTTCGTTTTTTTCAGCTATTTCTTTTTTTTTTTTTTTTGTAGGAGAAAACAGAAATTTCATCAAAATAATTGAAAGCTAAAAAGTTTCAAGTTTGAGTTCATTTGCTTTCATTTCTATGCGTTTGTTGCTGAGTTTACGCTTTTTTTAAAAAGCGATTTTTTATTTTTTTTTTATTTTTTTTATTTTTTTGCCAAGTAATGTTGCTGTTGTTATTTATTAAGTTGCATTCAAGTGGAAAATTCAAATTTTTGTGCATACTAATTTGCATTGAGTAACACTGAAGGCAAAGCGAAATTTATTATAGAATAGAAATTTCAGTTAAAACGAAGTTTTTACAACCTACATACTTATATATTACAGATGCCTTATGCTATGGTGTTCATAATTGTTATTCAACTATAAGCCAGCGATCGACTCAATCATACATTTACCGCTCCTTCTCTATGAACCCTTACCGTCTCTAACACAAATTCTAATTCCCCTACCCCTCTTCTACCCCTTTCCCAACACTCCCCTTTCCCTTACCACATTCCCCTACCTCCTTTTCCTTTTGAAAGTAACCTGGCCCTTTCCCCTACCTCTCCTTCCCCTGCCCCTTTCCCTACCACCTCTTCCCACTACCACCACGTCCCATATCACTTCTTCCTCTCCTGCTTCTCCTAGCTCCCCTACCAACCATGCCCTCCACGACCCCATTAACTCGTATATGAATTTTATTATTAATTATGACACGGTCGCGGTTCAATACCTTTGTCGTATTATATGCAGTTAAAGGGAAAAGTTTTTTGTTTTAAACAAATAAATTTACTTATTTTGATTAGAATTAATAATTGTTGATATATGACCAATAAACATGATTTAAATAAATTTTTTAATATAAAAAACTACTTTTTGTGACTTAAATATAAAAGTTAGACATATGCTGTCGCTGACTTCTAGAACTCACTCATATATATTTCTCATCGTTAAGGCAGCGCGCGTAAGAAACATTTTTGTTCGACTGTTTTTTCTTACTTTGCAAATCCGACTACCACTAAAAAGTCTTTTCATTATATATCATATAGCCTATGACACTCACAAATAACGTGACTTTCTATTGGTAAAAGAATTTTCTAAATCGGTTCAGTAGATCCAGAGATTACCCTCTACTACCTCACAAACTCACAAATTTAACTCTATAATATTAGTATAGATTAAGTTCAAACGTTTGTTGTTATTGCTGTTTCACGGCGCGCCAATCACAACAACAACAACAAGCAAGCAGAGAGACAGTCAACAAAATAATAGCATAGCGCATACAAAGTAAAACACATAATATACTACTCGTACCTCTTTCGCGCTTGCACAGTCTTATTAACTTGTAACTGACTGCTCGCGTGCTATCACCTACCCAGTTGCGAACGATTTGATGTTACAAACAGAGCTACATAGTGGGTGCCTGCAAGTCGTTTGCGTATCAACAAGAGTTTCGAAAAAAAGGTTCGCCTGTGAAATTGTTAGCGAATTTTTGCTGAACTGTGTTACTGCGTTATAAGTTCCATACCAAACTGACAAACCCTATTCACACTATATATTAAGTGTACAAAATATGTAACAAAGGGAAAGCAAAGCATAAATGATTCAAAACTAAAAACAATGTTAAACATCTGTTAAAAAAATGCATTAAACATAACGTTTAACGTTTAGTTTTTCTAGTAAATTGCACAAATTGAGTCAATTAAAAACAGAAATATAAAAAAATACGCAATGTTGACTACATACGAACATCAAAAACAATACTTTGCAAATATGTATTGTCAATTGCGTACATAAACCAATATTTTTTTAAACAAATCAAAGTTTAAAAATGCTTTTAACTAAAGTGATTTCAAAGTTATAGTGAGTATTACGTATACGCCTAGTAAATCAATAGTAAAAATTTTAAATGGTGTAAAATGTAAAGGGTATTTTGTTTTTTAAATACTGAGATTACGATTACACAATTTTAAACTGAAAATTGACACGGATGTGGCGAATTCTTGAAGTCGAATATTCGATTACTTTTTCCAGTAATGAGTGCCGTATTTCGGCAATCGTTCGCACAATGTTGTCTTTTAAGTCGTCCAAAGTTGCAGGTTTGTTCGCACAAACTAAAGACTTCATGCAGCTTTAGAGAAAATAATACAAAGACATTAAATCGGACGATCTCGATGGCCTATTGACTGGTAAATTTCGAGAAATAACACGCTGTATGGCATGTGGCAACGTCCTGTTGCAAAAACCTGTCATCAGTAAACGTGCCATTCAATTGAGCCACGAAAATATCGCTAATTATGGCTGCATAGTGCTCGTTGCTTGTAACGACGTCACAGACTGAGGTAACATACGATGTATCCAGAATTTGTCGCGACAGAAATTTGTTAAATGTCGAAACCAAGACCGCATCTAAAAGCAAATCTATATAAAACCTTATTCTATATGATTATATATGGTAATGCTTAATTTCCTTAATTTTCCTGCGTATCTCCGTAGGTGGGATTTTCCTTCCGTTGTGCTATAATACTCATACTCTGACGTTTTATGTGGACCAGATGTAATTTTGTTCCCTTTGCGGAGCAGATGAAGCACTAATCGAACTCCTGCGTTCTTTACTGACCAGAAACGCCTCACCGTAATTTGGGAACAAGATGAACCACTACGGAAAACCATTTATTAATTCCAATTATCTTACGATTTGGTCGTCAGCCACCGCTGCGCGTGATGAACGTTTCCGCCGACCTCACTTTTAAAGAAGTAATGACCAATGATTTCACTGGCACATAAAGCGCACCAGACAGCGCAAATTTGCTTTTCACTGAAAAGAATATTCCGATAAAAAAATGGGCTGATTTTCAGTGATTTTTGCGATGGTGCATCGACTCATTTGGATTTTGCTCAATACAAAGCTCTACAGCAGCAATTGTTTCTTCAGTGCGCCCTGGACAACGTTCTTCCGAATGCGTGTTGTCACTTAGAGTATATGTGGTGTGAAAACGATCCACGTTTAATCGAATCAGTCGCTCGGATAAACGATTTTGTGAACCACGATTTTCAAATTTGCACAATTTGTAAGAGTTGTTCTGGCGTAAGTTTATTCATGATAAAATAGCTAACCAAACTGAGCACAAATAATAATACCGTTGCCAGATCTAACCAATTTATGAGAATTTAATCCCTGTCAGATATTGGAAGCTCTAAAAAAACACCCTTCATAACAAATGTTCAGCTTATAAAAACTACAACGTATTGCAAATGGCAATTCAATGGAGCTAAATAAACAAGTTTTCAAAATCAAATATTAATAATACAAATGCCTATACTTCAACATAGAAAGCTTAAACTACAAACTCCAAAGTATCTTTAGCAGCTAAAACAATTACAAATTGTACAAAATATGTCAATTGCATAACAATTTCTTCAATTGAATTTGCTTAGTTTCAACTACAACAGGCTGCAATTGAGCAGTTGAATTTCAGTTGAAATGTCAGTCGACAGCCAACAAGGTCTGTGCCAACGCACAACATCTTTCAAATAGAACTAATCGGTTTAAATGCTCTAGCAAACTTTCAAGTTTCTCTACATACACAGAGAGAGAAGGAAGAGCATTTGAAGTGAAATCAGCTTTTGGTCAATCAACAAAATGGTTTAATCCTTTGAAATGTTAAGGATGCTTAAACGTTTCTCGAACACGAACCGCACTCAAACCAACCCAGTCGCTTATATTGAGTATATATTCGACAGAAGACGGAGACATGAGGTTGTATAGCACTAAAATAGGAGTTGCGTCTATTAGTATCGGATGTAAGCAAACGCCGCAAGTCAATCAATATAGCTATTTATGATTGATAAGCCAGTCAGCCAAAAGCAGCCGCCAGAAACAGCAGTGCCAATATTTAGCCAAAGAGTTAATAACTAATGGGTGTATTAGAGAGTTTATTGTTATACATTAAATTAAAACAAATTATTGAAAAAGTTTTACTTGAACAAATAGAAAAATATACTAAAACTAAATAAGTAAATTGTCAGCCGTCAGTTGAAGTAATCTATGTTCCTGGCCATTCTGGCATATCAGGTAACAAGATGGTGAACGAATGTGCCAGAACTGAATCAGCGCTGCCAGCGACTCTTGTGTTGATGTACATTCATAGACTTTCTTAAGTGATCATCTCAGCATTAACTAGGGCCACAACAGAAACAGCAAGTAGACAGTGGGTTATCTGAGCTACTACACATTAACAAGTACAGTATTGGGATATTGACGGCAGTCATAACAAGGCACTGTACTATTGGCCCAACTGGTCCAACGATTGCATGTCCCCTATCAGATCTTCTGTCATAGTTGCGGTGATGGAAAGTGTCAAACGCAGCCCATGTAACTGCCCTGTACTCCGATTTCTTGGAAAACCATTCTTTGAAGACATGGAAAGTCTGGTAAACCTGCCAATGAATGATCTAGTGCATTTCATTGGCTCGATGTTTTCAATGGAGCAGAGTTTTAAAAGAAACCAACTGAGATGCAATCCGCCAAATAAAAACCCAAGACAACAGACATACTCCTGAAATCATAAATGTATAAAAAAGTCAGATGGATATGCGAACTGCTTAGATTCCCTATCTGCAATTAATGCTTTGTGCCACAACAATAAGAATCCTAAAAAGAAAGAGTTCTGTTTGCTCTCTCGTGCTGTGAGACATTTTTTGTCCAAAGTTGGCAGCACTGAGTGTTAACCAGGGTTCTCCTTAACACAACGAGCACCGGCAACTCTCGTTAGTACGAAAACTCTCCATTTAGTGTCCCCTTTTGATGCCCTTCTTAAATGATTCTGCAATCAGCTCGTTCTTGCAGTTAAGGACCTCTTTTTGTTTTCCAACTACATGATGCTTGTGAAAGATGAAAAGATGGAAGTGTGAAGAATTACGAGATGGTTCAAAATGACCCAACCAAATGAGTGCAAGAGGCACTACAAATTTAATTGTTGACATTGACCAAAATTTAAGGTTTTTCACTCCTCTGATCGCTTTTATCCATCAAAAATTTCAGTTGTCCGCGAGAAGTAACCAGAAGACACCGCGCACTTGGCTGGATTTCTTATGGAAAAAGGTGAGTTGTTGTACTATCAAGGGACTTCGGTACTCGTTGTGTTTACGAGAACCCCACTTTAAGTCAATGATGGCAACTTTGGACAAAATATTTCTCAAAGGTGGCCCACCATGTACAACGCCTTTTTTTCAGAGACAAAATTATAATATAGATATATGATCTGGACTGTTGTCTATTGTTATTACTAAAATATTTGATAGTAATAAAAGAAGTAAAAACTTTCTAATACACTCCATAGTATTAGTAGCTGTGTAGTTGGCATTTTGCAGTTGGTTGGTTGCTTGGACATGAACCGAAACGAACCGTACCGAACTGAACTGAACTGAACCGACAATCAGGTCCAGGCTTGGTAGCCTATTTTGCTACATAAGCACGCACTTCAAACGCTAATGAATATTCAAGTCGACAGTCATAAATTGCTGGCATGCGACATGCTTTGTTGACTGCCTACAAACAAACAAACAAACAAATAAACAAACGAACCAACACACACCCAACATAAACAAACATATAAAGATATGCATATAGTATGTTTAGTCCTGTAGCGTCAGAGTCTGCTATAGAGCCCGCAGGCTTATAATACACTTACTCACTCACTCACTCACTCACCCATTTGTATAAGACCCGGGCGCAGCCGCTTGAAAGTTTCCGCAGTCAGTTGTAACAGTCAGTGACTTCATTTAATTTACAAATTCAGTCAAAATTTTGCGCTCATTGTTTCGGTTAACAATGTGAAACGGCAGAAAGTGTACAATGATGATGAATACTCCTATACTCGTACCAGGCAGTTGGGGAAGTAGCACCCACGCGCGCTTTTAGGCACTTGTAGTTGTCATGAAGTATGCCACCCTCATATGCGCTCACAAAAGTGGTTGCAAGTTTCGCCTTGGTCTGACTCTGCCCCACAATGCTAAATTTTCATACACATACGCCTACATAAGTCTTAATTTATAGCAGTTAATTTTTCATTGTGTTGCACAGGTAAATGCTGCGCATACTCATACATATGTATGTATGAATTTTGTACTAAGTGACATGAAATACAATTCATGAGTATATAAACAAAAGAATAAAAAAAAACTTTTTTTTTTGAAAAATTTATACCTACAACTTTTTCTCAAGTGCCAGCTGCCTTGGTTGAGAGGTCAAAGTGTGCGGCTTGCTCCATGATAATGAGCAACTCTTAACACATTAATGGTAGGTCATGAATGAATTCAGGCAATGAAAATTAATGCACTCAAGGCTTATACAGATTTGTTTCATTTATTTTGTTACGCTTAGAGTATTTTGATAATGTTTTGGCTATCACACTGAACAAAAGAAATCATCCGTCAAGTTTGCTGAGAATACTTTGACTTTCACTGTAAACAATATAGAGCCTTTCCATTGGGTCCAACTTTCGCAACATTTTCCCTTTCCACTTGTTGTTAACATGTGAGTGGCAAAATGTCGTTAGCTTTATTTAAATATCAGCTGTTTGTGGTGATTGCAGTAAACATGATATGGTAATTGCCACGTATCGGATACATTTTTGTTAGAACAGATCAGAAAATAGACAAATACAGGAGCTAGAGCTTGAAATATAGTTTCATCAAAAAAGTGAAACGAAAACCAGATGAACAAAAATGAGGGAAAATGCCATATATACTCGTATATATGTATATATGAGCATCTATGCGAAAGATAAGGCAACGCTGCTCTCACTCCGTGGCTATTTGATAGAGTCTCCATCAGCCATACAATGTAGAATGCTTTTCGTTACAATAAATGCATCTGATAAGCGTGCCTTTAGATTTGCTGCAGTCGGTGGATTTTTGACCAGGTCCACACTTCATACAGCAGAAAGGCTGGTTGCAATTTAGTGTGCTGCAACTACAGGCAACGTTGGCATTGGTTCAGATCATCGAATCTTCCAGGTGGCTTTATTGTTATTACCGCATTACGCAAGCGTTTAAACTGAAAAATGATCCTGTTCGTAGTTGACGGTTCGAAATCAATAGACTATATTAACATGTGCAAAATTTGTATTGTATTTTGATCCTTGAAATCGGTCACCTGTCTTACCGTGTGCCCTAATGAGTGATACAAGTTAGTGTTCACCGCCTTGTAGACCCGTTGTAGCGTCAAAGTTATTTACTAACTTCTCTCAAATTTATTTACTAAGCTTTCTCTAATGATTCAACTCCTTGACCATAAGTCGCACTTGTACATCGCTTCCAGTTTTATTAAGCTCTGAATTCCTGTTTTAGCGTCAATTGCTCGTGTATCATTAATATTTTCCATCGATACTATAAAAATTGATGGTGATTTTGGCAACATTAGGGCAGTCTCCAAGCATATTCCTCTTCGGATTCTGTATCAAAGTTGCAAAGCGTTTTTATCACGAGGTTCTTCGATGGACTTCAATATTTATACCCTTCTTAAACGACTTCCTCGGTTGTACAACTCTAGAGATTTCTTGCATTGAGTTGATTTCTTGATTGAATTTATAAATTTCTTCTTAGAAGATATATTCACTATTTTAACTATATCTCAAGTCAGGAACGAACAATGTGATCTGATTGTCAAAATAAATATTTTGCTTTTTTTCAACATGCGTTAATATGTATGTGTCTCAAGATCAAATACTTACATTCCCACTTATATTTTCCCAGACTGTCTCGGTGTAATGGGAATTTTCATCAGCAAATGAAGTCCATAGAGCGGATCTATTACTTCGTTTTGTGGCAAATCAATACCCACCACGCGTAAGGTAATGGATGGGAATCCACGACAAAAACTTTCTTATTCAACTCGGTACGTATACGCTTTGTATACGAAAGGTGAAAATTCAAAATAAGCAAATCAGTCGAATTTTTGAAAAATCATAACTTTGGAACCTATCCATAGATTTGGTTCGTATGTAACTCATTTGCAACTTTTTCGTAAAAGTTGGTTCTTTATGCAAAATCTCTGGAAAATCTGGGAAAATTAAATTTTACTTTTTTCCTATTTGAAAAATTATTTTATTGCATTCATTTTTGTAAAAATTTATTTTTGAAATATTTCCGCTTATAACTTTCAAACTATTGAACCGATTTTAAGAAACTGAAATCACGTTTTAGGGTTTATCACAAACAGATTGTTCGAGATATGGCTAAAATAGTAAAGCTACCATAAAAAAAAAAAAAACTTCAAAAATGCATACCGCGAAAACGTATCCACTCATAAATTTGTTGATCCTTTTTTCGAGTACAGCAGCACTGCACTTTTTGTTATTTTTTCTTTTTTTGAGTTTATATCGAAATTTGTGCCAAAAAGTTATAAAACTTCATAGTCGGACTCATTCTTGAACCGTCCATTCAATTCGAATGATGCCTCGGGAACTGTCTCCTACAAAATTTCATTATCTGCCAAAATGTCCATGAGAAGTGCAAAAAATATTTGCAAATAATTTGACAATACGCAGTTATTAAAGTTAATTCAAACAAACTTTCTTCTTGTTTTTCCAATTTAAGTTGACAAAACAGTGCTCAACTTATATCGACCTCTGCTACTCAACCAGCAGCACTTCGCGCACAACAACTTCAGTTTTAGACACGCACAATTGCAGACTGGTCTTTAAGTACTTTTCCTATTGCCTTAACTGAAAAACAAACAAACAAAAAAAAAACTTCACCAACAATTTCTCGCATTTCCTCATTTAATTTGCTGTAAATTATTTACGCGCCATTTTGTTTGTTTTCGAAAATTATTAGCAAAGAAGAAGGAGAAGAAAATCGCCTGTCATGGTACAGCAAAGAAAAAGAATTGAAAATTTACATAATGAAAGTGGGCACTTCGCTTTTCCTTTGGCAATCTTATAGATTGTCTGTCTGTCTGTCTGTCTGTCTGTCTGTCTGGCTGGCTGTCTTATTGTTTGTCGTTCTGCTTGCGCAGCACGCATCGACTTGGATTCATTTTCGCTGTTACACTTCATTTATCAATTTTCAAGCACCCTCTCTCACTCTCTCCGTCTCTCTGTAAAAGAGGCAGCCAGATAAACACAGTCAACCGCCTAATCAAAGTGACAATTTCAAATGCAAACAATGCCAGCCCGTACAACCCAAACACAAACCAGAACCTGTCGTAAATTCCAAGTGCACACACCGGAAATGACAACGCAAGCCGCAGAAATGTTGAAAGTCTTGCGTTAAGCGCACAGCCTAAAAGAAAGTTGAGAAAGCATTCGAGACTCCACTTAAACAATTCACATAGAATTTTTACGGAAATCAAATTCAACTCATCAACTGCGCTTAATTAATCATGCCCGGAATGACAGTTTGAATTTGACACTACGCAGCAAAGGTGCTTCTTTGGCATCTTTAAAGCAACAATGTATGTATTTTTCCATCCAATGGGATTTGTTTCGTGTAGCAAAGCAAAATCTTATTAGAAACGTTCCAACGATTTGCATATGTTTGCCGTCATTTTTCCATTTTTCTTTATTTTTCTGCTATGATGTAAAAAATATTTTTCTGCAAAAATGTTGCCATCAATATGCCGAAACAAGAATGTTAGAATGATTGTATTGCTGTATGATAAAAATATTTGCTGCATGTTTTAATAAAATATAACAAGAAATCGTGAAAGCTGAGCTAAAATAAAGTTAAAATGTTAGATAGCCAAATAGACTTATATAGGGTGTCTCAGTTAGAGCGCCGGATTTGATTTTTAAATTAAAAACTTTGTGATTTGACGCCTCTAGACTTTTTTCTTTGGGGGTTTTTTTGAAGTCAATGGTTTATGTGAACAAGCCCACGACACTTCAAGCATTGACAGAAGAAATTACACTCTGCATCAATGAAATACCGCAACGAAAGGAGACAGCAAAGCCGATGTGTTATTTACCCGATGTGTTATTCCATACATAATCTCATGATGTCTACTTTATGTTTAAATAAAAGTTGCATCAATTTTCAAAAAACAAAAGTTTTTAATTTAAAAATCAAATCCGGCGCTCTAACTGAGACACCCTATACATATTGCGATACCCTACTCTATACCTGAAATCTTTTGTTTTTGCATTTTAATACCAAAAATGATGCTTCTCAACTCTTTAACCCAGTCCCTTGAACTGGCACCCAGATAACGATGGACAATATCCAATATGGAAATCAGTGCTGTGATTTTCGTTCCCAACACCTCTATATGGGTACTTGGCCTAGAGTCTTATTTGCACTAACATCTCCTGACGGATTCAGACTACCAAACGGTAATACACTTGGCACTTCTCTTTGAAACTATCCAAAATCTTTTCTGGCCATAGACATATTAATGGAAACGATATTAAATAGTTGCACCAGCCGGTATAGTTTAATCCATTTGTTATTAATGAAAAGTTTGAGGAAATCTTTCCAAAGCGTGCTCGGTCGTACTTTTGGACGCTTTTTACCAATTAACTTTACACATTCCCCATGTAAACGTTGCGTTGTGGAGCTTCGCTGTCCATCCGGAAAAGATTCAGGCGCTGAAATTTTATGCGCTGGACGAAGTCAATATAATAGGTCTAAAAATTCTGCGCGGAATCTTACTATCGCAAACTCCGAAAGATGCTATATACGATGTTGTCAGGGTCCACACTTCTGCGCTAAACAGCCAAACCGGCATTATCAGTGTCTTATAGATTTTTATCTTTGTACTTTGAGAGAGGGATCTAATTCTGATTTGCTTGCTGAGCCCAAAGTAGCAGCAGTAGGTTATCAAGCGTGATTCTTCATTATTGGTTAACTCCGTTCACAGAAATACAATATTTTGAACAACCCTGAAGTTGAAATTCTACATTCCCATTCATACCATCCAACGCGTCTTCGTCTTGTCCTCATTCACTGCTAGACATATGTATAAGCCGTGTATGGTTCACTATACCCGAGAACGCTTTACAAACTCATCATTCGTTCATTGCGATGATTTCATTGTCAGCAGCATACGCGAGTAGCATCACTTCCCTATGCAAGATCGTGCCCGGCCATTATATTAGGTGTGTACAAAAAAATAGGAGACTTTTTAAAATTTCGTGGGCTAAGTACATTTGATTTGCTACTTTTTTTTTCTGTTGGTATAAATGTTTCCAAAAAAAAAAGGATGACATGATCAACCATTTTGCATTTTTAGTTTGTTTTTTGACAGATATAAAATTGTTGGCGATTTTCTGATATCGATATCCTTGCAGAAAGAAACTTGGTAGTTCACGTAGTTCTGACACTTGACCTTATGATAAAATTTTCAAGCTGCATTACTATCACATAGCACCTCAACGTCCATAAGCTTGCATCTTGCACCTTCTTTTGCGTCTAAAATACCGTTTCGTTCGTTCTCTAATAGGCGGCTTCTTTCTCTGCAGAAGCTTAGCAACTTCTCGTCATACTTAGAGTTCATCAAAAGTCTGTTGCATCCAATGACCTCCTTGGCAGCCGTATGCATAGAGTGAGAGATATGTCATAACTGCACACATATATTTTCAGAAGACGGAGAGGACTTCCGGAACAGTTGGAAGAGTCTGGCTTAAAAAGGTTTGGCGGTCTGTTGTCATTGCAGCTTTTCCGACTTCTAGTTGTCCTAGTGCGTCCCTTGGCTGCGACAAGATGTGGATCCGAGTCGACTTTGGGACCTCGTATCGTTTGTACATCTAACATGCTCGATGCGTACCTTCTGTCAATCACAACATTATCAATTTGACTATGTGTGTTTTGATCGGGACTGAACCAAGTAGTTTTGTGGATGTTAAGGTGTGGAAATCTGCTTCTACTGTTTGACTTTTCCGACCTACGGCGATGGTGATTAGTTTCAAATCATTGCTGGAGTTAGCATTATTAAGGCTTGCCAAATAAACCTTCCTTCCTAATTTTGGCGTTGAAATCGCCAGCACGATTTTTACATCTTGATTAAGAAAGCGCTCGTAGTGACTTTGCAGGCTCACGTAAAACTCTTATTTGACCGGAACATAGCATAACCTATATGATAATCTGGCTTACATAGGATGACAGGTATGTCATGGACAGGAAATGGTACAGGGTGATCCAACTAGACCTTCGGTATGTCAATATTGAATAACTCTGCCATATTTTAACCAATTTCGACAAATGATCAGTATTCTAAAACGACATTCCATACCACTTTATCTTATTGCTGTGGGAAATTAAGTAAAAAGTAAAGTAATGATAAAGTATACTAATTTGAAATAAACTGTAAAGAATTTCCTATATAAGTCTTGCTGATGTGTCGAAATCGGTTGAGAAATGTCAGAGTTACTCAATGTTGAAATACCGAAGGTCTAGCTGGCGCATCCCTTACATAATTTCAGGTAACTATGTATCCATTTGACAGAATTTTTTTTCCTAAAAATTATTCAGCATGATAATTCTTTCACAATGACTTCAAAAATTATTCTAACTCAGTAGAGGTTATGTAGAAAAATAATTGTGTTGATGCTTTTTGAAAATGTCTATTTTTACGTTTTTTATTTCATTTAAAAACAAATTGGAACCTTACTTTCAAACACGTCGCGCAGTCACATAAGTTATTTTATGCAGAATACGATCATTTTCAAGTTTGTGACTATAAAAATTTACAAACTCTGCATGTATCCATTGTCATACTCCTCCATTTCGTTATTCATATGTTCCTCATTAATCTGTAACCCCTTCAAAGTATACGACAAAGTACATGACAAAGTGTTAATACGCTTCATCTCATTCCAAGCGTAGTGTATGCACAAAAAGTATCTCGCGTAGAAAAGTAGAAAAAAGGCAAAAGCAACTTTAGCGCAATGTATCCCAAAATGCCAGCGGCAACCGAAATTTGTCTAAACTGCCAGTTTACCAATGATGTCAATCAATCAGCAAGAAAATCCATATATTCAAAATCGTTGCCTGTTAACATGAATTTGCTGTTCGTCTTCAATGGTTTGCTCGTTATTGAGATAGGGAGACATGGCAGCAAAGTATCTCAATGCTACAAATCCCACTAATGCGTATACGTGCACAAAACAGAAAGAGCACACAAACCAACATAAAAATAGAAAAATAGAAAAAAAGAAAATTCGAAAAAAATATTTACCAACTTAAGCATGTTTTCAACGACACTTTGAACTTGTGGGATTTGCATTCAATCAAAATAATCAAAATATTGTCGATATACATCTAGCTAGTCGCTCTTGATGGATATAGATATATCTTTCTATTTGTTTTTTTTTTTTTTTAAATAGCAGCTGCTGCAAGTGGATTTCAAGTATACTTAAATTTGGAAAAATGTAAGTACTGAATTCAACCAAACGCGCAGCAATATGCAAACTATTACTGAACCCAACTAAAACGAACCGAATCCTACTGGAGTTAAATTGATAGCGCGCGTTGGCGTCCATTTGAGTTAATCAGCTTCAAAAAATGCATAATAATATTTTATGACAGCAAGATGAGATCGTTCTTGCGCTCGATGGTACTTTAGTTTTCAATTTTGTCATCATTTGTTCCTTCGCAGCATCGTAGCTTGGATTTGGATGGCAGGAAAGCAGCCAAGAAGTGATTTGTGAAACGCGTGAACTCAAGCGCTATTAGGTGCAGCTCAGCTCATGCTACGTTCTACATTCAAGCTCTAATGTTGAAGTATGCAAGCGTCAGATAACTTCACCTTAGAGATATGCAACAGCAGCACCAGCAACATTGAAAGCATTCACGCGGCAGCTCAGCTTCAAGATTTTTCGTTGTGCTTTCAATTTCGAGATTCAACACTAATGGAAAAGTAAAGAGCTGCACTCAAAAATTTATATCGAGTGCATATTTATTTTCATATGCATTATCGAAAAAACAAAAGCGTGTGCGAAATGCTACCTTTGGGTATAGTTTAGATACGAGAGTAAGCCTAATAGTATTTGAAATGTGTTAACTGAAACCAAATTAGTTAGCATTGGTTGTAGCTTGAATATTGAAAAATAATATCTGCTAGCATGAAATTCAATAGCAAGTTTTATTGATTCGAATAAATCAGTGCTGCACAGCCCTAGTCTCTTTCGTATTGAATAGCGAAGCATAAAACAAAGAAGAAACGGCAAAGCTTTGCTGACACACATGCTATGCGTGTAAAAACAACAACAAACTGATACTCTGTACAGCACTGAACTAAGTCAATATATATCGTCGAGCTTTGTGATATCATCATATATCATACCGATATGATATGCCGATATATATATGATATATCATGATATCATACCGATATCGATTTTGAACTGAGGCAGCTGGATAGATAAACGAAAATGGTTTGTTCATTCCTCTCGTCGATCTTATCAATAATATATAAATACTACTAATATATAAATAATACGGTTCGCTGCGTAGAACTAAAAGAGACGTACTTCACTAGGTGAGTGGTAAAAAGCGTGTATAACACTGTGGTACTCCAGCTCGAACAGATTTTATGCCAGAACCCTTACCCTCGCAGCTGACATAGAAACGCCTGCTAAGGTAAGACCTTAATCAAAAAAAGTATGGTACACGCTATAAAGGATATAAAAATTATAGCTTTTTAATCTAGTTGTCATTTTTACATAGAGAAATATTTTTCTCAATTCGAAGGGCGCATAATAACAAATATTTGTTACGCAGACAAATGTTTTAGCCACAGATACATATGTTTCGAACTCAGCTACAAGTTCTCATCAGTCGGCTGGCCGCACATTGCAATAGTTTGCTAATATTAAAACGCGTTGTGTATCATATGAATTTCTCAAATGATAAACACGTTCACATTCTAATCTAATTGCAAAAACTTTTTAGTGTACCACTCGTTCAGTCTGTAACTTCTACACTCACTTGGCTTGTCAATAAGAGAATAAATAACTACTTATAGCACGCGTTGGTTATTGTTAAATAGCTATGTAGCTACTTGCTCATTTCATATTAAATTGATTCAATGTTAACTTAGGACAACTGACTTTTCTATGTAAAAATAAGCATACAATACTTTTTGTAAACAAGTATTTACAAGTACAGAGCAACAACAATAACAACAACTGCAAAAATAACAAAACAAAGTATGCCCCACTCTTTTGCAATCTTTACTTCACTTTTCTTATTAGCCAAACAAATTGTGTTGACTTGCTATTTGTCTCATTGTGTTTAAGCAGCCACAATCCGTCCTAGTGGCAGCTGTGTTATTCTGCAGCACTGCGAGTATGATTACCACAGAAACTCATCGCGCTGCTGCTGTTGATACTGTTGTTCATGATCCTGCGCTTACTCTCTATTCATGCCATGCTGCTCCTGCTGTTCCTGCGGGTTAAAATTGGCATCTAGCTTTGGCTCAAACCCCACTGTGCACTTTAAGTGGCTTACAAGTAACTACTACTATTTTAAAATTTCTCACTCGTTTTTTACATTGAACGTGCCTGGTTTTGTTTGGAATATTCGCAGCTTCTTCAATAGACTACTCTGCGTTTTCGTCTCCCTGCGACCCAGTAGTTAAGTTGCCGGAAGCTATATAGTATATACGTATTATGAAGTATGCGGTCTAGGAGATTTAAATGTGCGTAAATTTTAAACTTGAACTGGATCAAAATTGTAATTAAAGTACAAGATATTTAGAACAGAAGTGCCTTCGAAAAAAATGTTACCCTAATTTCTAGAACAATGGAAAAACCTAAAATGAAAAGTTATTAGTGGTATTACCCATTTCTCAAGACGGAAAGTAGCATTTCGTTGGAAAGCATTTCGACAGAGAAAACCGTAGATCTTCTAAAAGTAGCAGACTAAGACTCATTAACGTTTTATCTATCGTTAAAAACATAGTTTCAGAAAAAATAACTTCAAATGAATCCAACCAGCATAGTCCGAAATTAATGCGATTGAAAATACACAAACCCAAAAAAAAATTTCGACTCTTTTACTCTTTTCTAACCAGAATCAAATCATCCATTCGAAAGTTATGGTTTTTTTTTTTAATTTTCGCCGAGTTAGAGCATATAGCAGTAGACTTCAGCACAGTAGGTCTCACTCGCAATAATGGGGAAATACCCCATCGCAACAACTCAGCAGCTCACGGCGGCGGAGGGAATACCCTCTAATGTACGTGCAGTGGTGGAGGTAGACGTTTACGCCCATGGCAGTGGGGGCATAGGGAGATGTACTCCAGTCATAGCAATACAACAGCTCACGTCGGCCGAGCAGATACCCTACAATGCACGCGCATTGACATATGGAAGTCGTAGTAGCACACGCAGCTGCGGTGAACGATGGCATGGGCTCGAGCCGTCAGTATATGGAGCTGGCGAACGTAGTAGTCGTAGTAGCAGTGGCAGAAACGGCTGCGGCCAGTGCATCAAATCAGTCAAAAGTAACCAGCGAAGCCTATGGGTCTCAGACAATGTGTTCGGTTTCTGCGCATAGTCTCAGCAGTAGCCGTGGTGGGGACGTAGTAGCTACTAGTATCTACAGTAGCAGCGGCTTAAACAAAGGCGAACAATGTGCCCTACAACAATAAAGCCCATAGACCACAGATCGCAGCTGTATACAAGCGCATTTTGGAATAGTAAAAAAGAGTTTTTGTTTCTCTTTTCCTTTGTGTACACGTACACGTATTGTCGATTGTGCAGTCGCTCAGATGCCATTAGCCTGAATATGAGTAACATACACGCCTGTGACTGCCGCACTACCAGCGCGCTACACGGTTTTTTTTTCAATTATTTAAGTTTTTATTACTGAAAGTTTTTTATATGATTGTCTCTTCTACCCTTAACTAATAGACTTTTGCAAGTTCTGTACAATACATAAGAAAATCCAAATCGTAAGTTTTTTGTTTAGGCATAACTGCTCATTAATCCACGAAGCATATAAATATTTAGTGTTGGCTCTGACATTAATGGGTAATGCAAAAACTAGCTTTTAAAGTGTATAAATTCATTAAATAATCTTAACTATAAAACAAAACACGATTCCGATATAGGACTTCAAAGTAAAAAAATGTAGAAAGAAGAATCATTTTTAGTAGCTGGTAGATCGGTCCAACAAACTTACTTCATGCCTAGATAATAAATTATATGGATGAAATGGGCCTCAGACTTGTGGTTGAACACACACAATGTGTTCGGTTTCTGCGCATAGTTTTATACCACTAAAGTTTTATACTAAAAAGCATCTTAATCTGTGATTGAGCTACAATTTACGTCGAATGTTGCTAAACACGTTGACATATATAGAACGTCAGAACTTTAAAATAACTAGAAAACCACCACTGTGATGGGCCCCTATAAATGATATTAGACTATATAATTATAAACTCTATATACTTATAATAATTAAAGATATATAATATGTAGAAAATAAATTAAAATGTCAATGTAAAAAGTCTTTAAAAAGACTGTGGTAAAGCAGTTGTCGATTTGCTGCTCATCAGACGACTGTTTAAGTAGCACAAACTGTGCGCCTTTTTATATCTGCATGCTTCGAGCAACATAGAGAGTTTGCATACAAATATTGCGCTGCTGAGAGCCAAAATACAAAGCTCCGCGAATCTTCTTGTACATGCTGACCAATTTTCAATGACCATGGGGCACACTTCGGCTGCTCGGATGTTGGCTTCTTGGGCATTTTTAAAGATGATGATGGTACCGCACCAAACTGTAACACGTTGATTTTCAGCACTCCAATAACGGTACTTTTGCTTATTTACGAATAATTGAAATCGATGGATAATTTCCAAATGTTGTGGCAGCGTGAAATAGCAAACTTCATTGAATACAAATGAAAATCCATATCAAATATTATTAAAGAAATAGGACCTCCAGGTGTTATTTAAGTTCGAACTTTCTAAATGTCAGACCCGATACATTGACTTTCTTAACCTTCACTGATGTCTATCTTTTTGTTCGCAATCTAGCAGCAAATTAAGTAGCTCCATAAAACAGATTTGCACACATAAAAGTGTTGATGACCAAGCATTCTTCTCGCTGTTCTCCAAAGGAGGTTTACTTTAACCTAGTGTCGAAATCTGAAGAAACGCATGGACACTTAGGTACACTAACGAGTATTTAGTAACTATTGTAATATGCTGCATTTAAAAATTGTAGCGTACTGTATGAAAAGTTGACGGATATTATGTTTCTGTCTGTCTGTTCGTGCGTCCATCTGAACATCCGTCGATTTTACAAAATTCGCTATTTTTTTATTTTCTACTTTTTTTTCTGCAATGCTATACGCGAACTTGTTGAAAGTGAATTGAGCAAGCGACCGTTAAATAGAAAGTTTTTATTCTTTTCGGCTTTCTGTGCACTCTATGCCCCCTACCGAAACACAGCTGCTGTTGGTGAAGTTTCGCCCGGAATTAAGACGAAGTTTTGAATTTAAGTTTCAGCTTCAATAATTTCAACATAGCGCAGACGAGTACAACTGTGGAATATTAAAATGTCAACAGCAAAGTTCGCCACTAGAAAATAAAATAAAAAATTAGAATAGGGGACCACCATGAAAAAATTATAGAAAAAAGAAAAGAACGACAAATCCACAACTTTGAAGTACGTACATCATTAAGCGTTGAATAAATGGACAAAAAATTAAGTCAATAAATATGTTGACAAATTAAAAGCACATTTTATAAGGCATAAGCTTTATTAAGTTAAGTTGGCAACTGTCTTCATAGGTGAAGTTTAACGAAGGCAAAAGAAGAGCATCTTTCTAAACTTCAACTCGAAACAACTTCAACTTCTACTCGTGAATTTTTATGTAACCACGTACAGAACATTTAATTTGCGAAAATGCGCGCACACACACAAACACATACAAACATACACCAAAAAGGAAAATCTAAAGAAAAAGCGCAACGACAGCAGGAAAAATAGCAGCCGGAAAAGTATTCGCATACACAAACGTATAAAAAATGAATGAGGTTCAGCAAAAATACGTGATAAGCAAATTCATAAACCATTAAGCGTTGCTCTGTTGCTTAAGCAAGCACAAATGGAAACCATACTGGATGTCTTCTGCTAAAAGGAGTATGCCGTGCCAATGAGTGCAAACTTTTCCTTTTGCTACAAACATCAAAAAAAAAAAAAAAAAACGTCAGCGAAATATGTTTAGTAGGTGCGGTTTCATTAAATTTTATAACAAGCGTTTAATGTTTGCATAGGCAGTGTAGGGGCGTATGGTATGTAATGAGAGTGCGGCTCACACACAAAAGGAGATACATGTACGCGGTACTTGTAGATACTTTGATGCCATGAAGTGTACGTTAAAGGTTTGCCGCCGTATGGCTGCTTTATGACGCGTTAGCGAGCAGAGTGTACCTAATTGACGCCAATGCGGCAGAACATGCACATAAAAGTACCAGGACAGCATTCAGGATATGCATACGTATCTAAATATATGCAAATATATATCTAAATATATATATATATATACTATATATATGAAATAATAACCACAAATGAGCAGCAACAGCAGCTAAAGCAGCAGCAGCAGCAGCAGCAGCAGCACCAGCAAATAGATGCCTGAAATGAACTCAAAGCGAAGCATGCATAATTCGACATGACAAATAGGTTAATGCGTGCGTGTCAATAATGCGACAGAGCGAGATGAAGTTACACTTAAATGATATACTTAAATATATACCTATCTACATAGACTGATGCATAAACTTACTACAAGTACACAAATAGTTATATGACATTTGTTTATTAGTGTAATGAAACTTTTCTTTGAACAGAATTTTATTAGATTTGAATGCTAAAAAGCTTCAATAAAAAGTTATAGAAATCAACCTTTTGCTCAGCACTACTATTGAAACGAAGCGTATCTAATGAATTTAAGAACGTTACTTACTGAAATTTTGCATGGCTAAATAGTAGCAAAAAAAAAAAATTGACACAAAAAAAACAGCTTCTTTGCGAAGTAGTTATAAGATCATTAAACAGTTGATTTCCAGTGATTTTCATTTTTATTTTTATGCCATTCACATGAATTGGTATTATCAGTTTGTCACGCAAAAAGGAAGCATCAAAGACCTCATAAAGTGTACTATAACTATATTCTAGATCAACTCGACGAGACGGGTCGTTTTAGCTATGTCCGTCTGTCTCTCTGTCCGTCTGTCTGTATGTCGTTGCTCATCTTTTGGGAACCAATTTTTAAGAGATCCAGTTGTAAGTCGACACAAAGACATCCTCATTACAGTTTAATAGAATATCCATATTGACATGCCACACCCACCTTTTTAGAATAGCCCCCATACAAATCCTAGTCCAATATAGACTTTTTGTAACTTAATAATTGATATGGTAGCGTCTAATGAACGGACGCTTTACATACATATCAAATGTATGTAATGTTTATTAATAGTCTTTAATTGTATTATTAAGTAATAGGTTTATTGATTATAAGTATTAAGGTAGTTTTAGTTAAGATACTAATTATATTAACAACGATTTATAGTATTAAATGTTTACTGCTTGTACGACTTCGACGGCGGATTTGTGACCAAACACGACAATTGATAGTTGCGACGACCTTTCTGCTGAACTACTGAACTTCGACTTTACTGCTTGACGACTGCTGAACGACTGTACTGGACGACTACTGAACAACTACCGACTCTCTGCTGCTTCACGACTTATTATTGCTGCCTGCTCTGCTTCTACTGACTGCTGTTCTAACGACTGCTGATCGTTACCTCTGCCGCTGCTGCCTACACCGCTTATCACCACTTGACCGCTCTTCCCATGTTACATGTATACTAATGTGCGTGTCCGGTCCACTCTTTATTCTCCATATTCATGTTTTAAAGGCGATTTAAAATTTCGTGCGAATGGTTTTAGAGCTTCGGCTTCGGTATTTTTGACAGTATTTTTTTCTGTATTCAGCCAACTAAAAACACGTAGGAACTAGAGTTGAGCTATATTTCACTACCTGTGATTAAATCACGGCGACTGGAAAATCACGAATATCAGTTGCTACACGATATTCTGAATGTCAGTGATTAAATATCATTTATTTCATTTATTTCATGGCGTATGCGTAATATATCATGCATATCATCAACTGATATTCAACTGATATTCGTGATTTTCATTTATTTCTTACTAGTGCCACTGTGATTCATGGCGTATGCGTAATATATCATGCATATCATCAACTGATATTCAACTGATATTCGTGATTTTCAGTCACAGTGATTGAATCACTTAATATCGCTCAACTGATATATTGTATCAATATCAAGTGGTAACTGATATTCGTGAATTTCAGTCGCCGTGATTGAATCACAGGCACTTAATTATCGCTTCGCTCGCAGTAATGAAAAATAAATACACAAACTGTAAGTTTGGTTGAGATATCTTAAGAAACAAAAAAAGTTTAATTTGAACCCGATTGTTCCAATGGCAGTTATATGATATAGTAATCCTATTTTGACAAAATTTGTTCAAGATGTAAATTATAGTAAAACATACACAATCTGTAAGTTTGCTTGAGATAGCTCGAAAACTAACAAAGTTTTTCATATGAAGCACTTTTCTCAATGTGTGAACTTTGACCCCCTTGCACTTCGATTTCCGTCGCCATCTCATTGCACGATAAAATTGTCTCATCTATGTTGTGTGGAAATTTCAGCCTCCTAGGTCTTATGGTTTGGCTGTGCCATGATCAGTGAGTCAGTTCAATTCAATGTTTGTGCTTAGTTGGCTTTTATCTCTACTAGCATCTGGTTTATTTCACTGGAGTGGAAAATTAAATGTTTCTTTCTATTTTCTTGGTTTTTTTTATATCTAATCCTTTCAAGAAAATAACATGAAAACAGAACTCCTTTCGTATACAACTTCAGTTTTACGTAGTATTGCCTTTTACAAGTTGTAGTAAATATATGGCACTTGATTAATCCTGGAAAGGAGACTATGTAAAAAAAAATAGGTGATCCAGTCAATATTTTGAACCGGAAAAAAAACAGCAATAGTTGGCACGGAAATAAATCCAAAACAGATGACTTCCTGAAATACCATCTTCCCGCCTCAATTCCCAATAGTTTGTTAAAGAATACTTCTTCTGTTACAGAAGCCCAATGCTTGAGACTATAACCAACAATCTCCTCTGGTTTTTTTATGCCATTTTAATCCAATCGTCTCTAGAAAATGATACAAAAAAAGAAGACATTCCAGAAACTGATGGCGATTTCCTGTAGTTTGGAATTAGTCTCAAAGAATTGTAGTGAATATATGCCACTTGGAATATACACAAATCAAGTGACTACCTAAAATACTATGTTTAAGCCTCAATTCCCAAGATTTTTGTAAGGACTCAATATCAGGTTCCGGGAGTCCAATGATTCCGACAATGTCCCTCACTTTGGAATGGTTTTTGTACCATTTTAGGCGTATCCCCTCCAGAAAATGTCTTGTATATACACCTCTATTCATATAATCATTATTACACATAAAGTTAAAGTAAAATTTGACGAAAAATTAGACAAATAAATAATAGATAATTAGACAAAATAGTTCCCCTTTTTCTTTTTTTGCTTTTCATTTTTACAGCGATCACAGTAGCAGTCCAAAATCACGGTGATTTGAAAGTAGCAGTCACGATAATCACAGCTACTCAAAAATCACTGACTAGCTCATCTCTAGTAGGAACTCGCACGTAGGAAGGCGCACCAGTCGCTCGTCACCTGCGCGCCGACAACAGTCGTTGGTAATACAAATTTTAAGAAGGTCATCCCAGTCCTGGTCATTCCAACATAAGTTCTCTGCTGTTCTCCACCAATTAAATTTAGGTTTCCGTCATAAACTTTCAGTGTTAGAGTTTTGCGGTTCTTCCAGCTAAGTTCCCAGTTCCTAGTTCTTGTTTTGAACTACCATAAAAGTTAAAAAAAAAAAAAAATAAAACAAGCATTGCTATTAATGAAAATAACATCCTTTAAATGAATACTGAATATATTGACATACGAAAACAAATCCAAAAGGATATAAATTTCAGATAGCATAATCTGAAGATTAACTTGAAGATTTCTTTTCTTTAATACATTAAGCACATTCTTCGATTTTAAAGCACACTCAAAAGACTAAGTTGTAAAAAGTATAAGATATATGTCATGTCATTGCGCCATTTAACAATGCCTACGCAAATATTATTTCAGGCGACAGATACTTTTTACATTTTTTACGCTGAAAAGCCAAAAATAAAAGCAACGCGAATAATAACAATATCATGTCAACGTACAAAAGCAATTTTGTTAAATTTTAATGACAAACTGTCACATTAAGACAATAAGAGAGGCGGCAAGAAACAAAATAACACACAGAATGCTATGTTCTGAAACAATCGAAGCAGGCAGTGTTCTAGAACATAGTATAGAGAAGAGGTACAAATAAAGTGTTTTGTAAAATTCGCAGAAATTTCGCACGTACGACTGTGCTTAAGCTGCTTACCTGTTACTTTGTTGTTTTATAAATAAATATATTACACTCGTATGTACGTATGTAGACATATATGTATTCATATAGTGAGAGAGATTACCAAGGCATGTGGGAGTGAAACAACAGAAATCACAACGCATACAAATTTGCCAACACTGACAAAAAAAAAACCAAAAAAAAAGGGAGAAGTTAGCGTGTATCTCACTGTGTGTGGCAATCTTTTAGCGCTCTAGCTTATTTCACGCATCACTGCATCATGCGGCAAAATCAAACAAAAAGTACTAAAAGAAATGCAAAGGAATCCTGCGGACTGCTGCTGAATTTGTGCGAAAATGGTTTGTGAGTGCTCATGTTCATGCATGGTTTTTTTTTCTCCCCTTATTCGTTCATTCGTTATTTCATTCGTTTTGGCTTATTTGGCCTTTGCTTTAATTTTATTGCATTTGCCAACACTATTAACTGCATTTTGCAGATAAACGTCAACATTTTTTCGTTCGTTCGTTCGTTCACTTGTTTTCATTCGCATCGCATTTGATGATTGGTTTCACTTTGAGTGGAGTGTACATATAGATACATACTCCTATATATATATATATATATACACATATATTGACATTCTTCGCGTGTATCCTTATACGCCTTGCAGCATTATTTGCTACGTTTGTTTTTAAAAGGATTGCGTTCATATAAATTGTGTAAATATATACACTGTAATGATTTACAACTGATTTAATATGATAATTGAACGCACACGAATAAGGACACCAATAAGTACGACAACGTTGCGTGAGTTTCTGGCTATGCAGCTGCAGTGTGAGGTTCTGTGTTGATGAGTTGTTGTATCTTGACGAATGCGTACTACTTGAAATGCATTGAATTTCGCGTTCTACTTGCATATTTTCAACAAAGCTAATGGGTTTTATAGTAATGCAACGATATAACGATGTATCTTTTATTTTTTTACCACTTTTCTTATATATATATATATATATATATATATATATATATATATATATATATATATATATATATATATATATATATATATATATATATATATATATATATATATATATATATATAAAAATAAAAATTAACATACTTATAGTAGAGTATCTTAACTAATGAAAAAAGAATGTTTATTCACAGAGAACGGTGAAATTATGGTTCTCTAACTCCACCTCTGTCTCGTTCTAACTCTCATCATTGTAGGAACAGATCCTATACGGTGTTTTACATTATAATCCACCATGACCGAGGTATTTCTTCTATTGACTTTAGCTATGGGGGTGTTAGAGCGAGAGAAACATTGAGAAACTGTCAATTGAAAACATAGGAACACAAAAGAGAGCAGCCAAGCGAATTGCATTACCCGATGTTAACACTAAATGCATGATATATTACTAATACGCCTTGAATGACGTTATCAAGTAGCAACTGATATCAGAGATTTTCAGTCGCCGTGATAAAATCACAGCAATTTAAATTCAGCTCAACTAATATATATTACAACATACACGTAGTTTTCATATGCGAGTACTTCATGTATAATAAACCTTTTTAAGCACTTATTTTGAATTCAATCTTTATGCTTGGTTGGCTTTTGTCTCTGCTAGCATCTAGTTTCTTCCACTGAAGTGGAAAATCAAATCTTTCTTTCTGATATTTTGTTGTCTCTAGAAAATGACATCAAAATACAACTCTTCCAGCATACCATAAAATGGTAGAAATAAGAAAAACCGAATTTCGGGGGCGGTGGGCGTGACATGTAATATTATTATATTACTTTCATATTGTTGGGTATTTCATTATCTTTATTTTGATATTAGTCGTAAACAGATTGGTCATTTCTAACTACATATATAATCAGCGACTCCAGAAACTTTTCTAAATACCGAGTTCCACAGTAATTTGGAATGTAATGTTTCCAAAATTTATACATTTTGGATCTGTCATTTCGATTTCGGAAAATTCGACATCAGATTCGAAAACTGCGAACTTGGATTCAGACTCAATGCTCAAAGTTTTTACTATAAAGAAAAAATTCATTGAGTTGCGAGAATAATTTAAATACAGAAAATACTCGAAACAGGCTTTGAATACATTAAAAACAAACAAACAAAAAGTCTCACATTTCATTTGATTACACTTTAGTATTGTCACAAAAACTTTATGTATCTTATTTTTTTGATTACTCAATTTCAACTAATGCATGTAATAAAAGTTCGAAGCAAATTGTCGTAAATAAACATGAAATAAACAGAGAAACGCTAAAACTTTACGTATAATTAATTTTACTTGTTGCACTCCGCATTCAACCGCTCTTGCTATGTCTCTTTCTCTGTCTCTCTTTCACACACACACACACATACACGCACTGCCAGTTTGCTCCTTACAAAAAAGGAGACAGAAACATTTAGCAACGCCATTGCTGCTTGAGGGCGCCGGAAGTAGTTGCACAGTACACACAAGTGACACTAATTAAAACACATTCAGGAAGTTTATGTCCGTAACTTGATATGGACTGGCAGCAATATGACTACCAGAAAAGAGTCAATGACTGTCTCTGTGTAAATGAATGCCTCACTGAGCAAAATGCTTTGCCTGTGATGCAGTTTCCCTTTTGCTAAACTAATAAACTCAAATAGTTCAACATATGAAATTCACAGAACTCAATGAATGCACAAATAAATAAATGAATGAATGAATGAATGAATGCATTCGCATTCGTATTCGCATTCGTAAACGGAAATTATGCGTAATACAATTGAGCATAGAATAGAAGAGCAGCAGTCAAAAGGCAGCAGTCATAATGCAAGCACAATTAAATTATAATTCTATTTCTAAATACGTCTGTCTGTCTTATGTTACTAAATACTGCTTAACATGCAAACCTACAAAGTATTAAGTGTATACATTTAAAATATTTTGAAGGGTCGTTAGAAACATCTTCAATCAAACTGCATTTAAAGATTAAAAGTACTTAAGAACAAAGTACATTAATAGCCTATTTACATGTCATTGTAAGCAATCACAGTAAATTGATGCTCTTTTATATGAGTTAATGTGATTTTCTGCACCAGGTATATCGAGGCTGTAATTCCAAAAAACAAAATTAGATTTTTAGACGAGTCGAGAGTTTTGCGCGAAGCTTTTTATAGCTGGTTTAAGAATTGAACGTAGAAAATCATTAACAGAAGAGAGAAAGGGAAAGTGCGGTCGTATCAGTCATAGCAGCAAACATACACTAAAATTCTCTCCCTCTCTCTCTCTCTCTCTCTCTCTCTCTACTGATATTGTCCTGGCGCAGGGGAGTTTTTTGCCAATTGCAGAATCCTCAAAAATTTCCTGAAATAAAGCTAAATTTCAATCCTGGGATGGAAAAGAACGGAATGAACAGATTTTCAAATACTCTGGAGTTAATGAAGTTCGTCAATGATATGTTATATATAATATTATGCATTTTAGTATTTTGGTGCTGGTCCAAATCGTAGATCCCTTTCAAAAAAAAGTTATATTAATAATTATAACTTTGATAATGCGTAGAATTACTCTGGCACGCGTTCGGAATCTATCTAAATTGATATTGTACCGCCAACTACAAATGGCCGAGCAGATTTGTGGTGTAGGAGTCTTTATTGGCAAGAAATGTAAATGGAGTAATGCAATATGTGTGTGCAGTATTGTCTAAATAAGAAGGAGCAAGAAATTTAAAAAAAAATATAAAAAAAATCGAAAAGAGCACGTTAAAGCTTGCTGCGGCTGCTGATATGGTGGCGCCTGCGCCTCATATGGCAATCGGGGAGTATTTCAATAAAGCGGATGTTGTTGTTGTTGCTGCTCATGCGGCTGTTGTTGTTACTGTCAATGCAGCTGTGGTTGTTGCAGTTAATGCTGTTGTTTTTGTTGTTAATGCAGCTGACATTGCTGTTATTAATGCAGCTCTTATTGTTGCTGTTAATGCTGATGTTGTTGTTGCTGTTAATGCTGCTGCTGTTGTTGCTGTTAATGCTATTGATGCTGCTGTTAATGCTAATGATGTTGCTGTTAATGCTATTGAATTTGCTGTTAATGCAGCTGTTGTTGTTTTTGTTAATGCGGTTTCTCTTGTTGCTGTTAATGCAGCTGTTGTTGTTGCTGTTGTTATTGCTACTGTTCATTTTCTATAGATTGTTCATAGATTTCTGATACACCATATAGCAACTTGATTGAAACGTATATGTCAACAGCTTTTTTGGCTCATTTTACATGTTTTTTCTTGTTAAAATGGTACACGAAAACAGGCAAGCAAAATACAGAATATCTTCCCGTAATCGGGGTCGTGTGGTTACCTTATGAAAACATCTTCTGTGCATGCAAAATGAAAGATACTAAAGATGCTTGTGAAGCTCGTGCATACACTTCTCATTGTAATTAAATCAACACAAGTATAAAATATAAAAATAAAAATATCTGCATGTAATTTCACACTATAGCAGTTTGTTGACTACTAAGAAACCTAGCAGTTTTTTTGTGCCTATGCCATTGGAAATAACTGAATAAGAAACTATAATAATGTCATAAAAATCTACAAACTTTTGCATTTTATTTAGATTGAAAACTTTTCAGACCACTAACGTGCACAAAACTTAGTCAAAGTGAAGCGGAAAACATAAAGAAACATCATCTGCATATGAATATTATTACTATTATTATTATTATGTTGCATGATTATTATGTTGTTTCTTGTGTAACTTTATAAACATGCATTGCTGTATCTTTTCAAATAAAAGTATTTCTTATGCTTGTTTAGTGCTTGTAACACGCTGTACACGTTTGTACGTGTTTGTTAGCACAAAACTAGCAAACTGAACAAAAGATTGTCTTGCCAGAAAAGAAAAACAGACAAGAAAAACGTATTTGAAATTGCACAAACGAAAACGAAAAAAATGTATCTTTAAACTAAACAAATTGATTGTAATGCTTTCTTTTACGTTTTCATCTTTTTTTATTTTTATTTTATTTATTTTTTAGATAAGGTTGCATTGTTTTTGGTGTGTAAATGGTGGAAAAATAAGCAGCAACAGCAGATATACAGTAGCTCGAAGAATATTTAAGTAGTAACAACAGACAAAACGTACAATTGAAGCTGCAACTTAGCTCATGAAAAATGCAGTAGCTGTACGTAAGTTTCACTTTTGTACATTGAGATACATTTGTATCTATTATTGAAAAACTTTAACAAATTCATTAGTTTATTGCAGCTATGGCATGTTTTAATGCAAGATACTTATTTAAATTGAAAAACAAAATGTTAAAAGGAAAATTTCAGTATTAGTATTATATAAAAATGCATATACTAAAAGTTATATACAAACTTGTTTATTTGCGCTTATAAAGCGCAAATTGAATTCCATTTAATTCAAATCAATCTTAACAACTTTGCCCTTTTTTCTTGTCCTTATTGTTTGCGCATTTTCAGAACCTTCACTGCTCATTTAGCGCGCTTTTGTTTGCTTTGAAATGAAATGTTGTACGCAGGTAAGTAGTTCTAAGATTTGTTTTTCTTATTTTCTTAGTTTTAAATGGCAACACTTCATTCTTGTTGCCCAAGTTGTTTACTTTTTATTCTTACTTTTTGTTGCAGTTAGGCACTTTAGCTTATAGCAAAGATAAAAAGAGCGAGCAAACTCTGAGTTAGATTGTAAAAGAGGCGAGTAAACTAGATGGATGCGTTCTATTTATTCAACGAATGGAAAGGACATTCTTAATGGTCAAACAAAAGCCGTAAAAAAACGACTAGCATAAAAAATACGTAAAGAAAAGCATAAGAAATTGAGCTGCAAAAAAAAAAAAAAAAAAAATATAAAAGGTAACTAAGTAGAATTGAGGTTTTACCAAGTAACTAAAGATGGTTTTATTTAGATGCTTTGTGTGGCTTGCTTTAAAAAATTAAATATTTCGGTTGAAGCCAGGTTGAAGCTTAGAAAGTAATTATTTAAATTATCATATTATGTATAGACTGCGGTCGACTCAACGAAATCTTGGAATAATTTAGTAAATTATAGCGTTTATGCGTTTGTTGTTATTGCTATTTCACCGCAATAACAACACTATAAACAAAGAGACAGTCACAAAAATAATAACGAAGCGCATACAAAGTAAAACACGCAATATACTATCTCTTTCGCACACTTAGAGTCTGCTCAACTTGTAACTAGCTGCTCACATGCTATCGTTTAATATTTGTGTGTTTCATGCAATGCCTATGTGTGATTATTTCGTTGTGTGAGTGAAGATTGCTTACGCCATTTACGCGCTAAATATTCAACTGATTTAAATAAATCTACATCTTAAAATGACTACATTAAATATATTTTTATGCATTTCTTTTGTAAAAAACTATTGTATTGTATAAAGTAAGCGTTGCGTCATCACAAAAAAATTGTCTTGGGTTTCTTTAAGCATATCATTTTACTTCAACTAACTATTTTCACAATAAAAACATGCAAATTAAATATAATAAGTAAAAATATGTTTATTTTCTTTTACACTAAGAAATATCTAGTAACGAAATTAAAAAATCCAAAAGATATTTCACTCACAAAGAGCAAAATATGAAAGAAACTACTACGTAAATAGAAAGTAAAAAGAATTAAGTAAACATGAACTGTTGATTTTAACAAAAAGAAAAATAAATAATGATTTGAAATTGAGTTAAATTTATTTAAACTGCAAAAAAAAAAAAAGAATGTTTGAAGTAAAAACATTCATTGGAAACATTTTGAATATATTTGGGATTATTTTTGTACAAAATTGTTTTGTAAATATTTCTTTTATTATGTTTACTTTTATGTGTTTCATAATCTCATAATTTTTTATTCATTTAAAAAAAAATTTTCCAATAAAATCTACCAAGTAAAGCGCTCACTTTACAATCTCATTTTCTTTGTGATTTACTCGATTTTTTTTTATCAACAAATGCTTTTCATCCAAAATGTAAACTTAGCAAGCGAAACAAAAATGTAAGCTAGAATTTTGTTTAGCTAAACAAGTACATTAAAAAATAAAGCCAAGTTGGCAGCACCAGAATTTATATCTCACACCAAAATATAACTGTCATACCAACTGCCTGTTAAAATATAGAACTTAAAACACAGTGATTATGTAAATAAAAAGATAGTTATTGACTCGATAAAGTGATCTATAAAGTTATAGATCGGTTGAGAAAATGGGCTTAAACGATACAGATTTTATTTTTATTAGTTAGAAGCATCGAAAACATTATGTACAAATAGGTAGATAATTAAATTATCATTTTAATTGAAACTAAATGGACACAAAGATGGCAAAAAAATTTATCAGAAATATGAACATATGTCGTCTGCAAGACATCTCCAGCGTTGTCGATCATGTGCGATGCGTTTGACTTCTGATCACCTTTATCTATTCGTCCGCACTCGCTTTCAGTGGTCCAACGCCATGTATTTTTGAGTGGTGTCTCATGCATTTTTGGCTGCAGAAAGCATTGCTTTCGCTGTAGAGGCTTTTAATATGGGATCTGAGTGTAACTTGTCGCTCCATCTGCTCTTTTCGAGTATCCCTATGTTTTACAGGTAGAACCAAGTAGCATCTCTGTTTATTGTAGTGAATACTCTTTTAAAGTCAACGAAGAGCAGATGGAGCGGCAAGTTACTTTCAGATGATTGCCCAGCGATGATTTTTAATGTGTTAATTTGATCCACACAGCTACGATTTGGTCTACATCCGGCTTCTTTCCGGCACAAAGATGCCTCTATTATGGGAGAAGTGCGTCCTAGTATTATGAAGTTTATGATCTTCTGAATTGTATTAGGTAGTGTTATACTCCTTAAATTGCTGCATTATCCAAGTGCGCATTAATCAGGATATATTGATGTGCCCTCATTCCACTCTGCCCATGAACCACTTGCGGTCCAGGCTGCCTAGATGAAAGGAAACACTACGTCCATTACATAAGGCGAGGCTTTTAAAGATTTCCGGTGGGATTTGGTCAGGTTCAGGCGCTTTATTGTTCTTAATCTTAGCTATGACGCTTTTCACTTATTTAATGCTAGGAAGTGAACTTGAGACAGATATGTTCGGCTTGCTGCATCTTTTATTGTTAAAAGAAACAGATATCTCTGGTTGAAGGCAGCTGTCGAATAACACCTATCATCTGTTAAGTTGTTCGTTGAAAATAGTTAGCATTTCACCATCACTAGATCTAGTGTTGGGAGTGTTTTGTTTTCTCGATCTATGCACAAAACTTAGTTGTTTGAAGGTATCGTACAAGCCTTTCATATTTCGCAGAGGTGCTGTGCTGTCTGCCTCTGACCGCCTCTGCAATTCAGTCGACGAATCTTTGACGATCTCTGCGCATCAATCGTTTGATGGTGCGTTTTAGATTAACATATTCAATAAAATGAACGAACACATCCGGCTTCCCTAAGTTAAAACAATCAACTGTTTGCAACGATGGCATTTACAATCAGTTGCTAATAAACAAACAAAGTTCCGCCTGATCTCGCTCTCTGTCTCCCTCTCTCTCTCTCTCTCTTACACTTTTGCAAATCTCTTAGCAAAGAGCGAAGCAAAAGAATCTTTGCTTCCCTGTCTTAAAATAATACATATCCAGTTTAATCGAAGGTCAATCGAAGTGATATATTCTCGTACGACAAACTCCCGTAACTTAGAGTCGTCCCATATATTATGCAGTTCCTCAACTACGTTTCGCATGATTTCAATATCATCAACAAATAGACGCCACTGTCCATCTAATGTTTCAAATATTAGACCACCATCTAATGAAGCCTTAAACAGTAAAAGGTGAATTAAATATGAGGATATCATTGCAAGGCATCAATTGCTACCCTCTATGTTACCATTTACTAACCCCTAGTTCTGATTGACTAGCTACCTTACTAGTGAAATAAGATCACTGATTTCGCTAGTTTAACTCATTAGCTTAAAAAATATTTATTCTCTTTTATACCCTTCAAGAAGTTGACACTTCTGAGGAATTGTATTACCAAAACCATCTTTTTTTTTGTTTTTTTTCTTCTAATTTTATACTAGCTACCTGCTGTATTACCAAGGGTTAGTGAATTCACCAGGCCTCGCTTATACAGAATTGAACTGTTGAACTGTTATTACAATCAATGGTGCTCTTTTTAAAAGAGTTTACTTCCGAGCTTTACGTCGAACCTTGAGTTCTAGAGTATCTCAATGGTCTATCATTTCTCTATGTAGTTTCTTATTTTACCTGGAGAGTTATACATAACACTAGATACTTCTTTAAACTATTCAATTAATATTCGTTTAACGACCCGATAAAGTGGCCTATATAGTAATAGGTATATTGAGAAAACAGAGGTAAGTATGCTTTTATTGAAATATAGTAGTTAGTACTAACTTTCGTACAACTCATATTGCAAGTATCTGCAGTACATTAAATATACTTCTATATAAAAGTTCACTTTAAACTGACATGAAAATGGATGTACACGTCTACTGTAATACAATATTATTTTTCACCACTTTCCGCGCTGTCATTACCAAACACAAAACACTATTGTCAGCGAATATTGAAGGCTTTTACAATTTAAGCTAAGGGAAAACTTGCAGACAGCCAAAGAAGGTAGGTAATGTTAAAGGTTTGCCACTGCCAAGAAGATAAATAGGTCTTTGTTATTGCAAAATCGACAATGTCGACTAAAAGAAAAAGTTTACCCTCCTCTCTTAAGATGTCTCCTATATACTTACTAACATTCATGTATCTCACTCTCGCACGCTTGCTGCTATATTATTTGATGTATTAAAAATCTGTAGAAGAAGTCAATGCAAATAAAGTGTAGAGAGAGCAGTTTAATAAATTTCTATCATCTCAATTTTATTAAGAGGAACAAAAAATAAAATGCAGGAAAAATAGTGTACAACTTTCGCTGCTTTTGTAAAACTTTAACATTAATTTGCAAATGTTAATTATCATCGTCGCTACTTCGTCCTTGTCTGGCTTCTTACATGTACTTGTATTCTAAAGGATACAAAAAAACTATTGCATACAACAAGGCGCTGTAGCAGCTTTTTTTTATGATATTTTAAAACTTGCTTAACAACTTTTCTTGTAAAAATACTTTGCCACGTTTTTTTTTTCTTTTTTTTCTGTTTATTCTCATCAGCTTCAATTACTGCTAAGGACAGCTTTTTAATTAGACGCCACTAATTAATTTAATTCAAACTTAAAACACTCTAAAACACTACGTGCCCTTTTGTTGCTTTTACTTATAAATATACTAGTACAATAAATACTTGTAGGAGAACAAAGCATGCCAAGTGCATCGAAATAAATGAATTTTTTTAGTTAACACTTTCTTTAGGTCATTTGCAGACACAAACTACGCAAACTGCACAAAATGGGTCACAAGCTATTTACTGAAAACTTTGTACATAAACTTAAAATTCAATTTGATCAATAATTGAAATTAAGGTCAAACTCTGAAAACTTTAAGCTTAGTGTTGAAAAGTCATAAATGGTGTAATTAGTTTATGAACTATACAATGCAACGCAAACATTTACATAAATAGTTCGTTATAAATACTATCGAATAGTTTAGTATCATTAAAATGATTAGGTGCAACCAAGTGCTGAAGTTGTTCGAGAAAACTCTCATTAGAGAGCTAGAAACCTATCCCACTTACGATTACCATGGAAAATTTATAAAATAACAGATCATAATATTTAATAGTCGGCGAATATGTTGATTATTTCAGAGACAGTACAAAAGAGAAAAAAGACAAGAAGACAAGTGCAACACGTTCATACTCTCTTTTAAGTTGTGAAGAGGATCAACGACGAATGTAGTTTTTTGTTTTTAAGTATTGAGCCTATCAGGCCTACCTGAGCTCTCTCCCTCTCTCAGCTTTCTCAATTTGCTAAAAAAAAATAACAACAAAAAGGTCAAAGTGAGCAACATATGAGAATGTCTTGTCCTGGTTCGGCGCCGCTATATACACACTGAAAAAATGGAATTTGATTTGTCCATTCTTTTCTTATTTATATATTTCAATATTTACATGTACTTTAACGTTTACCCCACGGTAGAATATCGCTATATAATAATGTAGCGTATTCCACATAACTGCTCTCTATTTTGTTCCTTTCTGCTTTTTTTGGTTACAGTTGGCAGAACGGAGATAAAATATTCTCTATCTCTGTCGTGCTCTAAAGGGCGACTCACATTGTAGAGCATGTCGGTCAAGCAGTCCGACGTTAGGCTCGAAAGCGTTGTGGAAGCACTTGCGTACATGTTGCGAATCTCTCTGAGTCATAACTTGTACAGAGTGCCAAAAAAAAAAACACTAATGCAACGTAACTAATTCGAATTTTTGTTGCTCTTTAGTAGCAGGCAGCCGACTTCGGCATGCGTTCGTTGGTATGTATGTAAAAACTGGAAGGTGTTCGTACCTCTGCGGCTATGGCAGGAAAGCGTTGATATAGAGGTGTGATACTGCTGTATTATTGATATTTTTATAATTGAGTACTTTTAAAAAAATTTCGACCACTGAGAAAACTCTAGTATGGACCTTATCTGAAAAAAGATTTCAACTCTCTACTAAAATCGGTAAAAGACATGTGTCTCACCTCTTTCAGAATCAAACAGGACAATCAAGAAGTACGCCAAATTTGAATCTGACTATGAAAAGGATAGGTAAATATTTAAGAATTTTAATACCCTTCACACATATAAAAAGAGTACTATCAGTTTGCCAGAAAAGAGACATTGTAGATCAAATGAAGTGTGCATATATGTGTGATTAGTCATGATCAAGGTCTAGTCACGTTAATCTTTCTGTCCATCTGTCTGTGTATTGTTACACATTATTTTTATACCCTATACTCAAAGGGTAAAGAGTAGATTAAGTTTTGTACAAATGAATGTAACAAGCAGAAGAAAGCATGGCAGATCTTATTAAGTATATATATTCTTGATAAGCATCGAAAGTCGATTTGTTATAAACATGTAGATCCGAGCGGCTGTCTGAACGATGAAATCTTGGAGTCTATAAGTGATAGAGCTTTTGATATTTATACTGAATGATGGTAAGCCCAAAAGTACCCAAACCTAATATAGGAAAGCGCTTATAGTGTTTAAACAAGCCCTTTTCAGAGAATTACCACCTATCATTGGTGTAATGATAAAATTTTGAGCAATCTGCATCATTAAGTTTGTGTTTGACTCTCATTGGAAGCAATAATGAAAGAGAGACAGATGGATAGAAACAAAAAAAGTTGTCCCACCAATCCAGCCAGAGAAACCCATTGTTTCAACTACTGCTCGGCCTCTGATGTGTTGCGATGGATTCGTATTGTATCCTCGGTCATGACGTAGTGCAAAAACTTGATCATATTGTTGTCAATCAACGCCAAACACTATTTCGAAGTTGTTTTCTGTCCATCTACATGCCTTTCATCTCTATCCTCTTCAGGTTGTCGCGATATCCTTGTTAGCCGAAAGACCCACCTTGGACCTTCCTTGGAAATATGATATTTATTACTGATTATCCTCATATATACATATATATATATATATATATATATATATATATATATATATATATATATATATATATATATATATATATATATATATATATATATATATATATATATATATATATATATATATATATATATATATATATATATATATATATATATATATATATATATATATATATATATATATATATATATATATATATATATATATATATATATATATATATCAGTAAGCATTTAGCAAACTAAAGCCTTTAATCACAAATGAATTATAGGCTTTAAATAATTTGACGGTCAGAACAATTATTTATAACTAAACTTTCAAAAATAAATTTCTTTTATAAATTTTTGGTGGGTTGGCAAACGAATTTTATTCTTGGACAAACGAGAGCTAACGTTGGAAAAATTAAATATTGCTTCGAATATGTACATCCTTTATTGGATAACCCTGGTCTAACATTGAACAATTGAACTCATTCTATTATACCTTCAATGGGTTTCAAACTTCCTTACAAACAAGTAATACCATACCACTATAAATAAAGGGTATACAAAATAAAATATATATGTAAAACTGCTTGTGCAGCATACAAAGTGATGCTTGTAACATTTTCACTGTCGTGTCGTTTATATGTACGTACATACAATGCATCCTTTCACAAAATATATACATATGTACATAGGCGCAACATAACATGTACTTCGTACAAATATGTCCCTTTGATATCTTTTTTTTTAACATTTTTAAATACAAAAACACTCTCATACGCCTACAAGCAACTTAATCTGAAGTGGCTTTGAAAAAATACCCAAAAGCTGTTCTTCTGACCATTGAATAAGCTGAATGGCAAATGGCAACAAGTGGAACATTTACTTTAGAGCAAGGATAAAAAAAAAAAATTAAAAGAAATTGAAAAACCCTTTCACATTTGTATGAAAAACATGAAATGGGCAGTTGATTGCAATGTTTTCTTTTTCTCTATTTTTGTTTTTTTTTTTTTGCTGTTCAAATGAAAATCGTTTGTAGTATTGAAGAGTTAAAGGACATCAATTCGATCAAAGAAACTAATCAAAGAAATGGTCTATAGAGCAGAAAGAATGTAGCTGCAAAAAACTGAACTTTCAGGAATGTCACAAAAATGAATTATTCTTTCTTTTTTACACACTCAACTACAGACCATTTAAAATGTAGAGTAAAATCATTTTGACTAAAACTTTGTAACGCCTAGGCATAAATCTATTAAATAGCATTGTAAATATATCCAAATTTTACATTCAATGCCTGAAAGATTCATTCAAATTCGATCATTCATTCAAAAAAGAATCATTCATTCAAAAAAGAATAATTCATTCAACAATGAATCATTCATTCAAAACTTAATCATTCATTAATAGCTCTGCTTTCTAATAATACTTAAAAATGAAGTTCTGATTGGTTTAGTTAAAACTGAAATCAAGCTTCCTTCTTTTTATACGAAGCCGCCTTTAGAATATACATATAAAAAGAATATACTCCAGCTCAAAGCCGATTTGAAGCATAAAACAGCAACGGTGTTACCATATTGTATATTTTCTGAATAGAAAAATCGAAATCAAAAATTCCAAACAGCAAGCATATTGATAAACTTGTACATGCTGCTTATGCATCCTTCATATTGCAGACATAGTGTTGTTTGTTTGTTGTATATTTTGCCATAATCTAGCATATTCTCATGCTTAGTGTTCGCTTCAACTGTCGAATACCGAGAAATATTACATCCCATGGTACTCATACAAAACAAGCGTGCAATACAAAGCGAAGATACTTCTTTTGCATATGATTGTGCATATTGATGGAATTGGATGCTGCTGTTGCTGTTATACCCTTTCAATAACTCGCACACTTCCATTGCAAATCTCTCACGAATACAAACTTCACTTGACTCCGATTGTCAGTTAAAAATGTATGCCAAACAAATCGAGAGTAACGCTGATAATACTAACGAAATCGGGAAGAACTCTAACAAAAGTCCTATCATTATTAGACGGTTCACAACTGTCTTACGACATTTTTTACTTTAGGAAGATCGATCGGCATGAATACGAGAAAAACGTAAAATTACCGATGCAAGGTAGGAAGAAATGCTAGCAACAATGCAGCAAGAACTTATCATATATGTATTTCAAATATGTAAACTTTGGAGTATATCTCGTTTTTGATATATACTCCAAATTTTTAATGATAATTTTATGACAGTAAAGATGGAAAATGATTTCCGGTATATGGCAGCCACGGGAACATCTGTTGAACTGCATTCACAACTTTTTCATTCATTTGAGGCAGAATTTCATGAATAGTTCGTTTGATATTGGCTTTTAAGGATGAAATCAATGCTGACTTGCCAGTATCCCAGCAGAAATTAATCCAGCGATATAAGACCACATGATCTTACGGGCCAGGCAATGGGTCCGATTCTGAAGATTATGTTTCCGTCAAACTCATCCCTCAATATGTCGATGGTCAGGTTCCCGTTATCGTTGGTCATGTTCACGTTATCACGTTATGGCCATGTTCGATTGACGGTGGCTGTTGAATTTTTTTCTTTTTTGACTATGATATCAGCACTAAACCATGCAATTTTCGATGTATGTCGGTACCTGAAAGATCAACATATATCTTGCACGAAATACGCCAATTTTACTTGATGACAAAGCCATTGAGGCAGAAGTGAGTTTCATGACTGAACAAAATCTTCCAAGGAAAAATTTGCAATCAGCGCTGGTTTGCAATGTTGCATCATCTCAACAACCTCGGCCAACAGATAGCTAACAAGTCAAGTTGTCGAGCAATAGCTGCGCAGCATTCAAAAATATTTTTTTTATACCATTCACACATAGTGTTGATCTAGTCATGTCCGTCTATATGTCCGTCTGTCTGTCCATCCGTCTGTCTGTCTGTATGTGGTTGCGCATTTTTTGGGGACCAATTTCCAGTTGAAATTTTGCACATATACTTCTTTTTATTGCAGTTTAATAGAGTATCAAGAACTCAAAAAACTCAAAACTTTTTTATTTTAGTCAATATCAACTTATTAATTGATATGGACGGATGCTTGACATATATATTAATGGGTGAGACCCCGCCCACTGTTTGGGGTAGCCCCCATACAAACCTACTGCCCACTTTTGACTTTTTGTATGAAAACTTCTTTATTAAAGTCACTATTAGGTTGAAATGCATCTATTAACATACATAGACTAACGAGCGTGGTCTGCCCACTTTTTCGGGTAGCCCCCACACAAACCCACCGTGCAATTTTGTGTTTTTTATGAACAAATTCTTCATTTAAATCAATATTAGCTTGAAATTTGATTTGGTGGATTTTAGTTTACAACCGATTCATATACGTATACAAATGGGCGTGTCCCGCCCACGTTTTGAGGCAGTCCCATATAAAACCATAGTTCACTTTTATGCATTTGTATGGAAAACGTCGATATCTACTTGAAATTCAATATGGCGACATCTTACACATCTACTACATCGCTTCATACACATTTTTGGGGTAGCCCCTATTTAAACCCCCACTTTTATGTTTTGCAGTAGTATTTAAAATTTCGTTTGAATGGTATTAGAGCTTCGGTTCAATCGAAGTTAAAGTTTTTTCTTGTTTCGTTACTATTTTTAGATGCAGCACCGTCTGTCTCTCTCGCACATTGTGGAGCAAGTGGAGTGTGATATGAATTCAGATCAACATGATATACTTCATATTAATTTGAAACGTTTTCAAATTATTGCATGATATTGAAATGAAAAAACTCATATTTATCTTTTTTAATGTCCGAACATATAACATTATTGTAAATTTTATTAGTAATCATTCTAAAAACTGTTTGTGCTACTCTTGCATATCTTACCATACGATTGAATGACTGACTGAATATAGATTTATGTATATGCAAAGGGCATAAGTAAAGGCTTTGCCAACATTGATGTCAACGACAATCGACAGTCTCAGCAAGGCGCATTGAAATGCAATGCAAAAATGCTTTTACATTTGCAAAAATGTGAAATATGTACAGAGAAGAATGATGCCATGATGCAACGAAACTAATATCGTTCATAGCGTAAATGCTGATAAGAAGTTCTAGGTATTCGTACTACAAAAATCATCTCCAACCCAACACAACCCAACCCATTGCACTCCATTGTTCTGAACGAATTGTTGCAAATCAACAAGACTGAACCTAGTTTGAACTCAGCTACAAAAACTGAATAATTTCTGAAAAAACAAAAAAAAAAAAAACAACAAACTGGCAAACGACCTGTGAGTTAATTGCTACACTATGCTGATAACTTGCAACTTTGTGAAACCATGCGGCATGACAAAGTAGAGCTTATCGTTACATTACGCTAGCATGAAGCTCCAACAATATCAATATTGACGGCATGAATGCATGTTTGCAATATTGAGTGATGTGATTGAAATGCATTCAGAAGACAAAATGCAGCGCCTTTGTTTGTTGCATATTTAATAGTTTATGCCTCAGGCGCTGGCGTTGGCAAAGCCAATAGAAAAAGTAATTAAATGCTTAAAGTAATTAAACAAACAAAGGAATAATAAATTTCTATTTTAAATAATAATTATAAATCTGACTTAAAATGCCTTAGGCTTTATGTCAAAATTAATTGAAAACTCAACTTTAAATAATCATCGGCACAAAGTAGCCAAAATTCGTACAATAAATATTGAAAATAATTTATTTAGCTAAACGATTTATTTACCACAAAAATTATTCCAATAAATTTTGACAAGAACAAACATTTGATTAGATAATTTATTCGATAAATATTTATTTGTTGCATTTGTTTTTATTCGTAGAAATATTTTGAAACAAGAGCCAATTCCCGCGACTTTGTACGCCGTTATTGTGGTGTGATTTATTAAAATATGGAACTATGTCGCTGTAAATCTAATACTAGTTTAGTAGAACGATCTGTTTTATAATAAATATGATGGCAATATGATCTGTCAGTTTCCCGCGTAGTAACTTTAAATGCAACCAAAACTGCTCCTGTCAACTACAATCAGTTAATAGACTACTGTCAAATTTTAAGCAATCTACATCATTAAGTGTTTGACAGCCATTTAAAATAATTAGGAAAGACAGGCAGACAGACGGAGAGAAATCAGAAAGTTACCGCGCCAAATCGATCAAAGAAAACCACTGTTTCATCTAATGCTGGGTTGCTAATATGCTGATATGCTCCAATGTATTTATATTTTGACCACATTGACAAAACGGCGCAAAAAATTGACAATATTGTGGTTAACCAACCTTAAACATTACTTCGAAGTTATTACACGATTAAATTTGAGTTCATTTTCGACACCGTCCTACTTTCTGTCCGTCTATCTGCCTTTCATATCTGCTCTCAATGACTATCACACACACATACATACTCCAAAACACTTTTCCATTACACATTAGCGCCATCGATTCATCTTGGCGCCACGATCCAAAAACAATAGCGAAGACCGGCCATTTGCCGTCATAACAATCCAAACCCTTACATACGGTAGCCTCCTTTCGAATATCCAAAATATCGTATGACCTCTCTGTATAGTAGATACGACAAAATGGCAATTTTTTTCTCATTTTGACGAAGATTTCGTTGAATTCGTAACTTTACTTTTCAAACGATATTTAGCGTTGATGTTATTGTCTTCCGACCACCACCATAACGATTTGCAATGCTGCCAGTATCGTGGTAACGTGCTATGTTTCGAAATACGAAAGATTTGTAGCACACGCAGAAATATCCAACTGTGCCACAATCACACGATTTTTCATACACTTGAGGTGTAAAAGCTTTTGGTAGATTGTAAGTAATAAAGTGAACTGTCATTAGTCGATATTTAGGCGCCATAGCACCGGTGGTTTCCAAGTTACAGTTGCCTAAAGTTGGTTTATGTTTATTTTGGCCACTCTGTGTAGTAAAATAATAGCAATAAAAGCAATAAATGCTGAACAAATGCTGTCCGCATCAATAAGAATGAATAATGTGATGTAGAGTAGTCTAGAATACATGTTCTACTACGAGTATAGCAATGAGTTTGTATTGCCTTTGCACTGGCAAGAAAACCTCATACGAAACAAACTCTTAAGCAAGCCAGGTGTTGTAGAATACTGATGTAACACTACTCGTTGAAAGCTGTTACAATCTGCTTTAATGACTCACACCCTAAACCATGTTTCTAGAAGTAATTTCAAAACCTCCTTCTGAAACGATTTTCAAATTACAGCTTTTCAATTTATGAAAATTTATGGAAAGATAAAAAAGTTGTTGACAATTGAATGAAAGTACCGAAATTTGATTCTTATGTCGATCACAAAAATAGTGTTGCATAGGGCTAAAGCGTAGTGTTCAAACTTATAATTATATTACAATTATTCGCTTCAGTTAATAATCGAATTTCAATGAAATATCTTTTACTCAAAATACATGTTTCTAGTTTCAGCAGTTGCACTCAGTCAGTCAGGATATATGTTTTAATATACTATATACAGCAGCTGCATTCAGTGTGTTGAGTTTTTCATACATACACTCTCGAGGAGTGTTAAAAATCGACTAGAGGCTAACATTTTTTGGCTCGATTCAAAAATAAGCAAACGTTCTGTGAGATATATTTATTCCGTTGAGTAGAATAAGGAAAGAGAGCAGACAAGTTTTTATAAATATTTTATGGCTGAAAACAGCAACATATGCCAGTGAATTATGATTATGATGACTGTATGGAATATCATACTTGTAGTGTTCCAGTAGCTATTTCAGCTAATCATGGCCACATATGTCAGTAGGAACTGAACAAAGTTGATATCACCATTGAACATCATATTTGTTTCGTGTTAGCCTTGATCTCTAAGAGAACTTTGTCTCCTGTTATGAGACCCTTACATCTTTTATTGTACCTTTTCTGAGTAATCTTCAGAAAACAACGGTATCACAATCAAAAGGCGTAAGTGTAGCAGTTTTTCTATTTGCTAGCCATTTTAATCTAACCTGTTCTTCAACCAAGCAATAAATGTATCCTGAGTGGTGTCTCAGTTTGATCATCTATTATGCGAAGTACAAAACGAAACCTAACTCGATAGTAAGTATTCTAGTATCCAATTGCAATTTCAAATAATATATCCATACTTCTCACTAGTTATGTTAGTGTAAATCATTGTATCAACAATTGCAAAATAATAAATTTAACCGAAGAGAATACCTGAAAATGGAAAGGTGTTAAAAATACCCAGCTAGTATAGAGATAGTGAGTAGAGTCTACAATACATCCTAAATTACGCAGCTATACCGAAGCTTGTCTTTCAAACTAACTAACCGATCGAGTATGAACAGTCTTCAAATTTACTTACTTATTTGGCGCTACAACCAAATTTGAGGATGTTATTCCAGACTTGCTATTTCCAACGCATGCTCGGTTGGCCTGGGAATCGTCATCAAAGGGAGATCGTATCAGAGGCTTGCTCTGTGTCTTCACTGGTAAAAGTTTTACGATGGCGTGGACAACTGCCCACTAACCTTTAATTACAGGAGATTGCCTTTCCACAGTTTGCTCCCACGGACCTGCTGTTCAGAGGCTACTGAGAGGATATGTGTGCTAACGGCTGTTTGTGAGCTGCTTTGACCGTTTGCAAAAGAATCGATACCCACTGATGGACTTCCTGCAAATGATTCCTTCCATCTTCAAATTTATAGAGCACAATTCTAAAATTCCGCACTTAAGAGTATAGAATTTTTTGTTCGTATTTCGCCATGATTTATTTATTCCCTGATTTATATATTTTAGTGTAGACATTCCCTATTCAGATTACCAAGCTCATTATTGGAATTCAAATATCAACATTTTTTCTGTTGTGTTCACACTTGCACACACACACACACACACACACACACACACACACACACACACACACACACAGCAAGCATATAATTTGACAAACTTAAACAAAAGCATTGCCACAGTTAAACTATTGCGGCCTGTTTAACAACATTTGGCAGTGCGGCAGCAAACTGAGGCATTCATGCAAATAATCAAAATCGCTTTTGTGTTGGTTCAACTCAGTTGCTGCTGCTGCTACTGCTGCTGCTGCAGCTGATGTATCTAGATGCAGCCGCTCCCAAGGCAACAATGAGCAACTAAATGCTTGACAAGCAACAGCGACACCGATTGACAATGAGTGCGACAATATGCGCTTCTGTTGTGTATGTTCAGCTTGAATTCTATTTGAGCTGCTATCATTTGTGGCTGCCAGAATGACGCACAAAATACGCATCAGCACACACAGAGTTACACAAATGTATACATGTGTATACCATAGATACAAATATGTACCATGGGTATCCATGAGTATTCATATATGCTTTGAGGCTTTGAATGGCGCCACTTGACTGCATACTTGCACAGTCGGTTTGCATTAAACAATGAATGTATGAATGAATATACATACTACGTACTACTCTATGTAGAGTCATGTAATAGTGGCCTGAATACTCCTCTACTTCAATGCTGTCGATTAGTGTTGTAGCTGTTGTTGCCATTGATGAAATTAAATCATTACGAGTATCATGCGATGAATACATATATGCAATGAAAATTAAAATTGACAGACAACCACGAAACGATTGCTCTTTATGTGTATAGAAGTATAATAGCAAACGCAAATGTTGCCACATACCACATACTAAGTATTTTATTGCTGGCAATAAAGCTATGAAAGGAATTAAAAATGCATAGAGCCGGCTCTATGAATACTTGAATACGCCACACAAATAATTAGTTTTTATTCAGTAAGATTCAGTAAAAGTAACGCATAGAATATAGTTTAAAAAAGAAAAAAGTGTCAACCCTAAAAAGCTTAAACTGAAAGAAGCTGCGTTACTTAGTAATATTTTTATATTTGGTAGAGTTGTCGTACGCTTCTAAGAAGTTTGCAGTAGCTTGATGGAATAACTTGGCTGCTAAATAACTTAGTTCTACAACTTGAACCCGCCTTACGGTGTTGCAATTATATGTTGCAATACCTTATTAACATTTGCATTGTATCAACTAATTCCAGATCTACTTGCCTGTTTTATGCTTCATTGAAATATAGCATTTAAACTATTGTAATTCAAAGCCGTGACTTTCTTGTACAACTGAGATTTGTTCTTGTCACTTTGCAACTCTTCAGCTTATACTGGTTTAGAGTAACTTGCATCTTTGTCCATGAAAAGCGAGCCGATCAATTAACTTGAAGTAACAAAGCGTAGCTATAGTACATCATTTCAAAAGCATCTTAAACTTAACAACAACGCGAATAAAAGAAATTTATTGGATCTATATATATAAATGAACTCAAATTTTTCGGCAAACTTCAGATAGGTCAGGAAGTGCATTCTGTAAAGTATGTTCGCTATGGTGGGTTATGCTATGTGAATGAATGTAGTATGCCTTGAAATTCCTCATGTCATATATTCTTAGCATAATTTATCATATAGTTCGTAGAAAGACCAACAACAGAAAATTAGCATGACCACTACGAAATGACAGTAAAATTGGCTGGGTAGGTGCTCGAGTTAAACTATTTAGCGCAAATGGGCGGTGCCACGACACCATATAAGAAAAACGCACGCCGGGTACTCTAGTATATCTATATTATTGATTAATTATTTTTTGGAGAGGATCAAATTTAACATGCATAAGGTAAAATTCTAGACAATGTCCTAGACTTTTGGTTTCAAAGATCGTACAACGAATAAAGAAACAAAAAAAATGTTTACTTCTGTGAATAATAAAATTTGAAACTGAATAGCAGCTGTATATACTAGACCATTGCGCAAATACACTCATTCGGTAAATGCTTCAAATAAATTTAATTCTTCTTTTCACTTGGTTCTTAAAAAAAAATGTTAAAACCGAACCAAACGAGTTGAAACTTGTAGTAAGTCGGTTCGATACGAACAATCGACCAAACCAAATGCAAATACAGATCTGTCTTTCGCTTCAACTACTTGTCTCGTCCGTTACTTTCTCACTTTATGTTTGAAACCATGCTCTCTTTGTTTTTTTGCCTTAAGGTTCTTTTATTTTCAGTTGGCTTAATAGAGACAAAAATATTCTCTATCTGTCTCTCTGTACATATTTGTATAAACATGCATATGCAACTGCGGCATTCATACATGCTAGAGCACAAACCATCAAACTCTAGATGCATATTTTTGAAAAAAGACAAGAGGCAAGCCACCGGCAAAAGAATATACTCAAGCATATCGTGCTTGTTTACTTACATTTGTTCTTATTATAACTTGCAATCTTCATAACCGTTTGGTTTTTGATATATGCGCACAGCGCTTGCTTAAGTTTGTTTGATCAAACGAAAACATACGAAAACGACACCATGCAAGCATATAAATATCTTGTTTGCCTTTTTGAATGCATTTTTGCAATATATAGCAAACAAGGAAAACAAACAATTGGTATTGCGTCCATTGATTTAAATGTTTAGTTAAGATAATTCTGTTTCTCTCTCTCTCTCTCTCTCTCTCTCTCTCTCTCTCTCTGTACTTTAGTTCCTGGAGAAACATACTGCTTCTATAAAACTCTTCCAGCTTTCTTTTAAAGCCCCCTAGGTTTCCATTTATTTACAACACTATCCGCGTCTTGTTGCAATGAAATATTGTACTAACTCGTTGCTAGAAATGATTCTAAGTCAGCAGATTCTCTTTATATTTATTAACTGAAACATTTTTAATACACGCATACGGAGCCAAAAACGAGTCCAGTGCAATATATTCTACAGTGGGAACACAGTTTTAATTATAACAATTACATATTGCAATACCTTATTAATATTTGCAGTGTGCACACACATTTCACTTCCTTTTCCTTCACTGTTAGCTGCGTACTATATAGTTAACTGTATATGTGCCATTTATAAACATGCACAGTATTTCAGATTGCGAGAGTTTCGTTCTTTTGTTTCTTTACCTGCCATTCAATTTTAATTCAATGAAAACAAAAAGGAAAAGAATAATATAGTTTTACCTTAAATTTTGTGCGTTTTAAACAGTAAAGAAATTTAAATTTCATTTTCCTTTTCCTTTTAATGGCACAATTTTTCTGTTTTTCACTCTCAACTTCACTCATATGCTGTACGAATGTTTCTATATACATTTTAAATCTGTTTCAAATTTTACTTCAAAGTTTATCAATGAATGTATCTACGACAAGTTATCCCAAATGAATTCAATTCGATTCAATTGAAACTTAAGACAAACTAATTGTTTATACTAAACTTTTCCAATTGAAACGATTGATTCCTTTACAAACTAAAGACATCAAAAATTTTAAGCAGGTCTGCAGGGTATAAATTTGTTTATTCTATTACAACTATACTGCCTACGACAAGGAACTACGCATATATGTATATATCATTCTAGCTATCTATATATGAAGCGACGACGCATAAAACTTTTGTCACAAGGCAATTACAAAGAGAATTATACACGACAGACACATCAACGCCTTGTGTCGTACAAATAAATGAGCGACTCAATGAATGAAAAAATGAATTCATTGTTGAGTAAGTCAAATAAAAGCGCAAAAACATTCAAACAGTGTAAGCATAATAAAACCCATTAAAAGCTGCTGTCAGAGGATCTAAGTCAAGCACAAGAACAACAACAACAACAACAAGTGGCATTAGAAACCTAAGAAAAAAGAATACTTTTAGAATAATCTACCAGGCTGTCATCTAGCTATCTATCTATTGTATCTGAAAAATATATTGTATCTGAATGTCTGTCTGTCTGTCTGTCAATTGCTAAATCAGTTCATCAAAGGCCAAGTTGAAGGAAAAGTAAATATTGCAGACTGTGTTCAACGACTTCGAAATCGGAAGTGTGTATAATATAGAGGTGTACTACTAAGTTTATAAATATATAAATTACATATATTGTCATTGTGTGCTAAATCGAGAGTTGTTTAAGAAGTCTATGAAAAATCTTAGAGAGCCATCGCTTATTTATGCAGGACAAAAATTATCTTAATACAATCTAATCCAACTTAAAGATCTGAAGTGATAAAATTCATTAAAAATCATTAACTCCACAGTTACCTTTTATATTGTGCGCCTTGTATTAAAAAAAAAAAAAAAAAAAACATTAATTTGTCATTGTGAAAATGCGTTTCTTTTTTTACAAATATTCTCCATGAAGAATAAAACACTTTTGCATGCGTTTGAATCATTTTTCGAAACAGTTTTGACATGAGTACCTCCGTTTTGGAGGCGAAAATATATGCTCATATTATTCTTGCGCCATAAGACCATAAGGATGTTAAGAAAAATAGTAAATTCAAATTAAATAACGCTTATAATTCGCAACTTGTTTGAACGTAACTATTATAAAGCACCACCCCTTTAAGCATGTTGCAGTTTAGTTTACATTTGTTTTTATATTTTATATATTATATAATTTAATATTTCGATTTATTTTCTTCTGCTCAATTTTATTTTGGCCATGTTCGTACAAAATCGGCACTTGAAGGACTCATTGCTAGCAAATTTGTGTTATATTATTTATTTAATTAAAAGAAAGTAGCTTGTAAATGTCATTCATGTTTGTATGACGTTTTTGTTCTTAACTAAGAAATTAAATAAGAAATTTGGTGTGACTTACGTCAATCCTTACAAAACATTTCATATAAACTCATTTCGAACCACTTTAATCGATAGCGACATATGTAACTTTTCATCAATTCTAATAAAATATTCCTTATATATTCAGATCGGAAAAAAAAATATATGACTCCCATATAAAGAGCCTCAAACAAAGTACAGAGTATCTAGAAGTCGAACACAATTCGACTGCGCAGTATTATTTCTTCTTAATATTGTATTTCGGACATACCAATAATTGCACAAAAAGCTCGGTTATTCTAAACAGCCACAGCAAAGTAAATGATGTTAATATTATTCTTACTTTACGCTTATAATTCGCAACTTGTTTGAACGTAACTATTATAAAGCACCACCCCTTTAAGCATGTTGCAGTTTAGTTTACATTTGTTTTTATATTTTATATATTATATTATTTAATATTTCTATTTATTTTCTCATATGCAACTTTGTTTTGGTCGTGACCCTACAGATTCTGGATTGGAAGTACTTGTTAGCAATTTTGTGTTATTCATTTGAGAACTTTAATGAAAAATGCTAATTTAATACGTAGCCACCCCACCGCTCATAACAAATTTTTAAGTTTTTGTAAGAAATTTTTTTATTTTTTGTTAGAAATGAGAAATTCACAAAATATTTCATATTCTTCATCAATAAAGTGAAACGAAAACCAAGGGACAACAATGAGGAAAAATATCATATATATCTATGACCATCTATGCGAAAGATACGACAACTATGGACTGAAAAATGACAAAATACTAAAAGTTCGGCAAAAATAGTATATTTCTTTATATTTTTATGATGTTTTGAATTATTTGTTCATTCTTTACACAAAAAGTGCATTAGTGCAACATAAAACTAGAAAAAGGAACAAAAATGAATAATCCAAAGACAATTGCTTTGGCATGACGTGCGCAAATGGTGCATGTACTCAATGCATGCATTTTTAAAATAGTAGCAGTAAAGAGCATCAATCGTGATTTGTAAACCTTAAAGTAACTTATCAAACGACTATTTCATCTGCAAAAAAAAAAGGAATTTTACCTTATACCGCCGGTAAGACTGGACACCAGATCGTCTAAGTGTAATGGATTATGTACACTTTCTTATTTCATTCCGGATTCTGTTGGACACTAGTCTGATATAGCGTCACCATCCCCTACCGAAAAGTTTTTACCCTGGTCATCTTCCTTTAGATACAACTTAGCGTGGGCGTTATAGATAAGAACATGAGTCTATGTTTTCCATTGAGTAGTTAGTCTTGAGGCAGTCTTGGAGCAGTCACGTGTACAACAACAAGTTTGTTGTTTCGGTAACAAAGATGAGTGTAGCTAAAAGAAAGGGCACATGATAAGTATATCAGATTGCAACGACTCAAAGAATTAAAGATATTAGACTGAAGGATAGTTGTATAAGATTCTTTAGTTTAAAAATATATTCCGATTTTGTAGATATTAATCAAGTAAATAATATAATACTAACCACTTTCATTCCCAATCTAATCAAGTGGAGACTAAAAGATTGTTGTATAATAAGATAGTTTTACCTTTGATAGTTTTATTAAAAAAATTATTTTGAGCACATTTTAGCTTTTAGCGTAGCAACACTCCTGTATCCTCTGAGTCAAGCGGAGATTAAAGGGTAGTTCTTATTATTGTAATTTCTCGATTTAATTATATAATAGTAAGCTCTTTACCACCGACACCATCAAGCGGTGAATAAATTGTGTATAATAATATTAGCCCATAAGTCTATGAATAATGGTTATCAATATATAAAAAGGCGAGAGCGAAACATTCACACGCTTTTTAAACCCCTTAAAACCAGTATATAAGATTGATTTTTCCTTTTTATTGGACAAATTGTGAAGAGGAGTGTTGACGAATGTAATTTTTTTTTTCTAGAGTAATGCATCTAAGTTAGGTAAAAACCAATCACAAAGACCTGAGCTCTCTACCTCACTCAGTTCTCTCAATTTGGTACAAAAATTACAACAAAAAAGTCAAAATGAGTGATGCTATAGAAATACGCAACAGACGAACTTGGCAACATGTTGGCGAGCATCAGTTGAGAGTTGTTGGTAAAATTTAACAAAAAGACGAATCAATATTTCTTCGAGTCTGTTGTCAACCGTAACATGTTAAGTCCAACATGTTGGTCATACTTAACGATCTTTGCATTAAAGAAACAGACAAGAGAGCAAACACGTTTATACGGGCCAGCTTTATGTTGCGCCCAACATCAGCACTATCATATTATACGGAACTGTTTTGTATTGGCGCTAAAATGGTTAAATTTCAACCACTAGTATTTATAATTAGAGTTAATAAGAAAGAATAAAACAGTTGAAAAAGAGAAAATAAAGAAATAATGAAATTTAATGAGTGTTACTATTTTTACTATTATTATTTTTTTAATATGTACTATATCCTTAAATTACACTATCCTGAAAATTACAATTTTTTCGATGCGAATAAGATGGGACCTAGTCTTTATAGATTTTTCGTGCTGAACACGAAACACGAATTCCTTCAACCTTAGACAAAAACACACCCCCCCCCCCTGTAAGGGAGCATGCGATTAAATTGGCATAGGGCTTATTTGAAAGGGCTTGTTTCAGCCATTAATTCCTGATAAGTTTAACGTGACGTGATGGAATGTTTTTGAACCCAGATTCGTGTTTCAGCACGAAAAATCCATTCGGAAACACTAGGCCACATCTTATTCGCAAAAATCATGTAGGCCAGTGGTATCAGGTATCATCGCCTGTCGTCAATGAAATTTTAACAAAATTAAATGATATAATTTAATATTTCGATTTATTTTCTTCTGCTCAATTTTATTTTGGCCATGTTCGTACAAAATCGGCACTTGAAGGACTCACTGCTAGCAAATTTGTGTTATATTATTTATTTAATTAAAAGAAAGTAGCTTGTAAATGTCATTCATGTTTGTATGACGTTTTTGTTCTTAACTAAGAAATTAAATAAGAAATTTGGTGTGACTTACGTCAATCCTTACAAAACATTTCATATAAACTCATTTCGAACCACTTTAATCGATAGCGACATATGTAACTTTTCATCAATTCTAGTAAAATATTCCTTATATATTCAGATCGGAAAAAAAATATATGACTCCCATATAAAGAGCCTCAAACAAAGTACAGAGTATCTAGAAGTCGAACACAATTCGACTGCGCAGTATTATTTCTTCTTAATATTGTATTTCGGACATACCAATAATTGCACAAAAAGCTCGGTTATTCTAAACAGCCACAGCAAAGTAAATGATGTTAATATTATTCTTACTTTACGCTTATAATTCGCAACTTGTTTTAACGTAACTATTAGAAAGCGCCTTTATGCATTGTGTACCTTAGTTTACATTTGTTTTTATATGAATTATATTATTTAATATTTCTATTTATTTTCTCATATGCAATTTTGTTTTGGTCGTGACCCTGCAGATTATGGTTTGGAAGTACTTGTTATCAATTTTGTGTTATTCATTTGAGAACTTTAATGAAAAATGCTAATTTAATACGTAGCCACCCCACCGCCCCTAACCAATTTTTAAGTTTTTGTAAGAAATTTTTTTGTTAGAAATGAGAAATTCAATCCTTACAAAATATTTCATATTCTTCATCAATAAAGTGAAACGAAAACCAAGGGACAACAATGAGGAAAAATATCATATATATCTATGACCATCTATGCGAAAAATACGACAACTATGGACTGAAAAATGACAAAATACTAAAAGTTCGGCAAAAATAGTATATTTCTTTATATTTTTATGATGTTTTGAATTATTTGTTCATTCTTTACACAAAAAGTGCATTAGTGCAACATAAAACTAGAAAAAGGAACAAAAATGAATAATCCAAAGACAATTGCTTTGGCATGACGTGCGCAAATGGTGCATGTACTCAATGCATGCATTTTTAAAATAGTAGCAGTAAAGAGCATCAATCGTGATTTGTAAACCTTAAAGTAACTTATCAAACGACTATTTCATCTGCAAAAAAAAAAAAGGAATTTTACCTTATACCGCCGGTAAGACTGGACACCAGATCGTCTAAGAGTAATGGATTATGTACACTTTCTTATTTCATTCCGGATTCTGTTGGACACTAGTCTGATATAGCGTCACCATCCCCTACCGAAAAGTTTTTACCCTGGTCATCTTCCTTTAGATACAACTTAGCGTGGGCGTTATAGATAAGAACATGAGTCTATGTTTTCCATTGAGTAGTTAGTCTTGAGGCAGTCTTGGAGCAGTCACGTGTACAACAACAAGTTTGTTGTTTCGGTAACAAAGATGAGTGTAGCTAAAAGAAAGGGCACATGATAAGTATATCAGATTGCAACGACTCAAAGAATTAAAGATATTAGACTGAAGGATAGTTGTATAAGATTCTTTAGTTTAAAAATATATTCCGATTTTGTAGATATTAATCAAGTAAATAATATAATACTAACCACTTTCATTCCCAATCTAATCAAGTGGAGACTAAAAGATTGTTGTATAATAAGATAGTTTTACCTTTGATAGTTTTATTAAAAAAATTATTTTGAGCACATTTTAGCTTTTAGCGTAGCAACACTCCTGTATCCTCTGAGTCAAGCGGAGATTAAAGGGTAGTTCTTATTATTGTAATTTCTCGATTTAATTATATAATAGTAAGCTCTTTACCACCGACACCATCAAGCGGTGAATAAATTGTGTATAATAATATTAGCCCATAAGTCTATGAATAATGGTTATCAATATATAAAAAGGCGAGAGCGAAACATTCACACGCTTTTTAAACCCCTTAAAACCAGTATATAAGATTGATTTTTCCTTTTTATTGGACAAATTGTGAAGAGGAGTGTTGACGAATGTAATTTTTTTTTTCTAGAGTAATGCATCTAAGTTAGGTAAAAACCAATCACAAAGACCTGAGCTCTCTACCTCACTCAGTTCTCTCAATTTGGTACAAAAATTACAACAAAAAAGTCAAAATGAGTGATGCTATAGAAATACGCAACAGACGAACTTGGCAACATGTTGGCGAGCATCAGTTGAGAGTTGTTGGTAAAATTTAACAAAAAGACGAATCAATATTTCTTCGAGTCTGTTGTCAACCGTAACATGTTAAGTCCAACATGTTGGTCATACTTAACGATCTTTGCATTAAAGAAACAGACAAGAGAGCAAACACGTTTATACGGGCCAGCTTTATGTTGCGCCCAACATCAGCACTATCATATTATACGGAACTGTTTTGTATTGGCGCTAAAATGGTTAAATTTCAACCACTAGTATTTATAATTAGAGTTAATAAGAAAGAATAAAACAGTTGAAAAAGAGAAAATAAAGAAATAATGAAATTTAATGAGTGTTACTATTTTTACTATTATTATTTTTTTAATATGTACTATATCCTTAAATTACACTATCCTGAAAATTACAATTTTTTCGATGCGAATAAGATGGGACCTAGTCTTTATAGATTTTTCGTGCTGAACACGAAACACGAATTCCTTCAACCTTAGACAAAAACACACCCCCCCCCCCTGTAAGGGAGCATGCGATTAAATTGGCATAGGGCTTATTTGAAAGGGCTTGTTTCAGCCTTTAATTCCTGATAAGATTATGTCACGTCAGGATTTGGCCCCACGATTTGTCAAAAACTGCCAAAAACCCTGTTTTTAGGGGTTTCAACCCCTATTTTCTCGGAAACGTGACGTGATGGAATGTTTTTGAACCCAGATTCGTGTTTCAGCACGAAAAATCCATTCGGAAACACTAGGCCACATCTTATTCGCAAAAATCATGTAGGCCAGTGGTATCATCGCCTGTCGTCAATGAAATTTTAACAAAATTAAATGATGAACGCCTGGGGCGTGCTGCCTCAGCCGTTGACGTCGTTACAGCGGATAAATTATCGCTGCTTTTAAGTCTTTCGAAACAACTTTCGATTTAATTATATTATTAAATACTATTTCACGATTTTTGAAAAATCTTAGATACATCTCACCATAGGCAATCGTTTAATTAGACAAAATTTAGCTTATTTCAATTACAGATACTCACTAAAAGATACAAACTGTTGATATGCAAATCGCAAAAGCCTCAATTAATTTTCGCTGTACATTAGGCTCATTTAATACCTACTAATTTAATTAAGCTACCCTCGTTTTTTGTTTTGTAACAAAGTTAAGAGCAACAAACTTCAAAAAGTGAAAAAGTTAAAGCAAAAACACAAACAAAACCCGATTTCGATTTCGTTGCTGCGGGTTTTTATTGTTTTTCTGCAAGTTTTTCATTTATTTTCTTTGTGATTTTTTTTTTTTTTTTGGCTAAGACATTGAAAAGCTTGTCGAAGTAATCGTCATCATCATCATCATCATCAACATTGAGACAAAATCGGCAGTAGCTAGCTACCAGAGCAATAAAAGAAATAATACACACAGAGTCAAAAGTAACAAAACAATAAAGAAATACATAAACGAAAAAGTAAGAAAACGGCAAGAAATGTTTTCCACTCAGAGAAAAAAAAACAAAAAGAAAATTTTTCTGTTTCTGTATGTACAAAGTTTTGGAAAATGAACTTTTGTATTGGTTTTTAGTCTCTGTAACGAGTTTAATCTTTTAACGTTCAGAGGCAATCATAAGTGGTTTTTAGCAGTAGAAATTGTTGCTATTCGGTTGCCATATACCATATTGGTGTAGGTCAAAGTGTCTAAAAGAAAATGGTGTGCAATATTTTGTATCTAAAGTTGGCGCGTGTTTTATTTTTAGCTTAGATGATATAATGAAAATGCTTTTTTAACAGATATTTTTAATAAAAGTTTCAAAAGAATAATGACAAAAAAGAATCTTGTATCCGAAAAAAAGTGATTTTAAGCAAGCAGCATGGCGTATACGCAATATGTGCATTTATATTTTTCATTACTCATACGACATGTGTGCACTACACTTAACAATGAGGGTGTTCACATGCTCAGTGGCGGATTTGCCATAAGGCCCAGTAGGCCCGGGGCCTAGGGCGGCCAGATATTAGGGACAAAAGTGACATAAAACACGTCATTATGGCTTATGGCGGGACGCACTGTACGGTGCATTCTGCACCGCATCGTATACCAATAATCTTCCTAAATCACATTCGTACATTTTATGTATAAAAAATAGAGTTAAATAAGTTATTTCGTATATGTCGGGTTAACACTAATTTCCGAGTTATTTTCTATTATTTTTTTTTAATAGTTTAGCGTTGGGAACTCCTTCAAGGCCATTTCACCATCAAAAGTCCATCAACGACTCGTTGGTCAGCACGTGCAGAATCATGCAAAAGTTTACGCGAATCGTGGAAAGAAATCCATGAAGCGTTACCATCGAAAATCAGGAGAGAGCCGTTATATACGAAGCAAGCGGTATTCGTTTGAAACTGGAACGTTTTGAAACGGCCGTCATGATTGTTTTTTTTTTTTGGGATGTTTACTGGATCGCATTAACGCCACAAGTAAAAAAAATTTAGAGTGTGGCAATTGACATTACCATTGTCATAGAGCTCTATGAGGTACTAATACATTTTATTGGCGAAACACGAGATAATTTCGATGCCAAATCTGTCATTTGTGCATGAATATGAAAGAGATTTTCGACGCAATCGAAAGCGTAAGCTACTTTCTGGCGAGACTAATACAGATGAAGAGATATGACAAAAGAGTGGTCGCGAAAATTTCAGAATCACTACTTTTCTGGTAATAATTGATACAATGTTAGAAGAACTCAAAAAACGACGAGATGCTTATTTATAATTACTTTATAATAAATTTAATTTTATTACTAACCTGACGAAACTAAGCGCGTCAGAAGTCGAAGAATAGGCCAAAGTATTGCAAATGGTTTATTCTACTGTGTAATTATTCCTGAAACTTTGGAAAATATTACAAACTAGCAGCTATTATAGTTAACTAAATTTCTGAATCGATTTCGATAAAAGTTGACAATAAAGTGTGTAGCCTATACTGGGTGCTAAGAAAGGAGCGGCTAGTACTTGCTACATGCAATACTGCAAATCCGCCACTGCACATGCTAGTGCGTTAACATGTTATAGTGTTAACGTATTATTGTGTTAACATATTAAACAAATTTTTAACACACAACAATAAAAGATATTTCGAAAATTTTAGCAACTATAACATTTAAGGTAAGTATTAACATAGTCTTGTAAAAGTGCAAGAAAAATTTTGCACAAAATATTACGTTTTACTAGATTAGCCGATGACTGCAAAAAAATTTTAATTATAAATTTTTTTGGTCAAAAATCGGAAATTTTTTCCGAAACTAATAGAGATACGCAAAATGTAGCTATATACAATATTAAAGTAAATTCAATTTGAAAGTTAAGTTAAGTCGTAGAAGTGACATTTCCAACTTGAAATATGACCTAAAATGTGAAATTATCTCCGAAAAAAAGAAGAAAATCTAAAAAATTATATCTAGAAAACCTATCCATAAAAAAATGTTTTGCGATTTTCGATTTTTTTTTTTTGTTTGTAAAGTAGTGTAATTATCCATATTCAAATAGACAAGTGCAAAACGTTCACACTCTTTTCAAGATGAGTAGGGACGAATTTAATTTTTTTCTAATGTATTGCATTGAAATAAGTAACAGACGAACTTGCCCACATTTTGGCGAGCATCAGTGGAGACCGTGGCTTCATAGAGTTGGTAAAATTTTAGAAGAATCAATATTTCTTTGAGCCTAATGTCGATCGCAACATGTTGAATCCAACATGTTGGTCATACTTAACGCTCTCGGCATTAAAGAAACAGAAAATAGAGCGCATTCGCTTATACATGTTGACCACAACATGTTGGTCATACCTAACGCCGCTCTCAGCATTATCAACTGGTACTGAACTGTATTATATTCGCTACATTGGTTGAAGTCCAACCACAGGAAGAACAGTAGAGAACAAATAATTATTTTTTTGTTCTTCATTTTTTTTATTTTCCCGCTACAACTGGAATCAGAGCAATTTTTTAATCGTTTTATTATTTTATTGAACTCATCATGAACAGCGTTTTACAATATACTTTGGACTGGACTGGAAAAGCATCTTCAAAAATATATGGCAACTTCATAACTTCATACATATTTTTTTTTTATATGATAAACAGAATAATAGTATCTTGCAATGCTTCGCGTCGGAGAAACAATTTTTATCTTCATTATGACTTTTTGTTTTTGTTTTTGACTGATGACACTAGTGCAATGAGTCTAGTGTCTGGGTGTACATGTCTGGTTTAATGTGTGTTAATTGAATTGGATATTTTGAATATGGATATGTTGCATATGGATATTTTGGATATATATATCTAATATGAAAGACTAACATGTCACATTTATTGCGCGCGACATTGCAACGAATCCTGCGGAGAAGCATCAGAATTCGGGTCACTGCTGTGAGGTATATCGCGTAAGAATTGACGCATGAAATAATTGAAACGAATATCGTTGAAGTCAAGTTTTTCATTCGTCGCACGGCGAAAATTGCGATATAAGCTGCGCTCCATAGTTGATAAATCCGGTGGAAAATCTACACTAATTGGTGACCAGATCTTGATAGAGCTATCGAGCCCAGACGTGGCAAGCACAGGAATAGTTGGATGCGGCTGCAGATAATTTACCACACCCACTCTATCGCCTTGCATACAGTTAAGTACGGCCTCTGTTTTTTTCTCCCAATAGAAAATATTGCTGCAATCGCTGCCACTGATAATATACTCCGAATTGGGTCCAAAAAAGTTGACTGCTTTGACTGTCTGATGATTGGCATGACCGCGATAGCGATGTAAATATTCGCCGCTCTTAAATTTACCATTATCAAAGAGATAAATGCACTCATCACCATAGGAAGCGAGTATTTCGCTGCCATTGTAGTTATACACGGCGCAGGTCACTTGATGACGTGTAAGATTTCCTTTCAATAGCTCCGGGTAATATTCGCGCATCGGGGTCACACAGTTGCGTCGATCATAGACACGAACAATGCTGTCAGAGCCACTGACACAAAATTCTGGGGCATACGGATGATGTGAAATACTGTAAAGCCTTACTATTGTGTCGTTATTTCGCACCTCGGTCAACGTTGTTGCATCATTATACGTACGCATATCAAAATGCATGATGGCAGCATCTTCACCAACGCTAATGATCTCATTCTTAGTCTGTGGTACGATTACCAGTTTAGACACGGATCCATTGTGTTTATAAAGACGTTCACTTTCCGGCCTCTCTGCGCCGGATGGTGGCAGAATCGTACGACGTACTTGTGTATCACGGCTAGACGATATGATGCTCAAACAGCCATTCGTCTCTAAAAATTCTGTTTGAAAAATATTGCCACAGTGGCCAGATTTTATACACTGTATAGGCTGCGCCTTTGCCCAATCCCAAATGATTATACGTAAGTCATCCGAGCCAGAACTGAGTAAATTTCCGGTAGAATTGAAGCATACGCAATTTACACAGCCGGTGTGTTTACGTAACCAATACGAAAATTCCATCCTCTCGATCACATGCCGCGAAGCATAGAATCTTTTGCCGAAATCCAACGCTAGCTCATTATTGAGCGAACGATGACGGTTGCCGCTAAATCCGTTTTCACGGTACCTTAGTTCTCTGATTGTATTCCAGGTGTAAGCAGGCTTCTCCTTTGTCAACACTTCTTGAACTGCCATATTAACACGTTGCTCCACATCTTCAGGAGTTGGACGTAATAAAACAGCATTTGGACGTTGAAATTGCGCATAATTGATATCATCAGCGTCACTGGCTTCCTCGGTAATGTCCTCCAGACTAACGCTACTATTCGTACTGGCGGACGGTGGTTCTAGATTTGATGGAAGTGAATTAGTTGGAGACAGCGCCACTACGTTGTCTTCATTTTCCACATCATTTGCTGCAACATCATGCTCTTCTGAGCTCATGTCGTCATCAGAATCTAGAAAAGCTAGTACATCAGCAAGCATTTCATAGTGACGTGCAACATTGACATCCAAAGGTGCGACCAGGGCAAAAGCGTCTTCATCTTCATCGGATAAGTCAGCGCTCGTAGATGAACCAACGGTGACATCTGCAGCTAAAAGTCCGCTATCCTGCTCAAACGATTCATCTTCGCGATTCGAAGCTTCCAAATCACCGTCAGAAAAGGTTGCACCTCCGTCATCAGTATAAGCTTCGTAGCCTGTTGCAGCTTCAATAGCATCTGTGTTCATGTCGCAATCAGCATCTACAAGGACTACATTAAGATTCATGTCATCGTGCGCAAGTTCTTGTTCGCGACCGGTGGACACGCTGGAACCGTCTTCGCTGTTGCCACTATGAAATGGATCCGCTATAATTGCCTGCTTTGTAGTAGAGCAAGCGCTGGTCTCATCTAAGCCGCCGGGTCTTCCCTCCTGTGCCGGGTGCTCCGCTGCCGTAGCTTCTTGGTCGTCCTTCAATCGTCCGTTGGCGCACATGGCAACTTCATCATTTACCTTCTCCATTGCTGATTGTTTAGTTGCGCACGAAATTGTAAATGTATGTGCAACACAAAATCTAAAACTAAAATAAAATTTTCAGCCTCAAATTTCAATACGTTTTTTGACAAACAGAAAAACCTACTGAGACCACAAAACAAGACCACACTAGATTTAAAACATTAACAATGCTCTAAAATTAGATACTGATACTTATGTAGTGTCGCACACTTGTCAGTTTCAAGTGTCAGTAACTGTATAAAAATGTGTATCTATTAGAACTAAGTTACTCTTGCTCAGCTGATTGCATAAGTTGAAAAACTATCAAATTTTTTTGATACGCCACGCTGTTCGAGTTCGTATAGTATTGTTTAGGCTAGCTAAGGATGATCGTGGTTCAAGTAGTTAAATTTGGCTTCAGACCTAGTTGACAGCGATGACGAACTTAAATTTAAAATCAGTACTTATCATTCTTGTAGTTCAACATATATATCAAATCTTATATTCTAAGAAGTGTATTGAAATTTTAAGTTCATTCACTTCGACACCATATCTTAAAACCCGGTTTAAGTTAAGGTTTATGCCAACAAACGCTGATTGTCTCTCTTAAGGTCAAAATACATCAAGAAATTGAAGTGATTTCAACCAAAACCTTCAAACAGTGTTGGGAAACGTTGAAAAAGCGCTATTAGATGTTTCTGATATTTTTGGAGCAGGAGCAGAAGCAAAACTTGCCTGCTCCAGTGATTCGCGCTCAGCTCCGCTCCAGAGCACTGATTCAAATATCCACTCAGTTCAAGTGAAACTTCTTTAGAATCGTTGTCATTACAAAATTCGATGAAACGGCAATTGAATTCGATGAAACGAAAATTTCATGGTTTGTGAAAATTTTTGAGCTTATGACCATAAAAAAAATGTCGCAGCTTGGAGTAGGACATAGTATCGGAAGTGCGAGATGACCACAGCCAAATGGTCATAACTTTTGATTTTTTTTTATTTTATTTGATTGGTGATTTAAAAGGTGATTTTATGTTTACAATTTTTATATATTGCGAATTAGATGCACTACCCATTGTGATTTGAAAATTCGATTTTGAGAGTGTGAATATTTTTATCCTTTGAAGTGAAACTTTCCATTCCAAAAGTCGGAACTATTTTTTAACTTATGACCACACAAACGTGCGGTAGGTTGGAGTAGGACGATAGATGGCGCAGATCTGTGGTGAGTGTGGCGGTAGCAACCAAAATACTTCTTCTGTTACGGGAGCCCAATGCTTGAGACTATAACCAACACTCTCCTCTGGTTTTTTATGCCAGTTTAAGCCAATCCTCTCCAGAAAATAGCACAAAAAAGAAAATATTTCAGAAACTGATTGCGGTTTCCTGAAGTATGGAATTAGTCTCAAAGAATTGTAATGGGGATATGCCACTTGGTCAATCCTGGGAACGATTATGTGGGATATACATGTTCCAATGAGTTTTTCGAATGGGCGCTACAATCAGCAATGGTTGGCACTAGAATATATACAAATCTGATGACTACTTAAAGTTCCATGTTTCCGCCTCAACTCCCAAGATCTTTGTATGGAGCTCATATCCTCTTGTGGGAGCCCAATTATACCGACTATCTTCCACACTCTCCTCTGGTTTTTTGTACCATTTTAAGCTAATCCTCTCCAGAAAATGGTACCAAAAAGAAGATACTCCAGAAACTGATGGCGGTTTCCTGTAGTTTGGTATTAGTCCCAAAGAATTGTAGTCAAGATATGCCACTTGGAATATATATAAATCAGGTGACCACCTAAAATACCCTGTTCTAGGCTTAATTCCCATGATTTTTGCAAGGAGCCCATATACTGTTGCGGGAATCCAATGACTCCGACTAGCGCCCATACTTTCGAATGGTATTTTGTACCATTTTAGGCGAATCATCTCTGAAAAATGTCGTGAATGTAAATTTTTTTTGTTTTAAAGATGATTGTAAAGATTGTTGAAAAATTGTTTAATTCAATTTGAATCGTTCCTGTACAGCGCTGCTTTATAGGCGCATCTAACTGAGCCTTTAACCCATTTCATACAAGCATCTATATGCTTTTAATACTTAATTAAACGAAAGAAGAATAACAATAATTTACATTTGAAAATCATCGCACGGATTTCACATAACATATTTATTGGTTTACATTTAGATCACAAACTATTTCGATTACTTATGCGCCACATGTACACTTCCCATAAGCTACTAAATCACAATTGATAGAAAACTGAAAACTTTTAATCAACATTAGTTTCAACATAAATAAAATCCCTTTTGTAGGTCAACGACTAAAATCACACACTACTCGTAAGTTTTTCATAAACAAGTCGAAAGCACTCAAAATTAAAATGACTTTCAATGTAACTAATAAATATGCAATAGTATAGTAAAGATTGTGCAATCGTACGCAAAAATACATACGATATGTATCGTATGTAGATATATGCTTGCATAGATTGTGTGTAGTGTCAATTATACAATACAACAAAAACAAAACACTGAAATGCTAAGACAAACAGATATACACATACATACGCATTTGTAGATACGCAACCATTGGGGCATATAGCCACGAGAAATAAATGCAAATCGAAGATGCAAGCAACGATGTTGAGTGCAGTTAAATTTATGCACCTGTGTTGAAAATGTTGACAGCATGCACACACACACACACACACACACATACACAAATAGACAAACACACAGCAAAGATAGTCATACAATCTAAACGAATGAACGAAACGAACAAACAAATATTGCATACACTAACCCGTATTTTGTTTATCTAATTCGTTCGAGTTGTCGTTTGGTCGATCCATCCAAACAACGGTCCATCGCTGCAGTTCGTCCAAGGGTCCTTTGTATTAGTATTCGCTATCTATTGATTATACAGCGTAGAGCAAAGTGGAACATGCTGAAGAACAACAACAACAAAAACGTCAGTGTTCCAACTCACTGTCCAGCTCACTTCCCAACTCACTGCGATTCGTAGCGCATCCAAATCGAAATCTATGTTTTATGCACGAGTGTTAACTGATATGTTTTGCACTAGCACATATTTGCCCCATAAAGTATATGTACCACGTGATCTCCATGACAAGACGTGCCGATCTAGATATGTCCCTCTGTCTCTCTGTGCGTTACTGTGCACCCTACTCGCTCAATCTTTGAAATATTGGTTTGAAAATTGGAAAAATTGAAAATATAAGCAGAAGCAACTTAAGTTAACCATGACCGCGATTTATTCACTAGGAGGTATACTTAGTATTTATTTTGTTGTATCGAACATGTTTGAAATAATAATCCAATAATTAATAGCAGATATTGTATAAATTGTATATTTATATCAGTAAATATATGGGGCATCGTTAGCTCAACTGTCTAGCATGCGCCATAACATTCCAGATGACCCGGGTTCATCCCCAAGCGGGATAAAGATTTCTTTATTATATTAAATTTATTTATTATTTCTGAATTATATTAAAAGTATTTCAAGATAAAATGCACTATATAATATGTTTAACAAACGAGTACACAAGTAAACAAACTCCTGTGTTGCAAAACCATAAGTACTCACTACTAGAACTAAAAACATATAAATACTTTATGACTTCTCTAACAGTACTATTATTTATGATAAATCCAACTTTGTAAGTAACTTTCAGGTACCGCATTCCAGTTCAATCGACGAAATACCATAATCGTGACGAGTGACTACATTGTAAAAAGTACTAAAATATTGGTTACATTTTTCTACGCTTATTCAGGCACAAATACTACAGTCACTTTAGAAAATAGTAGAACTTTTAACGTAATTCTGTGCACAAATTGTCTACCAGAAGTTTTCGGTGATAGCATAGCTTTAAGATAACAGAATTCACTTCGAAAATACTAACGCTCATAGAGAACAGAAAACAATCGATTATTGGAAGCATAGCAATTTGAACTAGGGAGCTAACCAGTCGGAAAGGTCAACCAGCGATAAATGGAAGATTGATTTTTTTATATAACTAAAATTTGTATATCATAAAATGTAGTGGTTGAGCGTGATAAAAGAAAGTGCCAATGCAAAAGGATCTTTTCAATAATGAACGCTTAGCTACTAGTTTCGTACCAGAGAAAAGTGTTTTTCCAGGGAGTTCTTCTTCATTACTTTAATATGAAGAAAAGTGCTGCCGAGGGTCATCGAATCTTAATGGAAGTTTACGGAGAGCATGCTCTATCTGAACAATCGTGTCGGAGGTGGTTTGGTCGCTTTAAAAGTGTTGATTTTGAGCTCGAAGTTAAGGAACGGCCGGTTTAACACAAAAAGTTTGAAGACGAAGAATTGGAATCATTGCTCTATGGGTACCAATGCCAAACGCTTCACGAATTGTTAGATTCATTGGGAGTGGCCGCGCGACGTCGTAAGGCGATTTTTCGCTTGTGAACAGCTCCTCGATCGCCAAAAAAAGAAACAGTTTTTTGCATCGTATTGCGACTGACGATGAAAAGTGAATCCATTACGACAACCCCAAGCACAAAAAGTCATGGGTTTTGCCCGGACAGTCATCAACATCCGAATATTCATGGCATGAAGCTTATACTCTGTATTTGGTGGGACCAGCGCGGCTTGATCTATTACGAGCTGCTCAAACCGAATATAACGTTCGCGGGGGAACGCTATCGGACTCAACTTATGCGTTTGAGCCGCGAACCGAAGCAAAATGGCCGGAATACGAAGAAAGGCACGACAAAGTGATTTTGCAGCATGGCAACGCTCGGCCACATGTTGCAAAACAGGTCAAGACCTACTTGGAAAAGCTGAAATGACAAATTCTACCTCACCCGCCGTATTCTCCAGACATCGCTCCTTCCGACTACTACTTGTTCCGGTCAATGACACATGGCCTGTCCCAGCTGAAGTTCACTTCATATGAACAATGCAAAAAAATGGGTCGATGATTGGATTGCCTCAAGAGACGAGTCGTTCCTCCGAGCTGGTATCCGATAATTGCCAGAAAGATGGGAAAAAGTTGTGCTCATCGATGGACAATACTTTGAATAATATATTTGTAACCATTTTTGCACCAGTTGACCGCTGGTCATACTAGTACGTATGACCAGCGGTCGATTCAATCGACCGCTTTCTACATCATAATTTGGCGTTTATTATTTTTGGTACGAGTATTTCACCAAAATAATAGCGAAGCGCATACAAAGTAAAATATGCAATCTCATATCTCTTTTGCGCTCGCAGTATTCTATCAACTTGTAACTTGTTGCTAGCATACTAATATTCCTGTGTGTGCGTTTGTATTTCATGTAAGGCCTATGTGTCACTGATTGGTTGCATGAGTGAAGATTGTGTAAGCCCAAAATATTCAACCGATTTTGATCAAATGTTTATCCCAAACGTTTATATACTGTAACCGTAGCAGACGTCACACAAAATCATTTTCACAATCAATTTCAAGCTGACGACTTTTTCGAAAGACCCTCTTACAGCAAGGACATGCAGTTGCTGCAGTTTACCATCGTCTATTTGATTGTCTCGCTGTCCGTTTGCCTGTGTGGAATTTAATGCGAACACGAACAAATTGTTTATATAGAGCACAGTCATATCGAGCTGTGCAACGTTTATAGAAAGTAAGACACATACAAATACAAACATAAATATACAAATACATTGATGTATCTATACCAATCTGGCTGGCTAGTATTGTACACCTAAATTGCAAGCAAATCTCTATAAAAAATAGTAACTACAAAAAAAAAAAAAAATTAAAATAAAAATAAAATAAAATTCAAAAAATTCTATAGAGGAAAAAACAAATATTGTGTTTTTCTATTTTCGCCTCTCAATACAACGAAGCATTTTGTATGTTCGATTTTGTTTTTTTTTTCCTGCTTTATGCAATTTGCTGCAATATAACGTTCAGTTACAGGTTACTAACTGGTACATTCGAGTATATGGATATATATATATATAGAAGATACACTTGGCAGCGAAAATTTGTAAACAAGCTGAAAATTAATCAATCTTATTGAATAAAGCAAACTAAGCAAAAAAAAATCTATAAAATTTATCGAAATTTGTAGAGAAAGTGAATGTTTATATTATAAATTTTCCTTGGAAATTTATCAATTTGTAAAACTGTTCAACTGTCTATTCGCAATGCTATTGAATTGCAACAGTCAACGTAGATGTTCAAAATCCCGTTGTTTAAACTGTATACTTAATTATGTGGCACTACAACTGTTTATCGAACATGATTGCACGTAGAAAGGCGCAGCAGGTGCTATAGTCGTTTGCACGATAGCGCCAGTCATTGCCAATATCAAGTATGTTGAGCTCATAACAGATCTCAAAGTAAGCTCGATCCACCAATTAAGTTTAGATTCACATTGTAAACTTTCGGTGCTGGAACCTCGGCATTCATTTGTACAGTCCAGTGCAGCCGCTGCAATTTTATGCGTTGTATTATATTAACAGATCTTACAAATTCTTATAGAACCAAAAATCGTACGAAGCATCTTTCTCTCGAACACTCTTAACGGAATGAGGTTCGTTATAAAATTTGCTTCAGTATTCCAATAGTTTACCCATTTTTTAATCAAATCAATCAATATTATGCACTATTTTAAAGTCTGTACACAAAACTTCTCCAATAAGTGTATTTAACTCTGTGTGAGATTGATTGTCAAATACACAGATCAATGATTTCAAATCGAAGCGTACGTATTCGGCATACTGCAATATAACAATAAAAACAAGAAAATAAAATAATAACAACTAGTTTCGGGCAAACTACAAATTGTTTTCGAGCCAAAGGCAAATAAAGCAAAATAAATCGAAATATTTCTGGCCTGGTCTGGTCAGGTTTGCTCTGGTCTGGTGTCAGTTGTTGTTTTCATGCATTTGCATTTCACTTGCTTCAATTTTACGCACTTGTTTTTTATTTTGAATATTTTTTTATTGTATTCTCTGAATTTTTATTTAGAACACAATTTAAATATTTGAGTTTTAAATAAAACAATGCCTGCAGGTGAATGTGTCTGTGTGTGCTCCGGTAATGCACAAGTCAATAGCAGAAACAACAAAAACAATGAAGTAAGTAGTACAATGTATCTGCTGTCATTGCTGCTGATGTTGCAGTTGCAAATGCATCAAATTGCATGTTAAATAAATAAAAAGGGAGAAAATTGCAGCTAGGTTAGAAACGAACTTTGTATACACTTTGAAGAAGCTTCAGTACAGCTCGATTTTGTAGTTATAAATAGTTAAGGGATAAATACCTACAATTCCAGAGAAATACTTAGCGCAAAAAATAGTAATAGAAATGATAATTCAGTGACTTTTTGAATAAACGATGTTTTTTTTTTGTCAACATAGACTCCCTTTAGCTCCATACATTTTTTATCCCTTCCAAATAATTTCTGAAGGTTTCTCAAAATAAGCGTTTGTTTCAGTGATTAGCTCTTTATTCGACTCAAATCTCTTACCGGTTTTCTTCTGGTTTGGAAACAGGAAATAGTCACTGCGAAAATATGCTGCATGGGATAACAGTTCGTAGCCCCATTTATGGATTTAGGCCATGGCAATTGCACACAGATGCGCACCTGTACTTTAGCTTTGTAGAAGATCACTTTGTTCTTCATCGGCAAATGCGTACGTTTTTGATTCATATCAATGTCGAATCTGCTCAACAGCTCTCAATAATCGTTTTACCCTTTTCAAGGTATGCAATATGTACGACACCGCGTCTATCCCAAAAAACTACCGCCATGACATTGGCCTTTTCTTTAGTACACGTTCACCCCGTGAAGTTCACTGCTTTGACTGTTCTTTGGTCTCTGGTGTAACGGGTGATTCATTAAAAGTGTTTTTTTTTTTTTGTATAATAAATAAAACACTTAAAATAGAATTGAATGTCGAAATCTTTATTTTGACCCGAAAGAACAATCTATGACATTTATTTTACTATTGCAGAGCCCATTGATTGAAATGAAAGCGTAAATTCAAGTCCGTCAATACTTAAATAATTTGGATTTTGTAAGCCTTTAAACCAAGATTCTGGCGAAAAATTCGTCAAGTTGTTCCATACAAGTACCAGTCACGCGTGATCTGTGAAAAAAAAATGTAAAAAACCTATAAATGCATCACCCGTTATTATGATGGATCCATGTTTCGTTCACAGTTACGAAAACAGTTACAAAAACTCGTTCGCGTTGCGGTTGAACATCGCCAAACATTCCTTTAAAGTGTTCACACGGTTGCGCTTATGGTCGAGTGTGCGCAATTGCGCGGATAGCTTTTTAGTTGAACATGAAAGTAAAATGTGATATACCCCGCTCATTCTCCAATCGTACAATATATAGTGCTTAATGGATACACGAAATTCACTTTTTTAGCATGAGAGAGCTGAGAGCCTTTAGTTATTCACCACTTGAAAGATCATATCTACTTTATTTTGGCGCTTATGACATGAATTCTTGGCACTCTTCAAGTAATGAAAAAAAAAAATAGTTTTTCTGTCACCCCTACGCTTATACTACGTTCACAACAAATACATTTTTTTTTATTAAGTAATAGTAACACCCAATTTTCTCATTTAGTCTACACTGTGGAGAAACTATTAACAAAGTAAACAAACGCTAGTGTTACTAGACCATAAAAACAATACTTTTAGTACTCATATAACGAACGACAATCAAACATCATAACTAGCACTAATCTGGGAATCCTGAAATGTTTTTTCTCACAATGCTGTGAGTCATTTTTTGATTCATATCAGGGCATATAATGTTAGCTTGTTTGCAAAAAAATAAGTCTGTTTCAGTACAATATCTCAAATAGTGTGGAGTTTGTTCAAGCAAAATGGCATTTTTCCAGGATTTTTTCTAAAAAAAAGTTCCGGGATTTCGATTTACACGGTTTTTATTATTGTCTCTCTAAACTGCACTGCTCTGTAGAACTGTAAACGTGCAGAGTTATCAACAGTTTTTTAAAACTTCACGTATCTTCATAAAAGTATTTCATCATTTGTTATATCAATGCAATTTTCTGACTAATTGAAGAGCATTCGTAGCTAACCTAAACAAATATTTTGTAAACTATCTGATAGATACTTATGTATCTTTGTAACAAAAACTTTAAACGATTTATAATACCATATAAACTATGTATCTGCATAGCGTACAATATTGAAGAGCAACAACAATAACAAAATAAAATTACAATTTTAAGCCTCATTGAAAGGATACGAGTACAACAACAACAACAAGAACAATAGTAATAGCAATAACAACAACAACAACAACAACCAAATTAAATTTTCCAATAGGAAATGAGTACAATAAAATGTTTAATGCAAAAGCCTATACATATGTACGTATGTGACTATGCTTGACCTCTCGCTATCTCTATCTATCTTTTTTATAGAATAGTATAGCTTATTCTTTCAAACCACATTTCGTTGCAACTATTAACAACTACGACAACGACGTCAACGACAACAACAAAGCCAACAATATCGAAGGCAAAAGTAAATAATTTTTACCCGGAAAACCTTAAAAATTTGCCATTTTGTATGCCAGCAAAGTTCAATTGGTATCTTTTTTTTTACCCATTTTTGTGGTTGATGGAAACTTCCGCCGCAAAAAGTCACACACACACGCAGATACACATGCATACATGTATGTATATGTGTGTGTTGAAAAATTAAAAAACTCAATACAACAACAAAGCATAATTAAAAGCATAGCCAACAATAAAAACAACAACTACAACAATGGCAACAATAACTCGTTCATTCAGTTCTGTTCTAGTTCCAGACTCAATTCAGCACAGGTTCACAAAAAATGTTCTACAAGCAAATTTATTTTGAATGGATATGCAACAATCTGCTGACCGAATGAATTTCATGAATTTTTGTTGCAACCTCAACGTGCAGCATCAACAGCAGCAGCAGCAGCAACTTCGATAATGTGTAATAGTAATGATTTTGGCGCGGCTTTAAAGTCTTTACTGCAAACAGACACAATAGCTTTTTGTGCAATTTTATTTGAAAGCTTTTAGTGAAATAGAAAAACCATACACGCCAGACCCACATAGTATTAATTAGAAGATTTTAGCAATAATACTGAAGTTTTTTTTAATGAAGTAATTTTCATTTTAATTAGGTTGTTAAAAGGGTATTTTTTTTTTTGAGTTTCTTTTAAGACTTTTTTTTATTAAGTTTTAAAGTTAATAAATTGACAGCACAAATAAACGATGAAAAGTTCACATCAAGTGTTAAACTAGCGTATTTGCCTTAAAATTACACATACACTAATAGGTACTGCCTCCGTTCGTAAGACAGCACCTCTTCTCCAATGAGAGGGCCTCCACGTGGTGTTCCCTGTTAACGTGTTCTTCGGAATAAGGTAAATTTAAGCGGCGTGTAACTCACACACCCAACTCTCCTCTGCTTTCCCATTCTAACTAACACCCCATCACCTACTAATAAATGCATATAGGGCCGGATCAAGATGTCATGCATACCGTGTCAATGATCAGTCTGGCTGGGGCCCTGTATAAAAAATAACTCAGTCGAAAACGGTTCCTCTCCGATACCTGATCGCCTCGGGGAGTAACTGTGACCTTATCTGTGTACGACGAATCTCTGCACAGATGGGTATTCCTTCTTCGTAAATCATGGGATCAATTATGGATTCACGTAAAAACAAAAATAATATACCGCGGGACTGCATCGCTACTTAAGTTGCAGACCAACTTGAACAGCAGAGCCTGGACAAAGGTCGTCCACGCAAAATCGTTCTACAAGTAGAACGGGCTTTTCGGTTGCATGCAACCGTGACATGGCCACAAAAACACGCTATCAAGCTGAAAGATCGCCGGCTTTGACTAGCCAGACAAGGATGTAGAGTGGCAAGGGCACATACCGAGGAACGTCCATAAGCTCCACATAAAAAGCAGTAAGGCTCCGCCGACGAAGAATTCGCCACTACTGCCTCTGGGAAACCAGGCGGCGTTGATGATCCTGAGTGGGGCGTGAGTGAAATGTTACATAATATAATTATATGGTGGCGTGGCACATTTTTATAGTGGTAATTACATATGTAGCAAATCGCATACATCTGCATCCAAAGTAAGCGAAATATGACGAATTTTCTTCCATATGGGAGGCGTGATACCGCCTACTTCATATATATAATCTTGTTTCTTCCTATGCCCTTTACATATTTATCAAATCTCAACCTTTTGCGTTGAAATGTGGCTGATGTATGACAAATTTTGTCTTTCTCTTATATGAAAGTGCGTGGCACCGCCCACTTTTCCAGTGGGGTGGGATGTGGCACCGTTCAAATGTTGAGTAATGGTCTCGAGTTCATTCAAAAAAATGCCATAGATAGAAGCACTTTTAGTTTTTCTCGAAATTATCAATTTTCCTGATAACTTTCCATTTTTTTTTTTTTTTGACGTGATAACGTCTATTAAATCGGTTGGTTTAGCGCAGAGGCATGACTCAATTCTGACGTTCCGTTTACCGTTACGACACTAAACGAACGAAAAGCAAAAAGCGAAAACATGTAATCGTACACATATGAATACATGTCACGATTCTGTCGTATCGCCTGAACAAGCAAGCGATAGACAGACCATCGTGCATTGGCTTGTTGAAACCTATAGTTATGTGTGTGTGTGTGTGTGTGTGTGTGTGTGTGCGTTTGCGAATTAGTTTTATCTAGCGCGCGGTGGGGTGATGTTTGCACATGGTAGAGTGTATGAATAATAACATTGTAAGTGTATAATAAAGTTTGTTTCAAATAAAATACATGCACAAAGTAAACAAAGCATGCACACAGTTACTTTTGCATTTGAGTACCAAAAACAACAACAAAAGGCTTTTAAAGTTGCTGATGGTCAGTCGAAGAGAGAGAGAGCGTATATTTCACTCTTTGTTGTTGGTAACGAAACTCTTTTATATGATAAGTTGTTTGTGTACTGATTGAATTATTGGAATTACATTAGAATTCAATTCACAAAAGTATGCAATTTTTCATCATTGTTTTCTTATGACGTTATCACGTAAAATTATCGTCCGTAAACCGACTTTACAGACAACCATTTTTTTTTTTTAAGGTACTCGTAGTTTTACTTAGACGCCATTTAGATCAAATGAAAAAATACTGAAACAGCGCATCGTTATTTGTATTCAGAGTGGTGATAATGTTATTGAAATGGAGTTTTAATTAAAATTGTGTCATAGAATGAATGTGTATTGATGCGTTGTGACTGAAGTGGCGGTACTCCGCCGCAGATCCTTGGTACACATAATTCAGAATTCACTCGAAATTCACAGAATCAAATTCTCAACATCATTATTTCCATTCGTACCTAAAGGAAATTTATGCGTCAACAATGCTCTTATCTTAGAAAATGGTTTTTACTATAAGACCATCCACTTCCAACAATTCTTATCTCATACTTCATAGAATATACTACACTACCGAGCAGAAACACTTTATAATGAACATCTTTGTCATGTTGTTCCATATGGAGCGCACATAGAGAAGCACCGACTTTGTACGCGCTACAAACAGAGTTTAACTCTTGATATTTCCAAATTATGGTGTATTTACCGAGAAAGTGTCATTTCCAATGTAGAAAGAATCTTGCAGAAGTATTATATGATCAAAAGGAAATGCTCACTACTTAGCATGTTAAGAACGTTTCTAGTGCTTGAAATGTTCGCATAGAGCTCGACTCTCAGGAATTCCCTGGTCTATATCAAAGTTCTCTTTAAACAGTACAATTCAGTAATATGTATATGCATGTTTATTAAGCGTTCATTCCTCATGATGTCTGTCTGTTCGTCTGCTGATAAGCTCGCATATAAGAACGTAGAATTTATTCCATAAATTTAATGTATAATAAAAAAGTTGTTAATTCATATCTGCAACAACTAACTTTATATATGTATTGAACTTCGTTAAAAAGAATCATATAATTTGATTTATGTGTACTACTCTGTGTACTTCTGTTACAAATTCTACCAAAATTGACTTGAATTCTTCAACCGAAAAAATAAATCAACCCTTTCAGTTTTTAGTTAGAAAGTTTCATTTTCAAATGCATTCTCAAACAAAAAAAAATTCATTCATGAAGACCATAAAATTTACTCGAGCTCCCAAACGGAAAGCAAAAAAAAATGGATTGTAGTCGCAAACATGATTCTACCGTAGCTAAAGCTATAAAACAGGCATTGAAATCGTGTGCAGTAAACGAACAAGCTAGCGAAAAGTGCAGTCTGCCAACCGCAGATTAAACGCGCAGCTTTATTCGCACATGCACATAGATACAATTTCACACACACAAGCACACACCGAAACAAAGCCATACAAAAATGCAAACATTTAACTTGCTGTCGGCATAGGTTTCCACAGGTTTTCCACAGGATTTTTCCACTCTTTTTTGCCGTGTGCCTCCATTGGCGGTTAAAGCAATAAAACCAACTGACGACAACATTTGTATATAAGTAGCAACGATTGACTATGAGTATATACAGGTATCTATGTACTACACGCAGTGTAGAGCAGAAGATTGCAGTTGAAAGCATAGTGTAGCCCAAAAGCATTTTTAGATTGGCTGCTGCAAGGCTTAGATACAAAGATGCAACTATCCTAATACCGTGTCTAAAAAGAAATAATAAATATGCAATCGGGCAAAGGTGTGAAAAATTTTGCATTTTATAAAATTTTATTTTATTTATACACTTTATATAAAGTGTTCGAAAAACCCAGACCGAATTAAGAATTCTGGAGGCCTGAGAAAAAAACATGAGAATGTTATGAAACAATTAATAAGATTTTTAACAAAAAGTAATAATGTTTAAGTTTTACCACACGAAAGTGTTTTTAAAAAAATTTTCACATCCTCAAATTTTTCATTTATTGCTAAAATATTTGTGATTTTTGGTGATTTGGCTAACTACACAGTCTATATTTCCCCGGTGTTCTATTTTCAATAGTTCGAAATTGTCTACTCCAAAAAAAAATTGCTTAACTCTGACAATTTGTAATCGATAGCACTTCAAGAATTTTTATACTTTAATGTTTCTATTTTTGAAACTTATGGCAAAAAAAGTAAAAAATTTTAGATTGTCTTAAAAATGATGTCTTTTGTACCCTAGCCCGGATATGGTTAAGTTAATTTATCTAGGATCTTCTCCGTCTCTAATGAAACGGAGAATATCCTTAGACGAGGTGTTTCTGATCTCAACAGATGTAATAAAGGGTCTATTCATCTGCTCAATTCTGAGCCTGGCCAAGGCCGGGCAATCACAAAGCAGATGTAAACTAGTTTTGTCATCCTCTAGACAGAGTCTGCACTCTGTTTCTAGTTTATTTAAGTGCTATCTCAGTGGATGTTGGCCGGTGTGGTAGCCCAAAAGCAACCTCAGGCCAGATCTATTGAGATGTGCGTTGGTTATTGGGTATATAGGACGAGTTAGTAGCTTGGACTGCCGTAGACCAGGACATTGTATCCTATACCGGGAGGAAGTGCTTTTAAGCCGATCTACTAATTTTTTTTGATTTTGACTTAGCCCAGCTAAGGACGCATAAATGGGCCGGACTTATGAAGGAAGTTGCCGAACCAGTCCTGGCTAGTTCATCAGCACTTTCAAAACAAATCGCGACTTTACGGCCGATTGACAGTTGTTGGAGGATGTCGTAGCATTGAATAACCACTCTCGAGTAGAAATTCCAAAAGGATAGTGCTTTAATAGCCGCTTGGAAATCTGAGATGGTTGATTTGGCCCCTTTAGGGCTTTTATCCAAAAGATGTCGGCACAGACCTCGTTTAGCCCACCATACAAGGGCGGCGTATGTAACTATAGTTCTCACCATTGAAGTATATATAAAGAAGTCTTTCTTTTGTTTCTTTTCTTTGAAATTATTAAAATTGGTTCTCCTCAATTGAAGTATTTTGTTTTTTTTTTAATTAACTGAAAAAAAACGTCTGTCCCCGACTCCATTTTCAAAGCAATATTTCAAAGATTGAGCGAATAGGGCTCATACAAACATACAGACTGACAGATGGACTTGGCTAGATCCACTCATCTCTTAACGTAACTATTCATACGCTTTTCATTACAACAACAAAATATTAATTGAAGAAAGTTATGTTGAAAGATCTATTCTTCTTCTTACCAAAATCGTTGAAAATTCTAAAATCGGTTGAAAGTCTACTAAGTTATAAGCGATAATTGGGTGATGTGCAACAAGAATTGTTTAGCAATTTTGCGGGTGTTTTAAACTTTTGAAATATGCAAAATTATTCTACTCAATGAGACCTACATACAACATACACTAGGTCCCTTAAAATTCTGTTTGTTTTTGCACTCAAAATGACAGTTATAAACAACAGTTATGTTCTTACTTGTTGCTACGTTGAAAATTGCAGAAGCAAAGAACTTTTCGTGCATAAATTCAGAGAGACAGAGAGAGGATGTAATAGATAAAGAAGAGAGATAGAGGAAGAGAGAAAGCGGAAAGCAAATTTATATGTTATCGCTTCATACGTATAGTAACAATCTAACTCAAAATATGGTTAAAGCGTATGAAAGCTTCGGCTTGAATGCAGTTAAAAATATATCTTATTTCTTCTACTTTTTCTTCTTCTTGAGTTTTCCAATGCGCTTTAACTGATCTGCTTTACGATTGTTGCTGCTTGTTTTTACTACTTTTTGTATCTTTCAGATTTTATTTTTATGCAAAAACAATTTATTGCATACACTTTGGCGTTTTGCGATAGAACACTGAACAGTCTAGCTCACTACTGTTTGAAATACTTTACTACATACAGTAGTAAAGCAAACAAAAAAAAAGAAAAATGAAATATAAAAAATACTGCATTGCGAACATACGAACGAGTGCACTTATCGCATTATAGATACTAGTAGTACGTGTATCTACAGATACATATATGTATGTTTGTACGTACCTTGCCTCGTATGATTTCATGAGAATATATCTATTTATCTGCAGTGTGTAATACTGCGTTGCATGTTGTTGTCGCTACTAAGACTACAGAAAAATATTGAAAAAAAAAAGGGAAAATATTACATTTTTCTGCATGACTTTTATCGGTAAAGATTGATTGTATTTGCAAAGTGGCTCATATAAATGCTTGTTAAAGGTAAAAAGTCATGCTGCGCTGCAACAAGTGAAGGCCTTTTTGGTTATTGCACAGCATTGTAGGAGAAAAGGAGCGTTTACTCAAGGCTTTTCCAAGGAGAAAAAATATTAAAATAAAATAAAATAAAATATAATAAAAAGATACAAGGCTGCGCGCAAATTTACTTTTCTGATAGAATTCAATATCAACGCCAACGTTGAAAAGCTTAAACTGAAATTGACCGACAAGCGTAGCGTAGCAAACATAATTTATGGCTTTAGCTATTTGTGTTTGAGGCTAATATTTTAATTTAAGCTACAATATAGATAATTGTATATTCTGTACGTCAATCAAATTTACTAAAAAACTTTCAGCAGCTGTTTACAGCTCAGCAATTTTGTTAAGAAAATAAATATTGTGGAAAAGAAAAAGTTACTTTGGTCAAAACTTTTCTTGAGTGGGTTGCACTAAAATCTTTTGAGAAACTGAGTTTTTGAATATGTGCGCCCAAATCGAGTCATTTGTGCGATACTTTGTAATACTTTAGGGCATAAGGTTAAAAAGTATCTAAGCTGTGCTAGATCAAATATGCCAAGTTTCTGTGCTATATATTTATGTATTTAACTTTCGCCATATTAACTATACTTCTGCTAAAACTCTCTGTAACCAAACTACCAATTTCTAAATTATTATAAATTTACACTACAACCGTTTATCGGTAATGGTCGCACGTAGGAAGGCACAGTAGACGTTGTAGTTTTTATTGCGGCGGCATCAGTCATTGGCAATACTAAGCTCGGTGAGGTCATCCCAGGCTTGGTCCTTACAACGTAAGCTCGGACGTTTCGGACGATCTCTGTCCATCAATTCAAAGTTCAGATATCCGTCGTAAACCTTCAAGTGCATCGGAGTTCATCCGCATGAGAAGACCAACCCAGTTCAGACGCTGGAACTTTATGCGCTGGACTATGTCAGCCTCATCTTATATCTCATATCTTATATCTCATATAGTTGTATCCCAACCCCATTCCACCAGCATTTTTACAATACTATTCTATCAGTGTAACAGTGTATGGCTCACGCCGCTTATACAGTACGTGGATCAAAATTGTATACACAATTGAAAGGAGATTGATACTACGGTAGTTCGCTCACACGGCGGCTCTTATTTCTTGAAGGTAGAGCCAATAGCAATTAGTTTCCAATCGCTTAGCATTCGCCTTAGTACTTATTCGCAACCGGTCTTAAATAGCTATACTGGCTGTACATCGGATCCTGCCACATTGTTATTCTTTAGCTTTTAAATTACTGTTTCGACCAATTTATAGATCGGTGCATTTACAAGAAAGCCATCATCAACTCAAGGTTCTAAAAATACTTCTCTATCGACGGCTTTGTTCGCTTCATCGCCTCCAAGTAGGTTATAGAAGTCATTTTTCCATAGTCTCAGTAATTTCTGTCCATTTGTAACAAGGCTTCACTTTTCGTCCTTACAGAAAGAAACTCCGGGCTTAAAATCTTTGGTTTTCGAGCTTCATTTCTATCACATAACACCTCAAAATCTTGGTCAAAATATGTGTTCAAAAACTTTATGAACTACCCAAACTAAAATTCAACGAAGCGTGTATATTTCGCTTCAAAACAGCAAATATAAATAATTGAAGAATAAAAGTTCGATAAAACACAATTATGCAAATTATGTAACAAGAAGAAATAGATGCAAAGAAGAAAAAAACTAAGATGAAAAATCGGGAAGCAAATGCTGCTTAAAGAAATTTAAAAGTCATACGCACTATACACATCATTGAATATATATATATATATATATATATATATATATATATATATATATATATATATATATATATATATATATATATATATATATATATATATATATATATATATATATATATATATATATATATATATATATATATATATATAGTCGAAGTCGAAGAAAAATGTCCAGTGGGTGTTTACTTGAGCTTGAGACTTACAAGGATATTTGCTGTGTATGATGGTATCTGAGTCTGTAGGTAGCTATGCTGTATATATTCCTGTCTGTATAGGAATTAACATAATTCATATTTTTGTTGTATTTGCATAATAATATAGAAGCTGCTGATGTGCCAGCATTGTCATCATCATCATCATCATCATCGTCATCATCATCGTCATCCTTGTCTTGATACTCGTTTTGGCGAAGGACTACACTGTTGGTGACTGTGTTGCTACTGGTGATGCTGTTCCTACATGAAATTTTGTTGCTCATTGTTGCTTTTGTCAACAACAAACATTCACATTCTGATTGTAAGCATCATCAGCTTCGCTTTTGCTTTTGACAAATGGTACATATTTGGTACCACCCAGTACACAAACAAACAACAAATAAACGGACAGTACGAACAAACAAAGATAGATTTATCTAAGGAGATACATCCTACTTACTAGAAGTATGTCGCAGTTGTAGTAATAGTAGTAGAGTCTGCGCCCGATCACCCGCATGAATGACAAAATATTTAAGAATATTTTGCATACAAACCATAAATGTACACATATTTTCAAAAATTTATGCCATCTATACAGCGGCGGATCTGGCGTTAGTGTTCAGGAGGGCTCAAAATTTATTTATAAAAATTACTTGAGCTACAATTTAAGTTGTGGTCTCTTTAATATCTTTCAAAATTTTTATAAACGAATTGTTTAACACTAATTTACAGCGAAAAAGAAACTTTCTCTCACATTTTTTTAGTCTAACTTTATTGCGCTGAACACAAAAAACAGATTTTTTTTTATTTGGACTATTCACCTAGATAACGGTTTATTTGTGTTTTTCGATTTACGATTTTACTTAAACCAGCGACCTGACTGAACGACCGATCGCGCGTCTAACGGTATAACACTCGTTTCGATTGAATACAAACAAGGCTGCAGTACAGCTAAGAAAATTATATAAATGATCTTCTCTTAGCAATCAATCATGCTCATACACACTAATGTAGGCTGATAATGTCAAACTATGCTTGTCGTATTCTGATGCTTTCCAACATAGAATATTACAAGCAGATTTAAATATTTGTACATGTAAATTTATGAGTTTCTATCGCAGAAATTCTTTTATGTGTTATTGCCTACTTATCAGATATTCAAAGGCTTAGTATAGAAATATGTATTAATGATATACAATCCTTCTTATGGATCCCAAATTGAGCTGCAGCAATCATATTGTTCCTATAATAAATAAAGATATTCTTGGTTTTATAAAGCGAGGGTACAAAGAATTTGATGATCCTTATTCTACTAAACTTCTGTAAACTTCACTGGTTCGTGTTTGGAACCCACACAATGTAATTTATCAAGATCGCATTAAGACTGCTTACCTAAACTGGGCTTCTAATAAACCTCGCCCGCCATATGTGGATCGATTAAAACTAATTGATCTGCCAACTTTGCCCGCACGACGATCGATGATCTCTGTAGTTTTCCTTCATACGATCCTAAGTGGTAAAGTTGATTCGAGCCCCATAACACATCTGAATCCGCCACTGCTTTTACATAGTCTCAAAAGCAATGCATTTTAAACGCGTTCGTTATGTGGTATTTCATTTTAGGATCGTTACTGCTGCTATTGTTGTTGTATCTGCTAGTGTCATGTTTTCTGTCCCTATATTGCACTGACATCTGGGGGCACACATTATTCGTTCGTTCGTTCACTGGCTCACTGGCGCAGACAGCTATATATCTTTTTAAGTTTCGTTTTGTTTCGGTACGTTGCTGTTGAAAAATCTTTTGGCGCAAATCATTTTAAATGTACATTAGTTATTCATAATGAACACGTGGCACAAGCAGTAGCAGCAGCAGCACCAGTGAATCAGCAGCGACAGGACACCAAGGACATTGCAAGTGCCAGTAGTTTGTTGATGTGTATGTTGCTTTTTTTTTTTTTTTAATATACGCTAGGGAACTGTAAGTCAATTTAACCGAAATGACAAGCTGTCGTGTCATTGAAAAAGTAATGAAGAAACAGCCAAAATTGTAAAATATAAAAGGTGAAAAAGAGTGAGCTAGCAATTTATGCTTTTAAATCTTCAGATTAAAAAAAAAAAAAAAAAAAAGAGAGAGAGAGAGAGAATAAAGGTATCAACTTCATATTCGCTATAAATACCATTTTTTTTCAAAAAAAAATTGTCCTCCATAAACAACATAAGAGCTACTAGAAGTCGTAGTGGAACTACTGAACTACTCCATAAACCTTGACAAAGCTTTAAGTTAATTCCATAAGGTAATTTGGAAAACACTTTGACAAATGAGTCACCAAAAGCTAGACTGTTAAAAATCTGCTACAGCTGTAATTGGTTTGAGAAGTTTTATTATTTTTCGTTAAATAATATGTTCTAGTATGTATGACCAGCGCTCAACTCAATCGACTGCTATCTACAAGCATTTTTATATACTATTGCGTGATTTATGCGTTTCTTGTTATTGCTATTTTACCACGCGCCAACTACAACATAACTAGAAACAGAACAGAACAGTCACCAAAATATTTGCATACAAAGTAACACTCGTCATCTTCTGTCTCTTTCGCTCTAGCAGAGTCTTATCAACTTATAAATTCTACCGTTTAATATTTATATGTGTGCGTTTGTAATTCATATAAAGCCTATATGTGCTTGATTCGCTCTGTGAGTGACGACAGTTTAAGAGTTTTGCGCCCTATATTTTCAACCGGGCTGACATTGATGTTGCTGGTTATCTCTGTTCCCAGGTAGGCAAAGTTTTCCACAATACTTAAGTTGAAATTCTTCATGCTCACACACCGTTTAAGACGCAACGGTGGCTTGCGAATCGTCTTGTCCTCATTCGCAGCTAGGCCAATGAGCCGTGACTGTGTCTCAATTGACGAGAACAACGTGCTAACTCACCGTCATTAGCATACGCGAGTAGCATCACTTCCTTAAGGAAGATTATGTGTGGCCGTCCTATATGATACGTAATCCATCAAGAGATTAATAATGTCGAATGATAAAGCATCCCCCTGCCTGTAACACGTCTTGGTATAAAAGGCTTCGAAGAGATTCTTTCCTACTCTGGCGATGCTTTGTGTGTGTGTGATATCGTCATCATGTAAACCCAAACGATTTTTACTGACCTAACAAGTTCAGATAATGCGTTGAAAAATTTCGTTTTTATCGGCCTTATAATCTACAAATAGGTGGTGACTCTTGTACTCAGAGATCTTTTTCAGAATGTGTGGTAGAGTGAAAATTTGATCTGAAACCGCACTGATACTGGCTCTGCTTAAAACTTGCTTAAAACTACTCCCTAAAATGTATGCTTTGTCAAATTTTTCATTAAAACAAACTATAGTCGAGGTGCCAGACTGATTATACACTGTATAAAGCAATTTTTTTTAGAGTTGACCTTATTTTACCTCTAAATTTGGCTATCTAGAAACTAAGAAAATTAAAAGTGCGGTACCTAGAGTGTCTTTACAGCGAGTTTAGTTTCTCTAAGTCTACTCTAAGACAAAACACTTTTCTCTCAAACAGACGGACGGAGTAGACTAAATCGTTACTTTAAGAGATCTCCGCTACGTTACAAACATTTTGACATTTCAATAAACCTAATATACACTGCTAACAAATATTTTTTGTGCAGGATGTAAAAACCAAAACCAATTTCTGCATTTAATCATAATTTAATACAATTGTCTATTACAATATCAAACGTTCTGGAGACAAACGTACATATATGTGCGAGTATATATAGTCATTTAAATTAATATAAAAAAAAAAATTAATTTGCAACATTATTACATTTAAAATTTAAATTAATCAAAAAGGACTAATTAAACAACGTGATAAAATGAGCAAATGCAATTTAAATGGAAAAAAATATTCAATATTTAAATATACTCGTATAATTTAAAAACCAGACTTGATTAATTGCACAATTAATTTCTTAATATATGCACATTAAATATAATGCATTAAACGTATTTTTTGTGATGTATTTTCCTTCAATTTATATTTTTTCTCCTTTTTTTTTTTTTAACGATATGCAAAATAAAAGTTAAATGTTAAATAATGTATCTGTAGGATAAATGGTAAAACCAATAGCTACTGGCAACAAAAACAACAGTGACAGGACACAGCATAACATAACACACGACATGTCTGACGCCCACTTTTTAAGTCAGACAAAGCTCGGAAATATCATCAAAAATCGATTATTAAAGATTTATGGATTTATGGATTTAACGAAGTGTATATGACAAAAAAAAGCACACGCAAAATGTACAAAAAAAAAAAAAAAAACCAAAACCCTAGAAAAAAAAAGTAAAGAAAACTGAAGGTGTATGTGGGCGTTCGAAAAGAAATTATTTATTAAAGCTAGGTAAGCTAGAACAACAATGAAGTGCGCTACAGAATGTGCAATGTGTTCATATGAGTTAATTAAGTTCGAAGAAACTTAACAAATATTCGTTGGAAATATTTAAATAGACTAGATTTTTCCCGACCAAATTTTTCATTTCGTTTTATCCGTCTTATACACATTATCATTATTGTGCCGCGCACTAAACAAGGGATATGTTAAAACTATTTGTGAATTATAAGTGCTATTAAAATTTAAGTGAAGTTTAAAAGTTTAAGCATATCATTATTGTGCCGCGCACTTAACAAAGGATATGTTAAAACTATTTGTGAATTATAAGTGCTATTAAGATTTAAGTGAAGTTTAAAAGTTTAAGCTTATCTTAATATATAAAAACGTTCGTGCAAGGTGAGAAATCCAAAAACTCAAAAACCGCTGCACCAAATGACACTAAATTCAACATATGTTAGTTTCTGTTTTATAGGCACCGCAGGAGTCAAAATATCCACGCAAATGTGTTTCTTCAGTACAATTAGTGATAAACAGGATTGTACGGCGTGAAGTTGGTAAAAGTACAACTACAAAAGGCAAAAAAAAAACGTTTGCCGGGTTAGGAATTTTGGTGGAAGGAGGCGCAGGCGAAAGGAGAGGCAGGGTACCCAGCTAGTTATTATATACTCATTAAATATATTCCATATACAAATTTTCACGGGTATATTAAGTTTGTGCAAATATATGAAACAGGCAGAAGGAGGCATGGCAAACGCTGTAAAGTATATATATATTTGGAAGACAAGTCGATATAGACAAGTCCGTCTATTCGTCTGTCTATCCGTCCGTCCGACCAATCGTTTTGAATGAACAGATTTCGGAGAAGTTTTCAAATTTGAATATTTGGAGTCTCCTTTTTCTCTTTTTCTTCATATAACTAGTATTAAATGAAAACGTGCCCTTTTAAATATTTGTATGAAATTTTATTGTTCTTGATTGTAATTAAGCTAGAAACACAAAATTTGGTGTATCTTACGTCAATCTTAATAAAATCTAGTGTATATGTTCAGAGCGGGCCACTTTAACGGGTATCCCCCATACAAACTTGCCCTACATTTTTAAGTTTTTCTATGGATGTTTTTTGTTTTTGTTCCTAATTAGGGTAGAAACGTCACATATAGCGTATCTCACTTTAATCCTTACAAAATATTCCATATAGGCACAGATCGGAGTACTTTAAGGGGTATCAATCAAACCTGCTCCACATTTTTGAGTTTTTCAAGGAAATTTTATTTGTAATTAATTCTTATTTTTCATCATCCCACATATGTCCAGATCAGACCACTAAAGCATATAATCTATGGTTCATATAAGGCCGTTAAAAAGGAACAAGGTATCTTGAAGTCGAGCACACTCGACTGCTACGTTCTTTCTTGTTTTTGTTAAACACCATTAAATGATACGACAAAATTTATGTTTACGTAATTACATATATAAGAACAGTCTTGGTAAGAATTTAAAAAGATAGCCCAAATTATTGTGTACCTACTTAAAAACACATCATAGCAGTTAATTATATCTGAATCACTTGAAATTGAATATATTAAATATAATGCATTTTTGTGCAAAACTAGAAAATTAGTTCTTTAAAAAGTTTGCATGGCGAACGAAAGTTTGCATGGCAGAATCGGATTCAAAGCATTTCAAAAATAACCCACAGAAACAATGAACATTAAACCATGAACTTAATTATAGTAGTAGATTTAACTAGCATTTAAAGTATCTAATAATTATTTTGTGAAGAATAAGCTGAAAATTATACTATAAGTTTATGCTTAGGCACACAAAAACTCGATTAAATTAACCGTGCAAATAAAAGGAAACACATGATATCAAAAAGAAACATTTTTTAAATTTCAGCTTAATCCAATCAGTTGAAGTGAACACTTTTAAAAAATTGTTGAAAATCATAATTATAGCTCCTACATAAACTCCGTAATAAACTAACACAAATAATTGCGTCAAGACAAGTAATTATTAAAACGAAAACAAAAAACCCGATTGCAACAAAAACACGTTGAAAAGTAAATAAACCATATTATTATAAACATATGCCAAAAGTATGCTACTAATTTTATTGCATAAATAGTGTAGCATACTTTCAGTGAGTCCGCTTTAAAGTATTTAAAATGGTTCTGTTTTTTTTTTCGCAGACACCCCATATAGGTAAAAATATTATACCCTATAGCACTAAAACAATTAAGCGAACAAATTTATTATGTTCCTTTGATATTGTATCTACTAGCTGAGAATATAAAAAAATTTACAAAAAAACAATTTGTAATATCTTAGTAACTATTTGAGGCTTATGGATGTGATTTGGTACATATGTAAAGAGGGAGAAACCAGATACATGCCTCCTATATAGAAGAAAAACCAATATCGTCACAACTCAGAAACTATTTGAAGCAAATGGATGAGATTTGGTGCATATGTAAAAGGCGCCGGAAGAAAAATGCCTCCATATACATGAAAAGCATTGGAGATGTAGCAGCGCAAACCGGGTACGTTATGTATTGACGCTTTGTCTGCTGGTTATATATATGTATTAAATAACTGTTTTTCAAGAACATTAATCTTCAAACGCATTAATTATAAAATTGCAATGTCGCGTTTTATATAAATAGTTATGAAATATCTGATTTTCCTATATTTAACAACAGCTTTAATCTTCAAAAGCATTAGTTATAAAAATGCAACAACATGAATGACGAAGCACTGCTTCCTTTGCGTCGTTTGTAACGTTTTACTTTGACGTTGCCTTGGGCGAGCTTTTCCAACAAAACAACTTCAAAGGCAAATATTTCATGCAAAAAGCAAGAATAGAATTTCACACAAATTTAATTAACATTTTTTAAATAGTTTAGTGTGAAACATATAAAATAGTTTTTAAAAAAGACAAACGTGAAAAATATAAAAAATGCAATGCACAAAAAAGCAAAGCTCAGCATGACAGTAAAAAAAAAGTAAGTGTGGTAACACTGTAACCGGAAATGAGTTTGGTGAAAATGTGAAAATCGAAAATGCATAACAGATCAACGTTACATTTTAAATTCCAAAAAGAAAAACTATAAAAAAAAAAACAACTAAACTAAACTACCTCACTTGTTTACGTGTTGTAGCGCCGGGAAAAAAATCGAAAGCATGTTAAATATGCAAGTCGGCCATAACCTCAAAATAATAACAACAAAAACTCATTCAAAGGAAGGCAAATAAACGGCAACGTATAAAGTAATTTAAAGAGAAAATTTGGGTTGCAGCCTTAAGGTTTTTGTTTGGCTTTAAATTAAAATAAAATCATACAACAAAAAAAAAATGAGCGAGATAGAGAGAGATAGATAGAGAGTGCAAAAGTATGCGAAAAACTTTTAATCATACCGCAACGAATGGCGCAAAAGGACGAAAAGGAAGTAAAAAAGAAAATGTAAGTCAAAAGAAAACTACCCAAACAAATTTCTCGAAGAAAAAATAAAATAAAAGAATATAGTAGTAAGTAAAAAATGCTTTTATTATTTCTTATTTGTACGATACCGTTTCAAACTACTTTATCTTGTGTCTGACTTTGTGTTATACTATTCATAATTCTGTTGCGCGGAACGAAAGGACGAAAAAAAACAATAAGTAAAAATAAAAATATGGAAAATCATCAACCGAAAAAAATGAAAAAGCTGCCATACAGCAATTTTCTTACTGTTGTCTTTCTCTGTGTGTATTTTGTTGCTGCCGAAATATATATTATATTGTATATACCATTTTACAAATGTCTACTGTCACACTCTGAAGGACATAAATACGCACACACACAGTGTTATAAAGTCTTAAAAAATGAATGAATCTACTGAAGAAGCCATAAAGCACAACGAGAACAACAGCAAATAGCAACGACACTACAAGTGTTGGTATAAGATAAGACAACAGCATTAAAACTACAAGCGCATTTTTACGCCAAAAAATAATTTCAAATTTATAGAAAGTTAAACGCATGCCAACTTTCCTTTGTTGTTTGCTTGGCCAAATCATTTAGCCAACTGAAACGGTTAGTAAATTCGTAGAAGAGTCTGTTTCAAATGTACCAGTTTGTGTTGCAGGAGAGTAACTAAAACATATTCAGCGCAACTTGTTTCATTGTCGTTGTCGAACATGTTCATTTGAAGGGAGAAAGTTGTAAGCAACTTTTACAGTTAAACCGTGTTATACAGTTATATGTGGTGAACTGTGGTGTAATAAAAAATGTAAAGGAGAAAGTGCCGTTATTTCATGTGCTCGGGTTCATATTATTTTTAAATGCCTTCATTAATTTAAAAAAAAAAAATCAAACGGTCAACGTGGTTTAGCGCAACTAACGATTGTAAACATTTTTGTAAACAGACTTTTTTTAAACGCGATTTTCAAATTGTAAGTTTCAATAATAATAATATATCCCAAACTCATTTCAAGGCTTGCAGACAATATGTGCAGTACAGCCAACAAAACATTGACCATTGATACCATACGTGGCTTGTACAACACTTTGTCATGACATTACAATAGAGCTGGACCTGTGCCGTGCTCTTTATCGTGACACATCGTGTCATGCGTGTGCATGATGAGTTTGTGCTTTAAAGTTGAATTCCGTGCGTGTGTCGTGCTTGTTCATTGAGAATAAAAAACTTCCTACGTTCAAGTCAAGCGTACCGCGATACGAAAAAGCAGGTGCAACACGAACAAATTTAAAAATTAAACGCGATAAATTATCGAAAAAATATTTATTATCGCTCTGTCTCATATTAAGTATGTACTATATTACCATATTACATTTATTTTGTAACATCGGAAATTGGTTCTCATCATTTTTTAAATAAAATATCAAATAATATAAAATATAGTCACCGCCTAGACGAATGTCGCAATCTGCTGTGCATTTTCCATAACTTTTCGAAGTGTTTCAAGGTGAATAGTAATAATTTTCTGTTGAATAATGTCCTTCAAAGCTTCCATGGTCTGTGGCTTATTGAGAAAAACTTTAGACTTCAAAAAACCCCAATTTTTCGAAATAAGGCACCGGTGAACCATGCCCACCATAAAGTGATCGTCATTGGAACTATATTACCTGTTGGAACCATGCCATTATAAGCCAAAAATGGCATTAAAAAATTGTCATCATGACCCGATCTCCATTCACGATGACGGTCGTTTCAATGACGTCTTCATTAGTTTTGATGCTGTTCAAGAATGTTCTCCTATGTTCTCTATTGTACCTTTCATACACATATTCACATAAACATAATATACCCTTTCACCCAATGTTTACGGGATATACAATTTTTTTTACATTTTCGTGTTAGACCGTGTTTTTCATGTCTGCACATGCGCACGCGCGATTGTTTGTAATCACTACCTTCGAACTCGTATTGAGTCGTGCTTTGTGAATACCAACTTTAGAAACTTCAAAATCAGGCACGCTTCCATTTCTACAATATTTTAATTTATATCGGATAAAATTGTTGTTATTATGTTCCGTAACTCCTAGTGGAGCATAGGGCATCTATGATTGTTTTCCATTGAGCAGTGGCGTACCAAGTTGGGCCGGTTCACATTCGGCTTTGAAAGGCCCCCAAAATTGCTGTTTTTTTTTTGCACATTTTTTTTTTTTTTTGTCACAATCATGTGTTTTTTGTGCTCCCTACATCTTCGATCGTGCAGTGATTTACCTTAAAGTTGGTTGCATTTAAGCGAAAAGTTTTGCTGAATTGTGCTGAGTTATTTTTTCCTGGATTGTTCTACCACATCGTTTACCTTGTTTTGCATGTCAGATTGTCGACTTGACAGCAGGCAAATGTCGTTTGTGTACACCAAAACTTATACGTGTTCGTTGAATCTCCACTGGATGCCAGTAGAGTAGCTAGTGATATGGTCTGTACTTGGTCTATTTTACAGAATCAGTCTTATTGTTTCCTGATGGAAGAGTTAGGTTTCTCTTGAACGATGTATAGAAGAACTCTCGTCAGGATTTTCGAAGGAACTCAGAAGATTGTAATGCCACGGTAATTCTCACATAAGCTCCGACTACCCACTTCTTTGACAGACATGCAAGAACCCATATGTGGGAAGAACCCATATGCAAAAATAATAGGTACCAGACTCGCTTTTATTTGTTGACATGTGATCACGTTCTTTAAAAATTATGATAAAGTTCTTTAAAAGTATTAGAATTTTTTTTTTTTTTTTTTTTTTGTTTTAGTACTTTATAGCATTTTTTGGAAAATTTTGTTTTACTTATTTATTTTACCCATTTGAGTCAAAGTGTGTTGCATGGACACGAAATTATTGGAATAGGACATTTTCTGGTTCCACACCCTATATGTGAAAGCTACATTTTTTCCCTAACTAGCCAAAATTTCATCAAATTGGGTCTACTGAAAGCTGTGTTATTGCCCACGCGGCCTAAATGTCCTTCGCGATGTCAGTCGCACCTATTGGTTAACATTTATGTCGGCCTAGCGCTTGCCTTTCATAGGCAAATGCAATTTTCAGCATTCTCGACCTTCCTTAAACCACTCATGCACTCTGGTACAGAACAAATAATCGTCACCATTAACTTTGTTCATCAATTGAAACATTTTGGCAAAAGTTTTACCAAGTTAAAAACAGAACTTAATATTTGCTCTTTGATCGAAGCAAATTTTTCGACTAATTCCACAAGCGCCGTCATTTTGAGCGCGAAATCTCCGCTTCCGCTTTTTATTGTTGATTTATTTTTCATGTTAACCATCAGCGATTTCGAATTAACCATCAAAAGTTATATATATAATATTGTATTAATATCCAATCCACAATCTCAGCTTATTTCGATCATTAGAAGGTGTTTAATTGAGTTACAACATTTGAACGTGAACATTTGAACGTTTGAAAAACATCATTAGTCAAAAACTGCATGAAATTCAATATTCAAATACATGTCCCGCACACTTTTCGGGATACCACCATACAAACCCAACTTTATACTCGCAAGACTATTAAAGTGTTCCTTATCTATATTGAGAGGTAGTTTGTTGGTACTTTAGAGGAGAGTAGGAAGATATTTTGGCGATTTAGAAAAACAAAATGCATTTATAACGATATTTGAACGATATTTTATTCGAAAAGAACAAACAGAAGCGAATCACTTTCTTAACACCAACGGTGAGCTCTAGCCATTCTTCCCGAAGGAAATATTTTATTTGTATATACAGATATTTGTATATGCAGATATTCTACAAATCACTTAAAACCCGAGCAATGCCGGGTACTTGGCGCTCGTATGGATGAGAGACTAAATTGTAGAGAGTTGTTTTACTATAAAATATAAGATTTTTTATAAATTACAGTATAACGGTACTATAATTCAACGTACTATAAAAAACTTTATAAAAATGATAGTAAACTTAAAACCCGAGCAATGCCGGGTACTTTACGGTCATGTGTGCATATAGTGTGGTGGGCGTCTAAATCAGAAAGACTATAAAATCACATTATAACATTATAAATTTTGTTACTGTTATAAACCCTATTTTCAAATTAATCCTTACTTTTATGGTGACCGACTCGACGTGAGAATTTGTTGAATACAAAGATTTTTCTACTATAACAGGATATTTCTAAGAATTTATAGGGTGATTTATATGCAAGCTATATTTATCATAGCTGCTATAAGACTTTGAATCTTTGATGGCTCATATTTTAATTATCTATCTCTTTATGAAATTTTATGGCTTTTAGCACAATCAGGATTTTTGTAAGGATTTATAGGATGCTTTATATTTAAGCTTTAGACGTTTACGTTCTAATTTTCAAATTATGCTGCTACTGGTTTACTGCATAAGGATTTATTTGAATTTATAGCGTAAGTTGTTGCTGGGCTATAATTGCGCAAAGTTTGTTCATAGCACAATATTAAGCTTTTCTCTTGCTTCGTGCAACTTTATGGCTTATATATTGCTTAATATTTCAGTTCTAAACGAGTATAACAGCTGCTATAAGGGCTTTTTCTACGCTATTTGAGTGAAAGGTTTTATGGCTAATAGGAGAATCAGACTATATGTAAGAATTTATATATTTCAGCTATATTTATGTCAGCTGCTAAAAGGATTTAAAACTTTCGATTTTCTTTTCTTTTTATGGCTTACAGTATAATAAGGATATTTGTAAGGATTTATAGCGTGGTTTATGCTTGAACTACTATATGTATTACAGATGTTATAATGATTTATATTGTTTTATATTTAGGTTATGTACGAGTAAAATAACTGCTACAATAGTTTTTCATACACAATTCAAATTATGGCCTATAGGAGAATCAGGTTATATGTAGGAATAGATATAACAGTTGCAATAAGAGTTTGAAACTTCGATTTTCTATCCCTTTTATGGTCATTTATGGCATACAGCATATTTGTAAAAAAATTTAGAGTACTTTATAAATTAGCTACATGTATTATAGCTGTTCTAAGGATATGCCACTTGTTTCTTAAATACAAATAGGTTATAATTTACTGCATAAGGATTTATATCGCAACTTATAGTTGAGCTATAAGATAATTTTTATTATTTTTAGCGCAAAAGAGACTTTAGTAAGGATTTATGATATAAGTAGCTTGTACACAATGCTAATATCTCAATGCCAGAATTCGTTATCGAACCAAAGTCAATATACACACCTTTGCTCCGCAATATTTATTATATATAATGCTGCCTGGTATCTGAAGTGTTTTAATCACTATATTACTGCACTCAATGTCGAATATTTCTAAAAGTTTAGAAAGTACTTATCCAGAGGCATGAATCTCCTTCTACTTATGGCAGGTGCTCAGTTTGGAAGATATCTGAAAGGTAATTTAGAAAGTACTCCCCATATGCATGAATCTCCTATATATGGCCGGGTAGCTACACAACATGTGCTGAATACTTTTCTCCTCTTCGTTATTTTGACAGCTTTTACATATACCGGATTGATTGACTCCTACCCTGATGGCAAGTATGCGTATCAGGCAATGACCGGTTGGAATATCTATTATATCGCCCATCTATTACATCGATATATCTGTTCTGTTTAACCACAAACTTGATCGTCTTTTGTCGTTTCCTGTCCAAGTTTGATTGAAAATACATGTGGCTACACTGTGCCAGCGTGCATTCGCGGTGCTGGTTGTTTTATCTTTGATGAGCCACTTGTAAGCGTTTCCTCGATTTCACTGTGTCTTGTCATCCAAACGATCGTTAATAAAACTGCGGTATTCAGTAACGGTTTTTAATTTCATTCTGTTGAGTTTTTAGCGCTGCTTGACTATTTTGGTATAAGAATTATAGGCTTTGTTTCATTGGGTGCGAACTTAGGACATGCTTAGATCCCTGGATAGCTGCAACTTCAGCTTTATAGATGCTGCAACAATTAGAAAGCCTGAAAAAAGCTTCTACCTACATTTTAAGTAACAAGAGAAGACATTCCAAAAAGTGCTGTAGCCACTGACTTTGAGCCAAACCATTTCCCAATCAATTTTAAGTCTAGGAAAGCGTATTAACCATTTAATTATAACATGCTCTTATTAAAGTAATATTATAAATATACAATTTTTAACAGCTTTTTAAATAAATATTACTGTAATATATAAAGAAAAAGTGTTATACACTTACCACAAAATTTGCATACAATACGTAGCTCGAAAAATAATTTAGTTAAGTATTAAAGCAATTTAGCTTCTAAGTATTGAGCAAGAAACTGTCTTAGCTAACTATTTATTAAAAATAGATTAATTCGCTTTAAGTTGTCAATTTAACAACAACCTTGCCACGCAGATGTCCGCTTTGTACACGTGCAAAAGCTTCCGGCAGTTTAGAGAAATCATAAGTACTATCAATGAGTGGTAGCAGCTGTAAATAGAAACCAATTTTATTAATATGTATAAAGAATATAAAATAAACTACGTGTAGCTTACAAATTTAAATTTTAAGCTAAAGAAAAACGATCTCATATTTTTTTTTAGAATAATTTGGCTCCGGTGAACACGAAAAATATACTAGATTTTGTTTAATTTAGGGCATTCACTTAGATAACGGTATATTTGTGTGTTTCGATATATTATTTTACTTAAGCCAGCATACAGAATGAACGGCAAAATCGATCTCTCTAGAAAGGTGATTAAATTACGTTTTATTCGATTGAAACGAATTGAATACCGTTACACGGGTAATTAAACCTCCGCATTTCGATCGGGTTTGGCTTTCACTCTGGTCGCTGGTTAGTGTAAAATTATATACCACAAAACATAATTATATGTATCGCTATCTAGGTGAATTGCCCAAATTAACAAAACAAAATTAGTATTAATTTCATGTTCAGCGCACAAAAACTACTCTAAAAAATGTAAGAAAAGTTCTATGTTTTTGCTCTAAACTAGTGATATTAATAAATATAAATACCTTCTTCCGTTCTACTAAGCGCGTCAAAAACTCAATACCATGCGGCGCAGGTGCAAAAAAGCCCCATTTGACAAGCCCTCCTTGCTGTGACAGCGCCTTCGCGTTTGTTTCCAACAAACTTATAACATTCTTAAACATACCCAGACCTAAACCGCTTTGATCGACATTACGCAGTACAGGCGAAGAGAATGTTATATATTGTCTAAAATCGAATTTAAAAGTACCAGCATGTTCGGCGCCCTGTCCAGCACAATCCAAAATAATATCATAAGGCGCATATGAGCTAATCGTTTGCATTTCAACAGGATTGGAATAGTCTACAACATGATCGGCGCCCAAAGTGCGTACTAAATCGACAGCATTCTCATTACATGTGGTCAACACTTGTACGTCTTGTGATTTGAGCATTTGTATGGCTAACGAACCGACAGCGCCAGAACCGCCCAGCACAAGTACCCGTTTATTAGCACCACCGCCAGAAGCAGTAGTAGCACCGCAAACACCACCTAAGCCACCGGTAATATAGAGTCCCGACCATGCAGTTAAGCCAGCATATAGAACGCTGGCTGCCTCTTCATCACTGAGCGCTGCTGGTGCACGTGTTAGCTGCATATACATAAATATATAGAGCATGATATAATGTCAAATACATACTAAGTATGATATTAATAATAACTTACACAATATGATGGCACTGTAACATATTCGGCATGTGCACCACTACTTGACTGCAATGGCACCACACCCCACACACGTTCACCAAGTTGCAGCTGATCTACGCCCATGCCTTTCTGCACCAGATCACCGCAGAATTCACGGCCCAGCGTTAGCGGAAACTCAATAGTACCACCTGGTTGACAGCGCATTAAATTCAATACAGTTGCACCATAGCCGGCGCACTGTGCCACATCTATGGGATTTACGGCAGTCGCACGCACACGTACCAAGCAATCGGTCGAACTTTTTATCTGTGGAATTTTTAATGCATTGGATAGCTGTAGTTCATCTATGCCGCCATAATTATGAATTTGCCAGCCGGACATTTTTATTTTGCTGTGATGTGTTTCGGCTGTAATTAAGCCGGGCGGTGGAGTTTTATCAGTTTTCGTGGTTGTTATACCGATGCAGTGCCGTATTGTTGCAATTGTATTGCCGGACACACGTAGCAAACATCTTGGTTGTAGTTTATGCATATTTATTGTCGTATATTAATTAAAACTAATATTAAATAATGCTGCAAAGTTCGTTGTTTGTTTTGATTTTGTATTGAAACAGCTGTTTGCTTAGAACAGTGTTGTAAAGTGTTAAAATTGCATGACGGCGGGCAACAAAATGCATTTATCGGTTCGGAATACAGCCTTGCTTAAACTTATTTATTTTTTTCTCTTCTTTTACACATAATTTAAAAAATGTGTTTACAAAATGAGGGAAAATTCAATGATTCCATAAAGCGTAAAGATCGAAGAAGTAATGAGAACTATATACAATTTTATTGTATTGAAATCGTGGTGGTGCAAAACGGAAAGCACGCTCTGTCTATATATGTAATATGGTAGTAATACCAACGTTACATTGTGGCACAGTTGCCTGGAGCGAGAGAGCATGACAGGTCACAGTCACGAGCGAATTAAACTCCTTACAAAGACTAGCATATCTGAGGCCCACGGGGCAATACGTTCATACCCAATCATAACCCAACCATAGCGTTGGAAGCAATTCTAGATCTAACAACACTGCATCTAGAAATGAAGCTTAAAACTAAGGAATGACTCCAGAGATCTAGTTCAAGTAAACAAAACTACCTCAGACAACTGTCAGAAACATCTCTCTACATGGACATAGGGACAACATTATTTTTATCAAGTCACGAAATGACAGGGAGGAGCGTTTTAAACGGTCCGTCAATAAGATCTGGACGTCTGAAAAATCATACACACTAAAACCACATACTATCAAGTGGTATACGGATAGATCTTTGACGATATATGAAACTGATATATCGTAGGCGCTAGGCTAAACCACTGGGAGTGTTTGGGCAGATACACCAGCATATTTCAAAATTATACATAGCAACTTTATTATAGATAGAGGCTATCGTAACAGTGAAATTACAATTTTATCAAACAGATAAGCCAGCACGGAAAGCACTAAGCTCAAACTCCAACATGTCCAAACCAGTTCAAGAGGCACTTATAATATTGGAAGACCTCGGCAAACGCAAACAAATCTATCTGCTGTTAGTGCTGGGATACACCAATATATTAGAAAATGAACTAGCAGATAGGTTTGCCTGAAAAGGAGCAGCAACGCCAATGATAGAACCAGAGCCATTCTGTAGCATGGGAGACACACCACATCACAACTAAGCCGCAACAAAACAAATAGGACTGGACCATGAGCCAGAACGAAAATAATGCTCCAACTAAGATTACTGACAGGAATACTAACGGGACACAGTCGACTGAGGAAACACTTGTGCTTAAAAGGTACAACTGAAAAGTTCAGATCCCTGGAAATATCAAGTTTAGACTAGAGCAGAACTTCTAAGCAAGAAGGACAAACAATAGATCTTTTTAGGCTGCAGGTCCTAAATTATAATAATTTAAGTGGCGGAGAGATGTAACTCAATATTTTAAATCACAAAATTTCATACCAAAAAGAAAAATTTTAACTTCGTTGGAGCCGTTCATTCATTCCGTTTTTAAGGTGATTAGCTCATAACTATGTAATAGACCGCTTACATATGGATAACTAGAAGTGAACTGGCAAGGGCAACTAGCAGTTTCTAAAAAAGCTGTCAAGATATTGAAAATTATGCTAAATATTCAATAATAATTGATAAATTGTAGTACTCCGGTAATCTTCTTATTAAACAGCACAAGGAAATAATGGAAATGCTCGAGTGTGTTTTTGAACATGCATTCGCTTTACCCCAACATATCATGCACGCTCTCATTTAATGAAATTATAGAGTCGCAAACCATTCCCACAAATTTTCCACTGCTACCAAGCTCTTTCACAATTTTTACAATACAACCATGTAAAAAAATCAAGCCATAATGCTTGCGACTGTTTTTCTATGAACTTCAGCCGATTAGTGGCTGGATATTACGAGTTTTTGCTAGTTCCTTTCTAGTTTTCTGTATGTAAACGGGCTATAAAGCTTCTGTTCATTAGAGGCCATCATATCGAGAGTCAAGTTAATATTACTGTAACGAAAAATTCTTTCACATAAAATCCGAAAAGCGGTAGGTAAATTTGTATGGAGGCTGCCCCTAAAAGTGAGCATATGGTTAGGTGGGTTGGTGTCGGTAATACTCACAACGCATTTCATGGAGTGCATTTTAGGTAATAAAAAATATTTATTCATGATCATATGCGGTAGCGTAATATTCTCAAACATACACTATTTTTACTAAGCCGCTATTTAGATCCAATAAATAATCAAACAGTGCATAAATATTTGTGTTATGAGTCGGTCGGAGTGGTGACATTGTTATCGAATTTGAGCTTTAATTAAAATTCAATCGTAAAGTGAATGATTGTGGATGCGCTGTGACATAATTTGCTTTACGCCACTGCCGATTCGTAACAACAACCTTGCCCCGTATATGTCCGTTTTGTACACGTGCAAAAGCTTCCGGTAGTTTGGAAAAATCATAAGTGCTATCAATGAGTGGTAGCAGCTGTAAATAGTAAAAAAATTAAATTAATTCACCCAGTTCTAGATTTCAGACCGAATAATTTGATCCGAATGGATTTTATTGATATGGTCCATTTTGTTACTTTAAGAAGTCTTTTGCAGTTAGAATGCAATGGAAATTGATTTTCTCAACATGAAGTAAAAAAAAAATTAGGCAAAATACTTCTGAAAGTGCCATAACGGATCATTTGTATGAATTCCGAAAAAAAAAATATTAATAAATATTTATAAATACCTTTCGACGTTCCACTAAACGCGTAAGAAACTCAATACCATGCGGCGTAGGTGCAAAAAAGCCCCACTTAACGAGCGCACTTTGCTGTGTCAGCGTCTTCGCGTTTGATTCCAACAAACTTATAACATTCTTAAACATACCCAGACCTAAACCGCTTTGATCGACATTACGCAGTACAGGCGAAGAGAATGTTATATATTGTCTAAAATCGAATTTAAAAGTACCAGCATGTTCGGCGCCCTGTCCAGCACAATCCAAAATAATATCATAAGGCGCATATGAGCTAATCGTTTGCATTTCAACAGGATTGGAATAGTCTACAACATGATCGGCGCCCAAAGTGCGTACTAAATCGACAGCATTCTCATTACATGTGGTCAACACTTGTACGTCTTGTGATTTGAGCATTTGTATGGCTAACGAACCGACAGCGCCAGAACCGCCCAGCACAAGTACCCGTTTATTAGCACCACCGCCAGAAGCAGTAGTAGCACCGCAAACACCACCTAAGCCACCGGTAATATAGAGTCCCGACCATGCAGTTAAGCCAGCATATAGAACGCTGGCTGCCTCTTCATCACTGAGCGCTGCTGGTGCACGTGTTAGCTGCATATACATAAATATATAGAGCATGATATAATATCAAATACATACTAAGTATGATATTAATAATAACTTACACAATATGATGGCACTGTAACATATTCGGCATGTGCACCACTGCTTGACTGCAATGGCACCACACCCCACACACGTTCACCAAGTTGAAGCTGATCTACGCCCATGCCTTTCTGCACCAGATCACCGCAGAATTCACGGCCCAGCGTTAGCGGAAACTCAATAGTACCACCTGGTTGACAGCGCATTAAATTCAATACAGTTGCACCATAGCCGGCGCACTGTGCCACATCTATGGGATTTACGGCAGTTGCACGCACACGTACCAAACAATCGAACGAACTTTTTATTTGTGGAATTTTCAATGCATTGGAGAGCTGTAGTTCATCTATACCGCCATAATTATGAATTTGCCAGCCCTTCATTTTTGTTTTGCTGTGCTGCGTGTCCCATTTTGCGGCTGTAATCAAGCCGGGCGGTGGAATTTTATCAGTTTTCGTGATTGTTGTACCGATGTAGTGCCGTATTGTTGCAATTGTATTGCCTGACACGCGTAGCAAACATCTTGGTTGT